>CM042043.1:7972500-9222500 GCA_023525975.1 Smallanthus sonchifolius
TTGTTGGATACTCTTACATCCTTCACAAGGTGAGTATACTTAGCCCCTTTTTGTTTTGTTTTTATTTTATAAACTTGGGGTGGAACATGTTCAAACTTTTTAGACTTATACAATTCAAACTTAACTATGTTTACATGTCTTCTATGTGTTTAAATGCTTTGAGACTTGCATGCTTAAATTAAACTAAATTCTAGCATGTTTATTAACTTTGGCCGAGCCTATAGTAACAGTGATAGATCTATTGTTTTTGACCAATCCACCTTGATTGATTGACCCTTCGGGGGGAGCCCTTGGTGATTGTTACTGAAACTTATACTTGAAACTTTAAGGGTAACTTTCGGGTTATGCCTAAACTTGGTTGGAGGTTTGACGTGCACAATGTTTAACTTGCTTGATTCTCACATTTGTACTTAGATGCATTAATCATAGTGAATTGTATAACTTTTAAAGACTATTGTAAAACGGTGTCAAAACCTTTGTATCTCACCAACTATTTTTAGTTGACAGTTACTTAATATGTTTCAGGTGCTCAAGAGTGAGGCTTATCTATGAAAACGTAGGATGCATGGACTTAGAAAGACCGTCAAGAATTGAACTTTTATTACTTTTCATGCTTGAACCTTATGTTATTTTTTTGTCATGTTGAACTCTTTAATTTATTAATGAAATATCTTAACTTTATTAGTCAAACTTGTGCTTTTGAACAACCGCGTCCGCCCCGACGTATAATCCACCGTCGGTTGGGGTGTGACAGAAACCTTTATTTATTATATAGTATAGATTAATAATTTGTTTAAAAATATTATTATTGAAAATATGGAAATGCATTTATTATGAGAGAGAGGCGGAAAAAGTTTTTAGGAACCCAATTAGGATATTTTACAACATCATAATAGTTTTTAGGTTTACTACTTTTATTCAACATAGAAAAAAGCGCATATTTCATAAGACACATTAGAGTAATTAACAACTTTTTCCAATCCATACTTCACCTTTCACTCTACAATATCATTCACATTTTTAGAAAAAAATATATTTCTGGTATATCTCCTAAGAACAATGGAAGTATTTTGATATAAAACATTTTCCTTAAGAGAGTTATTGTTAAGTTATGGCAAACAAGATCTATAAACAATCACAACATCTATAAACCAAATCAACGCAGAATCAATGTTACAGACTCAAAGAAAAGAAACCCTAGAAACATCCCAATTACACTTCAGATCATCAACACGATTAATCTGACAAATACAACACTAAAATCCATCAAACTAAATGATTCATCAGCACTACGAATGTACCAAACTCTAGATCAGTGAAAAACAAACGACGAGAGACGAGAGTGGATTAGAGAGCGAGAGTTGTGAGAGAGTTATGAGCTACTCACACTCTCTCAAGCTTTGTAGGATCCATCACTTAATCCAGCCAACCATCCACATTCTTTGACCCCCGCGTCTTTAAGAGAGCAAACGAATTATAGCCCGGGTCAAGACAATGACGGGTGTGTGGGGCACTCAAGCCTAGACGTGAACCCACTTCAACCAGCTCCAACCCAAGCCCACTAACCATCAACAGGCTATAACTTCGGCACATGCTCCAAATATATGAAAAACAAAAAAAAATAAAATAAAACATTTGATATTAAATTGAGAAAATACACCATATTTTTAACACATGATTAAATGTGTAAAATTATTATGAGATAACATACCACTCTACCTTGTTAGTTTGACATATGTAAAAAGTAACAAAAGAAGTAAAATCTAATATCATTGTTATAAAAATAACTACAAGCGAGGGCGGTGAATAAACAGGCGCGCGTAAACAGTTATAAACTTTGTGAGACAGTCGGATCATCAGATGAACTTTCGATACGCGTCACTGTTCGTACCTTTTCCGCCATTCCAATTTCTTCTCTACGCGTCAACAACAGTTATCTTGATTCTCTCACACAACAACAGCAACTCAATCGAACCTTTTTCATCCTGCGTCGATTCATCCGATTCAAAAGTAAATTCGATTTTGAGTTCAAATTTCGAAAATGGAAGCTATAAGAAAACAAGCCAGCAAACTTAGGGAACAAGTAGCCAAACAGCAGCAGGTATGCCATTAACAGTTGGAAGTTAGTAAACCCTAACATTCATGACTTGTGCTATAGCTAGTTTGTGTAAAAATTGGTATATCAGTTCCGATTTATCGTTACCCTAAAAGGGCGACTGTTTGTTTGATCGAGCGTTTAAAACACTGTATCTGTGTTTATTTCTCTAATTGTAGGCGTGATTTTGTGTATTGGCGATTAGAATCTACTTATGTGTTGTCATTGAAGAGATTATACATGAAAAATGAAAATTATTTGCTCCTTTTGGTTGAATTTGTAAAGTGTTACATCTCCTTTTAGAAATTTGAAAAATCTGACCTGTTGACTTCTCAACAACTGTACTATCCATTGAAATTTTGGTCAACTCCATGTGAAATTAAATATTGTCTACTTGCTCTTGTTGCTGTCTTTCCCCTTTATAAAGACATACAAAACCATATGTAAGATTGTCATATGTGGAATGCCACAAAAGGAATAGTGTCTTCTAAATGTTTTTTCGGGTAGCCATGAGAGCCTGTTACCGGAAAGCTCACGGGACCGGTTGCCTGCTAACCAACGGGATCAAACAAATTGCAGCTTGCGCCCGGTAGGTGACCGTCAGGTCATGGCAGGAAACTAGTGGAAACAGTATTTGAACCTGAGACCTCTGCTAGAGGGGAATCGGGCGCTTACCACTGTGCCACCCCTTGAAGGTTTAATTCTAAATGTTGTTTTGAGCTTGACCTTGGGGTGTCCTTTGTTCTGAATTAATTCAATGATTATGGATGGTCAAACCTTGAAATAGTCTTTTCAGCATCAGGAAATTTAGCTCCCCCTTTTCTAATCACATCGATATCCTCTAGGTAAGCTTAGTTAAAATAAAACAATGTCTATGATCAATGAAAAGTATAGAGTTATAAGTTTTGATAGTTTGCTTTAAGCTTACAGCTCCAACATGCAGGTAGACTATTTAGTGAGCTTATAAGATCTCGCTTCATAATAGGCTTTGTAAATTTGTAGCTATATCAACAGGTTTCATTCATTATAGTAGCTGTTTGGGAGGTTGCACCTTGTATAAATGGTGCATCGTCTTATATGCACCTGTAACTGCATGTACACAAAATGTATCCTCAGAATATACCTTAACCAACACGGGAGTTTTATCTTAACTAAAGAATTTATCATCATTGGTGGAGCTCTTCTTTTTGGCAGGCTGTATTAAGCCGACTGGGTAAAGATGCTGAAATATTTGATGAAGTAGAACTGCAGTCTCACCAGACACTTCATGATCTTTATAATTCTACAAGGGTGACTAAGGTATGTTAATATTCCTTATGAGTAACCATCTAGAACCAATGTATATCTGATGTAGTTAACACTTTAATTTCTTTATATGCCAGCATTTCCAAAAGGACATTGTTCGTGGTATTGAAGGGTTTATTTCAATAGGCAAAAAGGAAAAACAAATAGGTATGTGTTTGGGGATTTCATTGGCTATTTTGTTTCTTACAAGTGAAATATAAATAGTTTACTTGGCATGTTTTAGCAAAAAGGTTTGCTGAAGATTGTTGCAAATATGGGACTGAAAAAGTAAATGCTGGTTTCCCCATTGTAAGAGCTGCTATGGAACTTGGCACATCACGTAATTCTATTGAAGACAAGAAGGAAACTATGCTTGAGATACTTAACTACCAGGTAGCTTTGTTTTATTTTTGTATTTGACAATGTTTTATAATTTAGTATGTGGTGGTTCTATGTATTTATTTGCTGATTTAAATAGAACAAACACATGCATATGCTCTTTACACATGTCTTATTATAAGAGCTGATTCTTGTGGCTTTTTATCTTTATTCAAATGCTATTAACCTCGTTTCCTTGTAGGTATCTGAGCCACTAAAAGCATCTATAAAAGCAGCTTCATTGGAAGATGCTCGCCACTTGGCACGCAGTTGTGATAGACTCCGCCAAGAAGTTGAGACTCAGGTATGTTTTAGTTCGACACACACACATATATACATAGAATCAGGACCAAGTGAGAAGCTAAATATTCGTAAGAAGCGTTTGAAAACTTTAATTCACTAGTTTTGTAACTTTGGTTCATAATTTTTGTACTGAAGATCCTTTTTATCTGATTCTGATCCAATATATACACACAATTGTGAATCGAAACTACAAATTGCAACTTCGATTCACAATTTTGTGAATCTGCTTAAAATATAAAATTGTGAATCAAAGACTTATCACACTTCTTATGGATATCAAGCTGCTCACAGGATCCTAGGCCTCTATATATATGTATGTATATATGTATGTACCTATATAAACAGATGTAAATATGTATGCATGGGTGTGTGCCCATGTATAAATTTGATTAAGATGAACTTTTTGGTCAGGCAGTGGAAGTATTAAGGCGCCAGACAAAGGTCAGAGATCCTACTCCAGAGAGTGCCTTAAAACTTAAAAACATGGAAGCCAACTTGAGTGAGCTCAAATCTTCCCTTGTTGCACTTCAGAAAGAAGCAATCTGTGCTATGTTGTCAGTAGAGGAACAACAGCAACAAATAACCTTTCAAAAGCTTCTTACGCTAGTAATTTTACTCATCAGAATGTAGATGGTTCTTTATTTGGTTATGATAAATATAGTAATAGATTGTCCCATAAACTATGCAGACAGTGCAGGTTAAAAATTGAAAACCAGAAATGTAGTAACTATGTCTCGTGGTTCAACCAATGCAATGTATAAATTAGATGTGGCAATTTCGACCCATTTACATATGAATGGGTCGATTTGGGTTGTGTTTTATTTCTAAAGGGTCAAACTGGTAAAATAAAGAAAATTAGCTGAAATAGAAATAGTAAAATGGGTAGGGTTGAAAACCATCCAAAGTGTATCTTTAATGCATAAAACCTCTTAATAATTTAAAATGTACAACTATGTTACTATTGAGATTTTTAATTTATTTTTTGTAATATTTTTGACACACTAATTATCTGTAAAACATAACAAAAATTTGGATAAAATTCTTTCGGGTTAAACCAAACATAAGTCGTGCCAAAAATACTTGTTCTGACCCATTACCCAACCCGCCGATTTTTCCATTTTTATTATAAATAAGTTTCAACATGTTCCATTTCGAACTTTTATTGTATGAATTAACCACAGTTTTCTGCAATAATGCTTTTATTGCCCATCTTATCATTCTAAAAATATGTGTATACATGAAGGGTTTTACCTTTTCGATAACATTAGTTTCAGCTTAATTGTTTTAAAGTTGTCCAAATTCATAGGTGGATGCTGAAAGGTCTTATCATCGCCATGTTTTGTCTATCCTAGAGGAGCTACATGCTGAGGTCAGCATTATGCACCCTATCTTCATGTTGTTAGCTAGAACCGGATGCTTTATAAAGTATTAACAGTTTTTTTGATCATTTTCTTACTGGTTTTTAGATGATTTTGGCAATGCATGCACAAGAATCGTCTCAATCTGCTACTGAGCAAAGTATTTTTGCTCCAACTGGTGATGCCACTCAACGTGTACACAATCAAAATCAAGATTATGACTATTTTATTGGAAAGGTACAGGCTGAGTAGTGCTTAACTATATACAGTATCCATGCATTTAAATCTATAATCTAAATCCATTGCCGTTTATGTTCTTTTGAGTAAATTCAGTTAGGTCATCTTTTTTATTTGGTTCTTTTGTCTTATTAGGTCATTCATCCATTTGATGCTCAGGCAGATGGTGAGCTGAGCTTAAATGTTGATGATTATGTTATAGTCCGCCAGGTACTGTTCTGCTGCTATCTATGGTATTAAGTAATGCAAAGTCCGAGTCGGGTTATGGGTCAAAATGGATAACTTTTTATATGGCCCAAAAAGGGTAGGTCCATTTGAAAAACTATATCACTACAATATAACAATAATAAACTTATTTTTGGGATAAAGCCATTGTGTGCATTAATAAATACATTGCATGCGACTTTTGACCGTTTTTATTTCCAGATGTTTTTTTAATTTTATCCATTTGACTCGTCAGAGATTAAACATAATCCAAATCGACCAGTCTAAAGATAATACAATACTGTTTGATGTATCATTTGTGTCAGATTATTTAATCTCCTCTTGTGCACCCAAACGTTTATACGTTCAGTTTTAATTGGTACATGATAGGTGTCTCCTAACGGATGGTCTGAAGGTGAGTGTAATGGAAAGATTGGGTGGTTTCCATCTGCTTATTTAGAAAGGCAAGAAATTCAAAAGAACTAGGTAATTACAGTGTATATTGCAACAGTGTTAAAAGCTAATGTATTAGTTGTATATATGTAATTATTTGTACTCTTGGCACTTGCATATTGGAGTGATAAACAATCTATGTATGATATAAGTTGTATCATACACATGCACAATAGTTGTATTCAGTTCTTAATTCAGTTCAAAATTTGAACTCATCAGGGGAGGGGTGACTTGATGTCAAGGGGGTCCTTTGACCTAGGGTGTTTATCGGTTTGGGCTCCTTGGTTTTGATTATTTTTTGGTTAAACTGAAAACCAACCAAATTGAAGGTGTAAAAAACCGAACTTGAAACCAGTTCGGTTTTAAATCGAAAACCCGAATTTCAACAAGATTATATCTAGGGTATTCACCGGTTTAAGTTTTTTTTGTTCCTAAATGCTTATTGAAGAGATCAAAGTGATCACACACTTGTATGGGTAGAAAACATAGCAAAGCTACACCACTTAAATTGGTTTGGTATAGTTTTGAGAGAGCATCTGTAAGATTGTACTATATGTTGTAAGCTATTGGCTTTAGCTCCTTGCTTGTAGCCGGTTTTAATAAAATTTGTTGTCTTAGAAAAACTTGTAACAAGTTATTTAATAGATTAACTAGTAAAAAATAAGCCTCGCGCTTCGCTGCGGGTTAAAGCATGTTAAACAATACGCCGTAGTGGTACATTTGAAACTTACGATGACATTAACATGATTAAACACATGAAGATAAATGTATGAAGTTGCATTGTACCGAATAAGAACATTATGAGTATAATAATATTATAAATTTTAAAGGAGGGAAACAGTCAACCCGCGAGCAAACGTTCTACCCGGGTATATCGCATACGCAAGCGATGAGGTCAGATCGTTTCGCCGACTACAGCACGCCGACTTCTTCGCGGCTCCGCCTATAAAGCTTTCAATTCGTATACCCCAAGCTTACGTTTCTCTCTCAAAATATAAAATATGATAGGGTTAACATGCAATGCCTGCAACAAGGAATTCATCGATGAAAACGCTCAGAAGATCCATTACAAGTCAGAATGGCACCGCTACAACCTCAAACGCAAGGTAAAATTCTATAATATAGATCAATTTCATTAGGTCAGACCTTAATTTCTATTCCTGGACTGCAAAATTTCTGGCTGATGTAAGTGCTGCTAAATCAATTGATGTGAAATTTGGCTGATTAAAGTTTTTAGAGATAAGCTATTCGTAACGTTGAACTTAAAAACGGAGATGTTTTGACTTTATACGTTCCTATTTTTGTCAACGGAGATATTTCGATCGTTTTGTTCATGAGCCACTTGGGGGTGTTTGGTTTGCAGAATTTGTTGGAATTGAAAATGGAATTGTAATTTGAATTGAAATTTTAAGGAATTGGATTTGGAATTATATTTTATTCAAAGGATTTGGAATTTTAAGGTCTATTTGATTGGCAAAACAATCATTAAAGAATTGGATTTTGAATTGTATTTTTATAAATTAAAAAAAACCTCTAAAAAAAAGATAAAGAAAAATATAAAAATAATAATAAAATAAAAAATAACTAAAAACTAAAAAAATCAAAATATTTATTTCGTTTGCCTCGTTTCACTAAAAAACTCGAATAAATAGTCGACTTTTCGTTTGCGGTGGACGGTGGTCGGAGTCGGATGCGGCTGTTGGCGGAGGTGCCGAGGGCGGAGAGCGGCGGTGGGGATGGTCGGGGTGGCGGCGGTGGGGATGGTTAGGGCGAAGGTGGTGGTTGGTGGCGGCGGTGGGGTTGGCGGGAGTGGTCGCAACGGTCGGTATCGGAGGCGGTGGTTAGCGGAGGTGGCGAGTAGGGCGAGCGGCGGTGGGGATGGTCGGGTGGGGGAGGGATTGGCGGCAATGGTCGCAAGGGTCGGTGACGATGTTGGCTACGGTGACAAGGGTCGGTAGTCGAGATTCCATTTGCTTTAGTTGAATTCCGTCACAAGTTGGAGGGAATTTGAAATCCTTCATTTGAAGGAATTTGAAGGATTTAATTCCAATTTCAATTGCAATTCCTTTCTCTGCCAAACACGTTAAGAATGGAATTCGGATTCCAATTTCAACGAATTTTACGAACCAAACACCCAAAGGAATGGAATTCAAATTCCAATTCCGTTGAATTCCATTGAATTCCGGCGTACCAAACGCTCCCTAGAAATTTTTTGTCTATTTCGTTTGAAGTGTAAAGGGGTCTACTGTCTCAGGTCTTCGAGTTTTAATAGTTTCTAATCTCTGGTTTATAATTGGTTAATCAACTAGTGAACGATTTAATCTCTCTCTCTAATCAACTTAATTTTCAGTATCATTGTTCAACCAAAAACTTTCTTGCCATCTTGATTTCATTATATTTGGATTCGATACTCTTATTTGATCAGTTAAAGTAATTAATATTGGTCTTTGAGGTATCAGATTGCAGGGCTTCCAGGAGTGACAGAAGCACTCTTCTTAACCAGACAGTCTGCATTAGCGGAAGAGAATAGTAATCTGAATGAGCCACCTATGCTGTATACGTGTGGCCCGTGTGGCAAAGGATATAGAAGTTCAAATGCTCATGCTCAGCATCTAAAATCTAGGGCTCATACTACATTGGCCTCCCAGACTAATCATCAAAATGAGAGTACCGCAATAATAAAGCCACTTCCATCACACATGGTGCATAAACTTCCCCAACATGAAGATGAAGAAAGCGACGGAAGTGATGAATGGGAGGAGGTTGACCAAAGCGTTGACTTGTCGTCTTTGAATCATATGGATATGGATGGATTATCATCTGATGTGGATATGGATGAGGATGAAGATGAACTGGATCCAACTTGTTGCTTTATGTGTGACCAGCAGCATGAAACTATTGAAAGCTGCATGATTCATATGCACAAAAATCATGGTTTCTTTATACCTGATATTGAGTATCTGAAAGATCCTGGTGGCTTTCTAACTTATCTTGGACTTAAGGTAAGACACTTGCAACCTTTAGTAATTTGAAATTTGAAGCTATTACTCGTTATGGATGCAGAAACCATGCATAGATTTACCACTTGTCTTACTGTGATGATTTTTTACAGGTGAAACGTGATTACATGTGTTTATATTGCAACAGTAACAGCCAACCTTTCAACAGTTTAGAAGCAGTTAGGAAACACATGGTGGCAAAAAGTCATTGCAAAGTGCACTATGGTGATGGTGATGAAGGAGAAGGTGAACTGGATGAATTCTATGATTATAGCAGCAGGTACTTATTATTAAATCTGTCATTTCATTATCTTGCAATTCAATTAATGTAATATTCATCGACACTAATGATTGGCTGATTTATCTTTTATTTTGTAATTTAGTTATGTAGATGGAAATGGAAAGCAGCTCGTTGCTTCTGGTGTCAGCGGTGACCGCATAGAACTTGGAAGTGGTGGGTCTGAACGTGTTATTACTAGATTAACTGATGGAGTATCTACAAAATCATTCGGTTCCAGGGAATATTTGCGCTACTATCGCCAAAAACCACGCCCATCTCCGAATAGCATTGCCATCACTGCTGTGCTAGCTGCTAGGTAAACCTCAGTATCCAATATTTCTTTATGAACTTTAGTCTTTTAGAGGTGGCAAGACGGGTGGTTCGGCGGGTTGGGTAAGGGTCATTTATAGTTTGGGTTGAAAATTGACATGTGTCATTTCTTTTAATACGGGTCGGGTGATTTGAAATGTTGGTTGGCTTGACCCTCTTGAACACTTGTTTGCCCATTTTTATATAAGATAATTAACGCCTCTAAACTTTTGGACAACTTCCCATGGCTTGACCCAAATTGACACACTGGATTTTTGGGATCAAATAAACCGTCGTCCAAATTCGTAATATTAACAGTTTATTAACCATATATGAATTCTGGTTCATAATTTATGTTCTGTTTTTTTTTTCTTTTTCTGGTCTGGAGTTTTGTTCTAAGATTGAATCATTGTTATTGAGTGCAGGTATAGGAGCATGGGTCTGTCAACAGTGCAGTCAAAAGAGAACATGGTGAGAATGAAGGTGATGAAGCAGATGAATAGGTCAGGGGTAGAGGTGATGCGATCCAAGATAGGCATGAATAGTAATATCATCCGTAATCTTCCAAAGAATGTTACCCATTAAATCTTCACAATTTACTTTCTATATTTCATATTTTGGTCATGATAAATGTGCAAGGGAATATTCCACTCAGTAATCTTGTACGGCTGTTTATAGGTCGGCTTAATTCCATTAGGGTAGTTAGAACATTTTGATATGTCTATCTGTCGGGCAGCACAATCATATGATTTTGAATGAATTAAGGGGTTATAAGTTTGACAAAAGAGCATTTTGAATGAATAGTAGTTTGATTTTGTATAGCATTGAACGTGTAGGAATGTGGATTCGTGTCGACTTGGATTCTCTGATAATCACGTGATCGTTTTCAAATTGAATTATTTCGTTGGTATACACGACTATTCATGGATAAGAATCAGAGATTCATGAACTAAAATGTGAAATCTATTGGGATTTTCGTGTAATAGAAACTGACCAAAACGATTATATTTATAGCCTTACAGGGGTCAAACGTTTGAAAGTTTTCTTAGCTGTTGTTTCTTGATCCGTATGACCAACTTAGGTCCGGATGACCAACTTATTCCTGATGAACAATTTGCTTCGGATGATTAACTTTTAGTAGTTTTTCACTTTCGATTTAATTTTCAATGCATAACAAAAACATGAAAAATAGAACATTGTAAACCTAGCCAGGGCCACTAGGGGTTGCCTCCTCTAGGACCCTATTAACCAGGGGCGCTGCCCTAGACCCCGTTGTTAAGTGGGCTTGACCCCCTTAAAATAACACGTCTTTATCACTAGAAATCATAAGATTCTCAAATAAGGGTGACTTCATACTTACCAACTTGTTTGATGTTTCATTATGACTCTAATTTGATCATTAAGTAATTTCAATTACAAAATAGCTAGATGACTACTAAAATCACCAACATAATACGCGAGAGGTGTTTGTATATATGTGATATGTCTAACTGGAATATGCTTGTGTGAATGTTTATCGAGTACTGTTTTATTTACATGGTTTAAGCCATGAAAATCAACCAAAATCTGGTGATTGGGGAATGGATTTTGAGAGTTACGGAGTTCAAATTAGAAGTACATAATCAAGAATTCAAATACTACAATATTTTGGAACAAGGGCAGTTAAATTTAGGTGTTATTAGGTTATGAGGTATACCCTCACAGTGAGTGTGCCGTGAGGGCCTTCATGGCGTGAAGCATCTTGGAATACCGCCCCCTCTCAAGGATTGAATCGATTATAACTCAACCGAAACAAACGATATTGGAAAAACCAATTACAATATCTCTCTAACTCTCATTATGAAACCCTAACCCGGATAACACTTAACTACAGTGTTAACCCAAACATGGTTTATATAGACTAACCTTAACTTGTTAGCCAAGACTACTAATTATAATGCAATTAGGAAACTTAACTAATTTAACCACAACTTGTCAAACTAGCCCCTCCATATTTACCTACACGTAAATACGGTCCTCCCATATTCACCTACAGGCGAATACGGGTCCATAATTTCCTACAATCACCCTCGTAATTTTGGATTCGTATTGGACAAATCTTTGACTCCAAGTAATCCACTAGCTTGTAGATTAAGTAATCTGCCAATCTTGCAGATTAAGCTAACATCTTGTAGCTTGGACCAACCGAACCCAAACCTTATGCACGTTCATGTTCACCTTCATCCGCATAGCCCATACCATATAGTTGGTAGGGTTAAGCATGGGACACTGGAACGCCGTCGTGTTCCCGCTCCCACCACTTGTCTTTGGAGTTTCTTTATCACCCATATTTTTTGGTTTACTTTTATACGTAACCGATATAGATAGGTTTGACCCGCTTGTCAAAAACCCTAACTCGGTTTACATAGACTATTTGGTTGATTACAATCCATGATACCCTACGTGGTATATATAGCTAACCTACCACGTTAGACTACTAATATGATTCTATTTAATTAATTACATAATAATTATTCATAACTAATCCTAACATAATCCATTCAGGACTCTTGATAATTATCCACCATTAATTAAATATTATTGCTTGCCTTGCACTCCAAGCAACCAACCACCCAACTCAAACACCTCCATGTGTATGGGTTGGCCCAACTCCTAGCCGGCTTGCTAGAGTCGGGAATTAAGCCCAACATTCACCCCCTAATTTTCGACTCTAATTAGGAAGCTTATAGACTATCTTGGTACACCGACTTGTGGCCCAAGACTCGGGAATTATCGCCAACACTCACCCCCCTAATTTCCGACTCGAATTAGGTGGGTCTTCCAATGCACCGTACCTCCGAGATCCTTAATCCCTCGTACCTCCAAGGTCCTTAATCCCGAGCAATATCCGGAGCTCTTTAACTTTGAATCTTGGATTACATCTTGACCGAAATTTGGAGTTTAGGATCCAGCCCTCTTGAAACGCGGCTGGGATACGATCCATGTTCGTCATAGTATTCCTCGTCCTTTACTGATCTGGATTAGCGACGACAGCAGTCTGGTCGCAGATCTGGCTTTTGCGACAGCAGGGTTCTTGTTACTAATCTGGTTGCTGATCAGGACTTCAGCGACGGCAGATTTCTTCTGGCTTGATCTTTTGCGACGGTTGCAGACTCTTGGTCGCAAATCTTAGGCAACAAGTTTTCTCTCGGTTGTTGTTGAACTTGGCTCGAAAAGAAGGGTGCATTCACACTTTGATCGCACACTATTTGATGGGTTTTTTTTCTTCCTTGACTAAGATACTATTTGAAAAAAAGAGGTCTGATCCTGTCTCGATCAGATCTGGTTTGTTTATTTTTTTTACTTTGATCGCGAGGTGTCTTGGTTTATCCGAACTTGACCAATCAACTTGTTTCTTGCCGCCACACCGTGATCTTAATCCGCCTTGATTAGATCTGAGTTCTTGTGACAAGAGTTGCGAAATCGTCAGGGAAAACCTTCTTGTTTAACCTGGCCCTGATACCAATTCAAGGATTGAATCGATTATAACTCAACCGAAACAAACGATATTGGAATAACTCTCCAAGAAGTTTATTATAACTGGAAAATATAACTCAAAAAACCAATTACAATATCTCTCTAACTGTCATTATGAAACCCTAACCCGGTTAACACTTAAATTCAATGTCAACCCAAACATGGTTTATATAGACTAACCCTAACTTGTTAGCCAAGACATTACCATACTAATTATAATACAATTAGGAAACTTAACTAATTTAACCACAACTTGTCAAACTAGCCCCTCCATATTTACCTACACGTAAATACGGTCCTCCCATATTCACCTACAGGCGAATACGGGTCCATAACACCCTCTTGCGTGAAGGGGGCGTGAGAGGGTTTGAATGAGGTGGCTCACGGAAAAAACGGTTGGGTGAGGGGAAGAGGGTGAGGTGTCGGTTTGTGATTGGAAGAGGGTGAGGTGGCAGTGGCAGTGGCGTGAAGGGGTTCACTTGGGTGAAACACCGGCCCCCCTCCCTCTTGCGTGTGGGTTCACTTGGGAAGTAGGTGAAGATTTAAGATAGAAGTAGAATCTATCTATTAAGTATTTGATTTGATACTTGGGTTGATACTGCAATAGTAAGAGTCAAAAACTGAAGTATACCACCCGAGATGATGAGGATCGTTTAAGATTAATGAGTAAAACGTGTATGCCGATTGGGTTTCAAATTCTCAATTTACTTTTAAATCAACAAATGCTAAGATAGTTTTTACATGGATTTATGATCATGTGTACAAACAAATCAAGCATAAATATTTATTTGAAAAATTGTTGATCACAAAACACCAATTTCCCCCCTTTCTCACAAAGCCCTTGTTCTCCAACAGAATCAACCATCTTCCCATAACTATACCTCAACGCCATCTTCCCCAAAACCCTATGAAACTCTCTTATACAATCCCCTCTCCTCTTCCTATGATCCTTCTTCCGACTACTCAAACCAACCGCCACCTCCTCCGCCGTCAACTCTCTTCCACCTTCGTTCCTCGCATCACCCCAATCCCTCACTCTTTTCGCTCCCACCAAAACCGGCCCCACACCCGTCGTGTTCGCTGCTACAAAATTCATCAATATATCTTCGCAATTCCTCATTTCATCAACGATTAATCTCGCTTGCGCCATTGATTCACCTCCTTCGCAGCTGTACCGGTACAAATACTCTGTTTTCATTAACATGAATTTTGTTAGTAAGATCGAGTAGCGATCCGGATGGACGGTGTAGATCCATGTGCGGCTGGTTAGGTCAATTTCGTGAGATCTAGCGAATAATCCAACGAGTTGTTCTGGATTGTTCCTCCAGATGTTGAATGCGAATTCGTTTGATTTCGTATCAATCTCGATGTCGTCGTCGCAGATCAGGACGGCGCGTGTGGAAATCCATGGACGGGGAAGGAATCGAGCGTTGAGGCTAGACGACGGTTGCCGGATGACGGAAATCGGCGCATCTCCGGGAGACGAGATCGAGAGGTTGTGTGACAGCTGTACTAGTGTTTTTATTGCTGTCTTAGGGTTTCCCCATAACACAACCACGGCAGCTACAGATGGAGAGCTTGAATAGATGCCTGTGACTGTGTGCAGGATCGGAATGCGAGATTCCGAGTATCCGTTGACCAACACCGTGAATTGGTCCGTTCGGAGAGCTTTTTGCGACGGTAGCTTCTCGCGGTTACAGTGAAGGTCGCCGGAATATGGCCGGAGGGAGAACACGATACATAAACGCGATGAGGCGACGGCGAGGAAGATGAAAATCAGTTGACCGGTGGTCATTATTCGTCTATTTCCGAAAATGACATTAATGATGAAGTAAAATTACTTCTATAAAAGCAGTGAAATAACGATGGCACCTTGCGTAATTCGTTAGCAACTGGAAGGTTGAATATTTAATTTTAGTGGGTGGTGGGGTTTCCACTGATCTCTCTTAAAAGTTGACACCTTTTTCTCTTTTTAACAGCGTTTCTTCCTGGTTATCATCATGTTAGCAAATAACTTTTTCACATGTGAAATTAAGTATTTTATAAAAAAAATTACATGATTCTTCAATTCCCCATTGAACCATCGTCTATATCTGTATTTGTAGAACCTGCATCTATATCTGTACTTGTAGACTACAAATACAAATATAGATGGAGGTTCATTGGGGGAATCGAGGAATCATGTCATAAAAGACTCAATTTCACATGTGAAAAACTTATTTTTACATATTTTTATCGAAGCTTTGCTTATAAACATATTTGAAAGTCGTTCTAACAAAAAAAATAGTTTCTGAAAAGAAAAGATTTACTTTTTTTTTTAAATTTATTTTTTGTTAGATTGGCTATTAAATGTGTTTAAATGCAAAAGTTCCATAAAAAAATTTGTAAAAATGAGTTTTTCACATGTGAAATTGAGTTTTTTTAAAAGTTTTTCACATTTGAAACACATGGTTACCTGGTTCTCTGTTTTTTTGGGTTCCCAAATAACCCTCCATATATCTATACATATATGTATGTATACATAGTGTGCATTTTGATGATATTTTGCCAAAAACAGCACAAACATAGAACTTATAACAGCAGAGCAAATCCAATTAAATACAGTAAGAATTTGGACTTACAAATATCCAGCTTCAAGAACAAAGGACAAGAAAAACAGAGCATCTTACAAAAATATAATCAAAATCAACTTTATATCTCGTCTACAGCACAAACATATCTATACCAGCTTCATTTTAGACTTATGACCATCTAATCTTCACTTTCTTTTATGAAAACTCTTATATATATATATATATATATATTTATGAAACACCAACTTAATGATTCTTTAATTAACTATCTGCTGGTTTCTTGAGAAAAAAAATGACTTATCTTTTAGTTCTTTCTATGAGTTTTGGTGTGAGTACCAAAGCTTTTTCTGGCAAATCAAAATCTTTTCCTTGTTATTTACATCTTCAGTGTCTTCTACATGACAATCCCATCTCAATCCTTTAGCAATTGTAGCAATCCCATCTACAAAAAAGCTTGATTCCCTGATTAATGTATACCCGTTCGGTCTTAGTATCCGATCCATCTCCAGCAACACATATTTCATCTCACATCTACACATCAAAAATCATATTCAAATGTCAAAATTTCACGACTTTTTTACTAGCATCTTTGACTTTTTAAGTCACACAATTTACCTATGGCTTTCCAATGTAAAGAGGCCGTCTACATGAAGAAGATCATATGTTCTAGGATACGTCGAGAATGCCTCACACCTAACAAGAAATTAAACGAGTTTGGTTTATCCAATATAGTAGTTACAAATATTCAGGAGTACTTTAAGCTTGAGCTCGAGCATGTATCCTAAAGGCTCATCAAGCTATCAGGCCTAGCTCGAGCTCAGCTAAAGTTCTCAAGCGGGCTCATTGGGCTATAGAGCTATGTGTTTGTCTTACCAATCATGATAAGTTCCGATTAAGCCCCTATCGTATACCACAGAAAGTGTATTAGGAGCATAAGATGAAACAACATTCATAACCCAAAGTGGATCATCAATCAAATTAGCAGCAAAGCCTCCATAACGCGTATTCATATCCATCACATTTCGTATCTTATCAGTTCCAAGAACTGGAAGCAATGTTTTGTAATGCTTCACTCTGTTTTTCCACTTACTATCATCATGGTTGAAGTCACCAGCACTGCTACCTTTAACATCACCAATTCGGTCTGGGGCCACATGTAACCTTTCAGGCCATTTTGGGACCGATTCCAAGCTCAGTTTCTTGTGGTTTAAGTTAGGCACGACCACACACGGTCTCAAGGGGGTGTACCACGCTGAATCAGGCTCGGTCCCGTCATCGCATTTTGTTGGGTAGTTATCTGGTGCATCAAGCTGTTTGTAACAGTTTTCATCTGATGATTTCTGCCAAACTGCTATATCATTTTTCTTCTTGTATATTTTAAAGCACATTGAAGTTAGAAGTTGTTCTAGTTTCTCGTAATCCGATTTTTGATCATCTATTGTTGTGTTCCAACCTCTCCATCGATTCTCATAGTTTATCGGTGGACCCGAGAGGACCCAAAAGCCTCCCGGCCTTAGGATTCGGTGAACCTCTAGAAGGTAAATTCCACCTGAAAATGTCATTCAAGAAATCAATCAAGATTACTAGGTAAAAGACATAGCTTCTATAAAATAACATTGAGGTGTCAATCTTGATCTGTTTACTTATAAATGAGTCAATTCCATTACGTTTTATCTCAAATAGGTCAATCATAGAATTTAGCTGAAAAAAATTCTAACTTAGATTATTTTTATAATAATATAGTTTTTATGACTATATTAAAAGCATCAACTATTTAAAATAAGTTTCAGGCCAAGCTGACCCAACCTCTTTCCTTCAGCACTAAAATGACACATCCTGATCTGTTCAACCCACCTAAAACGACCCATTTGACCCGCCCATTTTGCCACCTCTACAATAACATTGCTCGTGTGAGAGATTTGAAATAAGTACCGAATTCTGTCCATGGGATGAGGCAACGTGAGCAATGAGCCATATCGAATGAATTTGATGGGAATGGAAGACATTGTGTCGATATGATTCCAAGAATTGCAGGAATCCCGCGTTCTAAAGCAAACTGGACCTGGGCCTCATGGTTATCCCTCGGGGCAAGAGAAAGGGTTAGGATGCCACGATCAAGCAAGTCACCTCCCCAGCTAGCAACCTGGAAATTTAATTTTTCAAAGTTTTAGTTCTACAATACTAAAACTTAACCAATTTGGTCAAGATTCAAAAGGTCTGATTTTGGATACTAACCCCACAACCGGTATCAATGGTTGTACGAACGGTTCCATCTTTCATTCCCGGGATTAGATCTTGCATTAAGTCAACGTACGCACTAACGCCATTGGGAAACATAGTACCACCACCCGGAAAGTAGAATTTTTCTCCTTCTTTCCTTAGCCAATGCTGGTTTGACTTCTGTTTGTTGATCCAGTCATACGGGACATTCCTAGAACGTTAAATATGAAAATGTCAGGCAAAAAGACGACAACTTGATTAGAAGTGCTAGTTTTGAATAATATATTTATGAACAGGTCGATCAAGGTTGTGTTCTATCTCAAACTTGTTTACTTTAAAAATTAGCTAGAAGATGAACAGGTCAAATTTACCTGTACCAACATTCGTCTTTGCTCTTTGGCCATCTGATAGGCTCCTTGTAGCCATCAGGTGGCGGTATTAAACACTCCTTCCTATCAAATACAGACGGGCAATGGCGCTCCATAAATGTAAGTCTGTGTCGCCCGTATTTCATCCATCTCTGTTTAACATAAACAACTGCATATTCAAGCTATTTATCCACAAAATACAAACAAGCCCAAGAAACAATTAATGGTAAAGACTGATTAAACCTTGTTGAGAGCTCAAATTATTTGAACAAGATTTCCCAAACACTTCTTTTACAATTAGTAATGACAAAAACAGTATCAACTATGTAAAAAGCAATTGAATTGCATACACAATCAACCAAAGTAAACACACCAACAAATAACAAAACAATCATAAAAATTCCATAAAAGTGTATACCTTGGGATCGGTGCAGGGCGTGTAGTCCTGTAAGTCAGCACTGCACTCCTGAAAGGATACCGATTTCACCTGAACCGGGCCAGAAACAGTTGGGTTGACTTCTAAAGAGTCAACTGGTTTAGAAACCTGTTCAACTGAAATTTTGTTCTTTTCAGAACAAAAGATCCCACCAAGATAAAATGAGAGCCCACATAGCACCACAAACATTAATCCTATGGGCACCACCCTTGAACTTTTTTCAGGTTGTCTTCCAGTCTTATTATCATCTCTAAACTTCATTTCTTGTCCCCACAAATTAATTCACAATCTGTCAATCAAAGTTCAAAACTTGTAACAAAACATGCAAATATCTTGTACCCAACAAGCAAATTTGCAAATCATATTGATTGAAACAAAAAATTCAACTTAATTTTCATAAGTTGCTAAAAAGATTAAAGTAAACAAGAAAGATTTTTGAGATATACCCAATTCAGAGACAGATCTAGATGATTTAAAGAATAAAAATCAAAGTCAAATAAAGAAAAGATTAAAAAATAAAGAGCAAATTAGCGCAGATCTGACGGCATGGAATGTGGAAAAATCAAGAAAGATTGTCAAATTCTGGAGGCAATATTGACTACTACTTAATTAAAAGTTGACCGAAAATTCTGGTCCAATTTCATGAATTCTGGTTAGAGGGCCCTTATGATTGTGCCCAGTAAGTGAAGGAGAGAGAAACAGTACTGTCTGGTTTAACCCTTTAACTCACTTTTGCACTTTTTTTTTTACTTTTTTTGATGATAAAACAGAGGAAAGTTCCAGTATACTTTGATCACCATAGCACCCAATCAATGGCTTCTCTTTTGTTCTTCTGAACAATTTATCAATAAAGATGAAAAAAAGAAAAATTCCAAATAAAACCCACTCCTAATTTAGCTTGAAAAAAATAAAAATTAAAAAAATCAATCTTTTTTTCAGAAAATTTCACAAAATCCGAGAATTCAGAAGCAAGAATCCGATCAAGAACACGACATCACATTTGGGTATCGTAAAAGATTTGGATTTGTGGGAGGGTTTGTAAGTGTTGTTTCTGAATGAAAGATTTGAGCAAGAACAGAGAGGGTTGAAATTGGGTTACCTGATAAGATTTATGTAATTGATTCCGAGAATTAATGGACAGGTTTATGAACCCTAGACGACGACCGGATCCTGTAAATTGAAACTCAAAGAGAGAAGAGGAGAAGGGATATCTATGGTGACATGCAATACAATATATATAATATTATTATATATAGGGGTGTGTTTTTTTTATTCAATATGCTTTATACGGCTTTCTGACTAATATCATCAAAATTAAAATATTTGAAATGGTTATTCAATATTTGAATTAGTTTAAAAAAATATATAGGATGACTCCTTCAACTAAATTATTATTTTAATAAATAATTTCAAATAATAATACGTCTCATCATCATATTTAATCTCATCAAAATATTCTAATTTTCTTTCTATATTAAATAAGTTTGAATTTTAAAATTTAATTATATTAATGTTTTTATTTTTTAAAAAAGATAATATAAAGTTTGAATTATAACTATTATTTAATTAAAAAAACAAAGAATTTTATTTTTTTGTTTTACACATTACTTTAAATTTTTTATATATTATTATATTTTTATTTATCTATTAAACAACCTCATGTAATACATCGTATATAATCTAGTATATTAATATTAAAGGTTTAAAATAGGTGTTTTACATGGGTTAAATAAAAAAAATATAGTTAGTGAAAATTTAAAAATTAATTAAAAAATATATTAAATAGTTAGTGATGAAAAATAATAAGCAGGATAAAGAATTGCTACACATGGCACAATCGGTTATTTATTTATTAGGTAAGATTATAAATTCTTAAGAAATATAACAAATAACATGTTAGAGGTTATTAATACTTTAAAACTGTTAAATTATAGAATTTTTAAAAATATAGTTAAGTATTTCATATTTTAAATCGGGTTTTTAGCTAGGATTAACATTGGAATTTAGGTAATGGATATATGAACGAGTATTTTTTTAACCACGTAAGATCATAAATGGATATGTCTTTGAACCTAATTCCTGATAAGTAACGATTAATTGATGGGTATGAGATGAAGTATGATACAGTTTTATAATCAGTTACGAATTAAGATTCTAAAAATCCAGATTATTAACTTCCCTATTTTGACTCTTGCTTGGACTCTTGGCAGAGGGGGACCTATGTTGAGCCGATAGGGGCAGCCGCCCTTCTTAAAAAAACAATTAGTGTTATATACGCGTTAAAATTCTTATCACGCCTCAGAAAATTTTGTAATCGTCCCCATGAAAAAAATTTAACGTTATGTATCGTTAGTCACCACACAACTCTAGTTTAATTTTTCACCTTTGTTTTGTTAGTAAACTGGGTTATAATCCCGTGTGTTACACGGGTTGGATAAATATAATTATAATATTATACATTAAGTAATAAGATTTTTTTTTAAAACTCGTGTTTTAAACGGGTTGAATAAACCCGTGAAATACAACATACACTAGTCAAAATATGTCAGGAGATTTATTAATACAAAGATTAACATTTAAAAAAAATATTATTAATACAATATAGAAGTGTATTTAATAAGAGAGAGATATGCATTTAATAAAATATAGAGGTTTATTTAATAAGAGAGGGAAGGGGGAAAAAATGATAAGAATGAATATGGAGGTGACACGTGGCGCTAAAACCTTTATTTATTATATAGTATAGATACAAATGTGAGAAATAAATATAAAGTATTTAACTTTCTAAAGTTTGGCCAAATTGTAAAAACTACGTAGTTCTCTCAAATTCGTTCTATAAAACATATATAATGATAACTAGGTTATAAACCCCGTCTATTACACAAGTTGAATACATGTAATTAATAAATGCAGTGTTATATGTATATTTTTTTTAACGGCGACTTTCATTATGAGTGGCAGTCGCGTCTCCGACAAGTCGGAGACCCATCACCCCTCAATAACTGACCACTACGTTGTCTGAACCGGGCCCGCGGGTTCAGAGCGAGGGGTTAGGCGTTCCCCGGGAAACCATGGAGCCTGCTGCCACTTGACAACAGTTGCGCCGCCACACAGGCCAAGACCCGCTAGCGTAACGCACTCCGGACTAAAATCCGGGTTGGCTCGGGTTTGAACTTGCGTGGCTTCGTTCAACCTTCATTGCCTTACCACTGGACCAAAGCCCAGTGGTATAATGTTATATGTATTCAGTAATAAAGATTTACGTATTACATATTAATGACTTATTACATAGTTTTTAATTCAAATTTTAGAAACGTCATATAGTTATTTTTTTAAAATATTTTATAAAAAGAATGAAAAAATGTTCAATTTCTAAAAATGTTTTAGTAATAAACCTATTTTTTAGTATAAAAATATTTTATAAAAAATTATAGAAATTATTATTATTTAACATAAGAGGGTGCGGAAACAAAAAAATTATAAAAAAACAATTAAATAAACTTTGTATAATTAATAGAGAGAGAGACGGGAAAAATGAATAAGGATATATAAGAGAGTGACATGTATCACACAAAAACCTGTAGTTGTTATTACAGAGTAAGTATAGATAACTACTTCCAATTATATGTTTGAATTTTAAATATATTAAAATTCAATACTTTCAATCTTTATTATCGAAACTTGCATATAAAACCGGTCAACTTAGATGCTAAATTTCACGTTTTCAGAAAGAATAAATATAAAAAATATTAATTTCAAAAAGATGTATTCCTAAAATATAAAATTTTATTTCCTTTAAAAGGGTAAAAATCAAAATCATTAAAGAGTTCCTATTGTGATATAATTGCTATTTGTATTTCATTTCCTTTTAAAAAGAATATTATCAAATATAACTCTAAAATCCTAATAAATCTAAAAAATATTATTAAATAAATTACGGCAACTGTTAATTGTCATTTTGCCTCTTTAATCAACATTTAACTTTACATGGTAACCAAAGAAAATATATTAATGACATTTTGTTTACTGTATTTTTCAACTCCATCATATATCCATTAAATATTTGAAAAAAAAGTATAATAAAAAGGTATTATGTGTAAAATAATAATAAAAAAAAATAATAATAATAATAAAATGTGCATAAAGTTGAATGTTCTTTGCTTCTCACTTTCATGTATTGCCTATGTCTCTTGGTTTCCGTTTGGGATCAAACTTTACAAGAAGATTACAACTCAATATTTTTTTTTGAAAAGCAGATCTATTATAACAGCTAGAAGAAGCTAGCACCCGAGAATAACAAAAAGGGAAAATAAACAAAAACCAAACAACAAAACATACAAACTCATCACAAATGAAAAGAGCACCAACTCTTCTAATCCGGAACCCACCAATCTTCGTCCTATTTCTCACCCAAAGATAACTTGTGCACTTGAGATCCTTACAGAGCCTCCTAAGAGCAGCTCGTTTACCCCCAAAAACCACTTTGTTTCTAAGTTTCCATATGCTCCACAGTGTTGTGAGTATAATTACTTCAAATGCTTTCCTCTTTTTTGTATCTGACAAGGCAGTTTCAGGAAGCTTTAAGATGTCCCCCACCGAAAAGACGTGGATGGGTGGGATTTTGCACCATGAACTAATGTATCCCCATAGCATGATAGCATAAAAGCAAGATGTAAATAAATGGTCTACACTCTCCACGTACTCCGAGCAAAGGGGGCAACAATCCGATATTATATTTACCTTCCTCTTGGATAATGCTTTCCGAGTGGGAATTCTGTCTAGTTCGGCACGCCAAGCAAAGATATTTACCTTTAAAGGAACTGCTGTGCTCCAATTTAAAATAACCGCACCAACTTTTGGACTGGACTAAGCAGTCCACACATTGAGCTAAATGAAAAACCCCCCTGCACATCTTGCGTCCACATCCAAGAACCATCCTTCAACTCCACCATATCCTTAAAGTTCACGTTTCGGGTACTAAAAGCCTTTTCCAGATTCTTTATGTTTCCCCAGACTCTGGCCAAGCCCCTTCTCCCCGGTATGCAGGTCGAACCCCTCGAAGGGCCATGAGTGCTGATTACTACCTCCTTCCACAAGGATTTTTCTTCTTAAATGAATCTCCACCACCATTTTGCTAATAAACTCATATTAGTCACTTTAAGTGACCCCAAGCCGAGAACCCCTGCTGATTTTGGGGAGCACACAGTATCCCATTTGACCCAATGAATTCTTCGATTTATGCCATCCCCTCCCCACAGAAAATTCCTTCTAATTTTCTCCAACAGATTTATTACCTTGTCCGAGGCTTTATATAGGGAGAAGTAGTAAATAAGGAGACTATCCAGGACCGATTTAAGCATCACCACCCGTCCCCCAATTGATAGTTTCTTAGCTTTCCAGACAGAAAGCCGTGCCTCGAAGAGATCAATTATCGGCCTCCAATTTTTGGACAAGTTCATGTTCGCTCCCACCATAAGACCAAGGTATGAAAAAGAAATTTGCCCCACCTTATAGTTGGCTATCCCAACTATCTCCGTCGTGCTCTTGGCCGGTACATTGATACCTAATAGACTGCACTTGTTTAGATTATAACCAGACCCAAAGCAAGATAGAAACACCTCGTTAACCTTAGGAGATTTTGGAAATTGGTTTTTGACCATTCACCCAAAATTATGACATCGTCCGCAAAAAGGAGGTGTGAGACAATCGTGCCATTTTCGGGCAATTGGATGCCCCTGAAGACCCTGAGTGTAATATCCGAGATTTCTCCGATCTATCTAAAACTCTTGCACGTGTTACTAAGTTTAAAATTCAATTTCATGATAAAACTATTTCCTTAAATCAATAAATATTAACTTTAAATTAATATATAAAGTATGTATTCTTGAAACATGCAAATATATATATAAGTGTCCTTAAAACTTCGTAAATTTATAAATAATATAAGTTTATTTTAACTACTTAAAATTTTAACAAAACTTATAAATACTTAAGCTTAGAAATTGTTTTATAATCTTATAAAACAATAAAATTTATAAAAACAATCTAAGTTTTATAAAAATAAAATATATATACTTTTAAATAAAGTTAAGGGACCAAAACTGCCATTCTTTGGAACCTTCTTTAAACTGAAACTAAACTCTTAAACATAAAATGTTAAATCAGTGAAACTTCAAGGACATATTTTGCCATTTGCCCAAAACTCCAAGACCCAATCCCGGTCACAAGTTCGAGCTCAATTTTTTTTCGAAAACGCAATTCCGACCACATTCAACGAACCTCGAGCTCCACCTCGAGCGTGCGACCGTAACCCGAGATGTCTCGGTACCCATTTTCGACTTTAATGACCGCGTGGGGTTCGAATTCGAGGCCATCGGCTCAACCCCCACCTCCCCAACCGTATGCGTAATCAATGCCAAAATTGGTTATAAATATCGATTTCTAAACATCAACAACACACCACTCATACTCTCCATACTCTCAATTCTACCAAATTAAACTCGCATTTGTCGATTAAGGTGGCGTCGGCCGATTCCAGAAACTACAACTCGATCTCCCTCGTTTCTCCATCATACCAGGTAATTCGAAGGTCCTCCTGCATCGATTTCGTGCTATAAACATTTGGCCTCTGTCAATTTACGATGACAGAGGGATTCCAATTCAAATTTACGGATTCTAGTTTCTAGGATTCATAATGAAATTAGGGGCGATTCGGGAATGTGTTTTTAAATTTTCTTTCCGGTTAAACTAACAGCGAGCCCCGTAGCCGGGATGGTTAATCTGTTGTGTGTGTGTTGCGACCGGGACGGCGCGGGTTCGATCCGGCCAACCCAGTTTTATTTTATTTCATTTCTTTTATGCTTATTTAATCATATTTAATATTCCTAATAATTTTTATAAAATCTTTTAAACTTATATAAACTCAAAAACAATTTTTAGTTACACTTTTACTTTCTGGAATATTTTTAATTAAATAGAAACTTAGTTAAAACCTATAATTAATTAAAACTTTAATTATGGTTTTAAATTCATAAAAACTATAAAAACTTTTTAAAACTTTTATAAAAATTATAATTTCACAGAAATTATTTATTTAAATAAACTTATATTATTTGTATTAAAAGAATTCTTTATCCTAATCATTAATTTAAACTTATAAACTTATAAAACTAAATGGAAATTTTAACATTTTAAACTTGTAAATTTTATTTAAATACTTTAAGAAGCCTTATTTAAAATAGTTATAAACTTATAAATTATTTATAAGTTAAACGTTACAAAAAGTTCTATTTAACATATTTGTTAAAACTTATAACTCCACATCTTTACCTAAACTTATAACCACGTTTTAAAACATCTTACAAGATAGTTTGTGAAACAAATACCTAATGCTTTATATAGATTATTTAATAAAGTAAGTATTCGTTTAAATAATTATTTACCCTTAACAATTAAATTGTTATTACCTTAATTATTTATTCTTTAAATAATTATTATAAACACTTAGTAGTTATTTATTAATTAAATAATTATTCTTAGTCATTATTTATTTAATAATTACTATGAATCCTTAATAAATATTCATTCTTTAAAATAATTATTATTAGTCTATAATTATTTATTCTTTCATTTATTAGGTACAACATTATTCATAAGATACTTAGAAAACTATTTTGGATTATTATTTCCTAACTTGAGTAATTAATAATTATAAGGTTTCTAAATAATTATTTTAAATAATAATTATTCTAAACCATAACCCTATCAAACTTTGTTATTCAAACCTTGTGAAACCCTACTTAGAAACTTATATAAACTTTATAAACACAACCATTCCCATCTCCCAATTGGGACCCTAGTAAATCTTGAAATCCTAGATCGTTTCCATAGACTTATAGGATCGTACTTAAAACTTTAGACTTATATTCTTAGGCTTATTGTGAGGATATCCTCCCTCTCCAAGTCTTGCAAATACTTATCCGTGCCGGATACTCTTCATCGATCCAAGTGAGTATACTTAGCCCCTTTTTCCTTTCTATACTTTTGGGGTGAAACATGTTCAAAACTTTAAACTTATACAATTCTTGTACAACTATGACTAGATGCTTATTCTTATGTTAAACTTGAGACTTGTATGCTTAGATTAAACTTAAAACTAGCACATTCATTAGCTTTGATCAAGCCTATGGTAACAATGATAGATCTATTGTATTTGACCAATCCACCTTGATTGATTGACCCCTTCGGGGGGAGCCCTTGGTGATTGTTACTGAATTAAACTTTTAAACTTGAGACTTATAAGGATAACCTGCGGGTTATGCCTAAACTTGGTTGGAGGGTTGATGTGCACAATGTCTAACATGCTTGTTTCTCATACTTACATTATAGAATGCATATATCATAATGAATTGTAAATTCTTCTCAAATTTGTTAAACTGTGTCAAAACCTTTGTATCTCACCAACTATTTTGTAGTTGACAGATTCTTTCACATGTTTCAGGTTCTACATCATTAGGCTTATTTGTGATCACATAGGATGCTTGGACCTAGAATGCTTAATCAATTAGACTTGTATTCTTTCTATGTATTTGATTTATTCTTTGTATTGAACCTTTGAATCTATTTATTAATGAAATATTAAAACTTTAATAGTCAACCTTGTGCTATTGAACAACCGCGTCCGCCCCGACGTATAATCCGTCGTCGGTTGGGGTGTGACACTGAGTGTCCCAGCCCTTTCTAACATCTAGTTGAGTAACTCCATTGCTATAAGAAATAAAAAAGGGGATAAGGGATCTCTTTGTCGGACACCGCGAGAAAAAGAAAACTCCTTGGAAGGGGACCTGTTTATTAAGACAGAAGCCTTTGCCGACACCCCTTTAACCCAAATTCTCCATTTAGGAGAGAAATTCATTTGCTGCAAAACTGAGTCAATGAAGCCCCATGAGATTGAATCAAACGCCTTATTGAAATTAACTTTGAATACCAACCCGCTTAGCTTTGATTTTTTTCATCCAAGACAATATTTCATTCACTACCATCGGGCCGTCAAGGGTGTTTCTTTTTGCAAGGAAAGCTGTTTGGGATTCCGATATAACAGACCCGATGACGGATTTAAGGCGATTAGCGAGCACTTTAGAAATCACTTTGCATATACATCCGATAAGTGAGATTGGCCTGAAGTCATTGAAAGATTCCGAATCATTTGTTTTTGGGATTAGAGCTATAAACGAAGAACTGCAGGCTCCACTAATCACCCCGTCTTCAAAGAATGCAGCTAGAATCCTTTGAAAGTCGCCCTTTAGTAGTTCCCATAATTGCTTTATAAATGTGAAATTGAAGCCATCTGGCCCAGGGGCTTTGTCCCCCCCGCAATCCCAAACAGCCACTCGGATCTCCTCCTGTGAAAACGACAAAGAAATAGAAGCTGCCTTTCCATCAGAAAGTTTAGGGTTTAGGGTACATATTACAACTTAATATGACAGTTACTTTCGTGACTAACAATATATGAAATATAAGTTTTTAAGGTACATATTATGTTGTATTTCACGGATATATTCAATCTGTATAAAATACGAGTTTTTAAAATATAAGTTTTTTATTACTTAATATATAATATTATATTGATTTAACCCATGTAATACACATGATTTTAACCTAGTGTGTGTGTGTGTATATATATATAGAGGGAGGATCAAATAAGAAGTAGATTTTCGCTAAGAAATCTAAGAAATGATCAACACGCTTAGAAACGATATCAAACCAACTCCGATTGAGCTCATTTTATCGGCGTTCGAACCGTCTCGTCGAACTCTACCATCTTAGCTTTTATGGTTTAGCTTTTAAGGTATAGATTTTATGTTTGAATTTTAGGGTTTTAGCCTTATGGTTTAGACTTAGGGTACTTTTAGGGTTTAAATTTTACGGTTTAGCTTTTTTTGGAGGGTGGGGGTTTTAGGTTTTTTGGGGTGGGTGTGGGTGGGGGTGGGTTTAGGTTTTTGGTGGGGTGGGGGTGAGGGGGTTTAGGTTTTTGGGGAGTGAGGGTGGTGGTTTTAGGCTTTTTGGGTGGGGTTGGAGGGGGGTTTAGGTTTTTAGGTGTGCGGGTGGAGGGGGTTTAGGTTTTTGGGTCCTGATTAGAGTTTGATAAGACGGTTCCAACGCCGTTGAAATGAGCTCAATTGGAGTTCGTTTGACCCACTTCTTAGCGGATTAGAGTTTGCTTACAAGAAGTTGAAAAACCACTTCGTAGTGGAACCTTCTCATCTATACTATATAATAAATAAAGGTTTCTCAATGACATGTGTCGCCTCCATATTCATCCTTATAAAAATTTTCCCGCCTCTCTCTCATAATAAATACACTTCCATATTTCAATAATAATATATTTTTAAATAAACTATTAATTATAATAATAAATTATATTTATTTTAAATATATATATATATATATATATGGATAGGTACTTTTAACACACTCAACATAAGCAACTTTGAATTTATGTCATCAACAGGATAGTGTCATATCCATGCATACCTCTTTATCCAACCATCACTTCTTGACAAGCATGGTCCAAATGACTTTCGACTAAAAGTTAACCAAACTTACGTTGATCAATGTCTAATAGAAGTAATTAAGAATATTGTAAGCAAGTAGTAGTGCTCATACATAATGTCATGTAGACTAGCTATTTACAGTATTCTTATCTTTTGATGATCAACCTTCCATATAGGAATAGGGTTGTGATCATTTCTTGAAAGGAACGTCATATCCTTCGTGAAAAGATCGGCGTGTCAATGTTCTTTATATCCCTCTTTTATCGATATTTGTAATTAAGTTTGTGTTGGAGATTTTACGGTCATCAAATCATTTTATTTAATTGGGAATTACTTACCAAGCTTCTGGTTGAGTGTTAGCCTCATGACTTTCTAAATGGGAGGTCATGGGTTCGAGTCTCGCTTGGAACAAAATGTTTCAGGTTGAGCCAGTGGGTTTTCCAGTTGTAGGTTTCTTCCTGGGTGGTGTAGGGTCGGGTCACCACGCTTCTATTATTCAGGCAGAAAGGTGATCCGTTTGTCAGGGTGATCACGGATGTCTAGGCCTTTGTTGTTAAAAAAAGATAATAAAAATAATTGGGAATTACTTAAGCATAAAGGGAATTCCGAATAAAAATCATTATGAGTTTGGAGATGTGGAGTTTATGCTTGTTCAAGATTATTTCGATTGGCAATGTGTTACCTCCTTGGCGTGGGTTCCAAGGGGATAACACCCCTGTCAAAAACGATTACCCAAGTTGAAAGTATCTAGAACCTGATCTGATATGGCTAGTTGGTTGATCCATCAGTAGAAACTGATCATCAATATGAACTGCTCAATCAATAGAAACTGGTCACTAATACGGATATTGATCAACATTAACTGCATTATCAACAATAATTATGCTATAAGCAGCAACTGTGTGATTAGCGTCAACATGGCGATCAATGGTACCTAAGTTACTTCTAAGAGAAGTCAATCATTATCAATAACTTAGTTATTGTTGATAGGTTCCTGATGTATGAGCTTTGCCAATAGTTTTAACCATCAAATTTTGGTCTATGTCTAGGTATTGTTCTCCTAATAAAAAATACATACTCGTTCTTGTTTCTTTCTAAACTTTTTTATTAAACATTTGAGAGAACCAGCGAAGTACTTTAATCTAATAGTGATTACATGTGGGTGGGGGAGGGAGCAACTTCATGTAAACACCGTGCCAACCTAGCGTCCAGATTCATCTTATGAGTCCACATTGAGGATAGATGAAAAGACATCATTGGGGTTCGATTTTTTTTGGCATGTTCGAATCAACCAACCTCTAGCCATTTACTCTAGGGGTGAGCAAACCTTAACTGTTAACCGATAACTGAATCATCCTCGAACCGAATTAACCGATAATCAAAATTAACCGACAGTTATGGTTAAGGTTCTTTGATTAACCGATGAAGCGGCTATGGTTATGGTTATGGTTAAGAGTGTCCCATAACTGAACCGATACAACCCTATGGATAAGATATATGCACAAAATATAAATAATTTCCCCCATTCACTATGGTAATGGTTAAAAGTGCACAAAATATATATTCACAAATATATGTACAAATTTTTTCTGTCTATTTTTAAAGAAATTTGTAGATAACTAATACATTAATTATGAATTTATGACTAAAAAAATAATATTACTAATATAATCTGGGGTTTTTTACTAAAAAATATGATTTGTGGTTACAGAACGAAAGTGGTTAATTAACTGAATTAACCGAAACCGACATAACCGACGGTTAACGACCAAACGGTTATGGAATAGTGAATAACCGACCAATCGGTTATGGTTATGAAAGAGGCCAATTAAACCGACCCATAACCGACTTTGCATACCCCTAATTTACTCTCTAATATTATGTGTGACCATATATGATCACACATTTAGCAAATTATATAAAGTAAGTGTTTAAAATATACCAGTTGATTAAAATATAATGTAATTTGTTAACACACATTCGTCAAAATATGTCTTTAAAAAATGTAATTTGTCATGGCAGTTATAAGCTCTGTTAGTTCATATTAAATTAATTTGATTGATGATTCAATAATTACTTATGATGAAATAATAACTATCTGTAATTAGATTTATATTAAACATCTAAAAATAAATTCTTTTGATATCATTATTTAATAGGAGAGATGGGCGGAAAAATAATAATAAAAACTAACCACAAAGTGACACGTGTCCATATGATTTTTATTTGTTAATACAAAGATTATTATTTAATATCATTATTTAATAGGAGAGAGAAGCGAAATAATTAATAATTAATATGAGAGAGTGGCGGGAAAATAAGGATAAAGAGTAACCAGAGAGTGACACGTGTTACAAAAGATTTTTATTTATTAGGTTAGTAAGATAAGATTAGTAATATTTAGAGAAATAATAATATTTGTATTTATGTATATTATTAGAGAAATAATAATATTTGTATTTATATATGTTGTATGTAAATAATGTTTAGTTAGAGTAAATAACATTTTTATATTAATATGTATGCATTTATATTTTTACGATGGATTTAGGCACTTAGCACATAGAATTTTGTATGTTTTATGTAGAGAGAAATCTATATCTATATCTATATCTATACTATATAATAAATAAATATTTTTTAATGCCACGTGTCGCCTCCATATTCATTCTTGTCATTTTTCCCGCCTCTCTTTCTTATTAAATGCACATCTTTTAATAATAATATATATTTAAAGAAAATATTAATTATACTAATAAAACACATTTATTTTAAATTATCGTTTATTATAAGAAAGTTTGAAATCTAATTATGTAACTTTTATTTTTAATCAAATAATATTGAAAATCAAATTACATTAAATATTACTTAACGTATTTTCGAAACCCAATTATATATTAATTTTTACATATTTTGAATTTTGTTTCCGTCGTTAATATACTGTAAAATATACACATAAAGATTTAAGAATTTTGTTTATTAATATTTTTCACCTCGTGTGTAGTACACGCGATCTAATCTAGTGTAAATATAAGTTATTAAATGCGGGATTTTATTGGATCATATATGTGGATGGATTTATACTTTTCTTGCAACCAACTACTATTGTTAATGGAATGAAATTAGTTTCATTACATCAAAGAAACATCCAAAAGAATTAGTTCCACTAATCTTTGGTCGTCAAAAATGTAAATTAAATGCACATTAATCTTTGACTTTTTGTTTATCATAATTAAATTTCTTCCTTTTGTACAAAGCATGCATGGTTTTGTCCAAAAAGAAAGTTGTAACATGTAAGAAAAAAAGTAAATTACACGGATAGTCTATGTGGTTTACTCAAATTTTGGATTTGGTCCCTAGGTTTGAGAAACTACATAGACAGTCCCAAACTTTGCACGCGTGTTACACAGACAGTCCCCAACTTTGATGGACGTTAGTTTGCTCCGTTAAATACCCTCACGGGCAATCCACGTGAGGGTATATTTGTCTTTTCACACCTATTGTTTATATAATGGATATGACGGGGTATTTAGGGTTTTATAAACAATAGGTGCGAAAAGACAAATATACCCTCACGTGGATTGCACGTGAGGGTATTTAACGGAGCAAACTAACATCCATCCAAGTTGGGGACTGTCTGTGTAACATGCGTGCAAATTTTGGGACTGCCTATGTAGTTTATCAAACCTAGGAACAAAATCCAAAATTTAGGTAAACCACAGGAACTATCCGTGTAATTTACTCGAGAAAAAATGAACATGATTTGAGTTCAACAATGATTTTGGCTATTCTTGTTCCATAGTCCTACCTCATGGCCTAAAGTTCTTTGAGGACTCTTTCACTTTTTTTCTTACAACTACTAAAACACTTAAAACTTTTCATAGAAGCTCTCTTTATCCATTAAAAAAAAGGTTTATGTGTATCAAAAGTGATTTCTACTTACATTTACTTGTATGTTGTTAGCAAGGAAAAAACAGCGTTACATGTATGCAACTCATAGTGTTACAATGGAGAAGAACTTTTATTTGTTAAAGCAAAATCATCGACCATAAAAAAATAATACAACTCACATTGTTACATGTATGCAACACAAGTCACATATATGTAACTCACATTGTTATATAGCTCATATGAGTTCTTCAATTCAACGGTTTTCTTTCTTACCGAGTTTCACTGAAAACCTCCCCATCATTCTTAGATCTTTCAATACCTTCTTATCATAATCATGTGAACCCAAAGAACCTTATGAAGAACGAAAGAGATGAAAACCATAATTAAATGGTGTTAAAATTACATAATTAAACTTCTAGTTAAAAACATAAAAAGAAAAAGAAAAAAAAATTGATTGGTTGAAAATGATTTTCTTAATTTTTGTATAAATTTATGGTTTTCTCATAGCCTCACCTTAAGGTTTTTTTAAATTCTAAAAGACAAAGACAGGTCCATACAAGGCAGCTTTATATGCTTAAGTCCTATTTTAATAGAAACCCTCTTTGGTGAAAAATAGGGAAAAAAATTTGCTTTGATATAAATTCAGATAAGTTATCAGAATTCATGACTTTTATGTCAATATGCTAAATTGTTAAATTAGTTTATGATTATCAATATTGGGATATGAGAAAATATTAAAAGGGTTAATAAGTGTGAAGAGTGAAACTAAAGAGGCTGATTTATCCAATCATAGATCCTCTAAACTCTAATTCAATACCTAAAAAACTCGATTTTTTAAATCTAGAATTCTCTGAAAAAGTGAGCAAACCAATCAACACAAATAATTATAATTTAATCTGTAGAATCAAAAAAGATTACGAGCATAGTTTACATACAAATAATATATATCTAAACGCCTTAACAGATCTAGTAATCAACTTAGGAATAAATCTACAAAAAAAATATATTTTTAACAGACAAGTGTTTGATAAAATACAGACTAAAATAAATAATAAAACAGAAGAATATAAAAAATATATAGAAAATCTAGATTACAATAAAGATCAAAACAACCAAATCCTTAAAGAATAAAAAGAAATTAGAAAGAATAACTCAGAAAAGCAAGATTTAAATTACGACATAAACAAAGTTACTGAAACTATAAACAAGTTAAGTTTAGAAGATATAAAAATACAACCAAAACAACCAAAACCTTATAAACATTGGTAACCAAGAAAATGATAAATAGAAATTTCTTAGGACAAGGAAGAATACTGCAAGAAGCAAGAAATTCTACAAGCAATATACAAGATACTATAACATCCGACACTTTTCTAAACAGAATAGTTAGAAGAGGCTCAGGATCTACTAGCACAACACCCACAGTACAATTAGAAGAGGAAATAGATCTCAATAGAAACATAAATCTATACAATCAACATCAACTTGATATTCTAAACCCAAAAATATTATACCAAACAGAAATCCTAAACATCAATGCAACATTAATACGAAGCAGTAGAGAAGAAAGCTTAAGGGTTATAAACAAAACAGTAACAGTAGACTTAATTTCACAAGAAACTATACAAAAAATAAAGCAATCTGGTAAAAACTTTGTTCATACAGGATTAATAGTCATAGGAATAAAAGCTTTAGGAAGAAAAAAATTAGGAACAAAATTATTAGCCTTAATATTATATAAAAGTTGGAAAACAGAATTAAAAAAGGCTATAATATAAGGAATGGAAGTTGACCTTAGTCAAAATACAGCTCTATTTTACTGCACACTAGGAATTTTAAAAGACATTAGAGATCTACAAAACCTAAAAATAGCGTTACAAACTAAAGGTTATGAAAATTATGAAGGGAATAACATAGTTATAAGTATATGAATGCTAGGAAAAGCTAGTAACAGATCAGGCATGAAGTATAAAGTAAATATAGAGGGAATTGTACAAACAATAGCGTCAAAATCCATATAAATGATAGATCCAGTAACAATAAATCCTGAAGAACTAGCAGGATTAGAATGGAATATAAATGAATTACAGGAAAATGAAAACGCGGTCTTAGTACCAAAAAAGAGTCTTATATATGAAGGAGCAGATGGATTACAAAGTATAGGATTCATAGATTTTGAACAAAAAAATAATATAAATGAAGAAAATAATGAAACCACTATAGAAAATAATTTTATGAATTTAGAAGAAGATAGTGACAAAGGTCCCATCTACGATACAAAAGATGAAGAAGATGAAGAAATAAATACAGAATTCTTACGTTTCGAAGAAGAAGCAGATTACAGCATAATAGATTATTTAGACGATTTTGAAGAGAATAAATTAACAGCTTTTAAAATAGAAGAAACAAATAAAACTATAGAACAAATTATACATAGAAAATTCACTGAATTAAATATACAGGAAGAAGTAGACAATATGATAATAGATTGTATAACAGAATTAGGATTAACTTATGAAGAAAGTTACAAAAAACTACAAAACTATTATAATCTACCACTAGTCGAAGACATTTTACAAGGAAAAACTATGTTAACAGAATTCTATAAAAAAGAACAAACTTTTATGGTGGATGAAAATATGAAAAATCCATTAAAAAGAATAAGGTGGAATCAAACAAGTGGTGAATCTTCACATGAAACATCAGGAAGAAAGCCATGGTTTCCCCCTACCATAAATTACCAAGAAGAATCAAATTTCAAAGGAAAAGGTAGTATACTACCAATAGGACACATACACAGTGGGGTTATGTTGCTACTTGAACAACAAAAACCACAACTATGGATAGATGAAATGTTAACATGGGAACAAAATACAGTTAGAATGTGGGAAACAAACAAAAAAGAAAGTATGGACATGTTTGCCTACTTAGAAACCATATTAGGACCTATAGCTATAGGCATATGGCAAAACAAAAAAACACAAAACTCAGAAAGTATAAATGCATTAAAAGCCTTAGGAGATAACTCATATAACTTCACATCTCAAATTAGGACTCTTATTCTAGGAGTAGATCCAGCAAAGAATAATTGTCTAATACAAGATATAGCCATTAGAAACTTAAAACAGTTAAGTATCGCAGATATGAAATATATAAATGAATTCACATTACACTTCACAAGGCTCCTATCACAAACAGGACAAGCAATGGAAGACAATTTATGTGACAAATTCTTTATAAAATTACCAGGAAATTTAGAAAGAAGTATACATGAATCATGGAAATCAGCATATGGTACACAACTAGGTATAGGAATAGGACCTAGAATAACTTATATACATTCGGGATATTAGAAGATAAGTGTAAAGAAGTAGCCCTACAAGAACAACTTAAACGAAATGCTTATGCATTTTGCAAAACAACAATTTACACTCCCCAAGCTTATGAATTTTATGACAAAAAGAAAAAATTAAGAAAGAGTACAACTTATAATAAAAATTATAAGTATAAGTCCAATTACAAAAATAAATACGTACGAAAACCACAAACGAGAAAATGCAAATGTTTTATTTGCGGCGATGAAAACTATTTAGCCAATAGATGCCCAAATAAAAATAAAAACACAGAAAGATCAAACTTAAAAGAACAATTAAATAACTATGAAATAGAAATTATAAAAACAGATGATTCTGGAAACGAGTCAGTTTACAGTATTTATAGTGAAGACGACAAGCCAATAACAAAAGTCACATATACCTATATGAATACAGAAGAATGTATACACAACTGGATAAGCCAAAAAGGAAATAACCATATAAAATGTTACAACTGTGAATATTATCCAAGCATAGAAAAAAGACTATAATGTAACAAATGCTTTTACGAAATTTGTTGTATATTTCTCAAAAAATTATACAATGAAAACATAGAAGAAGTAATAAAAATTAATGCAAGTAGTAGTACAACAAAATTAGAAGACAAAATAGAAAAACTAGACTTAATAATAGAATTACATAATCTTAAGATAAAAAATATGAAAAACAGAATACAAGAATTAGAAGATCATATCCAAAAGAAAAGGGAAGTTCAGCATGAAATAGTACAAATGTCAACAGAAGAAAATGAGCTAGTATTTGTACAAACACAAGGATCAATAAACATGATAAATATACAGTGTAGATTATGGTTAGACCATAATAAATTCATAGATTTAACGGCATTAGTCGATACGGGAGCCACTAAAAGCTTGATATCACATAGTATAGCTCCAATAGAATACCACAAAAAATTAACATGAACAATTGAAGATAGATTAATCTCAATTACACATTATCTAGAACCAGTAGGAATACAGTTCTTAGACTTTTCAAAAAACTATAGTATAAAATATGAAATACCACAAATTAACATAAACCCTCAACACATAAAATCTAAAGACTTCGTTCTAGGATTAAACTTTTTGCTAGGATTAAACGGAGCAATTACATTATATACATTCCCTACAATCAGATATAATAATACCACAGAAGTCGTACAAAAACAAGGAAAAAATGGAAGCCTAGAATTCTTAAAACAAAATCATAACAAACAAAGTATAATAGAAAATGAAAGCATAAGGATACTAACAGAATTTTTAAGTCATGAACTTGAAAAGGGTAAAGATATAACAAAGAGTATAAATCATCCTATAATTCTACATTTAGAAAAATAGGGTTAATAGGAGAAGATATAACAAAGTCAAGAGTAAATCATAGGTGCAAATTTAAACTTAAAAACTCTGACATAACAATCAGAACAGCTAATATAGAATACAGTCCATTAGATAAACAAGAATTTAGACAACAAATATTGGAAATGATAAACCAAAAATTAATAAGAAAATCAGAAAGTTCGCATAGATCAGCAGCGTTTATAGTAAGAAATAACAACGAAATAAAAAGAGGAAAGGCAAGAATAGCATACAATTATAAACGTCTAAACGATAATACAGATGATGATAGTTATAACATCCCTAATAAAGATAGTTTACTAAATCTAATACAAAAAAAGAAAGTCTTCTCAAAATTCGATTTAAAATCAGGATATAACCAATTATAGTTAGAAGAAAGTTTTAAACCATGGACAGCCTTTACATGTTCAGAGGGACAATATGAATGGAATGTCCTTAGCTTTGGACTAAAAAAATGCTCCATCCATTCTTAAAATATGAATTTTGCTTAGTATACATTGATGACATTTTAGTTGCAAGTGAAACAATACAAGAGCATGAGCAACATCTAAAACAGATATTTGAAGAAATAGAAAAGCATGGTATAGTAATTTCAAAAAGAAAAATGGAACTCTTCAAAAGAAAAATATCTTTTCTTGGTTTAGATTTAAGAAATGGTAAAATAGAATTACAGTCACACATTCCTACAAAAAATTTAGATTTTTCAGAAAAATTTAAAAATTTAAAACAAATACAAGCCTTTTTGGGACTAGTAAATTATGCTAGAAAATTTATCCCAAATCTATCTAAATTAGTAGGTCCATTATACAGTAAATTACAAAAAATGGGTAAAGATATTTTAACACAGAGGATATTAAATTAGTTTAAAAGGTTAAAAATGCTATAAAAACTATTGGTCCATTAGAATTACCAATAGTTACAGATTATATTATTGTTGAAACAGATGGATGTAAAGAAGGATGAGGAGCCGTCCTTCTCTGTAAACCAACTAGATATAGCCCCAAAACAGAGGAAAAAATTTGTGCGTACTCCAGTGAAAATTTTCAAAACAAAACCAACTGGATAAGCATAGACTTTGAAATCCAAGCATTAATCAATGCTTTAGACAAATTCAAAATTTATTTACATAATGAGTTTACAGTCAGAACAGATTGTGAAGCAATTGTAAAATTTATAAAAAATGACCAGGGTAATAAGATAAAAAGAACAAGGTGGGTCAATTTACAAAATACTATACAAGGTCACGGATACCATATAGAGTTTGAACATATCAGAGGAAAAAATAATGGGATAGCCGATATGTTGTCCCGAAATATTAACAAGATATTTTTTCTAGATGGAAAAGAAAGATAAAGGGAAAGCAAAGATTATACAGCCTAGAAGAACTATTTCTCCGATGAGTATATCATCTGAAGAAGAACAGACAGAAAAGCTTTTAAGCCAAGCTATAAAGGCTGACAGAGTACAAAGTTCTAGAAAGCTACCAGCATCAATTACTGGGTTAGACACTGTCCTATGATATTACAACCCAGTAAACAGCCAAGGTCCTGTTAACCAGAGATCAAAAAATATACACACTAAACAAAGGGCTGATACACATTTTACAGAAAGTTCAGTCATTACATTTGGAAATTACGGTTTACAACAATGTAATGACCCCAATACAAAGTTTCGTCCAATTGTTGGAATGAAGCTGACAGATAAGCAACAATGCTTATTAGACAACCTCTGGCATATTCAAACCATGCCACAGGCTTCGACATTCAAAGTACATGTTTTAAATGCATTAAGCATTTACTTTCATGAGCAAAGCTCAAAAATCCCCGAAAAATAACAATCAAAATTTACTCACTACATCGTTTTTCGAGGAACGAAGATTGGTATCTTTAATAAATGGGAGACAGTTGCAAAATTTATACAATGTCCAAATCCCATTTACAAAGGTTTTTACAATTTTGCTGAAGCTTTAAAAACAGCCAGGGAACATTTTGGTACAAATAGTTTTTATATTGAGCCAGAAGAAGTTCAAACATTTTCTGAAATAACAAAGACCAATCCTGAACAAATAATCAAAGCTCAGGAAGAAGTAATTGTAAAGCTTCAGGAACAGCTGAGGAAAAAGGGATAAGATACACATCATATACAAGCTCATATTGAAAACAGCCTCATAAAACAAAAAGTGGCTATACTCGAGGCAAAAAATAAACAATATATACACAGGCTCGAGAAAACAGAAAAAACAGTTCCTCAAAATAGAAGCTATGAAGCGTTCAGAATAAGAATGCTTGATACACCATGGAAACATTGCTTACAGCCAGTTATTGACAGATTCCCGGAATTTGAACAAATTATTTCACAAAAAGTCTGTTCAGAATTCCCAATAATTTTATACAATTTACAACAACAAATTATTGATCTTGCGTTTCAAGACACACCCAACGCAAGAGTAAGGATAGATGACGAAGGTGAAGGAACGGGACTTCTTCTTCTACAGATTAGTTACCCTACACAAATGTCGGATGACCAAATCGTTCAATTTTACAATCATGGTATGATTTATTTTCTTGAATTCAGACTAAACAGCAAGACCGAAAATCTCCTTGATAGACTAGGAGAAAAATTCACAATGGTCATAGGCAACATAGCTTCTCATTCAAAAATCCCTACAGTCGGTTGCAAAATTTTTGCATCATTTCCTTTCGTATCCTCAAACACATACAGACCAGCTAGGAAAAGAATCTTCGTAGACCACAGAATAAATACTCAAAACATTTTTGCGAATTTTGCTTACAAAAACCAACTACAAAATGTTACTGTTAACCCAAACCCAGATTTTGCCAATATTACATGGTTAACAGAAAGAGATACTCATACACAGGACTTTGAATCATTTATCAAAAAGCATCAACAAACTCCTAAGATACCAGGTCATTTTCCTTGGAAAAGATTCAGATTATTAGGAGAAGGCCATTATATACAGATTTACTCAGATCTAAATTGGAGAATGCTTTTGCCATTCGTATGCGAAGGCGATACTTTAGAAATAGATCATATTATTGATCTAGACGAAGAAAGTGAAGAAACAGTTCCAGGATCACCAACATCAATCGACAGTACACACAGGGACTTCTAAAACGTAAGCCATGACGTAGAAGACCAATTATTGAAAGAAGACATGTGACTACACAGGAAAAGCAGATTCCCGACAGCTTTACAGCACGATACAATAATTGTTTATAAAGAGTTTTTGTCGTTCTCATCTTTAATTTGTATCCGTTTATTTTTCTTTTTTGCTTTAAGATAGTGCGCATTATTGTGCTTTTCTTTTTTGTTATCTTTTGTTTGCCATGCCTATAAAAGAAGGCATTAGTTTCAGTTGTAATTATATCGAAAATTATCAATAAGAAAATTTTCAATCCTCTCTATGGCACACTAAATTTTCCTACCCTCTTCAGCCTAGCTCTAACACTATAATCGTTGATCGATCTTCATATCTTATCCCTCAATATAAAAAAAAAGTCCTTTTCTGCAAATATTATCATACGCATCCGCCGTGCATATCTCCATTTTCACTACCAGCTTTCGTTACCAACTTATTGTAATTATTTTAAATTATGTCAATTTCAGATTATTTTCAGTTTATGAAATCTAGTACCCATCCTTAATCTTTTTCTTTTGGATATGATCTTCTAATTCTTGTATTCTGTTTTCCATATTTTTTATCTTAAGATCATGTAATTCTATTATTAAGTTTAGTTTTTCTATTTTGTCTTCTAATTTTGTTGTACTACTATATATATGTATAATAAAAACCAAGAGAAAATTCTTTTTATTCTACCCTTAACCACTAGAATGATAAAACTAAGAGGGGAACATGAAATCACATGTATTTAACGTGTTAGGCCTCTACTTTTTTAAACCTAATTAGATGTGTTCATGGTCCTACTTTAACGGTTTATATGTTAAATTATGAACCAAACACTTAGTAAAGGATTTAAATATCAATAAACCAAAAGCAAACAGATACGATTTGGTTTTCATTTGGCTTCACGGTTTCGACTTATTTTGCATAACTTTTAACATGAGTTTGATGGACCTGAAATTTCTAAGACTATGTAGTATTTTATTTTTGATTAACTTGTATTTGGTTATTAGAGAAAATACAAGTTTAAATAAAGAGAATACCATTTTACACAATTACAAAGAAAACTTATAGCCTTGTAACATATTGTTGGTTTTGTTATATTACTACGATTAAGTGAACAATTTATCTAGGTTTATATCGAGCGAACCCGTTGAAGGAAAAAAAACTACCAATTTGAGAAAATAAAATTTAGCCCCAGAGACACCGGCGGACGTAGCAAAGGGGGAATAGGGGGCAGCCGCTCTCCATAAAAAAAAAATTAGTATTATATACATGTTAAAATCACAATCATCCCCCATAAAATTTTAGAGTAGCCCCCGATCGCCCCCATGAAAAAAATTTAATGTTATATCGATTGTTAACCAACCCAAAAATATTTCGACTCTCATGAAAAAATTTTTGGGTCCGTCAGGCGTTAGTGCCCGGAGAGCAAAACCAATAACAACTTTAATAGATTTCAACGATTTGAATTGAACCAATTATAAGTTCCTTGTTTCTGACTCCATGTAATTTAGAGTATTATCTTTTGCTTTGGTAGAAATAAAAATGTGATAACGTGCCAACAAGCAATAGGCACTTGTTTTTATATATATTCTTTAATTGGATTGATGATTTATTAAATCTTCATTCCTCAACTACCACCCTTCACCTTAACAACTACTCTTAGCACTAGGTTTAATAATTAGTCACTAAATCAATAGACGTGGTCATGAAGGAAGAATGAACGAATTAACTAGAAATATAAGTGTATGATCATCTTGTAGTCTATTGGCAATAATGATCACTTTAAAAAAAAATATATGTGAATTTAAATCCTGTAAACACAGGTTTTCTTAAAAAAATATCTTAGAAATTTAAACTAAAAGTTAATCTATATATCTATACTATATAATAAATAAAGGTTTTTCATTCTACGTATCCCCTTCATATTAATTTTCATCATTTTTTTAGTCTCTCTCTCTTCTATTAAATATACCTCTATCTTTTAATAATAATGTATTTTAAAAAAAATACTAATTATTTTAATAAAACACATTAATTTTAAATTATCCGTCATTATAAGAAATTTTAAAATCTAATTATTTAACTTTTATTTTCAATCAAATAGTAATAATGAAAGTCACATAATATTAAATAATAATTAACATATTTTCGAAACCCATTTGTATATTATTTTTTTTACATATTTTGATATTTGTTTTCTATCCTTAGTATATGTAATACATTTTTACACATATAAAATATATACATAAATATTTTAAAATTTTATTTATTAATATTTTTCACTTCATGTATATTACACGGGTTCTAAGCTAGTAACTTATATATTTTTTATTTATCAACAATTTATATATTTATGATCATAATTTATATGTTTTGGATATTAAATCCAGATAAAACCGGTTGGATTCAGACGAATGACAAGTTATTTGTATGATTTAATCATCGATTAAAACATACACCACTAGTTATTGAACTTTCATTTTATGAAATTACATCTTGAATTAACTAAATTATATAATCATGTGAGAGTTTAAGTATAACTAATAGTTTCATGTTATATATGCAGATTTAAAAAGATAATGTTATATACTTTAAAAAATTAATCAGTCATTATTTGAAAAACAAAAATCAGAGATTCACAAATTAAAATCAATATGGTTTACTTTTCAATAAATTGTTCTTTAATAGTAAGAAAATTTAAAAAAAAACTAGAGAAAACAATTTATTTTTCAATTAAAATTTAATAACAAAACCTTGACTTTTTCTATGTACATGTTCGAAAAGTTGTAACCTCCCAGCATAACAGCGACATTTTATTAAATAATTACATTAAAAAATTTCAAAGTGTTCAAATCTTGAAACACAGCCAACGACGTATAATAATCTCACGTAACATATAGTTGTCTGAATTATTTTATTAGTATAACTAGTAAAAAAATGATTAAGCATGTCTTACACCTCTATTAATATTATGTCTATATTATTTTTGTTTTTATTAGAATGTTCATCAAACTCATAACCGTCGGTCGATGAGATTCTCACGTCTTCTGAGGTTACAGTAGCTAAAATCGTAAGCTAAAATCCAACTAGGAATGTATTGTAATTATCTTTATTATAATTATGATTTGATTAAGCTTTCTTTGAAATTATCCAAATTGCATCCTTAAAAACATATAGCTGATAAATAAAACATAATCCTTTAATAAGAGAGCTGTCATTATTTATACCAAAAAAGTTCTTGTGAAGTTGTCAACCATCTTATGAAATATAAAATATAGAAAAGGAGGACGTTTCACCAAACTTAAAGAAAATTTATATCTTCTCACCGTGAAGTTGAATTTGTGCTCTCTCCAAGTCAAATCGTTATCTGGAAGTCGAAGAATCAAATGTTCAGATCAATAAATAATACATGTTTTAGACTCGTCAGTAAAGTTGACCTTCGTTAATCTCTCGGTAAGGCCCTTTGGTGATGTGTTGCAAAAAGGAACTACTAACGGTCGTTTCTATAACGGGTGATTACTATGAAATTTCATCGGTAAATGCATTTATTGACGAAATTGACCATCGATGATACTCGTTTGTTTAGTAGTTCAGTAAAATTTATTTCGTTTTACATGTTAAGTTCATGGTTGGTCATTGCTTAATATGTGCTCCTGTTAAAGAAAAAGTAGTCAAGTGAAATTGATATGTGTGAGATGGGACAAAAATTCGCATGCAAACTTGCAATGATCACCCTTTTTGATACATGTAAGCAGTGGCGAAACTTGAAGAAAAACGCAGGGGAGGCCGCGATAGTATCCTATAATTTTTCTTTCCTATCAAGGGGGCCGGATCTTAATGCCTATAAAGTTTTCGACCGAATACGTATAAATTAACACTTCTGAGTGAAAAATCTGGAGAGGCCGGGCCTCCCCGGGCCCTCACTAAGCTTCCCCAAGCATGTAAGTTCACAATGGATATTGGTTAATTATTCATATTTATCCTAACCAAAATAGAATTTGGTTCATTGATATCAGATTGATACTATTTCTGGTAACGTTGACTTTTCTAATCAAATCTATACATACTAATAAATTAAGATTTTAGGGTGTTTTATATCATTAAGATGTTCATCCTTAATATTTTTTTCCCACCTTTCTCCTATTCAATTATAGAAGTTTCTATAAAAAAATATAATTTTTGTTTCCCGTCTCTCTCTCTTATTAAATAATACTGATTTTTATAACTATTTTTATAAAATATTTTTAATTAAAAAATAGATTTGTTCATAAAACATTTTTAGAATTTGAACCTTTCTTTCATTTTTTTTATAAAACATTTTTGAAAAATAACTATATAACGTTTCTAAAATTTATATTAAAAAATTATGTAATATGTCAAAAATATGTAATATAAAACATGAATTAAGATAGTGGTATAACTCAATTTGGTTTTTTCTGTTCAAACAAAATTCAAAATATTGAAACCGAAAACCGAACCAAAAACCAAATTAAATGTTCAGTTTTCGGTTTGAACCGAATCAAAAACTAAATATGTAATTTGGGTTGGTTTTAAACGCTTTCAGTTTTAATTCGGTTATCGGTTTGAAATCAAATATTTAACACCAATCATCTATAGTGTGTATAACAAATTTTACCAAAAACATACCTACTATCATTCTAACAAAAACAACGATTAAAACTAATATGTTTGTATTATTTTATAACAGTTTGGTATTGTTTAGGCTCATAAAAATTTTTTGATACGCTTAAATAGTGAAAGAAATAGTTTTAAAATATTTAATTTAAACTTTTTAAATACATAAATAATAGTTGACTCTATATTTTTAATCAGATAACTGAAGTTGTATTTCTAAACCACCGTTTAATATCGCCGAACATTGAAGATTAAAGTTTATGCTTGTCTGCCAAACGTCGTATATTATATTTTCTTTGAAGAAAAAATATTCATTCCTTCTCCTTTCAATAATAATTGAATGTGACAAAATAAGATGACTATGAAAAGGTCATAGCGAGAGTAGGTGAACCGTCGGCGAAAAATATATATCTATCTTCCTATTTTAATAAATAAAAATCTTTTCATAACACGTGTTACTCTTTGGTTATCCATCATCTTTATTTTTTCGTCTCTCTCTCATATAAAATATTAGATTTTCTATTTCTCTCTCCTATTAAATAATAATATTTATATTAATAAATATAATTACGAATACTTATTATTTAATTATAAATAGTTATTCGAATGCTTATTATTTAATTATAAATAGTTATTATATCATCAATCAAATTAACTTAATATAAACTAACATTTATCAATTAAATTAAAAAATTAATACTATTAATACTAAACTGAAAAAAAATGTTTTAATAACTAACTTAAGAGACCTTATAACTGTCACGACAAATTACATTTTTTAAAAACATATTTTGACAAATGTGTTTGTTATCAAATTACATTGTATTTTATTCGACCGATATAATATACTGGTTTATTCAACTCGTGTATTACACGAGTTTTTAAAAATATAAAATTTTATTTATTTAACCCGTGTAATACACGGGATTTTAACATAGTACTATCTAATATATAAAAGTTTTTTAATGTCACATCTTGTTTTCATATTTATTATCATTATTTTTTTCTGTCTATCTCACCTATTAAATAAATATCTATCTTTTAATAAATATATATTTTTAAACAAAATACTAATTATATATTAATAAAACACATTACTTTAAATTATCTCTTATTATAACAAATTTTCAAATCTAATTATGTAACTTTTATTTTCAATCAAATAGTAAATGAAAGTCAAATTACATTAAATAGCAATTAACGTATTTTTGAAATCTATATCTATACTATATAATAAATAAAAGTTTTTCAATGCCACATGTGGCCTCTACATTCATTCTCATCTTTTTTTTCTCGTCTCTCTCTTATTAAATACACCTCCATATTTTAATAATAATATATATTAAAAAAATATTAATTATGTATTTTTTATTTTCAATGAAATAATAAATAAAAATCAAATTATATTTAATAGTACTTAATGTATTTTTGAAACTCAATTATTATTTTGAGTTTTACTTTTTATCCTTAGGATATGATATATTTTTATACTTGTAAAATATATACATAAAGATTTAAAAGTTTTATTTATTAATATTTTTCACCCCGTGTGTATACATGGGATCTAAATTAGTCTATACATACTAATATATATAACTGATTTATAAAACATTTTCAATTAACAAAATAGTTTTATTCATAAAACATTTTATAGTTTGAACATTTCTTTCATTTCTTTTATAAACATTTTTAAAAGATATCTATATAACGCTTCTAAAATTTGTATTAAAAAACTATGTAATATGTAAAAAATATGTCATATTAGATTTTTATTACTAAGTATATATAACACTGCATTTATTCACCCTGTATAATATACAGGGTTTCTAACTTATATTATGATAAATGAATAACCATACTTGCTACGTGTCGACTTCTGATGAAATCTAGATTTTTGTTTTTCGTTTTTCTCTCTAATTAAATAATGACGATGTTAAATAATGAAATATCTAACATATATTCTAATATTTTATTAATAATTACTAAATCGTAAGAAAATTTCAATTATTCCATATTCATTCGCATCATTTTTTCACCGTCTCTCTCTTATTAAATACACTTTTATATTTTAATAATAATATACTTTTAAATAAAATACTAATTATACTAATAAACACATTTATTTTAAATTAACACTTATTATAAAAAACTTTGAAATCTAATTATATAATTTTTATTTTCAATCAAATAGTAAATGAAAGTCATATTACAATTAAATAATAAATAACGTATTTTCGAAACCCAATTATGTATTAATTTTTATATTTTTGAATTTTGTTTTCTATTATTAGTATATGTAATATATTTTTTACCGCGTGTGTAGACACATGTTTTAAGTTAGTATATAATATAGATGTGAAAAAAACTAATAAAAAACTCAATTTCATGTGTCTACACACAAGAAAAACTAATAAAAACTCAATTTCACATGTGAATAACTCATTTTTACATAATTTTTTCAGAGTGTTTACATGTAAACACATTTAGAAGTCGTTATGACAAAAAAACTTAGTTTGCAAAAAAAATTACTATTTATTTTTTTATTTTTTGGTTAGATTGCTTCTAAATGTATTTATATATGTAAAAGTTTCAAAAAATATTATGTATAAATAGTTTTTCACATGAAATAATTTAGAATTATGTATAATTTAAAATAAATATATTTTATTAGTATAATTAATATTTTCTTTAAATATATATTATTATTAAAATATGGAGGTGCATTTAATAAAAGAGAGAGACGTGAAAAAATGATGAGAATGAATACAGAGACGACACGTGGCATAGGAAAATCTTTATTTATTATATAGTGTATATATATATACATATATATTTGGAATAAAAGAAAAAAAAAGAAAAATATATAAATTTTAACATTTACTAGAATAACATGAAAATAATGCACTTAGGGTAAGGGGGACGGGTAAGCAGGTACCCGCGGGTCTAGTCTCCATTTTTTTACGAATATTGTCGCTCAAGCCAAACAAGAAGACACGACAACCTCTAAAAAAAGATATGTGGCACTTGATCGTGAACAAGCCCTTGAAACTCTAATGAATGATTATTTATTTTATTGAATAAATAAAATGTGTTTTATGTATATTAGTTTTAATTTAAAAAAAGAAAAATAATAAGGGTATTAGGGTTGTGTCCCATTCACTTTAGGGTATTAGGATAGTAAATTAGTAAAAGTGAGGTGACACAATCTCATTAGTTAGTTTTGTAAAGGTAGATTTTTTGTTAGGGTTATACCCACCCTTTTAACTTTAGAGAATATGATACATGTGATGGTCATGCATAGAGATGCTACCTTATTTTGACTAAGGGCCAATCTTTTCTTTCCTTTTTGTTGTATCATTTTTTCCTATAATGTGATACATGTGATGGTTATTTACATATTCCTAAACCATATCGTTTTTCTTTTCTACCTAATGAATTCAACTTCTTTTTTTTATCAATTACATATTTTTATATGATATTTCGATTACTATCGTTTAGAACATGCACAATTTGTATAAAAACTTCGACTCATTGTATTTGATTTATATATCATCAAAGTTACTTATTAAATTACTAAATATAAATGATACAACAAATAAACGCACGGTTAATGATATGACTACCAGTTCTTGATACGACACGAATTCCACTTGAGAATTATTAAATCTTAAAGTAAAAAAACAAAATAAAAAAAAGGAAATCGAAAATCATTAGTTCTATTTTCAACTAAGCATATCGGATTTTTACATAGACATAAATAAAAAATTTAAAATAATTTTTTTAATTAAGAGATTATCGTGTTAGGTGTTGTTACTTTTTCATATTGATATAACATTATAATTTATATAAAAATAGGATTATAATATATATATATATATATAGAGGATGTTGGTATGAATTAGTAATTTTGTTATTTTTCTTACCAACATTTCTTTAGCTTAGATAAATTGTTGGTTACTTTTTTTTTTCGACGTGAATTTTTCTTTTTTATGAGATGAATACATTATTGAAACCGAGTCTTATAAATTTTAACATCTCGTCGCATCTCACGGGTTTTTTCAAATCACTTATTTATTTAATGATTCATGTTTTGAAAATATCATAACTAGTTTAATAACCGTGTTACGCGCCGGATGTCATGTCGTGCAATCCACTCATAATAGGTTCAGTTAGTCACGGTTGCACAATGGCAACGACACTCGATATATTAGTTACGATAGAAAAAAAGCCGATTTTGAATACAATTCCGTTTTCAAATAAATTTATATTGGAACCTTGAAAAAAAAAACAGACGCGCACTCCATTTTTTGAAAAAAAAAGTTAACAAATGCAAGTTATTAAAGATGAACAAATTAATAGAAATTAAACGGGTTAAAATCGTTCAAGTAAGGTCTGTTTTAGCCGTGGTGCGACCGTTCAAGTAAGGTATGTTTTAATCTCCTATGTAACTAGGTTAGAACCCTAGTGTATTACACAAGTTGAATAAATGCAATGTTATATACTTAGTAATAAAGATTTACATATTACATATATTTTTAATAAAAACTGTAGAAATGTTATATAGTTAACTTTTAAAAATGTTTTATGAACATACCTATATTTTTTATAAATAAAAACGTTTTATTAAAAGAAATAATAAAAATCATTATTATTTAATAAGAGAGATAGAGATGAGGGAGATAAAAAATTATAAAATAGTTAAAGATATTTGCGTAACTAATAGGAGAGAAAATTAAAACCTTTATTTATTAAAGAGTATAGATATCGTATATAAATTAAAAAAAAATAACAAAAATATAGCCTGTCAATTTGAGTGAGAAGAGAAGCTAGCTAGGTCATTTAAAATGTTTGGTCCAGGCCCAATAAGCCAGCCGAAGCCCAAACCCACTCACTTTGACGAAATTGAGAAAGCGCTCAACCGGCCGTAACAATAAACGATGGCGAATTCATCATCTTCTTTCTCCACGGCTGCTGCTACTTCCATGGCGGATTCCACTCAATCACTTATTAAGCAGGTTCACCTTTCTATTTTATAAAATTTCGATGTGAATTTCACTTTAGAATCTGTTAATCATCACGCTTTTGAATTTGCGTTGATTTGATTTGCAAACAGGTAAGAAGTCACGAGGTTTCAATAGCTGAACTCTCTGCGCTCTATCCCTCTAGGGTACGCATTTCACGTTTATTCCTAATCTCATTACTATTCTCAGTATTCGTTATTTACCTAATTTCTATTGCCGGACATAATTTTTGATTAATTCAGATGAAAACCGAGATTAATGTATGTAGATTGTTTTGATCAAGGTTATTTTAACTACACTTATCTGTTTGCCCTAACATTCTGATGAGTTCATTTAGAATTTTAACAATGAGAACAACTTATTTGACATTGAAAGTCATATTTTGACAATTTTCTAGGGCACCAAACATTCTGATGTAATTTTGAATATTAGCTATTTCTGGTTATGTGATAGTAAAATTAAGTTATGGTCTAATTCTTTACCAGAATAGTTGGTCATGAAATCGAACAGAACGTGCATTTTTTATCCTTACAAGATTTTAAAATTTTGCTTCGATAATATATATAGTGTTATATGCCTTTCTGTACAGTAGTGGCTTGAGGTCTGAACTCTTACTTTCTGTGGTGTCAAAATATGTTTTTAAATAAATCCACAGTACAAATAATTTGTGTCGTAGTTTATTGTGGATTATGTTTGCATAAAGATTTCCTTCAGTCTCTCTAGAGTTGTATAAACGACGAGAGAAACTAAACAATCTGAGCCTCCAGAAAGGATCTTTCTTGTTGAAATCAATTTTTTTTCGGAAGCCTTTGTTGTTATCATTCACAAAACATAGTTCCATATCCTGTGTTTCATTTATCGTTGTCATTATATTCAATACACAGAAAGTTGACTGTGTTTCTTGACCACAGACCGTTTATCAGAAAAATGGCAACATATTCTTCCGTACAAGCGTCCAACATGCCACTGCATCTGAAAAGAGTAAAATCTTCTCTTTTTTAAGCATATGTTAATGCTCTTATTACTACTACTATTGCTGACAATGAATCATTTTTTGTGCTTGTTTCTGACCCAGAACAACTTGATACACTCAAAGCAAAGCTACAAAAACTGAATCTTGCGAAATGAAACTTGACCAGCTCGTATGTTTTTCATACGTGAAGACAATGGATTTTACTTCAAAATGCAAGTGCACCAATCTATCAAACAGTGGCCATTGTGGTTAGTATATATATAACTTGCTAAATATACTGTCAAAATTAGCATCAGATGATGTAGTAGTAACATGATAATGTTTGTCTAATGTCTCAACTTTTATTCAACTGATTTGTTCTTCTCTATCATGTCTTATGACAATGTTTCAAGAGAGTTTTCTACACAACTAACCATTACTCACTCTCCATACTCATCTCAACAAACCTACCTCATAATTAAACAGCAAACCAGCATTTAGTTAATGAGACCGCATCTTCAAACGTATTAAAGATAATATAATATCTTCTCTCATCATGTTGATAAAACACCCTAGAATTATTGTGGTTGTGTACTGTAGAGTTTTGACTATAAGGGATGTTTCATACAAACTAACTAATTAAAGGAGTCCTTTTACAAACATATGTGATTAGATAATGATTATATAAAGTACAATTAGTAATATAATCAAATAGTGATTAACTAATTAAAGCTAAGCATACAAATTACTTGACATTGGTAATATGATAAAAATAGTGATTATGGTATGTGCTATGGGTGTGAACCCTAGGCGCGTGAGTGCCAACTCACCCATTTTGACGTGGAACACCACTCCCTATGGGCATGAAGAGCGGGGATGTGATTCCGTTCACGGGGCGTGGGTTGGGTGATTCCAACCAATCACAATAATTTGTAGTGGTTAAAATAAAAAAAAAGTCATTTTTAAATTAGTGGGGATAATGAAACCATTACACACCTTAATAATTATGTTTAGCGATTGCCATACTACTGACAATCTGACATGACAGTAACGTAGTGAGTGTTTTTCACTTTTTAATAAAACTATGACACAACCTTAAAGGAAATACAATGATGCCTTATTAGCATGTGTAATAGGACAAATGATGTCTCCCTAGGGTAATAGATCAAACGGTAAAATTTTATTAGAATAACCAAAGCTAGCAAGACGCTAGATTTGGCAAAAAAAGAAATAACATTACAAAAAGAACACACTCTTAGGTGATGAATTGAATGCAATAACGCCCTTGAAATTATCAAATTGCAAAATTAACATGAATGTGAGATATAAGATTTGATGGAAATGAGTGAGGTATGATCTAATCACATGGTATGAAATTGAGCCCACAACAAAGCAAACGAAGTGAGGAAATTAACCAAAAAACTTTCCAAATACAGAAACCAACAGAAACCAACAGCTTGTATTAAAAGGCTAGAAGGAATTAGCAAATAAACAGAAACCAACAATTGTAGAAAAAATTAAACAGAAAAAAGATACCACAAAAAAAAGAAAAAAAAAAGCACCCTTTAGAAATTAAAGGAGCTCCAACTCTCCCAATCTAGTACCCCGACCCCCCTTCTATTTTTTGTCCATAAGTAGCACTTAAGGTCTTCAAACAACCATCAGAGAGATGACCGTTTGCCCCCGAAAACTACACTATTCCTTATTTTCCAAATACACCAAATTGCGGATAATATTTCCACTTGGAAAGCTTTGTGTTTATGGGATGCCACCAAGTTAGCTTTGAGAAGATCCAAGATGTCCCTCACCGAGAAAACAAAGATAGGTGGAATTTTACACCATGTGCCAAAAAAAGCCTCAAAACATGATGATATAGTAACACGAGGTAAACAAATGTTTAGCGGTCTCCACATTTTGTGAAAAAGAAATAATACAAGCAACTTAATTAGACTCCCAATTCTACAAAACAGTAACATTTTGCAACATAGATCTTGAAAGAAATATATAATAATAATCAAAATCATAAAAAGTTAATGATTATTGGCCTATTGGGTTTGACAAACTCTAGTATATTCATTTTATTATTACCATTATATTCATAAAAAAATTATTTAAAATATTAAAAGATCTATTTAAAGTCATAATCATTTTGAATGAGGTCCTGTTTTAAGTGGGGCGCGAATATACGACCTAACCAAACATCAAATCGATTACCCAAATAAGAATTTGGTTCCACACATATCATTTTTATTAAGTCGAATCAAATTACAATATGCATCAATTTAGAAAAAAAAAAACTAATCATAAAACACCAAAGCTTTTTCTCCAAAACCAGCAAGGCATATTCCCAATATGCCAAATACTAACGTTGAATATAAAGCCAATTTTAAATAAAAAGCTTTATAAAACTAAACAGATGACGTATTTTTAATTGTCCTTCGTCAACTATACTCTACGTACAAATACTTATGCGATTTTTACAGTACTCTCTTTAATTATAATCGATTATGTATCCATCGCGTACTATCTATATATATATTATATTCACGTGTAATTGCAAGTATAGCTTATAATCTAGCTCAACAAGCCATGGGAAATTTTCTCTGTTGCTTCATCACCAATCAAGAAACCAAAAGTTTCCCCATTGATACAGACTTCAAGTTTTCTTCTCCATTACCTTCTTGGCCACCAAGTTCTTCATTCTGGTTACTAATTACTATTTTAATGAAATTTTCTAATAAATTAGTTAACTTGTGTTTGAATTTCATAATTCCTACACAGGTGAAGGTTTTGCAAATGGAACCATTGATCTTGGAGGACTTCAAGTTTGTCAAATAACATCTTTCACCAAAATCTGGTCCAATTCTGATGATAATGGTGCATCTTTCTTTGAACCAAATCCAATACCAGAAGGGTTTTCAATGCTAGGTTGTTACTGTCAATCTAATGCGCAACCACTTTTCGGTTGGGTTCTTGCCGGAAAAGATGTTTCCAGTACTGGAACCCTAGCCAGTCCCTTGGACTATACCTTAGTTTTGAATGTTGGAGTTGTTGATAAATTTTGCTATATTTGGTTGCCCATACCACCAGAAGGATATAATCCTGTAGGCTATGCCATTACTTCTTCATCAGAAAAGCCTCCACTTGATCAAATCCAGTGTGTTCGCGCTGACCTCACAGACGAATGTGAGACCGATTCTCTCTTGTGGGATGCGGATGATGGCGTTAGTGTTTATAGCTCGAGACCGAAAACTAGAGGCACACAAGCCCCAGGGGTTTGTGTAGGTACTTTTGTAGTTGAAGATGAAAACAACAGTTATTCTTCTATCTTATCTTGTCTTAAAAACAATAACTTTAACATGTTATCATCCACCATGCCTAATTTGGCTCAAATCAAGGCTTTGGTTCAAGAATACTCTCCAAGAATCTATTTTCACCCTAGTGAAACATACCTTCCATCTTCAACCACATGGTATTTTAGCAATGGCGTAATGTTGTATGATGCTGGAGACGAGTCAAACCCTATTCCTGTTGAACCCACCAGCTCAAACCTGCCTCAAGGTGGTTCGAACGATGGCGCGTACTGGCTCGACCTCCCGGTTGACGAGGTAGAAAGGGAGAGGGTCAAGAAAGGTGATCTACAAACTTGTGAGGTCTATATCCATGCTAAACCTATGTCAGGTGCAACATTTAGTGATATAGTTGTATGGATTTTCTACCCATTTAATGGACCTTCAACCGCGAAATTAGGACTAATTGATCTTCCTCTTGGGAAGATAGGGAAACATGTAGGTGATTGGGAACATATTACTATGAGAATTAGTAATTTTAGTGGTGTTTTATATCGTGTTTATTTTGCACAACATAGTGGAGGGACATGGGTAGATACCACGTCCCTTGAGTTTCAGTATGGAATATAGAGCTTGTTGGATGGCCATGCAACGTATCATGCCCCTGGAGTTGTGCTCCAAGGGACTGATGTAGTTGGGATAAGAAATGACACTGCAAAAAGTGACATGTTTTTAGATGTAGGAGCCGCATATTCAATCATGGCGGCTGAATATATTGATTCTGTAATTGAGCCGTCATGGTTAAACTACTTCAGAAAGTGGGGCCCAAAAATAACGTATGAGATCGGGGTCGAGCTTGAGAAATTGGAAAATTCATCGGGGATTTTGGGATCTGTTATTGAGAGCTTGTTGGAGATTCTACCGAGTGAAGTTTACGAAGAGGATGGACCAACCGGACCCAAAATGAAAGACTATTGGGACGGAGATGAACGATGAAATAATATTTCTTTTCTATTAAAATGTATGTAATAATAATATTGATTATCAAGATTTGATTATAAGTTTGTATTCCATTTACCTTTTCTAAGGAGATTATTTGTAAAAATCGACATTACCTTTTCATCAAATCATAATATTATATTAACAATACTATGTTAGAAACCATATATTACACGGGTCGAATAAATCAATTTTTTTATAAACCAACAGTTTCTATAAAGATTTGTATGTTGTATGTTATTAGCATTGATAAAATAAGAAATAATAAAGATTTAAGAAATTATAAATAACAAATAATAAAGATCATAAAATTATAATTTAAGATTAGATATAATTGAAATCTTCTTATTTTTTTTAGTAAGTTCTAACAAAATATTAGAATAAGTTTTAGACCTGCTTACAGATTTGTTATAAAAGTTGCTCGATTTAAATATATAACTTTTTTAAAGGCAAATTTCTTAATTCGTGTGGGATTGAGAGTTGAACTCATGACCTTCACAAATGTTGGTGTTCCTAGAAGATTTTTCTCTACCACTAGACCACCAACCCCAATAGTATTTAAATATATAACTAGAACGGTAAATATGGATCTTATAAACTATGATTATAAAGAAAAGTCATAAAGAATCTATATCTATACTATATAATAAATATAAATAATTTTTGCACGTGTCATTTCTACATCTTTTCTTACCATTTTTTCCCGTCTCTCTCTTTTTAAATGCACCTTTTTTTTTAATAATGATTCATATTTAAAAAAAATACTAATTATACTAATAAAACACATTTAATTTAAATTATCTCTTATTTTAAATTTTTTTGAAATCTAATTATGTTTTTTTAACTAAATAGTGATGTAAGTCAAATTATATTAAATAGAAATTAATGTATTCAAACCGTGTAATATACGGGTTTTTAAAGATATAAACTTTTTATTACTAACTAGGTTATATACCCATGTATTAAATGAGGTTATTTATTAGAAAAATAAAAGTACATTAATGTGTAAAAAAAAGTTAAAATTATGTGTAAAACAAAAAATAAATTCTTTGTTTCCTTAAATAAGTAATAATTATAATTTAAATTTTATATTATTTTTTCTAAAGAATAAAAACATTAAGATAATTAAATTTTAAAATTCAAACTTACTTAAGATATGAAAAATTAGAAGATTTTAATGTGAAAAATATAGTGATGACATGTGGTATTCTTTGAAATCATTTATTAGAATAAGGATTATATAACATAACATTTTATCAACCATATGAGTTTTTTAAAATATAATTTTTTTTATTGCTAAGTATATAATGTTATATTTTATCTGTAATGTCTCGAATTTTTCGATGTACCTTTTTCCTAAACGCTTATCGTATTATTTTAAACTTTAATTCTTATTTCGTTAAATAGTAATTTATTTATTTATTTAATATGGATTTAGGGAAAACATTCATATATGTATATATATATATATATATATATATATATATATGTTTATTATTATTTTTTTTACCTTTATTAAACAAGATATTATCAAAATTCTTAAAACATATGAGTTTATAATTATATAAGTAATTTATAACCTTATTTCAAAAATACTTAAACTTATGAATCACAAATCCTAGAAATTATTTTATAAATATATAAAATAATAAAACTTATAATTATAAAATAACGTAAGTATTTTATTAAGAGTCCGGGGACCAAAACTGCCACTTTCTGAAACTGGCTTTAAACTAAAACTTAACTTTTAAACGTAAAACGATAAAACTACAAACTTCAGGGACTTATTTTGTAATAAACCCAAACTTCCGAGACTGAATCCAGTCGCGAGTTCGAGTCCTGTAGAAACCGGTTTTCATCCCAACTTTTCCCGAAAACGCAAAATCAGCCAAATTCAGTGAACCTCGAGCTTCGACTCGCGCATGCGACCCTAACCCTATGACAATCAATGCCCGACCTCGACTGTAACAACGCGTGGGTTCGAATTTGAATCTATTCGGCTCAACATTAAACCCCTCAACCGATCGAGCATTTAATGGCGAATTGGCTATAAATATCGAGTGCAAAACCTCACCAGAACCACACCACAACTTTCTTCACTCTCAATTCCTCTGGTTAACACCAGCATTCTTCAATTCGGAGCTGCGACAACCGACCGTGATACCCACCTCGTTCTCCGTCATCTCGATATCGAAACAGGTACTTCTTGTGATCGATGTGTCCGTTGCATCATGAAGATCGAAAGCCCTCTGTTTAATTCCATTAACAGAGGGCAATTCGATGTGTATTTGGCAAATCTTGATTCTAGGGTTCATAGGGATTTAGGGACGAATCGGGTTTGTTTTTTTTTAAATTTTGTTTTCTGTATTAAACATCAGCGAGGCCCGTAGCCGGGTGGTTAAGTCAGTGTGTGTATGGACGATTCGGGGAAGGCGCGGGTTCGATCCGGCCGAACCCCTTTTCTTTTCATTCCACATTTTTAAACTATTTATTTAACTTTAAAAATCGTAATAAATTTTATAAAACCTGTTAAATCCTTATAAATTTAAATATGAATTTTAATTATACTTTGAAATATTTTTGACACTTAATTAAGCTTTTAAAAATAAACTTAAATGATTAAAAGCTACAAAAACATTGTTAAAACTCTACAAAACTATTTTATAAAAGTTGAAACCTTAATGTAACATAAAATTTTTATTTGTTTTCTGTTTAAATCGTTAAACAAATGCCTTATATAAACAAAATCTATAAAACTTACACATCATTTAGAAAACGGAAAACCTATGAACTTGGGCATTTTCGTTATAAAATTTATTATTTATCTAAATAAAACAACAAGGTATTTATTATGCTTCTAAATGATTCAAAACTTATAAACTTTATAAAAAACTACATGAAAACTTTAACTACTTGTTAAGCTTCGTTTAAAGAAGCTTTATTTAAGACATTTATAAACTTGTAAACTTTATAAACTTATATTTAAAAATATAAACTTTATAAGTAATTCTATTTTTTCAATCTTATAGGTACTTGATATTTATTAACATATTAATTTGAAAAATAGATGCTTAATATTTGAAACTTTAATGATTCATTCTTATAAATAATTAATTATCCTTAATAATTATGTGCACTTTAAATAATTGCTACTAAACCTAAATCACTATTTAGCCTTTAAACACTTTGTACTTAAATTTTACTCTTGAAGTAATTATTAACATTTATCCCTACCTTAAATGGTTATTACAAAACTTAATTGTTTAGTCTTTCGTTTAACAAAATGCACAAAGCTATTTTAATTACCACTACCCATTGTGTGTAATTAATAAGTTTAAGGCTTTTAATAATTATCTTATAAATCATTTTAAACTATAAATCTATTAAACTTTGATATTCAAGTCTTGTATCAATCATTTAAAACCCTTATTTTAAATTTGATTTAAACTTCACGAACACAAATCGTTCTCGTCTCCCATTTGGAACCCTAGTCAATCTTGAAATCCTAGATCATTTGGCTTAGACTTATAGAAGTAAACTTGAAACTTTAGATTTATATTCTTAGGCATATTGTGAGGATATTCTCCCTCAAAGTCTTGCAAACTTACTCTTATCGGGTACTCTTCATCAATCCAAGTGAGTATACTTAGCCCCTTTTTCCTTTCTATACTTTTGGGGTGAAACATGTTCAAAACTTTAAACTTATACAATTCTTGTACAACTATGACTAGATGCTTATTCTTATATTAAACTTGAGACTTGTATGCTTAGATTAAACTTAAAACTAGCACATTCATTAACTTTGATCAAGCCTATAGTAACAATGATAGATCTATTGTATTTGACCAATCCACTTTGATTGATTGACCCCTTCGGGGTGGGAGCCCTTGGTGATTGTTACTGAATTAAACTTTAAACTTGAGACTTATAAGGGTAATCTGCGGGTTAAGCCTAAACTTGGTTGGAGGGTTGAAGTGCACAATGTTTAAGATACTTGTTTCTCATACTTACATTATAGAATGCATATATCATAGTGAATTGTAATTCTTTCCAAATACTTGTTAAACTGCGTCAAAACCTTTGTATCTCACCAACTATTTTGTAGTTGACAGATTCTTTCACATGTTTCAGGTTCTACATCATGAGACTTGTTTGTGATCACATAGGACGCTTTGGACCTAGACTACTTATTAAATAAACGTTGTATACATTGTTATTTCCTTTGTATTGAACCTTTGAATCTATTTATTAATGAAATATTAAAACTTTAATAGTCAACCTTGTGCTATTGAACAACCGCGTCCGCCCCGACGTATAATCCGCCGTCAGTTGGGGTGTGACATTATCAACCCGTGTAATACACGGGATTTAACCTAGTATTTAATATGTAATAGTTATTTGAATCGTAGAAGTAATTAAGCATTAATTGTCTAACAAAAACCTGTAGAATAAATATGTGGCTACCACAAATGTATAATGTTGAGGACTTGATTGGTAGGGTTAGGTGGTTTGTCTATTCGAATTTTCAATGGTTTAATAACGTGTTTAAATAAAACAAAAAGATTCGTATATTTAAATTAAATAAATACTATACATAGGAGCAATTCTAACACATAATGGGTTTTTTCTTAAATAGCGTAAGAAGCGATAATAAAATGTCCTGTGTACGATGTACATTGTTGTATCTATAGGCGACAGGAATTTGCGTTCACTTATGCACATAAAATACATCATAGTTATACCAAACCAAACCAAACGTACCCGGTATAATCCTACACATAGCTAACGCTATTAGTAGGGTCTGGGGAGGGTGTGATGAGGGCAAACCTTACCCCTATCCCAAGGGATAGAGAGGCTGCTCCCGTTTAGACCCCCGGATCCATGGGAAAGAAAAAGAAAAAAATATAAATAAAATTAATGAGTAATAAAGTAAAATAAATCTAACAGTAATCTAACAATTAGCAGTGTATGACTAGAGTATATTAGTCACAAGAAACACAACACACCTACAAGAAACAAGACATACGCAAAATCTTTGCTAAACAACTCTACTCTCCCACACAACGGGTCACTCATCCTAAAACCCTAATACGACGTCTCCATGAAATCCTATCATTGATCATGTCCTCTGAGAGGTGTAAATCTAGCAAATCAAGCCTAATCCTCTCATCCCACGTTAATTTCGGTCTCCCCCTGCTCCTTTTCCCCTCTACAACGAGAGTTTCCACCGTTTTCACTGGATCTGTGCTCTGTCTCCTCTTGACATGTCCAAACCATCTCAATCTTCCTTCTCTTATCTTATCTGAGATACATGTGACTCCCAATCTCTTCCGAACAACTTCATTTCTTATTCGGTCCTTTCTTGTGTGTCCACACATCCACCTCAACATCCTCATCTCAGCTACATCCATTTTTCGAGCTTGTGTCTTCTTGATGGCCCAACAATCGGTTCCATATAGCATCGCTGGGCGAACTGCTACCCTATAAAATTTACCCTTTAACCCTATTGGGAACCTCTTGTCGCACAAAACACCTGAGGCCGCTCTCCATTTACACCAACCAGCCTGCACCCGATGGACTACATCATTGTCGGTGTCCCCGTTACTCTGGATGACAGATCCTAGATACTTGAACTTCAGTGTCTTAGGGACAACCCCACCTTCAATAGAAATCTGGGTCTCCTCGTCGACGTTTGCACCACTAAAGTTGCAGTGAAGGTACTCAGTTTTAGATCGGCTTATCTTCAAACCTTTGTGCTCTAAGACTGTTCTCCATTCCTCTAGTCTGTTGTTCAATGTCTCTTTACTTTCTGCAATCAACACGATATCATCAGCAAAAAGCATGCACCATGGAATTGCATCTTGAATCGACTTTGACAACTCATCCAAAACTACTGCAAAAAGAAAGGGGCTTAGTGCCGACCCCTGGTGAACTCCCACTTCCACCGGAAAAAAGTCTGTATCCCCCACGGGTGCTCAGACGCATATCTTAGCCTCATGATACATATCCCTAATTGCCTCAATATATTTACTAGGGATCCCTCTTCCCTCCAGACTTTCCCAGATCAATCTTCTAGGAGGTTTATTACTTTATTTACATACAATGGTAAGAAAAAATTAAAATCTTGTTGCATACAGTGGAAACAAACAAATATTTTTTTCTTACATACAATTGGACAGAAAATCAAAGTAACTTGCAATTTGGTGTAATAAACCCTTTTATGAGATAAGAATGATGAAATACCTTCCCCACATCACACGGTTGGCGCCAAAGCTGGAAATTACTTGAGAAAGAAGAGGGGATAAATCTTTATATGGAAATAGTTTTCTTGAAACTCTGAACATGGCACTATATCACAATTATATAGTATAACTGTATTTTTATATAATTTTCTTATAGTTGTGTAACTCTCTAGTTGTAATAAAAAACAACACGGTTATAATAATTAAACAACATAGTTTTTGCGGAGTGTATTATACTTTTCTAAAAAATGTTATTTAAAAAATATATAGTAATATTATACTAATATTAAAGAGAATAAAAATATCGATGTTTATGGTATAACTTTTTTTTAAAAGTATATATATATATATATATATATATATATATATATATATATATATAAACGTTATTTGAATTAAAAGCTGGTGGAAGAAAAAAAAGAAGTCAACACAAAATCAAATTTCTATTTTAGCCCTTGCATAAGGCATTACTCCAAACCAGTCTTTTAGAAGAAAAAGAATCCAAAATTGAGAAAATTACACAAACAACATACGTACACGCATGCGGTTAATGATAATACCCTTTTTGGGAGAAACGTATTCCTTTTTCTATTTACTTCATTTGTCCAAAACTAATGTATGATTTGAGATTTTAATAATAGTTAATTTTTTAGAGCGGGCAAGGTTGCTATTTGTGATTTTGAGGTTACGAGTTCAAGCCGTTGGAAACATCGTAGAGTAAGGCTGCGTACATCAGATCGTGAAACGATCCAGCCCTCCTCGAACCCTACGCAAATGCGAGAGCTAAGTTAAGCACCAATACACCCTTTAATGATGGTTAAATTGTAAAACAAAATTGTTTATTTTTTTTGAGATAATCAAAATTTAGAGTTCCATGAATCATGGTTACATCTGTAGGGTTAATCTTGATTGGTACGGGTCAAACGGGTACGGGTCAAAGAGCTGAACTGGGTTTTGTTTGTACGGGTTATTAGGAAGTTTAAATTAGTCACATGTTTTGAATGTTGTTAGGGAGTCAAAGTAGTGAGAAGTTAGTCCTCCTTATCTTTAGGTGCAAGGATTATTTTTCTTATTTAATGTACGTATTTGATTGAATAAAATTAGCAAGAGAATTGAAGCAGTAATTTTCGTTCTGTATTTTCCTGTTCCATTGGAAAATCATAAGGCTTGATCCAACAACATCATAATATGGCAAATCACCTTCAGGATTCAAGAATTTACACTCAATAAATACAAAAAGGCAAGCTAGATAGGTTGTTTGTGTTATCTACAAGATCAAATTGAAAATATTTACCAAGACTTTGCTCATCTTTAAGATGCATATCATCACCTAAATGCCCTCTTGCTAAAATTATGACCAATTCCATTAGGCTAACAAAATCTTTAGATTTCAATGCATCTAATGCCCCAAAAAATGGCAGTTTACTCAACACAGTTAACCGTGGTTGACCCGAGAAGGAGATGAAGCAACCACAGACTATTGCATACTCTCATCAGCAAGTGATCTCAATCTCTCAAGTTCAGGCATAACAACTTTCCCAAGATCGGGCCGATCTTTCCGTCTTAACTCAGTACAAAGAAGAGACAACTTAGCAAAGCCCAACGCCTCTTCAACGGGCCAATCGGGCACTCCTGGATCCAAAATCTCAGCAAAAGTTCCTTCCTTTATAGCCTGTTCAACATGATGAGTCAAACCCATTGGCGATTTGGCTGTAATTATCTGTAAAAACATAACACCTAGAGAATAAACATCCGATTTCACACCTAGCATCCCCGTTTGCTGGTACTCAGGATCGATATAACAAAACGTCCCAGCTGCAGAAGTCATAAGGTACTGAGTCACAGAGTTTTGAACTGATGGTGGCACCAACCTGGCTAACCCAACATCAGATATTTTACTAACAAAGTTCCTGTCAAGCAAAATGTTAGCCGGTTTGAGGTCACGGTGCACAATCGGTTCGGGCTTGGTTTGATGGAGGAAAAGAAGACAACTGCAGATTTCAGCTGCTATTCTGAACCTATGTTGCCATGAAAGTGGTGGGATTTTGTTCTTTCTTGAAAGACAATCTTCCAAGCTTCCATTTTGCATGTATTCATATACTAAACACCCGTATTCCGGGCATGCTCCTAAAAGAAGAACCATGTGAGGATGTCTTATGCAACATAACACTTCAACTTCTTGTTGAAATTGTGATTTCCCTTCGGCTGCATCGGGCCTCAGGACTTTAACTGCAACGGGCGTGTGGTCTAAATGACATTTGTAAACCGGGCCATAACCGCCTTCCCCTATCCTACGGGCGGTTGAGAAATATTCTGTTGCTTTTTCTATTTCTTCTATGGTGTACCTTCTATACCTGGGATCATATAGGGAGAAAGAGGCATCTGTGTTGACTTTTCTTTGGGATTCAGTTGACTTTGTGTTTTCTTTGTCACCAGATTCTTCAGTTAGACTTGACTCTTCTACCTTTTGTTGTTCTGCTAGTTTCCATTTTTGGAGTTCCATAGCCTGCACAATGAGGTGATTTTGACTTTTGAGGTCAAACGAAGGGAAAGTAAAAAAGAATAAGTTAGTTAGTGTACCTTCTGTCTAGCTGTTAGGGCTTCTCTGCATGCTGTACTGTACATTTCCATGGTTCTTTCGAGTTCAAGCTTTAGCCTTCTCATTTCTGCCTCAACATCTTCCTGAAACCTCCATAGTCAAAATCAGATACTAGCAATGATCTGTGGGTTAAAGTTGTCAAAATCTTATAATTGGTGTGTTTGTCAAGTTTGATTATTTAAAGAAGGGATAATGTATGTGGAGGTCAAAAGATTTTATTCAACTTTTTCATTAAGGTCACCGTTTATATTGAAACTACTTTACAGGACACACAAGTATGTATCAAGTTCTGTTATACCAATTTCAACTAAATGTAGGTCTAACTCTAACGACAAAATGACAAAAATACCCTTGTCTTAAGCTGTCAAAAAGCAACCATTCGATGTAAAAAACAAGGTCGTTTTGTCATTTTACATATTTTGGCACGGTTTTTGACCGATTTGATAAAAACAAAACCTTATACATACCTAGGTGGGCTATAAAGTAACTCAATATATTTGTGATCTTATTGCAAAAGAGTTGAATAAATCATTCCCTTTAAATAATTTTTATAAAAATGACTAAAAAAGACTCATTGTCATAAAAGGAGAAGATTTTGTTAAATGGGAGTAAAAGGTTAAAAAAAGGTAGGTAGATGATTGTATTTTGCCCCCAAATACTTAGTGTTGTTTCACTAAATATTGCAACTTCAAGTCATAATAATAACATAACCAGTCCCAAATCACAAATCCAAACACTTAGATTCCGCTTTCAGTTAACTTTTGTTGGACATTTTGTCAACATGTGCACACAAACTTGTGAAGAACAAACACATTTAACACAATATCAAGAATGAATATAAGAGGGTACCAATTTAGTACCGTGTTTGATGTTCTAGGACTGTCGAATGAGGAATATACTACATCAACCGATCTGCGCCCCAATGGATACGAGTCAAAACCTTGGTTATCGAATTCTGAGAAACTAATCCGTGAGTTTACTGGTGACAGTTCACTGTCAAATGAAGGAAGTACATTGTCTACGCTCATTCTACCGGTGCTCACAAAAGAAATGTCTGGTGGGAGTAGTTCTCCATAAGGTTTACCGTTTGGGCCTGTCCTACTGGTGAAAGCTGACCTATTTTCAACAAAAAAGAATTAGCTAAAAAGAAAACGACTCAAACGGGTCGATTTACTTATGAATGGGTTGACTTGGGTTCTTGTTACAATTAGCAAAAAACTAAATGACTTAAATGGGTCAAATGGGTCAAATGGGCCAAAATTTGACCAGAGTGTTACAATTAGCAAAAAACTAAATGACTTAATAGGGTCAAACGGGCCAAAATTTGACCAGAGTGAATTTTCCATTTTGACCCGTTGTATGACCCGCCATTTTGTCACCTCTACCAAACAGTCTCTTAATCATTGTATCAATATATGCCATGAAATGCTAAATAGTAGTCATAATCACATACTTCTTTGTGTTTGAGTCATTGGACCAGTTATTGCTATTGAAAGACGACTCCATGGAACGCTTGGGGCAATACGAGTCCACAGACTTTCTGGGCTTATGCATCACTGATGGAAAAGAAATTAAAAAGAAAAATCATTATTATGTATTTAAAAACTATAATTTAAAACAAAAATGTATAAGTGTTAAAAATTAAACCTTTGGTACTTGTTGGTAGTATTTTCTCAGACCAAGTATTGGATGGCATAGTGCTCGGTCCAGGGGGCGCTATGGTTCGAAGTGGAGAAACGTATGGTGGTTGACGTGATGCAGCTTTCGTGGCTGAAATCTTGCCCTTAGAAATGACATAAACTGTACAGAAATTGGGCACTGTTTTTAATATAGTTCCTGGAACATCTCTTTTGAATCTCCTGCATGAAAACATTATCATAATGTTTAGTTTTTAAGAAAATACCATTGGAAAAAAAGATTTAATCTTGGACATAAAAAGGTAATTTTAAGGGACGAACGCACATACTTGAGAAGACCGCCTTTTGAAGGGGTCCCTATAATCAAAACTTCTACTATTGAACGTGTGACGAACTCGATTAGTCCTTTGACAACATCTGTATCTTCTAGCAACACATCCTGTGATTGTATCTGTTTAATAAAGCAAAAAAAAAAAAAAAAATTATAAAATGCAAAGGGTGACATTTCACATTTGGTTGAAACTGAGATAAAAGTCTATAAAACTAACTTCTTTTCTGGTGCAAAAACATCTGAAAGGGAGGAACAACTCTCTGAGTTGTGCATCTGCATCTATCAAAAATGAATCTTCACTAAAATCAGAATCCCTAGATGGTTCTGCACATCATTTAAAACCAGAACCGTTACATATTATTTCATAAACCGCGAACAAATTATCATTCGCAATGATGCAGAAATGGGACATTTTAAACTTTCAAATTACTTTGTGAGAATGAAAAGGATGGTTTGATCTTAACATGAAGCAAATACAAAATCTGGCCCTTGCGGACAAGATTATCAACAGTCCATTTTAATGCAGTCTGGCTTCCTTTATCTCTGTCGATTGCAACTGCTACAGTTTTATTGTTCATTTTTTAAATTATTGTTCATACCCACCAAAAAAAGATGAAATCCCCACGAATCTTTACATATATTCCTCCCAAAAACTTATTTAATCATGTAAATTGGGCCCCTCTGAACCTGTAACTCATGGAAGTTTTTCTTTGCCAAACTTGTTTCTTTCCGTAATAATTTTGACATTTTGTTTTTTTTTTTGAAATTTTACATTTCTTGTTTCATCCATTTTTTTTCCTTTTCCTTTTTAATCTCTTCAAAAATTCCCTTCCATATAGGCTCCACCTTTTGAGGGGTAATGTTGTTTGTTTAGTAATTACCCTACAAAAATCTAACTATGTATCTTTGTTACACATGAGATGGCAATTAGAAGCAAAATACACATGAAATTAGAACCACTGGATTCGAAATAATCAATTGGGCATCCATGGTGTATTTTTATACTTAGGATATAATCATAGGCGGGATTAGAGGGGGTATGAGGTTTCGTTGAACATTCGGCCAGTCAAATTTTCTATTAACAGATGTATCTAACATTGTGGTTTTATTTTAGTTTGTCTTTTTTGGATTATCACCGTTAGAGTAGTTGGAGTAGTTGAAACGGATGCAAATACAAGTTATATTATAACCCACTTGTTGAAAGCTCCATGTTTGGTAATATTGTTTGAAAATCAGGCCCGGTCACACAACAAAACACGATATTATTAATCCCCTTTTCAATTCTCATAATTTATCAAATCCTTCTTTTCACGTGTGAACCAAATTTTGAATTAATTCCTTCAAATACAACAAACAAGATTAAAGTATTAACAATGGTATGTAAATCTAATAATTCAAAATCAAGTAACATTTGTTTCTTAATCATGAGTATTGAAAGATTTAGAGCCACCATGTAGAAACCATTAAATCGAAGTATGTGATCAAACCAAGAAATCAGTGATTTGAGTTTTGGTGGGTTTTGCTAGTTTTGACCTAAATTGGGATTTTGCATAGAATCATGTTTTAACAATCAGTAATAGATGTGAATTAACTATAATCACTATGAAATTAGTTTAAATCAAGATATGTGTTAGGTTAATAAAAATGACGATTTTTAGTGAAATAAGTGATCGCCAAATTGACTAAAAATAGTTTCTTGTGATCAAATGTTCCCCTTTAAGAGTGTGAAGTTCAAGTTAGCTGATCAATTTAAGTTTTAGTTGATTACTTATAAATCAAACCACTGCCATGTATATTTCGACAACTTAACTCGCCATTAAGCTGAAAACCACTTTAATAGTTTTTCTAATAAAAGTATAAGTTACACAAATAGTCCACGTGGTTTAACAAAAGTAACACATTTGTAGCCTAACTTTAAAAGGTTGCATGTTTAAGATATATAGTCTTCAATTTGCAACATGATTGGATTCCAAAAGTAACTTCCATTATATTTCACAAAACTTTTACTAAATTTTGGTTTGTTAGAAGAGTAAAATAGTCATTTCATATAACTTTTACATCTTTTAATGGATAACCCAAACATATTACAAATTGAAAACCATAAATCTCGAATATGCAATTTTCTAAAGTTAAACCTCAAAATGTTCACATATGTGTAATTTACTCCTTTTTAAAATAACTTTAACAACCTTCCACCAAGGACCCTTTAATTTTGCAAATAATAAAACGAAGAGACCTAAAACCGACGATCAAATAAAACCAAATCAAAGCTCGCATTAGGGGAACAAAAGCACAACCGGTTCCGGAAACCACCACAACCACGTTACTACCACACCACCGACACCTATTGCCGGTGACGGGAGATAGTGGTGACAATGACCGGTGAAGGGGGAAACCCTAATTTGGGTCTGGTGTGAAAAAGGGGAAAGAAGACGTGTCTGCATGTACGTTAAAAGCATAAACAAAAAGCACAAACAACCTGTCTGTAGTTACTATTACCATCCATGTTTTTTTAGATAGAGTTAATAATGATATATTTTTAATAACCAAAATTGATATCTGGTTTTAGTTTAGGTATAGAACTATCAAGATGATAAAAGTTGAGGGGTTGTTTCATGAATCATAAATTAATTTCAAATAACGCTCCTCCATTAAAATGACCGTTGTGAATCAAGGAGAGAGAAAGCAGATCCTCCGTCTCTTTATTCAAACGAATTCGCACCCCCCCTACCGTTAGTCTGCCTCCCTTCTCTCTCTATCTTCAGTTTCTCTCTCTAGAATCCTTCGCCTTCTCATGGCAATCGCTACAGAAACGCAGGCCGCACAAAAGGTACGTTACTGATTCTCTGATAATCAGTTGATTTCCCGCTTTTAGACGATCTAAGGGTTTGTAGTTTGTGTTAGGGTTTGCTTTTAGGTTAAATCCGATTGGATCTTACATCTTATGCGTTATGAGAAGTCGTTTGGTTTTATTTGTTGTTGTTACGTCCTATCTTACTTCATGATTTTGTTTTCTAATTTTTGAGAATGAAATTGAATTTATTTTGAATCTGGAGGATATCATGGCTGCTGAAAGGTTAAGTAAGAAATTGAATCTTTGAGTTATGAAGATTTCTGATTGTTGATTAATGTGTGAATGTGATGATCTGGTTGTTATGAAATGTTTGTTAATTTCTAGGGTTTGTACTGTTTTCTTTTTCAGGCTCCTACAGAGGCAGCATCTGAAAAGAAGAGGTGGACGCTTAATGATTTTGACATTGGGAAACCACTTGGAAGGGGGAAGTTTGGTCATGTTTATATAGCTAGGGAAAAGAGGGTGAGTATATCAGTCTAGTTACAATGCTTAAGTGTTTAAATATCTGCTAGTAATGCCTGTTTTATAGCATGTTAAAGATATTTTGTTTAGGTTCTTTATTGTTATTTTTTTCTTTGCTTAGAAATCTATGCCACTAATATGTGCCATAAGTTTTTAACTATTTTGTAGCTCTAGCAAATCCTGTGATGTTTTTTCAGTTTTATAGACATTTTGAACATTTCAACAGTAATTTTAGGAAAAATATTTTGTCAACATCCCGGCGAAGAGTGTATTCATGTGGAGAGATGACCTGTAACATTCTCTGTCTACGAGAATGGTTGTGAATTTAATGGCGAATAAGGTGCCCATAGTTCCAAACTTTTGTACTTGTGGGATTAGGACAAGAGCTCCTGGTTCATTGTGCAAGAGGATCTCTTGTAGAGGAATATAGGTAGACAATTGTCATCATCGATAATCATTGATGATTTAAGCATGAATTCATTGTGCTATGAGTTTTATATTGTGGTTTTATCTGACTTGATGTTTCAAATTATTCAGTACTGTTGATATATCATCTCAATAAGTACATCTGCTTATGGTTATGAACAAGATTTGTGTTTTCTGAAACAGAGCAACCATATTGTTGCACTGAAGGTGCTTTTCAAAAGCCAGCTTAAACAATCTCAGGTGGAGCACCAACTTCGCCGAGAAGTGGAAATACGAAGCCACCTTAGACACCCTAATATCCTAAGACTCTACGGCTACTTCTATGATCAGGTATAAGTTCCTTCTATCTTGCTGTTTTTTTAAAGATTTGCAACATAATTTATAACATACAAACAACAATTTCTACAGAAAAGAGTCTACCTGATTTTGGAATATGCTGCCAAGGGAGAACTCTACAAAGAGCTGCAAAGGTGCAAGTACTTCAGTGAGCGACGTGCTGCTACCGTAAGTCTTTCATATAAATTTTATTTACTTGAGATATAAAGATAGACCCACAAAATCAATATAAATGATTAACTAATATTAATCTTTTTTGTGATAGTATGTTGCTTCCTTAGCGCGGGCTCTTATATATTGTCATGGGAAGCATGTTATTCATAGAGATATTAAACCAGAGAATCTCTTAATGGGTGCACAGGTAACATTGGATATTTTGTTTTCTATTTGAAAATTGATTAGGCAGAAGCATAATGTGTAATTGTTCTCTTCAGGGTGAATTAAAGATTGCTGATTTTGGTTGGTCTGTGCATACATTCAACCGCAGGCAGACCATGTGTGGTACTCTAGATTATCTCCCACCAGAAATGGGTAAAGCACACTTAATTAAATACAAGCTTAAATCATTAGGTTGTTTTTTGTTCTAATTAAATAGTTTTTTACAGTGGAGAGTGCTGAACATGATGCAAGTGTAGACATATGGAGTCTTGGTATTCTCTGCTATGAGTTCCTCTATGGTGTTCCTCCCTTTGAAGCAAAAGAACACTCTGACACATATAAAAGGTAATGCAACTTTTAAAACAAATGGATTTAGTGAATGTAAAGTACAAAAATGGAGGGGTTGTGTATTACATGTCAAAAATGAGTTGTGTTGAGTTAAAGAGTTAGCCTGAAATATTTGTTGTTCAGAAAATTTTTCTTTAATAAAATAATTAGTGTAGACATATGGAGTCTTGGTATTCTCTGCTATGAGTTCCTCTATGGTGTTCCTCCCTTTGAAGCAAAAGAACACTCTGACACATATAAAAGGTAATGCAACTTTTAAAACAAATGGATTTAGTGAATGTAAAGTACAAAAATGGAGGGGCTGTGTATTACATGTCAAAAATGAGTTGTGTTGAGTTAAAGAGTTAGCCTGAAATATTGTTGTTCAGAAAATTTTTCTTTAATAAAATAATTAGTGTCTACCAATTGATTTTGCAAGATCATGATTATTAAAAGTACTCATTGGGCGACTTTTGATCAATGCGTAGCTAACTTTGTTAATGTTAGGCTCGTTAACCATGATGACCTGTTATTTTTTTAATAAATAATTAGTGTGTAAACAAAATTATAAAAAGGGGCAAATGCTATAAAAAACCAATATACTTTCTGGTTTTTCTCATAAAAGTCCCTCAACAATTTTTTGCACATAAAAAACCAACATACTCTCTCTTTTTTCTCATAAAAGTCCCTCAACAAATTTTTGCACATGAAAAAACAACATACTTTTTTGTTTTTCTCACAAAAGTCCATCGACAACTATTTATCTTAGCAAATGAATCAGTAAAAGTAAAGCAAAGGAAATCGACCGACAGAAGCAAAAGCAAATGAATCCTTTGCTTTGCTTCTGTCCATTCATTTGCTAGGATAAAAATTTGTTAAGTGACTTTTGTGAGAAAAAAGAGAGAATATATTGGTTTTTTATATGCAAAAAATTGTTAAGGGACTTTTGTGAGAAAAACCAGAAAGTATGTTGGGTTTTTACCATTCTAATAACAATCTATTTTTTTAAATAAAATAATTAAGCACACATTGGGCGATTTTTGACCAATTCGTCTTAACTAACTTTATTAATTTTAGGCTCGTTAAAGTTAAAACATAACCAGAATAACTAATTGTAGATGCTCATGCTACAAAATTTTGAATTCGTAGCATCGAGTGAGTCGAATTGCCATCATGTTACAAAAACTCTAATTCTTGGGTATCTAGAGTGATTTTGATCTCATTGTGCAGGATTTTGCTAGTAGATTTGAAGTTTCCTCCAAAGCCAGTAGTCTCCTCTGCTGCCAAGGATCTAATCAGTCAGGTTTTTCATCACACTCTCCCTTGTGTTTCTATTTTAGAATCTTTATGTTATTTACAATTTAAAAAAAACACAGATGCTTGTTAGAGAAACTTCAAAGAGAATGCCTTTACACAAGCTCCTTGAGCATCCATGGATAGTTCAGAATGCAGATCCATCAGGAGTCTACAAGGTTTAATCATTATTCACTGTCCTTGACCAATTCATTGCCTATAGCGAACGGGAAGCAAATTATATATATTTTCTTAACAAGAATTGTTTGTTGTATCTGTTTTCAATATTGTGTGGCTTGTTAATGAGAAAATCAGGAGTATGAATAATGATATTGATAGGATCCAAGGTAAATTTGATTGAAAACGACCACATATGAACACTCGAGAAACCACACGATTTGGGTTTTGTTTAAAGACGAGAAACGTAGCCAGTGCTCCGCTGCGGGAGACAGACGATAAACGGTTAAGGTGGTGACATTAAGGCGGTTAAACAAAAAGAAACATATAAAATTAATGTTGCAATGTAAATAGGATATAAGATCGTTATATAACGGAACCGATGTTTTTTAGTCGGTGTCCATCTCATTTTTCATGGTAACTATACAAGGTTACGGCGGATCGGTTATGGAGACCGAAACATATTTAGAAAACATTATCATGCCCCGAACGTTGCGGTATAAGAATTTAAAAGGTAATTTAGTAGAAAAAATTATAAGAGAAGTCAGGAAATTATAAGCAAAAAAAAGGGAAAAAAATAATATTGTGGATGATTTTGTCTAAAGGCCTTACCCGTCATGACCAAGTTTTTTTTTTAACACCAAACAAACATTATGTAAAGAAATGGAACTAGCAACAGACCCGCCAGTTACAACCACCAAGACGGAATATGAAAACTAACAGACCAACGCAAAAGGCGATCCGCAACAACGCAAGGTTTTACCATTTCAATCCATATGATTTCCGAACCATTCCCAAAGACACCTTTAATAACTTTATTAATGTGAATACCAAACTGCAGATTGTCTCTGATAAGTTAAAGACATGTGGGTTTTGACTCTTGGTTTGCCACTATCATGGGTATGTTGTTATGATCATGAACATATTTTTCAATTCTGGGCAACTTTTAACACGTTTATATTATGTTTTGTTATGGTCATAACAAATATAAAAGGATTCCAAATTTAACAAGAAAACTATAAAATCCCATATGAAAATTGATTAATACTTCTCCACAAATTTTTTACCTACATAAAAAGTATGTATGTTAAAAGACACGCACGGGGTACTTGAATAATATTGTAGTTAGCAATAGTGCTAATTAATACTAATGCATTATTCATATTATTGATTCTTATAATTGCTACTATCAATTAATAAGTAAGTTATTTTTTTAATAGCTTGTTATTTCTTATTAGAAACTAATTAATATTGTCTAATAATAATAAATACTTATTATTATAGTTGTTCATTATTATGTCATAACATAATCATTATTATTACATTGTTGAAATATTTCCATTTTATAAATATACTAGGGGTTTACTGATGGGGTGATGTAGAGATGTTGTAATATGACTTTCACTAAAAAAATAAGCGTTGGCGACTTTCAATAACTTATAAAAGAGGGAAATAAAGTTGGCAGAGAGACTCGAACAAGTGACGTGTCCTCACTCCCGTATATAAGTGTGAAAACGAACCAACTATATATAATTTTCTTTGACATGACAGTTATAAAAAAAAATATGTAATTTTTTATGTAATTGATAAATATTAATTAATATTAAATTTATTTAATTAATGATATAACATTTATCCATAACTAGTTTAAGGGTATTCTAATGTCATAAGTATTTTCTTCCTTGCATTTAGTCCTTAAAAACCATTGTCGGTGCACTAAAACAAATTCAACGATTTCTTTTTTGTTCTTTACAAAAATCTCATATTTCGATTTGCTTCTTTTGACTTTAAACTTCCATTCTATTATCTGTTTCTTACCTATTTTTTTTTCTTTTAGTTTAGGTTTCTTACTTTTTTTTCCTTTTGATTATTTTTTTTTAATTATGAAGCCGTAATGTACGAGGCGTAATATTTTTTTCTATATGTGGTTCAATATTCAAAACCGATCGGCCTCAAATTCATACGTTTCATTTATGTACTTAAGCATGTTAGTGTCAACGTCAAAACGCACGTAACTAAGTTCGCAAACACGCTCTACCGCAATGTGGGGGTCTTAACATTTAAACGTTTTTTTTTCATGGGTTTACGCCTCCGGTGCAATGCACTGGTATAAAGCTATAGTTTTTTTATATAAGGTCTCTAACTGTAACGCATGAGTTTACGTGATGCTTTAGATTTTTTTAAACAAAGTTTCGAAGACGTTGATTGATTTTGCGGTTTAATGAGCCCCAACATGTAAATGTTTTTTTTTTACTTTTATCTTATTTCTTTAATTAATTTGACAAATGTTGACAAAAAAACGCGCGATAACTCGAGGCGAGTCACAATGCGTGGGAATCGACATGCTTTTTATATTAATTTAGTGTGCTTTTATTAATGTTTCGACGTAAATATTTTGGGTTTCAAGTTTCAACACCGACGCCGCAACGCGCGGGTGAATTTTCTCGCTAAACAAAACAATATTTGTTAAAAAAAAAGCCAATATGTGTGCAATGTTTATCAATAGGATTCATATTTACATACACATTATAGCCTAACAATAAATACCGATGACGTTACTGCTATAGATGTGACAGATGAAAGAGGTGGTCTCCATGAAGCTTCGTCTACCATAGCTCATTCATCAACTGTAATCCTAGCAAATAATTCATTCGCTTCTTTAAAATAGTAAAACTATAAAGAAACATGTTTTAAAAATTGATCACCTGTAAAAAATATCCATGCCTTGTTTAAAATTAAATGAAAATGAAATTGCACACTCAATTCTCATAGAACTAAATGATATTTGCACTCCCTGCAAGATTTAATCTCAGTTTGATTGTACGACTGTCATTCAACATGCTAGCGGTTACATTATCCGCTGACAATAAAATATATAATTAGATTTATATTAAATATTTATAAATATATGGTTTTAATATTATTATTTAATAGGAGAGATATGAGAAAAAACATGTTAGGAATACAACAGAAAGTGACACGTGTCTCTTTAAAATTTTTATTTATTAGTATAAACATATATAAAATTTGTAATTTTCTAAAAGTATTTTTTTTAATGAACTACGAACACTATAAGTCTGGCCACCTGGTTAAACACATTGGCGACAGGCCACCAACGCCCACGAACGCAGACAATGTTGATAACCTGGCCCGCCCACTATAAAAAAATCTCTAATCCACTTGATTATACTGTACAAAATGAGACTCAAACTCATGATGTTCGTATCAAAAGGAAATTTGTATGTACCTGTTGGCAATTTTCTAAAGATATTAAATGTAAAAAAAACACATTTGTTTTGAAAAGGGAAAAGGATGGGCTATTGTAGGTGCTATAAAAGCTGCAATTATAGTATAGTGTATTATGATTTTAGACTGGCTTTTTAACATCGCCAATGCAACGTCACGAGCCACCGCGGACCTCTTCGGAAATCAATTGTTGTTTAACACATGTGAGCTGATGTGATGTTATCTTGTATATTTTTTATATTATTGTGATAAATATTTTTTAATTTTAATTTTTTAGTATGGAAGATGATAAAAAGTTTTAACATAAGAGATATATCCTTACTAAAATTAAGTATTTTTCTAAAACTAGTAGCATATCATCAAATTATAGGTGTTAAACATGTAGTGTTTTATAAACTTAAATTTAACACAAACAAAAAATAACTCGAATATTCATAAATTTTAAGCCTATTAAAAGATGCGGTTAGGTCAAGTCACATAACATGTCAAAATTTCGGGTCAACATAGGTTCCTATAAAATTGATTCTTTGCGAAATAGATTTCGGCTATACAGTCTCTATCTGTTCAGGTTAAACGAGTTCTAATCAAAATAGCTTTGAAAAAAGTCGTTTCAGGAAAGAAAAAGTATCAAATTTGTTCATCCGCTATAGTTTTATAACGGCTAATGGTGACAAGTGGAGGCGTGTGTGATGATGGAAGCGACAATCTAACAGAGTAGCAACGACAACGGTGCTCATGACGGTTACAACAGCAGTGTTAGTGGCGACGTATACATTATTATTTATAATGTTAACCCATTTATTTAATGCTTTACTAAATTTAGGTCACTTATTAATAAAAATATTTTTTTTAACGACAACACCTACATATTATAGGATAATTGGGTTCCCTAGAGGCAACACCTAGAACATCTAGGGCAGCCCATCACAGGAGGAACCTCCAACTGGGTAAACCTCCTGACTTGGCCATAAACCTCTTTTTTACTGTGACGAAGATTCAAACCCAAGACCTCTGTATAAGAAGTTTTGAGGTTACCATTACCCAAGATGACCAACGATAATAAAAAGAAATAAATAGTAAAGCATTAAATAAATCCAAGATAACACGCTTTACTTCAATCTACAAATTTCTCAAATTCACATACCAACTCATTCTGTCACGGTCCACACTCAACACTACTATTTCTTAATCTCCATATTAATTGAAATGTAAATATAAAAATGAGGGACAAGTAAATTAAAGCACCATAGGTGCGGCAGATAGAGAGCAGAGGACGGCGGCGCGTTGTCGTATTTAGGTGGTTGAATAATTCAGTCAGCCGTAAATGGCATCATCAATGAGCTCATAACTACACTGTTCCACCACCTCTTTAACCACCTCCTCCATCACCACCTCACTCCCCCAATTTCCCCCGGACAAGATGAAGTTCATGAAGCTAGGTTCCAAGCCGGACGCATTTCAGTCCGATTACGAATCAAATTCCGTCAGGTATCAACAATACAACACTCTCTCTTCCACGATTGTTAGACATTGCGTCTGAATTTGATAATTTGTTTACTATTTTAGGTGTATTTCATCTGAATTGGTCACGGATTTTACCGTCGTAGTTGATGAAGTAAAATTTCATCTTCACAAGGTACTGGTTATAGAAACCACACTTGATATGTGCATTTTTTTTGCTGTACTGAAGAATTTAGTTTCTATTGTAGTTTCCGATTCTGTCAAAGAGCAATCGTTTGCAGAAGCTGGCGTTAAGCGCAAGCGAAGACACATCCGACGTTCTTCTCGTCGATTTTCCTGGAGGACCTAAAGTATTCGAGATCTGTGCAAAGTTCTGCTACGGAATGACGGTTTCTATCAGTCCGTACAACGTAGTGGCCGTCCGTTGCGCGGCGGAGTACCTTGAGATGACGGAGGATGTCGATAGAGGCAACTTGATATTCAAAATCGATGTGTTTTTCAATTCCAGCATTCTCTGTAGCTGGAAGGACTCCATTATCGCACTGCAAACCACCACAGCTCTTCGTCAATTGTCTGAAGATATCCAGATCACGGCGAGGTGCGTCGAGTCAATTGCATCGAAAACCGCTATCGATCCGTCGTCTGTTGACTGGTCGTATACCTATAATCGAAAACTCGACGCGATTAACAACGTGCCGGAGGTCGGATCGGTCCCGAAGGATTGGTGGATTGAAGATCTGTGTGAACTGGATATCGATGTCTACAAACGAGTAATGTTTGCTGTGATTTCGAAGAAACGAGTGGACGGTGACGTGTTAGGGGAGGCTTTGAAAACGTATTGCCTCCGGTGGTTGCCGGACTGTAACGATCGATTTGAATCTGATGAGCATGTTGAAAAGTACAAATCGTTAATTGAATCGATGATTTGTTTACTAAAATCGGATAACGGAGTAGATTGTTCATGCAGCTTTTTACTGAAACTGCTCAAAGTCTCCGTTCTCGTCGGAGTTGATCAATCGCTACGTCACGATTTGGTTACAGATATTAGTTTGAAGCTCGACGAAGCTTCCGTTCGTGATCTATTGATTCCGGTTGAGAATTCTCAAACTACGGTTTACGACGTTGATTTAGTGCAGGACCTTGTGGACCGGTTTTTCAACCGGAAGTGTCATGAAGAGAATGGGAGCGATTTGGTTTTGATTAATCCACGGCGATGTAGAATCATAGGTCTTTTAATCGATGGATACCTAGCGGAAGTTGCACGCGATCGGAACCTCCCGATCTCTGTTTTCACGGCGTTATCACGGTCAATCCCTGACGCTGCTAGACCGGTACATGACGGAATATACGGCGCCGTTGACGTTTACTTGAAGGAACACCCGACGTTAACCAAAGGCGAAAAGAAAAAAGTTTGTGAGTTAATTGATGTGAAAAAGTTATCGGCGCATGCATCCATACACGCTGCACAAAACGACCGGCTTCCACTCCGAACGGTGGTTCAAATCCTCTTCCACGAGCAGGTTCGAGCCGCTGCAGCGATCAAAGACGCCGCACGTGCGAACCTGGCCGTGGAAGAAGATTGGGGAATTAAAATGCCCCTCCGTTCCAAGTCGCTTAGGACGCCTTCACGGATGAAGTTAAATGATGGGGATGAAAAGGAGGTGGCTGCTGGTGGCAGCATGCGGTTGCTGCCGTCACGTTCACGGAGGATTCTGGAGAGGTTTTGGGTGGTGGGGAGGCATGGGGAGAGCAAGAGCACCGGGACGTCTGGTAGTTCGCAATCCAAGTCTTCAAGTTCGTCGTCAAGAAAACAACAAAGGTATTCTATTTCTTAGAAAATGGGTGTGTTTTAAAGATGTATAAAAAAGAGCAGGAGGTTATTTAGGTGAAGGAAAATCTTAACATGCAGTTTTTAGTATTTTAATAATTCTGTTCTATTTATGTATTTTCATAGTGTGTTTTCCTTAGAGAAAAGTAAAAGTGGTTGGATGACAACTTTGTGTTTTATGTTTTAATAAAATTTTATTCTCAATTTTCTTCGTTTATGATTATTTTATGGGTTAAATAATTATTTTATGAGTAACACATAGTAGAAGCCCTAATTGAAATCGAAGACCAAATCAAATCCACAAGAAGCAAAACTCACGACACAAATGTAACCTTAAAAACACTTAATTTATTTGTATTTGTTCTGAGGAAAATAAAATAAAAATTAATACATGAACATATACCTAGTGAAAAATCGTCGGACGATGACGTTTTTGTTCGTTTAGACGACTGGCTCATCAATGGGATTTGACTCCACTTGAGAGATTTTTTAATCAACTACCATAATTTTAGGAATTAAAGTCATACCCACTACGGCTTTGTAGTAATCACAAGCTTCTAGATAAATAACGTGGTCGTTTTAATCACTTTTACAGTTGTTGTTGTGTTTGTTATAAAAGTTATTAAACTTAGCAAACTTGTTCAAGTCCCACCATTTACCTGAGACCTTGCCGACGTTACGGTACTCACCCCTCCCCATAGCGGTGTGAAATCTTTCACGAACATGTAACTGAAAATCCTTTGCTTTTTGATGATTTCCTATACAAATATTAAAAAATTAATTATTAACACATTATAAAAAAAATACATAACTTATACAAAAATAATAAACGTCTTACCAATTACGAGGGACTTCGATACGTTTACCCAAGCTTGTCAAAACAAATTATTCGTTATGTGTCCACTTTTCATGAACACGTGAAGGTTCTTTGGTTATATCGACAGTTACTCGAAACATAAAGTTTTTGAATATTTGGATTGAAAATGTTGCTCGGGTGATTGTTTGGGTCGGGGTTCTGAAGGAAGAACCGAGTATTTGAATTGTTGCGAATGCTCGTGAAATGTGGATGGTTTAGGTTTCAAGGATTCATTTGTGGTTGAAAGATTGTTTGATATTTTTTTCAAAAAAAAGAATGAAAGATGGTTTGATATTTTTGAGTAAAATGGTTTGATATTTATAGTAAGTGATATTTTTTTTAAATATCCAATGGTAATAATGTCGTTGGAGTGGATTAAATGGCAAGGTGGTCAGCAAATCAAAGCGCCTATCCGCGTGAATACCCCCCACCCCACCTTCACCCCAACGCAATCACGTCCCTTGCACCACAACTAGGGGGCAATGTTTCAGGGATATGAAAGGCCAGGCGATCACGCCGCCTCCCCTTTTACGCTACCAATACACACAACCTAAGTGCAAGTAAATGAAGGCCTATTTAAATTCCTAAAATAAAGGTAAAACCTACCATTTCCTTAAGTAATTATGTTATAATCTCGTGTATTACATGTGTTGAATAAATGTAATGTTAAATAGTTAGTAATAAAAAAAATTTGTCTTTAAAAATGTGTATTACACAAAGGTGAATAAAATATAATGTAATCTGTTAAAACATACACTCGTCAAATATGTTTTTAAAAAAATGTAATTTGACGTCACAGTTATACATTTCGTTAAATTAATTTTTAAAATATATTTTTTTAACTGGGTATTAATTTTTTTATATAATTTCATTTGTTAATGATATAATAACTATCTATAATTAAATAATAAGTATATATAATTAGATGAATTAATTACACGGATGTCCCTTGTGGTTTACCCAGATTTCACTTTTGGCCCCTAGGAATCAGAAATTACAAGTTTGTACCAATAGTTTGCACGTTTGTAACATAAATGGCCCTTGTGTTGGATGTCCGTTAAGTTTATCCGTTAAGTGACTGTAAAATGACCAAAATACCCCTTTCATTAAAAAATAAAGTAAAATCATAAAACCCATCCCAAACACCTATTTCTTCATCCCAAACTCTCACCCTTCCTCCACCACCACACTCCACCCCCTTTCTTCATCCACTCGGTACAACTTCAAAAGAAATGAATTTTTTTTTCAAATCAGAAGCTGCCATTGTTATGGTGGCCTATGTACAACTTCAGAAAAATGCAACAAGAAAATAACAAATCGTATAATGGCAACTTGGGGTAGAGAGAGAGAGAGAGAAGTGTAGAGAGAGAGAAACAGAGGGTGGAGAGAGAGATGGGTAAGGTTGGCGGAGCAACGCCGACGAAGAAGAAGAAAGGTCGTCCATCGCTCGTAGATCTAAAACAACGAGCACTTGAAACGAGTACAAGAAGAAGAAGTTGCCACTGAAACGAGCACTAGAACAAAGAATTGCAAAATCACCAACGGGGATCCGCTCGTCGGAACCCTAGCTTCGACGCTAAATGTTCAGATCCGGAGTTAATTTTGCGATCATCATCATCAGCATTGAAGCACATGTAATGATCTGAAGTAACAAATCCGCAGAAAAGCTCCTTTTTCATGGAATACAAACCCGTAAACGAAGCCAAATGTGATTTTTTATGGTTTTGTACAATTCTTAGATTTGGGTTTTTCTTTTCTCTCCTGGGTATGATGCTTCGGAGAGATTTGACAATGGGGATGGAAAAAATGCTTCTGACAATCATTTCTAATGCATGTGTACTCTATTCTTAAAGGTGTTGTCAATAAAGGGTGCGAGGTTTGATCGTCGGCGGCGGTTGTGACACCCATCATTTCAGGTCAATATCCATATCTCATAAATACACGTTCATAGTATATATTTCCTGAAGGTTTTAATTTGACTAAGCAAAGTCAAGGAGTTTAGCAAAGGAGTCTATTTTATGTCTAGTAAATTTTAATAATTTCTAGAAAAGTAAACAAATATAACCCGCACAGTACAGTCGTTGGCGATTAACAAGAATATTATTCTGGTAAAGTCTAGAGACACACTTTATTATAAAGAAATAAATGTTGGTGACTAACTTTTATAAAAAGTTGACAAATAAATAATTGTTACGTGTCTCTATGTTATTTTATGTGTTATATAGTTAAAGTGGTAACTATGACGGGTTAACTAGTAGTTTATGAAAACTAGTCAAAACCACCCAAAAACTTATAAGTAATGAGTCGTTCAGAAGTCCTACACCAAGTGTTAGGTTACGGTATCACCTACCGGGTATATACTACTAAAGAGACATCTAACTAGGTAGTTAGAACCCAACTAGATGTGCAACAAGACCCAACCCCCACCCTTCTTCCCTATTCGGCCGAAAACAAGGGGCCCCTACCCACCTAGCATCACCTCACCACTTCCATACTTGTGTCATAAGAAGACCATGCCCCTTTGAGTGAGAATCTAGCCAAGATGTCAATCCATCACCTCAAGCCATGTCTTGCAATGATTAGGTTGAATGCAACACCCAACCCCCCATCCCTTTCCCCTTTTCGGCCGAGAATGAGCAAACACCACCCACCCCACTTGTTTAACCAATCTATTCCATCATTATGGTCATAAACCCATGCTCCATCATCCAAGTGTGCAAGCAAGAGTCATTCCATCAAGTCAACCATCTCTTGCAATGATTTGGTTGAGTGCAACACTCAAGCCCCATCTCTCTTCCACCCTATATATATATATATATATATATATATATATATATATATATATATATATATATATATATATATATATATATATATATATATCGACACATGCACACACACCACCACTTTACACCTTTCAAATCCAAGAGCAAAAACTATAGAAGTTTGAGTTAGAATTGAAGATTCAAGGAAGAGTTGGAGTCTAGGAGTCGGGATTTGATAACAACACGAGCACCTAGCGTCTTCCATACGTTTTTCTTCACCTAGCTTGTCTAGTGGTATGAACCCAACACCACCTTTCATATTTGTCTATACGTTTAGTTTAAAACTCGTTGTTCACCAAGAAAACAAAAGGTTTAAAAGATTAAAAGGGTTTTTAATAAAAGTTTAACGTATAAAGTTTAAAAACTATGATTTCGGTAAAATTATATATATGAGCCGAAAATGTGTAGGTTTACATGTACATTCTGTGTTTTGATTAATTGATGATAAAATGTGAAATTTAAAATAAAGAGCATGATTAGTGTATCACAAAGTAAACATTGGAAACATGAAATCTAAGACTTATTTATATATATATGCATGCTTGGTCGAAAATTGTAAGATGATGTATAGTTAGTAGTCTAAAACATGTCTTGTAATATTGATAGAAAAATATACATGATCATAAGATTAAGTGGTAGATGTATTTATATGCATATGAAAATCGAGACGAACGTATATTTGCGTAGTTGCATGATCAAAGTTATATAAACATGGAATAATAAATATATTTATGTCTTAAAAATATGTCACGAAAAATGTTACATACTTAAGGATATGGGAACTTATAAGTTGTAGTTATGTGTTTGACATGAAATTTGGTATGATATAATGTCTAGGACATTTAGTAATATAAAGGTCATATATGCATATATTATGATGAAAAAAAAATCATAAACAAAACTTATGTGCATGAAATTAAAGATGTTTCGGTTAAAAAGATAAATGTTCATATGTTATCATGGAGCATATTTAAATGTATGTAGATTGTCGAGATACTTGTATGCATGTGTTGGTAAAAATATGAATGCATGATGAATCTACACAAGTTGATAAATGTCGTTCGAAATATAAATACTTGCATATGGATGCGTTAACGTAGTTTATACGTACGTAGGATAATAAACATGCATAAATATACTTGAACGATATTTGTGGTTTTATATAGTTATTGATAGGAAATAATTATATGATGATACATGGACTATAATATAAATATATTATAAGATGTTGCAAAAATAATATTTATTTTTGACAAACGTAACAAGTCACCAATATGGAAATATAATATTTTTTCGGAAAATAAGTAAAGCGTCTAGACTGGAATAATAATCACCAACGAGTCGTCATGAGAAAACATTGTTTTAGATAAAAAAAGACGTACTTAACAGGAATAGTTAAGTCGGGTGAACAACTTGCGTTTAAGACGGATAGTCTTAACGTGTATAGTATCCTTGTGTGATTAGGGTGCGGATAGACAGGAACTCTTAGCGCACTGTTATTTGCTAGGATTTCATCGGACACAAGGTGAGTTCACGGCCCCCTTTCACTTTTTAATGTTTTGTAAACTGCGGGGGAGAAACATACTTACTTGTTATGTTTTGAGAACATGAAATACAATTGCTTACACGTTTAACAGTATGAACATTCTGGTTTAACTCTTTGTGAGTTTCATTAACCCCTTTTTATTTTCTAAGTTTTTGAAATGTTTTGGGGTGGAAACATACTTGTAAAGAATTTTTGTATGTAAATGAATGAACTAATGATCAGACCGTATGTGTGTATTGAGGGAAAAATGAAGCGCTTAAAGTCCTCGGAATAAAAATTAGTAACCATTAACTATGGACTTAGCCCGGGATTTTATGGATAGTACTATTGGGGGTGACGCCTCGGGTCATGATTAGTCGCGCTAATCAGGGGTCCAAATGGCCGAATGACCGCATATTGTCTTAACTCGCAGAAAGGCGAGGGGAGGCACAGAAAGTTAGGGTTTGGTTACGGTCTCGTACATTACATACTGTTTTGTATTCCTTGCAAGTTTACAAATGGGGTCAATTGATCGGATTAGTATTCGGATTCATTGGTAATACATACTAAGAGTTTTGATCGGTTAAGTCATGGACATGTTTTCAAAGGAAAACTACTTATTTTATGACGGTTAAGTCATGGACATGTTTTTCAAAGAAAAACTACTTATTTCATGACGGTAAAGTCATGGGCTTGTTTTCAAAGGAAAAACTACTTATTTCATGATGGTAAAGTCATGGGCATGTTTTCAAAGGAAAACTACTTATTTTATGACGATTAAGTCATGTATACGTTTTCGGGGAAAACTAACTGTACTAAATGAACAAACTCTGTGAACTCACCAACCTTTGTGTTGACACTTTCAAGTATGTTTCTCATGTAACCTTTAGCCATGGCACGGTTGGAATATGCTAGCTATGTTGGAACAAGCCCTAGTAACCGGACGGACATAGATTATCAAGTCTCAAGTCGACCATTGAACTAGCAGGACTTAGATCACTGTATTTATTTAGTTTTTAGTAATCGTATATGTAATCAAGTCTTAGAAATCATCATTACAGCTTCCGCTATCGTGTAATGAACCAATCGTTGCAACCTATATTTATTTATTAAGTAAATAAATTTGGGGGTGTGACAGATTGGTATCAGAGCAATGGTTTTAGCGAATTAGGTTTCCTTAGTGACACCTAGGCTCTAACCGGACTCATTTAGGGACCAAGATTTCTAAGGCTTGCATCACACTAAAAACACCCAAGACTTGAGTATAGGAATTCCAACCGTTGCTGAACAATTTGTGTAGAATATTAGTGTATGGAGTTACACTAGGGTATCATTAGCTACACTAATACAATTACATGGCACATGTAATGAACACTTAAACACATACAATAATGTGGAAATAATAAACACTTACAACATGTTACTGTTCGGATTACGAGTCAAGGATAACGGGTACTCAGCATACTGCAACCTTAGAAGATCGAGTTGCGAGCTGAGCTTGGGCGTCGACGGCAACAACTGTCAGTTACCGATCTTGGTATCACAACAGGCTGAAACCGTACCAGAATCTGTACCTATACCTGCACCACACCGACAACTACTCTAGCCAGGGAGGCAACATTCTTTCTGACGTATGTGCGGTATAAATATTCTAATTCATGAGTTGCCGGATCGAACGAATAGACTTTCGCCATGAAATGTGGCAGACGGGATTGCCCGGACCGAAGGGAATCCAAGGTGGATAAGCAGGACTAAACGAGGGAGAACTCCATGGGTCAGGAGACCCAGACATTCATCAGGATCATGTGGATCTATACGTACATACATACTTGGAGCATGAGTTGCTCGACACTAATTTGAGGATCTCTGCCCTACACATAGTGCCTGACTTCCATACACATTTTATTCTTGAGAGACACTGGTGGTGCCTCTCTACCGTTAACCTCATCCGGTAACAGCCAGATTCAGCAAACTCATGGGTATTGGTACTCATAATCAAGAGTAATCCGATAGAACAATACACACTCCTACACAAGTGTGCAAACACGACCTAATGATCATTTCAAATCCTTTTAACTAAAAGTTGGGGATAGAAGGAACACTACAGGGATCATGCAAAGTAAATTATCATTACGGGTGCACACGTAATCATGATTTGCAGTGTATGGGAACTTTAGTGAGTCTTGCTGTCCAAGGTAATGATCAACCCATGTTCTCAGTCACTTGATTAAGGATTGGATCTTAACAAATCGGACTTCTCAAATAGGTGTCCGCAAAGTATTCTCCTAGTTCGGGAGGAACGAGAGAAATTCAAATTGAATTCAACCAATCCTTAGTGAATCCTGAATGGCGAAGGATTTCGCACATTCATTCTTTGAGATTCTACTTGTCAAGATGGCTTCAAATTGAGCATTACCACAACCCAAAATTACAATAATTGCAAAATTATTGTGGGAGATTATAGCGTAATCTCGGGATCTATCGTACAATTTAGTCTCACAATTACTTGAAAGTTACGTCAGGAGTGCTATGCACTAGCTCCGGTAATGGGGCAGAAAATCTTTCTGACCCGCATACACATAGCACCTATGGGGTGTTGTGGAAGCTCGACATGAGACAAGTAGGCAATCTGACATTTCATAATATTGGTCAAATAGGGTTGCTCTCACAACCATTGACATTCAGTACACCTTTAAGTCCGACTATTCTCCCGGTGATGAATAGGTCGGGGATGATGCTCAAGAGAATGCCAAAGAAACCTAAGTGTGGACTGATGACTATTGTCGCACTAACAGAAAAACGACATACAAAACTTTTGAAGGTTTCCCAAATGCGAAATTTCTTGCTAATCTTATTAGCTCTCGATATGCATAAGGGGCGTAAGCATGAGTTGTTCACTATAGACCACTGTCCATAAAGATTCGAGAGGGATAGTTTGATACCCTTTGTACCCGCACTTTCCCAAAGATCATCTTGTTGAATGGATCCCAGATTTCAGCCTAGAGGAGAGGCGTGATCATATCCTTTACTCCCAGTTTTCTAGAATTAGGGAGCTCTAGGGCATCTATTGTTAAGAAATGACTTCTTAACGCAGGCTCAGGAAAAATACAAAATTTTGATGTTTAACACTCATTACCTCAATGTTATGACCTGAGTCCTTGTACTAAGGACTTCAGGCTAGGGCCGGCAAGAGTGGAATACGTAATGGTAAGTCACCAAAGTACCATTCGAACGTCAGGGAAGTGCAGACACACTGTATGACTAGTAGTTGGCCATCAACTCTTTCTGCCAACTTAATGGGTTGACAAACCCGTAGCCCATTTTGGGGAAAGAACAAATTCGATGAGACCATACTCATAATATCACTGTTCATTTCCTCACCTAGACGAAATGTGAATATTCCAAACAAACATAGAACTTTGTATGGCTTACATACTTCGAGAGTATGGTCGTCAAGCCATGAGTTTACATATCAGGACGTTACAACCCAAAGGCTGGTCTGCCTCAGAAAGGTGGTACAAGCAAAGGGTAAAGTGGTGATTAGACTCCACCTTCATAAGTAAGAGCTCCCAAGGAACATCAAATCTTAGCTCCATGAAGGCACAAGGAGAGGAAAATCCTAGAAAACATGAAACCTGAAATAAGAGAAAAGTCTTAGTCCGGGAAAATGCTTTCGAAAAGCATAAGAGGGACAAACATAAAGTTTCATTTCCGTACTATGTCATTACTACCCAATATTCAACAAAAACCTAGACAACTCGTCATGTAATTCTTTCCTAAGATCTATAGAGACCTGCTTTTGTGACAAAGTGCGTAGACGAATAGAGGGTATGTGTTAACATACGCTCAAGATTCGCATGCACCATTCCTTTCATTACCAGGAATGAGCATCACATAACCCTACCATATTGAGGGTAATCAAATAAAGGGGTTCTTGCACGTCTAATATCGTTAGTCGGAGAAGTATTCGCTTTGCTATCGAATAGCGACTACCAAGTAAATGGAATCAAACAATTGAAGCCTAAGTTGGATGATACAGATAGAATTTGGGTACCAGGTATCGGTAGCCTATGTGGGAGGTTATGGAGGAAGTCCATAAGCCCAAGTACTCCGTTCATCCAGAATCGAATAAAACGTATAAGGATCTCGAGGAACTCAATTATGTGGCAAAACATGAAAGGTGAAATTGCTATCTATGTTGGGAGATACCCGACAGTAAAAGCAGAATGTTAGGAATCACCTGAGTGAACACAACAACCGTAGATTCCTCAATGAAAATGGGAGGGGAATTCCATAGATTTCATTACAAATCTACCCAAAACATCTAGCGGTTATGATACTATATGGGTAATCATCAGTCGTTTGACGAAATCCGCTCACTCCCTACCAATCAAGGAGACAGATAAAAGTAAGAAGCGTGCAAGGCTAAATATTAAGGAAATTGAGGCTAGGCATGGTATGCCAGTTTCCATTTTCTCTAATAGGGACAGTTGATTCATGTCAAGAATCTGGCAGTCTGTACAAGAAGCCTTGGGCACACGCCTTGACATGAGCACTGCATATCATCCCTAGATGAATAGTCAAGGAAAAAGGACCATCCAAACTTTAAAAGATGTGCTCCGTGCGTGTGTAATCGATTTCAGAGGAAATAGGGATACTCACCGCCGTTGGCTGAGTTTTCATACAATAACAGTTACCACACCAGCATCAAAGCCGCTTCGTTGAGGCTTTGTACAGTCGAAAATGTCGTTCACCGCTATGTTGGGCGGAAGTTGGCGACAAGCATTTAACCGGTCCTGAGGTTATTCAGGAGACTACTGACAAGATCTTCAAGATCAAGGATCGACTGAAGGCCGCTCGTGACAGAAAAAAGAGTTACGCGGATAACAGACGAAGACCATTAGAATTCCAAGTTGGGGACCACGTCATGTTGAAGGTCTCACCTTGGAAAGGAGTTGCAAGATTTGGCAACCGTAGCAAGCTTAACCCTAGGTACATTGGACCATTTGAAATATTGGCTAGGGTTGGCCCTGTAGCTTACAAGCTCAAGTTGCCACAAGAACTAAGCAATGTGCATGATACGTTTCATGTATCTAATCTCAAGAAGTGCTATTCAGACGAGACGTTAATAATACCGCCTGATGAAATTCACATAGACGACAAGTTGCACTTTGTTGAGGAACCCATTGAAGTCACAGATTGGAAGGTTCAAAGAACAAGACACAACCGTGTTAAGCTAGTCAAGGTACGTTGGAATTCGAAGCGCGGCCCCGAGTATACGTGGATGCGGGAAGATAAAATGAAATCCAAGTACCCGTCCTTGTTTATGGGCACTCCAAGTCAAGATGACAGGAACTGAATTTCGGGACGAAATTCCCTTTAACATGGGGAGAATGTGACACCCAACATTTCAGGTCAATATCCATATCTCATAAATACACGTTCATAGTTTATATTTCCTGAAGGTTTTAATTTGACTAAGTAAAGTCAAGGAGTCTAGCAAAGGAGTCTATTTTATGTCTAGTAAATTTTAATAATTTCTAGAAAAGTAAACAAATATAACCCGCACAGTACAGTCGTTGGCGATTAACAAGAATATTATTCTGGTAAAGTCTAGAGACACACTTTATTATAAAGAAATAAATGTTGGTGACTAACTTTTATAAAAAGTTGACAAATAAATAATTGTTACGTGTCTCTATGTTATTTTATGTGTTATATAGTTAAAGTGGTAAATATGACGGGTTAACTAGTAGTTTATGAAAACTAGTCAAAACCACCCAAAAACTTATAAGTAATGAGTCGTTCAGAAGTCCTACACCAAGTGTTAGGTTACGGTATCACCTACCGGGTATATACTACTAAAGAGACATCTAACTAGGTAGTTAGAACCCAACTAGATGTGCAACAAGACCCAACCCCCACCCTTCTTCCCTATTCGGCCGAAAACAAGGGGGCCCCACCCACCTAGCATCACCTCACCACTTTCATACTTGTGTCATAAGAAGACCATGCCCCTTTGAGTGAGAATCTAGCCAAGATGCCAATCCATCACCTCAAGCCATGTCTTGCAATGATTAGGTTGAATGCAACACCCAACCCCCCATCCCTTTCCCCTTTTCGGCCGAGAATGAGCAAACACCACCCACCCCACTTGTTTAACCAATATATTCCATCATTATGGTCATAAACCCATGCTCCATCATCCAAGTGTGCAAGCAAGAGTCATTCCATCAAGTCAACCATCTCTTGCAATGATTTGGTTGAGTGCAACACTCAAGCCCCATCTCTCTTCCACCCTATATATATATCGACACATGCACACATACCACCACTTTACACCTTTCAAATCCAAGAGCAAAAACCATAGAAGTTTGAGTTAGAATTGAAGATTCAAGGAAGAGTTGGAGTCTAGGAGTCGGGATTTGATAACAACACGAGCACCTAGCGTCTTCCATACGTTTTTCTTCACCTAGCTTGTCTAGTGGTATGAACCCAACACCACCTTTCATATTTGTCTATACGTTTAGTTTAAAACTCGTTGTTCACCAAGAAAACAAAAGGTTTAAAAGATTAAAAGGGTTTTTAATAAAAGTTTAACGTATAAAGTTTAAAAACTATGATTTCGGTAAAATTATATATATGGGCCGAAAATGTGTAGGTTTACATGTACATTCTGTGTTTTGATTATTTGATGATAAAATGTGAAATTTAAAATAAAGAGCATGATTAGTGTATCACAAAGTAAACATTGGAAACATGAAATCTAAGACTTACTTATATATATATGCATGCTTGGTCGAAAATTGTAAGATGATGTATAGTTAGTAGTCTAAAACATGTCTTGTAATATTGATAGAAAAATATACATGATCATAAGATTAAGTGGTAGATGTATTTATATGCATATGAAAATCGGGACGAACGTATATTTGCATAGTTGCATGATCAAAGTTATATAAACATGGAATAATAAATATATTTATGTCTTAAAAATATGTCAGGAAAAATGTTACATACTTAAGGATATGGGAACTTGTAAGTTGTAGTTATGTGTTTGACATGAAATTTGGTATGATATAATGTCTAGGACATTTAGTAATATAAAGGTCATATATGCATATATTATGATGAAAAAAAAAATCATAAACAAAACTTATGTGCATGAAATTAAAGATGTTTCGGTTAAAAAGATAAATGTTCATATGTTATCATGGAGCATATTTAAATGTATGTAGATTGTCGAGATACTTGTATGCATGTGTTGGTAAAAATATGAATGCATGATAAATCTACACAAGTTGATAAATGTCGTTCGAAATATAAATACTTGCATATGGATGCGTTAACGTAGTTTATACGTACGTAGGATAATAAACATGCATAAATATACTTGAACGATATTTGTGGTTTTATATAGTTATTGATAGGAAATAATTATATGATGATACATGGACTATAATATAAATATATTATAAGATGTTGCAAAAATAATATTTATTTTTGACAAACGTAACAAGTCACCAATATGGAAATATAATATTTTTTCGGAAAATAAGTAAAGCGTCTAGACTGGAATAATAATCACCAACGAGTCGTCATGAGAAAACATTGTTTTAGATAAACAAAGACGTACTTAACAGGAATAGTTAAGTCGGGTGAACAACTTGCGTTTAAGACGGATAGTCTTAACGTGTATAGTATCCTTGTGTGATTAGGGTGCGGATAGACAGGAACTCTTAGCGCACTGTTATTTGCTAGGATTTCATCGGACACAAGGTGAGTTCACGGCCCCCTTTCGCTTTTTAATGTTTTGTAAACTGCGGGGGAGAAACATACTTACTTGTTATGTTTTGAGAACATGAAATACAATTGCTTACACGTTTAACAGTATGAACATTCTGGTTTAACTCTTTGTGAGTTTCATTAACCCCTTTTTATTTTCTAAGTTTTTGAAATGTTTTGGGGTGGAAACATACTTGTAAAGAATTTTTGTATGTAAATGAATGAACTAATGATCAGACCGTATGTGTGTATTGAGGGAAAAATGAAGCGCTTAAAGTCCTCGGAATAAAAATTAGTAACCATTAACTATGGACTTAGCCCGGGATTTTATGGATAGTACTATTGGGGATGACGCCTCGGGTCATGATTAGTCGCGCTAATCAGGGGTCCAAATGGCCGAATGACCGCATATTGTCTTAACTCGCAGAAATGCGAGGGGAGGCACAGAAAGTTGGGGTTTGGTTACGGTCTCGTACATTACATACTGTTTTGTATTCCTTGCAAGTTTACAAATGGGGTCAATTGATTGGATTAGTATTCGGATTCATTGGTAATACATACTAAGAGTTTTGATCGGTAAATGATCAGGTTTAAACAATGTATATGTTTTCAAAGGAAAACTACATATTTTATGACGGTTAAGTCATGGACATGTTTTCGAAGGAAAACTACATATTTTATGACGGTTAAGTCATGGACATGTTTTCAAAGGAAAACTACTTATTTTATGATGGTTAAGTCATGGACATGTTTTTCAAAGAAAAACTACTTATTTCATGACGGTAAAGTCATGGGCATGTTTTCGAAGGAAAACTACATATTTTATGACGGTTAAGTCATGGACATGTTTTCAAAGGAAAACTACTTATTTTATGACGGTTAAGTCATGGACATGTTTTTCAAAGAAAAACTACTTATTTCATGACGGTAAAGTCATGGGCATGTTTTCAAAGGAAAAACTACTTATTTCATGACGGTAAAGTCATGGGCATGTTTTCAAAGGAAAACTACTTTTTTATGACGATTAAGTCATGTATACGTTTTCGGGGAAAACTAACTGTACTAAATGAACAAACTCTGTGAACTCACCAACCTTTGTGTTGACACTTTCAAGTATGTTTCTCAGGTAACCTTTAGCCATGGCACGGTTGGAATAGGCTAGCTATGTTGGAACAAGCCCTAGTAACCGGACGGGCATAGATTATCAAGTCTCAAGTCGACCATTGAACTAGCATGACTTAGATCATTGTATTTATTTAGTTTTTAGTAATCGTATATGTAATCAAGTTTTAGAAATCACCATTACAGCTTCCGCTATCGTGTAATGAAACAATCGTTGCAACCTATATTTATTTATTAAGTAAATAAATTTAGGGGTGTGACAGCGGTGGCGGTGGTTTCCTATTGAAGTGTGGTGGTGGAGGAGGGGGGAGTTTGGGGATAAAGAAATGAGGTGTTTGGGATGAGTTTTATGATTTACAATCTTTGTTTTTTTATTTTTTTTAATGAAATGGGTATTTTATAATCACTTAACTGAAAAACTTAACTAACATCTACTTCAGGGGCCATTTATGTTACAAACGTGCAAACTATTGGTTCAAACCTGTAATTTCTGATTACTAGAGGCCATAAGTGAAATCCGTGTAAACAACAGGGGCCATCCGTGTAATTAATTCTAATTAGATTTATATTAAATATTTAAAAATATATTTTTTTAATATCATTATTTAATAAGAGAAAGAGACTGGAAAAAATGTTGATGCACTAGAAAGTGACAAGTGTCCCCATAAAATTTTTTATTTCTTAATATAAAGATTTAACTACTTTAATATAAAGAAAGGAAAGAAGAGAAGACGAATTAAGGAGATAAAAGAAAAAGGAGCCGAAAGAAAAGAAGTGAACTATGGAGAGAAGAAATGGACGGGAAAAGAAATATATAATGTAATTTTGTGTTCCAGAGGTCGAAAGAAAGGAAAAGAAATCAAAGATTTTGTGTTTTCTTTCATTTCTTTCCACTTTTTTCCGATTTGAAAGGAAATTTGGGATTTCTTTCCACTTCTTTCCATTAGAAACTCAAGAACACAATTTTTTTCAGTTTCTTTTTCACTTTCTTCCATTAAAAAACTCACGAACACAATTTTTTTTCTAGTTTCCTTTCATTTCTCTCTTTAAAAAAAACTCGGTTGCACAACGTAAATTATTTCAAATTATTGACGATGTTTATAATAGGCGTAAAAAATATTTCTCCAAACAATGCCTCATTACTTTTCTTACTTGCAGCTACATACATCGGAATTATGTGAATTCCTAGTTATTGCCGGGCAATTTTGTTTACATATTACCTTTTTAATATGCAATCAATTAATTTGTGAAATTTATTTACTTGTTTCCTAACTTTTCAATTATTTACGTACTTTAAAATCACTAAATAACCTATCAAGAGTAGTACGACTTAGTTGATGCTAACGAGGTTGGTGTGTATCTTGCCATGTGATGTAAGCATTATGAGACTTGAGAGTTTGTGAGCGTTTTTTTTGTGTTTTTAAAGCGTTTTTGAAAGGTAGAGAAGTGTTGTAATCAAACCAATACACGAAATATCTATTTATACTAGCATGAGGCAAAATGATCCAAAAAGTTGAAATAACGGCTATACATCAGCTTCAAAACGGCTATTCTTTTTGGGCAATGGTCAAAACGGCTAAATAGCAGATTCATGGCCACCGGTCTTGAACGGTTGCAAACTAGTTACATTTGGATCGGGTAAAAACCTGGTTCGGGCATCATAACCGGGTTATATGTGCACATCTACAGTTAACCATCGATAACCAACGATGAATAAGAAAACCATAACTGAAAACCCTGGCTAAAGATGCACGTCTTTATTACATAAAACCCGTTAAATACACACTGGTTTTAAGCAATCATAGTAACAAAGCTCAAACGTCCAAAACACTCATAAACACGAACAATACACACGACAAAAACAAAGAAACATTCCACAACTCGATCATCTTGCGAACAAGACAAACCGAAACCCGGTTCAAGAAATATATCAAGAACGAGCATAACGTACACAAATACGCCTCTGAATCGGCCCTCTACACGAAGGGCAGTCCTTCATTCCTTGCTTTTCATGAAGCTCATTGCATGTTTTACACACAACTTGATGCGCACACGGAAGAAAAACGACACACATTTCCTCAGATAAACACATAACACACTCGCGTTCCCGCTTCACACCCCCTCTACCATGAAAATCATTGGAAATGTTGGATATAAAAGGCGGTTGAGGTTCGTGTCGGGAAGGGGGAGTTTTAACATCGGCTAGTTTACCAGCATAGCTTCCATCAACACCTCCCTTTAAAGCTGCTATCTTTAAAGAGTCGGTTTTTGAACTCAACATTGAGATTTCCTTTTCAAGTTTGTCTATATCTTCTTTGTATCTTTGAAGATTACTATCTGCTTTTAATCTTGTTAAATCCTCCCTTAATTTAGCTGTAGATTCGGCCTCTAGCCGTCCTATCCTATATGAAGTGGCTTGGCTGATCAGTTCTTCTTTCGCCTTCTCTTCCTGTTTCCATCGGGTCTGCAATCCAAGATTTTTTTGGTGAGAAAATATGCAAATCAACTGTTGCAGCACTGCTTATTTTGTCCAACTAATATACAACAGAATCTAGTAAAACCTATTATAATAAAAAAAAAGTATTCTTCAAGTTATTTAAAAAAGTAATTACACGGATGACCTCTACTGTTTACTCCACCATACTCTTTTGGGTAAAATGGTAATTTTAAAAGTAAGGGAAAACTGTTAATTTTACGTGTACTTAATAGAAAATGTTTAACGGACATCCATCCTAGAGACCAAAGTGAGACAGTTGAGCAAACAGTTGGGACCATATGATTAATTTCTGGAAGTTAAGAACGAAAAATGAAGAGTAAAGTGTCATTTTCGTCCATGTGGTTTGGTCATTTTAGCCACTTTCATTCAAAAACTTTTTTTAGCTTTTTCGTCCCTAACTTGTCAAAATCTAACCATTTTCATCCAACTGAATAACTTCGTCTACATTTTAACGTTAAATCAGGGGTAATTTGATAAGATTTTAACCTATGTATTTCAAAGCGGCCCTTGATTTAACGTTAAAATGTAGAGGGAGTTGGTCATTTCGATGAAAATGGCTAGATTTTGAAAAGTCACGGACAAAAAAGCTAAAAAAAGTTTTTGGATGAAAGTGGCTAAAGTGGCCAAACCACATGGACGAAAATGGCACTTTACTCAAAAAGGAAATTTCGACATACCATAGATGATCTATGTAATTTACTCTTCAAAAAACTAGTTTAGAGATAGCATAAAAAGATTTATTTCATTGAAAATTACAAACATTGAAGTGAGATAAATTGCATTTTTTTCATTCAATTCCATGAAGAAAGAGAAAAAAACCACTCCTACCTATGAAATGAGAAGCAGCTAAACTAAAAGGAATTACATTCCCATCAGGAATGATCCATTCCATTTCATCAGACAAAACAAACATGTTTTTTTCCCATTCCAATGGAATGGACAATTCTATTCCTTGTATGGATCCAGCATACCAAACACTACCTTAACATACAACATATTACATACCTCAACTTGTTCTTGTTGTTCTTTTGCTGATTCCAGATCTTGTTGTAGCTGTGTCAACCGGCGTCTCTCGGCTAAAAGCTCATCATGGAACAAGGTTTTTACCTTCTCCCATGACTGGAATTGCATCAATGTCTTCTTCTCTCTCTTGGATACCTCTTCACAGCTGGCAGCTGACTCAGCAGCCCTTAAACTTGCAGCCTCCATTTCACGCCTCAAATTAGAATTCTCCACTTTCAGCCGACGAACTGCAGAATTTGCTCGTTCTACCTGTCCATTAGCTTTACACAAAGCATTCTCCATTTCAGTTAATTTCTTCATTGTATTATCTTCCAATGTTTGTTTTTCTTTCTTTATTCTCTCAACTTCTTCTTTCTCTGATCTAAGTGTTTTCAGTTCACCCTTATCTTTACCCAGCCTACGGGCCACTTGCATGACCTTCTGGTTCGCCCATTCGGTCCATTCTTGCATCTGGTTCTGCAGCTCATGCACCCTTGCAACCAGCTTCATAACTGTTTCATCTTTCGTAGTATAAAGAACCCGCTGCCTAAAAGACTTGTCACACGGTGTTGCTGAGAAGCTTGGGTTAGAAACATCAGGCATTTGAGCAACATTTTGTTTTGGTGGGACAGAAAGAGATAACTCAGTTTCAGCTGCTAATAACACAGGAGGGTTATCAGTTTTTGGTAACACAGAAATGCTATTATTCACAGTTTCAGTTATATTTTCCTGAGGCAAACCAGAGCCCACTCCCTTACTCATTTTTAAAGAGAGATTTTTAAGATTGATGCCCGTAGATTCTGATACAGACTTTAACTTCTTATCTAAAAGTAAACCACCAAAGTTGGTGAGTCTTCCTGATCTTAAAACCCCTTTAGAACCATACGTACGATAGCTTTTCTCCAAATGAACCGACTTTTGTCTAATTATAGATTCTCTTTTATTAATTCCAATAATCTTTCTACCACTTGCAACTTTTTCTTCGTGATTTTGAGATGAGGGACTGAAAGATTTACTAACCGTTCGATGTGTAGAATCATGGTTTTCTTTTTCTGATGAAAATTTATTTAAAACAAAAGGAGATTTTGGTTTCGGCTGATGAACTTCTGCCTTAAAGGCCGTTACAGGTGCTTCTGAAGGGGAACTATTGGGATTTTGAGGACTTATAGTACTACTGGCTTCCTTCTTCAGATGCATTTCTAACGAATCAGAGATACAGCTATTTGAAGCATCATCACCAACTAAACTACTTAACGTCTCACCATCCATTGTGCAAGCATGTGATACATTCATGTCAGAAACCAACAAGCACCACATTGCATCACCGGTGCTAAAAAAAGGTCTGACTTCACGAACCACACAGACCAATTCAGCTAATATGTATTTCTCCAATTGCTGTAAATCTTCAAAATGATGTTCCCTTGATGAATCAACTTCTTGACCATTTCTAAGGAAAGCCAAAGTATTGTTGACTATATCTGTTACAGCATCTTTACAACCATAACAAAGACCTGACCTCAAAACAGCCTTAGTAGCAACTTCTTCGGTGTAACCAAAAGAAACTATTTTCTTGATTGCACTTTTGAAAATGGTGTCCAAGTTTGCTAATACAAGCTCTTCTAGCTGAGATTCTGTAAGATCACTCCAATCAGCATCATGAAGTTCATCACTTTGTTCTAACTCAGATGCATTATGATTCGATCCTAATCCTACTGAGCAAGAGAGACCTAGGTCAAGGTCAATAGGACTTGTACTCTCACAACTGAAACTACACATGTCACACGCATTCAAGTGTTCATGACTCACAAAATTTTCAGCAGTGAATTCATAACCCAAGCATTCATTTTGGGATTGAGAAATAGTTTTGTTCAGATCCGTCACAGGTGGCGGATCAGCCCTGAATTTTCTCTTATTCCTACTCCCTTTCTCTTGCACCATCATCACAGGTGACACATGACCGGAACTACTACCGCTACAAGATTTCGCAACCAGTGATGCCATTTTTCGCAGCTGCAGAACAAAAATTCCTCAACAAACTTCACAAATTGATAATACAATTAACATCAATACAACTGATTTAAATCAGATGATGAGTGCAACTGTGCAAGTGTTGTTGTGCATTTTGACTTTGACTCTAAAAGTTGCCCATTTGTCAGAACAACAAATTAGTAAATTCATTATGTTGAGCTATAAACACTAATCAGATTATGTAAAACAGCTGAATAAAGCCCTAACTGACTCAAAATCATACCAGATAGGTTAGCAGGATCCGAATCAACGAGAGATGAACCTAGTTTCTGCAACCGACAACAAATAAAACGGTGATTCTGAATCGTCAATTACAATTTCTTCTATCGCATAGATTAATCAGCATATAGATACGGTGAGAAAGATCAAATAACAACTAATCGAAGAAACTACGATATCATCAAGGAGAAATCGAAGTTCGCCGGAGATCCCTAACAAGTGTACATAGATACACAGATTTAGAAGCAAAAATAGAAGATCGTAACGGTAATCGTGTACCTTTTCACGATCGAGATTACACCGATTTCAGGTAATCAAGGGTTCCAGCAAATCAAAGTTTCAATCTCTCTCCTTGGTATGCTTGGAAATTTGGTGTATTTTATTTTACCTGGAAGAACTCTCCGGTTATTTTGGGTTTTTTCTTAATGGTTAATCCTTTGGGTTAACCGATGTTAAGATGAAATTAAAGGAAAACCAAGAAACTAGGTCACTTTTTTTTCCGTATGATATTTATGGAAGTAATTAATTAGGATTATACTCATGATTTACGTGATATAATGGTCGTGTATACATCTTTAATACGTCAAGCTTCTACGTGAAATCATATCGTATATGAAGCTACTCTTATGCATTACCTTTTTATCATGTATAATGAAACATATGTGTTGGGATAACAATGGTTTAACGCTAATAATTTGATGATATCTTGTTTTGATAATGATTGAAATTAATAAGTTGTTTTATTATGTTGTTGATTAAAAATGATCATATATTACATACATGTCTCTATACACCTAATAAATTATCAATTACAAAGATCAAGTTCAATACATAACAACATTGGCGGTATTCAAGTATACAAAGATTAACAAGTAAAAACCGTCATCCACGCGTGAGGATCTAAGCTCAAACGACCACACGAATATGTTGGGAATCTAGAGAGATTAAAATGGGTTTAAATAATATAAACTAATTAATAAAAATAAAAAAGGTTTAAATAATATAAACTATTTAATAAAAATGAATTTTTTATCAAGCAAAAATCCTTTCCAAAGACATAATTAAAGGACATTATTTGTAACTTACTCTATTTTATAAGACCTTGGCTAAGGTTTTTTTTTTATATATAAAACTCAAATTTTATAACACATTTTCCAAGTTAGTTGTTTTAAATCAAATTGAGATTTGAATTTGAAACGGAAGAATCTTACCAAAGGAACTTCATGTGTTTTTACATAGAAGACATAAACAATCTTTAAAATGATATAAACCAAAACCAAATTGACTTTCATCGAATACGGCTCTCCGCATAATTCTATATGTAGCTATGAGATCGAGTATGGAAATGATCATCCATGCTTAATAGCATACAAAAAGAAAGCATACTATTTTGATATAAGACTTTGCTTTTCATACCATAAGCCAAGACATCTTTCTTGAGCTTCAAAATCTCAAGAAAATGGTTTTCGGAGGTTGGATGGGATAATACACAACGTTCACAACACAAGAAGACAAGAATATGCCATTCTAGGTGACCCAAGGTTGATGTATCGACCTTGGAGACGACAGAAAGTTGTTTACTTGTTTCTCGAATTGTGCTTATAAATAAAAGGCATATACAACCATTTTCTTCACCGTTTTTGCTCAAAACACTTTCATATACACATCTAATATATATCTCTCTAGTTTCCTTGATATTCTAACATCAAATCGAGTGAGAGATCAAACGTCAATAACCAAAATAAAAGAGTTATGCTACAACTTTCAATCTTATATTTCTTGTGCTTGCATTTTATGTAGTAGTGTGTTACCACTTGATTTGGCCTTGTTTCCAATTCACACAAACACACAAACCGATTCCACACTTTTGGGAACGTGATTCCTCCTTGGTATTCATGCCGCACTTCCGGTAATCTCCGATGCTCGCTTATTTTTCCACACTTCCAAGTAAATGCTCTTTCGCTTAAGATGAAACGCTAGGATTCTGCTTGGAAACCAGAGCAACCACTTTGAGCTAGTACCACACTACATTACGGTGAATATGTTTATCTGCTTTCAAAATCTTGAATCATTTTGTGTATACAAAAATGGAAATACATGTATTAAATATTTTGATGCATAATGGCATCTATAAGAAACATTTAGGCCATGAGTATACGCAAACTTGATCAAGGGATATATACATTATGGGTGAATTTCCTATAATGTGGCTGCTATTTGGCTGTAATTTGACATAAGACGGAGGTGAAACCATGCAGTAGGTCAGACTTGTAATGCGAGCAATCACATTTCAGAAAATACAAGTGTATGCATACACTCGGATGAAATAGTTCTGCTGAATGTGTAGATTCCACCAGATTATGGTTAAATGTTTTGATACTGTACTTCGTAAAAGAATTTATGTGTCCTGATAAATATATTCTCTAGTGTTCGCGTTGACGTTTTATTTTTCAAAAAATGTTTTCAGCTAATCAATTATTATCTGGGGGGCTGGTCCCGAGGGACATTCTTGGTGATAAATGTAAATAAGAGGATATGTCTTAGGATGCCGATTTCCCTAGGCACAGGAAATAGCCCCGCATGAATAAATCAAGAGAAGATGTCTTAGGATGCCGATTTCCCAGACATGGAATACTCCCTTGATATTTGCAAAGACAGGTGCTGAAATGATAAACTCCCTAGATACCTTAGTGACAAAGCATGGTATTGAAAGAATAAATTCCCTAGACATAGGTCGATTTAAGTCCTCAAGAAATGGAAAAAAAATTATTTATCTCCATAATTGGAAAATGTTCAATATCAACTCCCGGGTTAAGATTTTATTACAAGATCGATCCAAAAGTATTTTTCCGCTGCAAAATACTCTGATTCTTAAATAAAATAAGACTGGAGTTGCCATCCTCGGGTTTTATAAGCGCACATGGACAAAAGGTACCTCGTTTGAACTTCCTTCTATATTGTAAGAGACTCTTATATCTTTCACCTTCTTGTCTATATTAATTGACCATAGACTGCCACTATTAGGCTCTCACTCACCGACGCTAATACCACCGACCTCATCTTTGTAAAGGTTTGAACCCACACCACTTTTATGGTGCGCAATTAAACAAACATCATACCACTAAATCACTAGACCCATGATAATTAAGACGTGAAAATGATGATATTTTGAGTGCTAGCACTTCTACATTTAAAAAAAATCCAAAAATGTATTTAAAATTATTAAAATATAATACACTTTTATTTTATTTTTTATCATTAAGATATCTAGACCGCACATTTTTCGGACCAAAACTAAAGACGATCAGCATCAATATCAATCGATTCTCCCTCTTCTTGCAGAAGGTTTTCCCGGTTGTCATGAGCCCAAAACCCACGTACATCTATAAGCATACTCGCAATCGTGCCACCTTGTTTGCACAGCAACATATCAGAAAGTGTGATTCTTAATGGATCAACTGGTTTCACCATATCCCATATTTCATCCCTAACATCTTCTGTGCACAATTCATAATTTCCTACCTGGACCCATTTTTCGCGCACATCCCTGATTCGATCATCAAAAAACACGAGTTAGAAATCAAGCGTTACATATCAAAAAGTAAAACGTGTACTCTTAGAAAAGATTACCGAAATAGAATATGAATATCGGCTGCTGTTAGGTATCCTTTTCCTTGCAGATCAAGGCACTTGAATAGATATGTTAATCCCTCAGGTGTATCTTTGTTTTCGAGGGCAAGAACGAAATCAAGAAAACTCTCGAAGTCCATCTCCCAAGCAAGCCCGATAACAGTTTTGCCATGGCGAACGTGCTCGTCAAAAGCTACAAGATTAAAAAAGGGAATAATATTTATTCCGGAAGAATACATTCTAAAGATTGATTTAATTTCCCCTGCTACGATTACCTCTCTGGATAAAAATATCTGTTAGTGTTGCATCTGCGTATTCTTGAAGTTCCTCCTTGCTTAATGTCCCGTTTCCATCTTTATCGAGGTCAAGAAACATATCTGTTCATAAATAGAAGTAGATTAAGCAAGAGACAACTTACTTATTGTAAAACTATGGACAAGATTAAAACTATTATCAGAAGAGCTCACCACATATACGTTGTGCAGATGCTAGTGAAAACCAGTTCTCAGTCTGCTCAGCATCAGCAGCATCTCCATCACTATCCTATTATTGAACTACTTATTTATTAAATAAATAAATAAAAATTAAAAGCTTAATTTGGAAGATGTTTTTATACCCTCTTTTGATGAAAAGAGGTGCATCCGACATTCCAACCGATATATATATACCTGATGCAGTTCCATTAGTTCTTGAAGACAATTACTGAGCAAAATCTTCTTTATGAAAGCTTTCCCTGTGATTAATATGCAAAATGATGTTTTTAGCGTAACGTATCTAAACAATCAAAATTGTAAACTGTTAAAAGGGGAAAAAGAATTGCCAAACCTCGCCTACTCGGATCACAAAAAAAGAAGAATTTGTGTGTAGCTATGTGACAGTACATTTGGATGAATTCTGCGGGCATGTCACGAAGCTGAGCCAAATTAGGAATAAGACCTCGGATATAAGCCTCCATTTCCTATCAAGAATTTCAAACGTAATGTTCGTTTTCATGTGATGTTTACTAAAATCAAAATCAAACCAGATTAATTTCCGTAATGAAAGAATAAACTATAATACGTAAGGTTGTAGAAACCCATCAGAATCCTCATCAAGCTCACTCATATCAATTCTTGCCTGTGTAAGAGAAACCTGCACAAGAAAACAAATCCATTGAACCGATAATTGATCCAAATAAACCCACCCACTTGACTGATAATCAATATGTTTTAAGAAAAAAATGCAGACTGATATTAATATTATGATATGTGTTAAATATGCATACAAGATTGTGAATCATTATATCCCAAACTTTTAAAGTAACAACTATATTTTGAAAATAGTAGTGTAACATCTGGCCCTCGTACCAACCAATATTATCTGTTTTGCACATAAGAACCTTACAAATTTGTTTTTTGTTGCCCGGGTGAAGGCTTCCTAAAAGGCCAATCGTTCTACAAATACTCTTATCCAATATGTTTAACTGTGGATCTCCATCTTCTACAACCAATGCGTCCAAAACATTTTGATGATATTTGAGGTTTAGGATTTGCCTAAGGTGTGTCAAAAATAAATTAATACTTAGTTATAATATATCTTCTATCTTGATTGGTAAATAAGTAAGCATCTCCACAACTATCAAGCAACATGTTTCACACATTGTTCCATTCTCAATTCTAAAATATCAACTCACATCAAAGTACAAAAACAAGAAAATAAAAATCTCACCGTGCGCATTACGTACAGATAAAAGGACAGAATCGTGATTCTCCCTGATTCATCTTTCTCAAACTTCAAAAAATTTGAAGGACTGAAGAAACGACGACACTTTGGGCCAATTTGTTCTGTACATAGAGATGCAATTTGGCAAAAGTCTTCATAACTCACCTACATTTGTATGGTAGATGTAAATCATAGATACTAAATATGATAAAGAAACAGTTGAAAGACTAATTAAAAACCAGAAAGCTACAAACAGTTTATGTTACATTTTGGAAATTAAGGTACCTTTACAGAACCAGTGGTTTCATCAATCAAACAATTTTCTCTTAAGCAAAGCCACAGGGTATCCAGGTCATCGGCGTTTAGCAAAACATCAGATTGCTTCTGCATCAAGAAAAAGAAAATATTTTTATCTCTAGACCTTGATCATTAAGAATTAAAACAACAAATCAGCATTATAATAAATTCACATATTACAGAAATAATTTCCAGTTATAGATTGGAGAGATCAGTACCTTCAGAAAACGATATTTTGCCAATCTCTGAACTGTATGGCTGATGGAGCCATCCTCAGGTTTCTGAACAAATGAATCATAAATTTATAAAAAAAACTGGGAATAGATTAAGAAAATGAGTTAACTATGCCATTGTAGTTTCACACATTAATCACAAATAAAATTAAGAACCGTGCGGTTAACAAGAAATCAAAACATGATGGTCAACACCTTCTTATAGAAACTTGGGATTATGCCAGCTTCTGCACTCTTTCTATATTTCTCTTTGAAAATATTAAGCAGGATTCTTCTTGTTTCATGCTCTACAAAGAAAAACAAAGATTTAATAGAGAGTAAAAGCTAAGCAATGAAAAGTAATCAAAATAGTGGGTAACGGGTCAAAACAGATTTTTTAGAAGCGTTAAAACGGGTTTACATAACGCTTTTTTTACTAAACATTATAAAAAAAAATGAGTAAAGTGTCATTTTCGTCCATGTGGTTTGACCATTTTAGCCACTTTCATCCAAAAACCTTTTTTAGCTTTTTCGTCCCTAACTTTTCAAAATCTAGCAATTTTCATCCATATGACTAACTCCGTCTATATTTTAACGTTAAATTAAAGGCAATTTGGTCTTTTCAAAAATCCTTCTCGAATGCCATAGAGAGTAGAAGGCAGTTGAAAAGACCAAATTACCCCTGATTTAACGTTAAAATGTATACGAAGTTAGTCAGGTGGATGAAAATGACTAGATTTTGAGAAAATCATGTACGAAAAAGCTAATTTTTTTAGATGAAAGTGACTAAAATGGTCGAAAACAGGACGAAAAAGACACTTTATTATATATTATATATATATATATAAATATATATAACACATCCTAACTTTACTAACTAGACACTAACAAAATACTAACTAGGCTTTAACAAGATCTATAACAAGATCAGGATTAACCAACATTACTCTCTTCAGGTGAGCACATGAAAAACACAAGCATATGTACATATGCCACATCATATAACATCGGTGAACTAGTGAATTCAATTGCAAGGATACAAACACCAAATGATCAACAGACCCTAAAAGGCATATAGATTAAACAATAATATATATAGGGCATCAATTATAAAGTGTTTTTTACAAACCCATTTTGGCTTCAGAGCCAAGACCAGCGTCGGATCTGATGTACCGGCGAAGGTTACGAACCCACAACATGGAAGATACCACCGGTGGTTCATCGTACCCTTCATCCTCTTCCACACTACTAGACATTTGATTTGAGATTATATATGATCACATATATAGATACAGATATATTTAACAATTAATATCAACGGGAACTCTCAAAATTTTACGACAACCGGAGAAGCATAAAGACAAACCAAAGCGCCGGTGATCTTGATGGCCGAAATTATCGCAACAAAATCAATATTTATAGCACTTGAGGGTTTTATTTTTGCACATGTTACGTGTTGTTGGTAAATTGCAAATATAGTTGAGAGTTGGTTTACTAATTTTTTCTTGATATGGTTATTAAACTTCTAGGAAATGTTTATAGATATCGATTAATTTTTAAAATATTTATTTTTACTTTTTGCATTTTTTTTATCCTACCAGTAATTAAAGTTCTTTTTAGATATGCTAGTGTCCTAATTTAATAAACCTCGGTGGTCAATTGAAAGAATTCGACAAAGCAAAGTTTTTGTTTACATAGTTTGACTATCAAATACCTTAGCAAAAATGAGGTTGATGGAGCTGGTTGGACCTCTAGCCATTTAACTTGGTTGATGCAAGTTCTAATCGGTTCAGCAACGTTTTTTTAAATTGAGCTCTCTCTCTTAAAGCGAACAAATCATTCTTTACTTAAGCACGTCTAAAACTCTTTTATAGCGCCCATTTCTGCATGTTTCTTAGCGCCCATTTCCGCAACAACATAAATTTTCCTTGATTTTAGAACGTAACACTCTTTTATACGACATTCCAAATATACCGTCGAGACGTTTTTTTCTCTTTACTTAAGCACGTCTAAAACTCGTCGCAACGCGCACGAATAACTTACTAGTTTAGTTAAAAGACACAACTTATACAGTTAAAACACTATAAATCAAAAGATTTTCATCGATAGTAAGATCCGTCACTTATTAGTAAAACAGATCACAGAAGTTGTCACTGACAAAAAAAGGAATCGACGGTGTGTCTCCAACACGTGGTTCGCCGATAGATTCTTTCTGACAACTTTTGCAGACTAGTCTTCATTTACAAAAGCTTAACTTCAAATTTTGCTACAAATTTATGTTACCTAACAAAAAATAAAGAGACTTAAGGAAACTCATCTAAAGTTTTCCAGCGGCAATTCATCGGAAACTAGAAAATTAGCATCGCGCTCTGCGGCGGGACGCGGTAGGATGCGGACCTTCAACGGCTGAGGCGGTGACATTAACGTGGCTAAACACACAGAAACGTGGTTAATTACATAGATGAAACATATAAAGTTACGGTGAATCGGTTGTGGAGATAAAAAACATAGATAAAAAATAGTTTTATAATAGAACCGATGTTTTTCAGTCGGTATCGATCTCGTTTTTCACGGTACCAGCACATTATCATCAGTTATCTAACCCATTACACCTAAAAAAATACTCTACATTGGATACGACTCCGTTTCTAATGAAATTTATACCGGAATGTCAATAAAAAAGTTTAATTAACGAAGGAAATTTATTATATATACTACATGGGTAAACATAAAACTTTAGAAACATGAGAGGTTTAAAGTAACATTTTATAAAGTCGAAGATAAGTAATATCAATTGAGCAAAATGAAGGGGCTAGAGTTGTTTGGTGGCTTATGCCACCGACACTTAGTTTTAAGATGGATTCTAATTCTAACTATTGATGAGTTAGAAATAAATTTATTTATTTTTAAAATCAGTTTGATTAAAAGAAGAAAAAATAAACGTTTAGAATTCCGTAGAAAACGCCCTAATGATTTCCAACACATCAACGACGTATATTCAAAACCTCAACTTTTGGGTAACGACCAATCCCATGAAATCCACGACACATGTTATAAAAAATAACTTAAAAAGATACTATTAAACAAACCAAACAACCGGCAATAAGCTTTGGAACTGACCTAGTGCCATACGTGATTGTCAACACAAAAGTGGTCCTTGAATTTCATGCTTATGCTATTTATGTCATTAGAGATGAATTCTACAAATTCTAAATATAATTCTTGAATAAATCTATGAATCTATTTCTATGTTTTGAAACAATTGCTTGATTTAGTACAATACTTTGTGATTCTATGAGACTTGTTATCATTCTATATCTTGTCTAAATTAGTAATTTGGATGCCTTAAATCCTAATCAAAATAAATTCAATCAAAAGTTTTCCATCTTTAGAAATCTAAATTCAAACTTAGAAAGCCAAAAACTACACATATGTAACTCTAAGGTTCATTTGCATAACTTGTATAAAAACTAACACTGCTTAATTAACTAAGCTTGCAGGTAGGCTAAGTAGCTTAATATCTAGTAGTAGTCAATACGGTGATATCAATGACTAATTTTAAGGAAAAAGAGATAGCTAGATTAAAGTTTGGTCCTAACCAATGTTAAGAACATTAAACTTCGTTCTTTGAGAGAAATTAATCACATGATTTTTGTGCCTTGACCATCAACAGTCGTGGCGAAATAGCTTGGAAAATAGATAATACTCGTCTTGAAGTAAATAAGTAATAGTTATTTTAGCCATTAACTAGTTCCTTAAAATCAACGTGCTTGTATATTTGTGTGTGGGTAATAATGACATTGTCAGTGAGGTAATATGGAACATTTCATTGGTGGTGGTCATATCGATTGGACCTTGGTTGATTCTTTAGCATGTAGACGTGCGATGGAGGTTCACTCCGTCTCACCATAACTACTCAACTTTCTGCAAGATACTTTGTCACTAAAAAAGAAGATTGATTTTGACAATCAGAAACTCCATAATTTTGGTTATCTTTTTGAACAACCTTTTTATGAATGGAAATTAGGATCGCATGCACCCATGTGATCACCATCCCGGTCGTATGCTACATGCAGCCAAAGTTTTGATTGGATTGTTGTTGATAGCAAGAGGTGCAAGTCCTAGTATTCAAATGTCGACATCCTTTCAATGTCAACCTTTACAAAAAAATAAGAAAGGAAAAGCGAAAAGGTGATAAATCCATACATCTTAACCAAACACAAGTTTTAATTAGAAATGACATACGTCTATTTCATGTTATGCTTATGAATAATAATATCATCACAGGGTGTTCGCAATGAATTTAGATAATAATGTTAATAATTTTTGTAAAACCATTACACATTTGCAATAATAAAGTTTTTTACAAATGACTCAATTATGCAAAAGCATCCATATGTACTAAATTACTAATAAAAAGCTTGGGGTTATAATCGGATTAAAAAAGACTTTAGATTCTCCTCCATCCAAAATTTCCCCTCCCCACACATTAACACGTGGCCAATTGATGCTTTAAACATACAGGTACTTTTTTCTCTGTTCTCTAATGCCCCAACACTCACTTTTATATGTACAAGTTATCCATCCTAGGTGGCTAGAAACTCTTATATAAACCTCCACCCTCCTCTCCAAACATTTATATTCTTTTCTGCAAAGCTCCTGAAAACCAAAACATAAAAACCTAGCTAGTAAAATTCTAAAGATATGTCTGGTGTTTGGATGTTCGATAATGGCGTGCTTCGGCTAGTGGGGAACCCCGGAAGTGATTCCTTTCAGGGTTTGGCCCGACGAAAGGTCCTGGTTCATGTACCCTCGGACGAAGTGGTGACTTCATATGATGTGCTGGAAAGAATGTTGTCAACATTTGGATGGGAAAGGTACTACGATGATCCTGATTTGTTTCAGTTTCATAAAAGATCAACCGTGCATCTTATTTCTCTCCCTAAACACTTCAACAAGCTCAAATCGATGCATATGTATGATATAGTCGTCAAGAACCGCAACATGTTTGAAGTCAGAGATATGTACCTTAACTAGCTAGTTACTTAGCCATAAATCCATATCCAGCTGTGTGAATTACTTTTTCATATCGAAGCAATCAGTAGCTTGATTGTTTGTTTCCTCTAGTTATGATGGGTACCTCTACCTTAATTCGCTCACAAAGTTTGTCCTTGTTATATAGTGGAGTTCAAATTTGAACTTTTATTTTTGTTTTTCGGTTTTAATTAAAAAGTTAATTTCATGTAGCTCAGGTTGTTTGGTGTTCATCATGTATCTGTAAATCTTATATTTCGGTTCTGTTTGATGAAAAACCAAGTTTCAGCAGTGTGACTACAAGTGTGTGTAGTGGCGGAGCCATAATTTTTTTGCTATAGTGTCATTTTTTTCGATACTCGGGTTTATAATAATCCGGAATCAAAATTTTTGAACCAGGTCGGGTCGAATCACATAATAAAAGCCATTAATATCATAATAAAAGTAAAATGTCAATGAAAAAAAATACATGATAAAAATACAAAGTTATTTATTTTATAGTTGCTCTCTTTGTGTTTTCAATCGATTCATAACGTCTTCAATCGCAGCTTTAGCAAGAAACTTTTTTTCAATATAACAAATGCAAGCATCGTTCAAAAAATGATCACTCTAATACTTTGGTACCCCCGCAAAATTCAAAACTTACAACATAAAGAAAAATTGAAACCTAAAGAATTAGAGAAAAGGGAAAGTTAGAACTTGAAACCAAAAGTATTAGAGAAAGAAAAATTGAAAACTTACAACATAAAGAAAAGCTAGAGAGAAAGCGTCAATGCAAGGTGGAACTAAGGATCTGGATAGGAACGATTGAAAGTTGAATCAATAGGGAATTTTTTTCAATTTAGGTTAAACAATGAAACTAATTAGACATGAGCTATAATGGTTATTGGGTTAAAATTTTATGAATTAAAATAAGCCTTCAATGATTTAAACTTACTATTAAAAAAATAAGTATTTGGGTTCAATTTTTAAACTATAAATTTTTTATTATGCAAAAAGTATACATAACTTTTTTAGTAAAAAATATATATAGTTTTTCATGCCAATGTGGTCAGTATTTTTTTATAAAACTAATGGTGTCAATCGTAAAAAAAACCAAATGTGTGTCGTTCTAAATTTTCCTAATACACGACACATATAAGACAAGAAAATCAATGTGTCGGGTGAACCCGTACACCAAAGTGTGTTTCGGCACTCTGTGTGTGTGTATATATGTTATATGTTGTTTCTTTGTTTTTTGTTTTCAGCTGTGAATGCATTTAAGTTTAATAACTGTTTGTGAATTAGTAAATTCAACAAATAAGGTGTCTTGGATCGAGGCCATACACATAACCTATTTTGAAATGCTTTGGAATAAAGCACGTATATAGTTGTTAATACCCTAACGCTATCATTATCTCGAGGTAAAAGACATAGCTAAAAAATAAATTATTCGGATTGATATGTAGTCTTGCATAACACGTTTTGCAAGCCTTTGCTCGAGTTTATTTCTAGTAGTCAATATGGACATATCAATGATAAAATTTGAGGAAAAAGTGATAGCTGGATTAAAGTTTGGTTCTGACCAATGTTAAAAATAGTAAACTTTTGTCTGTGATAGAAATTAATCACATGATTTTTGTGCCTTGACCATCAACGCTCGTGGCGAAATTTGTAGGAAAATATATGATACTCGTCTTAAAGTAAATAAGTTGTAGTTTTAGCCATTAAATAGATCCTTAATATCAACGTACTTGTATATTTTTGGTTGGGTAATGATGTGGACAGTGAGGCGTATGGAACATTCCATTGGTGGTGGTCATATCGATTGGACCATGGTTGATTCTTTAGCATGTGGACGTGCAATGGAGGTACGCTCCGTATCACCATGACTACTCAACTTTCTGCAAGCTACGTTGTCTCTAAAAAGAAGGTAAAAGATTTAACAATCTAAAACCCCATAATTTATGCTATCTTTTTATACAAACTTTTTAAGAATAAAAATCAGGATCGCATGCACCCATGTGATCACCATCCCAATCGTCTACATGCAGCCAAAGTTTTGATTGAATTGTTGTTGATAGCAAGAGGTGCAAGTCCTAGTATTCAAATGTCACCATCCTATCTATGTCAAACTTACCTTAAAAAAACAAGAAAGAAAATGCGAATGAGTGATACATCTATTTCCTGTTATGTTTATGGAGAATAATATCATTAGTGGCCAGATTTGTCCATAGATTGAGCAGCAGGGTGTTTGCAATGAATTTAGATAATAATGTTAATAATTTTTGTAATACCATTTGAGGATACTTTATTAAGAGTAACTTATAAATCATCCAACTCGTTTTCATTTAGTGACTCAATTACTAGAAAACCTCCATGATAAAAAATATTGGGGTTATAATAGCATGGAAAAAGACTTTAGATTCTCCTCCATCAAAAATTTCCCCTCCCCACACATTAACACGTGGGCAATTGATACTCTTAACACACAAGTACTTTTTTCTGGTCCTCTAATGGCCCCAACTCTCAATATATGTTACATACATGAACGAGATAATCCTACATGGCTAGAAACCCTTATATAAACCTCTACCCTCCTCTCCAAACATTCATATTATTTTCTGCAAAGCTCTTAAAAACCAAAATATAAAACCCTAGCTAGTAAAAAATTAAAGATATGTCTGGTGTTTGGATGTTCGATAATGGCGTGCTTCAGTTAGTGGGGAACCCCGGAAGTGATTCCTTTCAGGGTTTGGCCCGACGTAAGGTCCTGGTTCATGTACCCTCGGATGAAGTGGTGACTTCATACGATATACTCGAGAGAATGTTGTCGTCATTCGGATGGGAAAGGTACTATGATGATCCAGATTTGTTTCAGTTTCACAAAAGATCAACCGTGCATCTTATTTCTCTCCCTAAACACTTCAACAAGCTCAAATCGATGCATATGTATGATATAGTCGTCAAGAACCGCAACATGTTTGAAGTAAGAGATATGTGCCTTAACTAGTTATTCCGAAGTGGAGTTCAAATTTGAAGTTTTCTTTTTCTTTTTATGTTTTAATTTAAGAAGCTAATTAATTTCATGTAGCTCAAGGGTTGTTTGGTGTTCATCATGTATCTGTAAATCTTATATTGGGGTTCTGTTTAATGAAAAATCAAGTTTCAGCTGTGTACGTGACTACAAGTGTGTGTATTTATATGATTTTTCATTCTTTTCTGCTTTTATATATGTAAAGAAACAGATGCAGATATGATATATAGATATAGGTATGTATACATAATGGTGATTGGTATCCAGGGCCGGTCCCGAGAATCCTCAAAATGTTATGGGCCCGAGGCATGTAAAAAAAAAAGCGGGCTCTATGATATAAACTCAATAAAATTTTATAAAAAAAACATAATACGGACTTATATATATAGATTTTTAAAAAAAATTTTAAGCTTATATATATAGATATTTTTTATTTATTGGTTTTCAGTTCTGATTTATAAATAATTGGGCTTATATATATAGATTAAAAAAAACACATTTCTAAGTGGGTCTTTTTTAATTTCTAAATGGGTAATAGGATAAATTGATAATAAAAGTTGACCCTTTTATAAATATATAAAATATATATAAAAAATTTAAAAACTATGGGCCCTTAGGAAGCCGGGCCCAAGACGGTCACCCTCACCCCCCCAAGGGCCACCCCTGTTGGTGTCATCAAAGTTTTCTGATTGTCGTGGATCCACAACCCTAATGTTAATAAAAATGCCACTGATTGCATCGAATAACAAAAGAATGATTGCATCGAATAACAAAAGAATGACAGTATAAGATTATACAAGTTAGCTTGTGGGCTAATGGTAGGGTTCATCTAAAAATAATAACACAAAAATTTATATACTTACACTAATACCTGTTATCAAAATTCGAGACCAAGTAGTGATACTTCTGTACCTTTTCGCTTTCTGCAACATTTGACCGAGTTACCGTAACCTTGATAGTATTAACACTGTATTTGGTAAGGTGGTTTGGTTTTCGTGTAACTTCCTTGTATCATAATGTCATTATTCTTGAGATCCATCGATTTCTTGAATTGATTAAAGACCTATAAGCAGAAGAAGAATGTTTTACGTGTTTGAAATAGTAAACTAGGTTTTTAATCTCAAAACAACCTAGGGTTTTGTGTGTTATTGGCCAAGTAAAGACCAGGTCTAGCTTCATGGAATCTAGCGTTTTGGACGTAAAGTATTGGACAAAAAAACAAGGCTGTTTGAGTAGGTGTTCATGTGGCGCGCAACACTATTTGAGGAAGAGGAGGGGGTGATGCCCAAGGTATGCCAATGATTGGTGACACGTGTAATAGGCGACCCTAATAGTGTCGCCACAGTCATTTGGCGAAACTAGCTTCAACGACACTAAGTCCAGAACACAAGTTCTGGCGACACTGTTAGTGTGCCTGTCGACACTGCCTAAGCAACACTGAGTGTTGGACCACATTGGGTGTCATGTGACACTAGTTAGATTTGATAGTTTTCGCTTGTTAACTATTATGTAGATTGTCTAGCAAGAGTATCCTAACTTAGGCCTTTCGTCCAAAGTTAGTTATCTGCCAACCAAGTGAGTTCTAGATCCCTTTTATGTCTGCTTTTGGGGTGATGTGCATGCTGTGTGTGTTTATTACAAAAGTGTGTTAATAAACAAAAACGTGTAAAGTATTTACCATAATTGTATGTTGGTAAATGAAAGGAAACTGTTTACTATAAATGTGTGTTAGTAAACGAAAGTGAAGGAAAGTTTTAAAGTAAAGATTGAAATGAGATAAAATGTATGTTTAAAGAATGTTTTTAATAAACTAAGAAGGTGAATGTTTTAAGAAGTCATTACATTGTGTAGGTATGGGAAGGGAAGGGTTTCTATGGTAACAAGTGCCAGGGCAGTTACGAATTATGCCCACCTCATAAGAGCCTTTGTGGTTCGCTAACAATTGTACAATTGGTTCTGTGTGATAAGGAGTAATGATGGTTACTCATTATGTAAACTTAACCCCATTCTATGTGATAAGCTAAGTGGGTTGTCTGCATCATTGACGACCATCATGATAAAGACGTTACGAAAGCTTCATGGACGGTCGTCATGAACGTTGCGTAGAATCCATGGACGGTCATCATGGAAGATAGTAACTAGTGTGAATTGACGAATGTGGTATTCATTCCATTGACAGTAGTTATGGATGATACTGACTTCAACATATAATGTGTGTGTGAAAGTATATTAGACATAATAATATAAATACGACTTATAAGAAAAGTGTGTGAATGATATATCCTTACTGGCAAGTGTGAAAGTGTGTGTAAATCCTTCTTTTTTTATTATTAAATCCTGTGATTATGAATGTATATTTTATGTAAAGCTAGAACTCAACTCGTGTTAGCTGACTTTTAGTATGCACATCAGGTTAACCGTAGATGCATCGATAGCTTTTGGATTGTTTGGCTGGCGATGAAGACGCAAGGCATCCCGTGTGTTTTAAATGAATGATGTAATAGTTAAGACAATAGTTTAAATATTTATTTTGGTTGACATTTGGATCGATATAATAACGTTAAATTCTGCTGCAATGAATGTATTTATGTTTAAGAATTATTTGTGAATAAGTAAACCCAACAAGTGAGATGTCCCGATCAAGGCCTTACACATAACCTGTTTTGAAATCCCTAGGAATAAAGCATGTATATAGTTGTTAATTCTCTAACGTTATGATTATCTCAAGCATGTACACTCCGTCTCACCATTACTAAACTTCTGCAAGCTACTTTGTCACTAAAAATATGATAAAGATTTTTAACAATCTAAAATCTCATATAGTTGTTAATTCTCTAACGTTATGATTATCTCAAGGTAAAAAATATAGCTAAAAAAGAAATTATTCGGATTAATACGTAGTCTTGAATAACATGTCTTGCAAGCCTTTAGCTACAGTTTATTTCTAGTAGTCAATTTGGTGATATCAATAATAAATTTTGAGGAAAAATAGAGAGTTTGATTAAAGTTTGGTTTTGACAAATGTCAAAAATAGTAAACATTGTTTTGTGACATAAATCAATCACATGCATTTTGTGCCTTAGACAATTTGTAGGAAAATAAATAATACTCATCTTGAAGTTGTATTTATTTTAGCCATTAAATAGATCTTTAAAATCAACGTATTTGTATATTTGTGTGTAGGTAATGACGTGGACATTGTGGAATATTCCATTGGTGGTGGTCATATCGATTGGACCGTGGTTGATTCTTTAGCATGTGGACGTGTGATGGAGGTACACTCCGTCTCACCATTACTTTGTCTTTAAAACAACAATCATATTGAAGGGATGTCAATCTTGAGTCGAGTAGCCTTCATTTATTCATTCCATGCATCTATCCTTTAAGCATCTCAATTCTCTGTCTGCTATCAATCTGAAGTGGATACTAAATATACAAGCTTTTAGGTAAAACATTTCCCCATAAATCATTGTATCTGTACATTAAACAATTTATCTTTAACATAAACAATCACACATACTTTCACATTCAATTATTCATAATTTAACATTCATACTCTACTTTCACAACCATTTATCTATCACGTAAGGATGATCAATCCATTTACTTTGCCGTTCGTCTGTCACGAAAAGTCTGTATTAACTGTCAGCCTACCAAAGTAGCCGTACTATCCCTGTCTGTATACCAAAATAGCCGTATTAACGGTCCGTTTACCGAAGTAGCCGTATCACTATCACCGTCCGTCTACTAAAGTAACCTATTACTATCGCCGTCTGTCTACCGAATTAGCCGTATTACTATACCATCCGTCTAACGAAGTAGCTGTATTAATCGTCGAAGTAGTCGTCTTACTATCACATTACTATACACACTTTGTCATTTATCATTAGCCGCCAATCTATTGAAGTAGCCATAAACTATCATTCTTTACTATACACACTTTGTCATTTATCATTAGCCGCCAATCTATTGAAGTAGCCATAAACTATCATTCTTTACTATACACATATTATTAGTTATCATTAATCGTCCGTCTACCGAGGTAGCCGTATTAACTATCCTACATCACTATGCACACATTTTCATTAATCAACTCATACTTTAAAACATGGAACATGCTTTAACCCGTACTTTAAAAAATTTAAGTATAGATCTTTTATTAACACATAAGTATGCACTCTAGCCCCAAATTGTTATAAAACATTTAAAAGAGGTATCTAGAAACTCACCTGTGACAACATGGTCAAATGTCTTTAGGGATCTTCTAACATGTACGTACACACCCTAAAGGGCTTAGCTTTGCATACAACATATTCATACAACACTCAATACCAAGAACTTGGAAGTACTCGCAAACATACCCGAGAACTTGGAAAAGTTCTCGGTTCAGCCTTGGATGCGAGAATTTTAGAAGTTGTCGGTCAAATCACATGCATGAGAACTTTGAAGTTCTCGGCATACGCTCCCCCGAGAACTTGCTCGAGAAGTAAGACCGAGAACTACCATTGAGAACTTTAGGCCGTGAACTTCTGATTCATACAAAAAAAACCGTAACTTTCACTATGGACTAGATCTTGACTATTGTCGTCAAGATCCAGACTTTTTACGTTCAAACATTTTATCTAGCAGTCAGGAATCTAAATGTATAAGCTTTACCCCGATTCATGCTCAAAATGCAACCTTTTAAGGATAAAACACCATCTTTAACCGATAACCCGTTTCAAGCTAAAAACATGAGTTTTAAGGTTATTTTCTTACCTCAATCGACGTATAACTCTTGTATATTCTTCCTCTAGCTATTCTCAGCGAAAACCGCCCTCAAACGGGATCGAACCTTGGTTTTCTCCCTTTTTATCTCAAGGCCGAGAACTTGGCCGAGAACTTCGCAGAGGGGACGGCTAGGGGGTTTTCCTCCTTAAAATCTTTCACATTTAGTCCCTCATCTTCTCAAGAACTTCCACAACCCATAGTTATTTATTTTTGTCATTTTTTGAATATTACAATTCCTGCCCAGATTTGTGGGTGGCTATTATACCAATATGTAGCACTTGATTTGTATGTGGTTATGGATAAACAAACAAATCTTCTACTGTAGGGAACCATAAAGAAATGGGTAAAATATGGATAAAGAGTAAAACACAATATATTATCTGTTGGAAATAATATCTCTTCAATTTTCTAATCCATATATTTGTTTGTGTGATTGTTTCATGAAAATGAATTGTGGGATACTGGACTTGTTAGATGGAGGCTTAACTGGACTTAACTAAGTTAGGACTTCATGTGGCAGCTGGAACATTCTTGGAGGGGTTATTCTGTCAGAAGTTAAAACCTTTGGAGTATAAAAATCACTCACTCTCTTATTTCACACGAACATTCATACGCTCCTGGAGTGTCTCTTCGTGTTCTAGATTAGGGTTTCTGTCATCGTCATCTTTGACGATATTGATCTAGAATTTCTCTTGTATTTTCTCGTTCAGATCATCGAGTTGATAATCTGATAGTCTGGTATTTTTTGTGTGGTTTGTATTTGTATGTTACTCTGGTATTTGTTGGTAGAAATTTGTCTATGTTTATCTTAGATATGATATTCTTGACATTATCCATACAACACACCCTACAACGATTTACAACACATATACATATTCATACAAAACCAACCAGCTCCTTTGAGCCATAACACTTTTTAAGGAAATCTGCTGCGATTAACTATCATTAACTACCCTAACACAATAATAATCCTAAATCATACTTTGTATTACAATAATAATATAGAAAAATATAAGTCTAGAATACGTGTGCAGTCTAACAAAATTTACGTACTTAGATGATTAATCTATTTTGTAAACTACAATGGTCTTTCTAAACTAATGACTCCCAATCTAGTTGATGTACTTATAATAAATTATCAATAATCTCTAATCAATCCTCATTTCCACATACACGGTACCCGTACTTTTGCACTTCTTGTACAAAAACACAAGTGATTGACTAGAAGGGTGGTCATAGCTATTCCCTTTTGTTCTTAATTAACACTCAAGTGTTCCATTGCACATAAAGAGCTTATTAGCACCCATTCATATAAGTGGCGTACAGTTCTTTCATTTTCATTGGCATTGCAACCATCGTTAATGGAGGCCATATCGTATTATTGTTCTCATTTCTATCCATATGGGATGTCAGAAATTGGAGATATGAGTGAGTTTATATCTAATGTATATCTTGGTCACCTACTTTTCTCTTCATCATCTAATTTAGATTCCATTCTTACAAGATTAATCACCATCCAACATCTATCAATCTGTATAAGAAAAAAAGTTATTCATGCCTATGTAGCAGTTTGATATATACATGACTAGTTTTACAATCCCTAGGAATAAAGCATGTATAAAGTTGTTAATTCCCTAATGTTATGATTATCTCGAGGTAAAAAAGAAATTATTCGGATGCATATGTATTCTTGACGTAGCAAGTTTTGTAAGCGTATGGCTCCGGTTTATATCTAGTGGTCAATCTGGAGACTAATTTTAAGGAAGAAAACGTATATGGATTTAAGTTCGGTTTTGATTAATGTTAAGAACATTAGAATTTGACCTGTGACACAGAAAGTAATCACATTATTTTTGTGCCTTGACCATCAACGATCGTGGTGAAATTGCTAGGAAAATGGATAATACTCGTCTTGAAGTAAATAAGTTGTAGTTATATTTGCCATTAAATACATCCTTAAAATCAACATACTTGTATATTTATGTGTAGGTAATGACGTGGACAATGAGGTGGTATGGAACATTTCATTGGTGGTGGTCATATCGATTGGACCATGGTTGATTCTGTGGCATTTGGACGTGCGATGAGGGTCTACTCCGTCTCACCATGACTACTCAAGTTTCTTCAAGCTACTTTGTCACTAAAAAATAAGATACTTCTAACAATATGAAACCCCATAAAACTTTGGTTATCTTTTTGAACAACCTTTTTAAGAATATAAATCAGGATCGTGTGCATCCATGTGATCGCCATCCCAGTCGTATGCTACTTGCAGCCAAATTTTTGATTGGATTGTTGTTCATAGCAAGAGGTGCAAGTCCAAGTATTCGAATGTCGTCATCATTACAGTGCTAAACTTACCTTTAAAAAAATAAGAAAGAAAAAGCGAAGAGGTAATCAATCCATATATCTTAACCAAACATAAGTTTTAATTAGAAATGCCATACGTCTATTTCATGTTATGTTTATGAAGAATAATATTATCAGTGGCAAGATTTGTCCATAGGTTTAATATCGGGGTGTTCCCAATGAATTTAGATAATTATGTTATTAATCTTTGTAAAACCAATTGAGGATACTTTATTAAGAGAAACATATAAATCATTCAACTCCTTTTCATTTAGTGACTTCTAAAAATTGCAATTATGGAACAAATTTGCAATAATTAAGTTTTTTACAAATGACTCAATCATGCAAAAGCATCCATATGTACTAACAAAAAATTGGGGTTATAATAGGATGGAAAAAGACTTTAGATTCTCCCCATTCAAAATTTCCCCTCCCCACACATTAACACGTGGGAAATTGATGCTCTAAACACACAAGTACTTTTTTTTGGTCCTCTAACGGCCCCAACACTCAATATATGTTATATACAAGAGATAATCCTACATGGCTAGAAACCATTATATAAACCTCCACCCTCCTCTCCAAACATTCATATTCTTTTCTACAAAGCTCCTGAAAACCAAAACATAAAACCTACATAGTAAAAAATTAATTAAAGATATGTCTGGTGTTTGGATGTTTGATAATGGCGTGCTTCGGCTTGTGGGGAACCCAGGAAGTGATTCCTTTCAGGGTTTGGCCCGACGTAAGGTCCTGGTTCATGTACCCTCGGACGAAGTGGTGACTTCATATGATACACTCGAGAGAATCTTGTCTTCATTCGGATGGGAAAGGTATTATGATGATCCTGATTTGTTTCAGTTTCACAAGAGATCAACCGTGCATCTTATTTCTCTCCCTAAACACTTCAACAAGCTCAAATCGATGCATATGTATGATATAGTCGTCAAGAACCGTAACATGTTTGAAGTAAGAGATATGTACCTTAACTAGTTAGTCCGAAAGTGGAGTTCAAATTTGAAGTGTTTTTTGTGTTTTTAGGTTTTAATTAAGAAGCTAATTTCATGTAGCTCAAGGGTTGTTTGGTGTTCATCGTGTATCTGTAAATCTTATATTGGGGCAATGAAAAATTAAGTTTAAGTTGTGTGACTACAAGGTGTATACAGAAAAAAAATACAAATAATAAAAAAAAGTTATTTATTTTAGAGTTGCTCCCTTTATGTTTTCTTGTTTTGAAAATGATTCATGAGTCTTTAATCGCAACTTTAGCAAGAAACTTTTTTTTAATATAACAAATGTAAGCATCGTTCAAAAAATATCACTCTAATACCCTGGTACCCTCACAAAATTCAAAACTTACAACATAAAGAAAAATTGAAACCAAAAGAATTAGGTAAAAGGAAAAGTTTAGAATTGAAACCAAAATAACTAGTGAAAGAAAAATTTAAACCAAAAGTTGAAAACTTACAACATGAAGAAAAGTTAGAGAGGAAGCGTCTATGGTGGAACTAAGGATCTGGATAGGAACGATTGAAAGTTGAAACGATGGGGATTTTTTTTTTAATTTTGGTTAATCGATTAAACTAATTGGACATGAGCTATAATGGTTATTGGGTTAAAATTTTAAAAATTAAAACGAGCCTTTAATGATTTAAATTTCACTATTAAGAAATAAGTAATTGGGCTTAATTTTTAAACTATAATTTTTTTAATATGTAAAACGTTTAAATAACTTATTTCTTTAGCATAAAATATATATAGTTTTAATGCGAATGTGGTAAGTATTTATTTTTTATAAAACTAACGGTGTCAATCGTAAAAAAAACAATAGTGTCATTCAAAATTTTCCTATTACACGACACATATAAGACACGAAAATCAATGGTGTCGGGTGAACCTGTACACTATATGCGTTTTCTTTGTTCTTTGTTTTTCAGCTGTGTGACTACATATATGACTTGAAAGAAAAGTGTGTGAATGATATGCTCTTACCAGCAAGTGTGAAAGTGTGTGTAAATTCTTTTTCTTTTATTAAATCATGTGATTATGAATGTATGTTTTATGTAAAACTAGAACTCACTCAACGTTAGTTGACTTTTAGTATGTGCACATTAGGTTAAGTATAGGTGCAGCGATAGCTTTTGGATTGTTTGGCTGGCGATGAAGAGTTACCCAACATTGAAGACTCCTGGCATCCCGTGTGTTTTAAATGAAAGATGTAATAGTTGAGACAATAGTTTAAATGTTTAATTTGGTTGACATTTGAATCCATGTAATGATGTTAAATTCCGCTACAATGAATGCATTTAAGTTTAATAACTGTTTGTAAATAAGTAAATTCAACAAGCAAGGTGTCTCGGATCGAGGCCTTACACATAACCTGTTTTGAAATCCCTAGGAATAAATCACGTATATAGTTGTTAATTCCCTAACGCTATGATTAACTTGAGGTAAAAAAATATAGGTAAAAAAGAAATTATGCGGATTATGTAGTCTTGCATAACATGTTTTGCAAGCCTTTTGTCACGGAGTTACTTCTTTTTGTCACGGAGTTACTTCTTTGACTCGCGTTTAGTAACCAACTAAGATCAATCTTTGACCCGATTATGTAGTGATTCGAAAGCGATAAGATGCGAACAAGATCGTAATCAAATAACACTATATTGATTACAAGGGAAAAGTTACAAAGAGCTTTACAATATTACAAGGTGAATGTTATATGCTTTGGAGGTGATTTACAAATGCCCTAACACCTCCTATTCATACTAATCATTTCCTAATCTAGATGCTTCTATCTAGAACTTTCTTAATCATAAAATAATACAAAAGATCTAAGATATTTACAAAGGATTATTCTAGGCTAATCCATGTCTTAGAATAATTTAATGGTTGTTTTGGAAGGGTCAAGAAATCACATTAATTAAGCCATGATCAAAAATTTTCACCAAGTCTTGAAGCCTTGAGATGGTGTTGGAAGATCCCGGAAACATAGCAACAACAATATGAATTTCGTGCAGAATTTTGGTCATTTTGAGCGGGTCATGACACTTTGCTCTAGTTTATTTCTAGTAGTCAATATGGTGATATCAATAATAAGTTTTGAGGAAAAAGAGATAGCTGCATTAAAGTTTGGTTCTGACCAATGTCAAAAATAGTAAACTTTGTTCTGTGGCAGAAATTAATTACATGATTTTTGTGCCTTGACCATAAACGGTCGTGACAAAATTTGTAGGAAAACATATAATACTCGTCTTAAAGTACATAAGTTGTAGTTATTTTAGCCATTAAATAGATCCTTAATATCATAGTACTTGTATATTTGTGTGTGGGTAATGATGTGGAAAGTGAGACGTATGGAAAGTTCCATGGGTGGTCATCATATCGATTGGACCATGGTTGATTCTTTAGCATGTGGACGTGCGATGGAGGTACACTCCGTCTCACCATGACTACACAACTTTCTGCAAGCTACTTTGTCGCTAAAAAAGAAGATACAAGATTTTTAACAATCTAAAATCCTATAATTTAGGCTCTCTTTTTAAACAAACTTTTGAAGAATAAAAATCAGGATCACATGCACCCATGTGATCACCATCCCAATCGTATGCTACATGCAACCAAAGTTTTGACTGAATTATTGTTGATAGCAAGAGGTGCAAGTCCTAGTATTCAAATTTCACTATCCTTTCCATGTCAAACTTACCTTTAAAAAAAACAAGAAAGGAAAATCGAATAGGTGATACATCTATTTCCTGTTATGTTTATGGAGAATAATATCATCAGTGGCAAGATTTGTCCATAGGTTGAGTAGCGGGGTGTTTGCAATGAATTTAGATAATAATGTTAATAATTTTTGTAAAACCATTTGAGGATACTTTATTAAGAGTAATTTATAAATCATTCAACTCGTTTTCATTTAGTGACTTCTAAAAATGCATTCACTACACACATTTGCAATAATAAAGTTTTTTTCAAATGACTCAATTATGCAGAAGCATCCATATTTTGGTATTCAGTGGTGATTAGTTTTACTTTTGTAAAAAAACGAGTTTTGACAAAGAAATTAATTAATTCAGTTAATTAATAAATGTGCAGCGAAAAATAAAATCTTAACCTATTTAACAACACTGACAAACCGAACAGGATTTGGTTATGAACACGCAAACACAAAAAAAAAATTAATCTACTGATAAGATTAATTATACCTTTGTGGTTTATGATTAACCGGTTGAGATAAGTAATATCAATTGAGCAAAATGAATGGGCTAGATTTGTTTAGTGGTTTACGCCACCGACACTTAGTTTTAAGATGGATTCTAATTCTAACTATTGATGAGTTAGAAATAAATTTATTTATTTTTAAAATCAGTTTGATTAAAAGAAGAAAAAATAAACGTTTAGAATTCCGTAGAAAACGCCCTAATGATTTCCAACACATCAACGACGTATATTCAAAACCTCAACTTTTGGGTAACGACCATTCCCATCAAATCCACGGCACATGCTAAAAAAAATAACTTAAAAAGATACTATTAAACAAACCAAACAACCGTCAATAAGCTTTGGAACTGACCTAGTACCATACACGATTGTCAACACAAAAGCGGTCCTTGAATTTCATGCTTATGCTATTTCATTAGAGATGAATTCTGCAAATTCTAAATATAATTCTTGAATAAATCTATGAATCTATTTCTATGTTTTGAAACAATTGCTTGATTTAGTACAATACTTTGTGATTCTATGAGACTTGTTATCATTCTATATCTTGTCTAAATTAGTAATTTGGATACCTTAAACCCTAATCAAAATAAATTCAATCAAAAGTTTTCCATCTTTAGGAATCTAAATTCAAACTTAGAAAGCCAAAAACTACACATATGTAACTCTAAGGTTCATTTGCATAACTTGTATAAAAACTAACACTGCTTAATTAACTAAGCTTGCAGGTAGGCTAAGTAGCTTAATATCTAGTAGTAGTCAATACGGTGATATCAATGACTAATTTTAAGGAAAAAGAGATAGATAGATTAAAGTTTGGTCCTAACCAATGTTAAGAACATTAAACTTCGTTCTTTGAGAGAAATTAATCACATGATTTTTGTGCCTTGACCATCAACAGTCGTGGCTAAATTGCTTGGAAAATAGATAATACTCGTCTTAAGTAAATAAGTAATAGTTATTTTAGCCATTAACTAGTTCCTTAAAATCAACGTGCTTGTATATTTGTGTGTGGGTAATGACATTGTCAGTGAGGTAATATGGAACATTTCATTGGTGGTGGTCATATCGATTGGACCTTGGTTGATTCTTTAGCATGTGGACGTGCGATGGAGGTTCACTCCGTCTCACCATAACTACTCAACTTTCTGCAAGCTACTTTGTCACTAAAAAAGAAGATTGATTTTGACAATCAGAAACTCCATAATTTTGGTTATCTTTTTGAACAACCTTTTTATGAATGGAAATTAGGATCGCATGCACCCATGTGATCACCATCCCGGTCGTATGCTACATGCAGCCAAAGTTTTGATTGGATTGTTGTTGATAGCAAGAGGTGCAAGTCCTAGTATTCAAATGTCGACATCCTTTCAATGTCAACCTTTACAAAAAAATAAGAAAGGAAAAGCAAAAAGGTGATAAATCCATACATCTTAACCAAACACAAGTTTTAATTAGAAATGACATACGTCTATTTCATGTTATGCTTATGAATAATAATATCATCACAGGGTGTTCGCAATGAATTTAGATAATACTGTTAATAATTTTTGTAAAACCATTACACATTTGCAATAATAAAGTTTTTTACAAATGACTCAATTATGCAAAAGCATCCATATGTACTAAATTACTAATAAAAAGCTTGGGGTTATAATCGGATTAAAAAAGACTTTAGATTCTCCTCCATCCAAAATTTCCCCTCCCCACACATTAACACGTGGGCAATTGATGCTCTAAGTACTTTTTTCTCTGTTCTCTAATGGCCCCAACACTCACTTTTATATGTACAAGTTATCCACCCTAGGTGGCTAGAAACTCTTATATAAACCTCCACCCTCCTCTCCAAACATTTATATTCTTTTCTGCAAAGCTCCTGAAAACCAAAACGTAAAAACCTAGCTAGTAAAAATCTAAAGATATGTCTGGTGTTTGGATGTTCGATAATGGCGTGCTTCGGCTAGTGGGGAACCCCGGAAGTGATTCCTTTCAGGGTTTGGCCCGACGAAAGGTCCTGGTTCATGTACCCTCGGACGAAGTGGTGACTTCATATGATGTACTGGAAAGAATGTTGTCAACATTTGGATGGGAAAGGTACTACGATGATCCTGATTTGTTTCAGTTTCATAAAAGATCAACCGTGTATCTTATTTCTCTCCCTAAACACTTCAACAAGCTCAAATCGATGCATATGTATGGTATAGTCGTCAAGAACCGCAACATGTTTGAAGTCAGAGATATGTACCTTAACTAGCTAGTTACTTGGCCATATATCCATATCCAGCTGTGTGAATTACTTTTTCATATCGAAACAATCAGTAGCTTGATTGTTTGTTTCCTCTAGTTATGATGGGTACCTCTACCTTAAGTCGCTCACAAAGTTTGTCCTAGTTATATAGTGAAGTTCAAATTTGAAGGTTTATTTTTGTTTTTCGGTTTTAATTAAAAAGTTAATTTCATGTAGCTCAGGTTGTTTGGTGTTCATCATGTATCTGTAAATATTATATTGGGGTTCTGTTTGATGAAAAACCAAGTTTCAGCTGTGTGACTACAAGTGTGTGTAGTGGCGGAGCCAGAATTTTTTTGCTATAGTGTCATTTTTTTCGATACTCGGGTTTATAATAACCCGGAATCAAAATTTTTGAATCGGGTCGGGTCGAATCACATAATAAAAACATTAATATCATAAAAAAAGTACAATGTCAATGAAAAAAAAATACATGATAAAAATACAAAGTTATTTATTTTATAGTTGCTCTCTTTGTGTTTTCAATCGATTCATAACGTCTTCAATCGCAGCTTTAGCAAGAAACTTTTTTTCAATATAACAAATGCAAGCATCGTTCAAAAAATGATCACTCTAATACTTTGGTCCCCCCCCCCCCGCAAAATTCAAAACTTACAACATAAAGAAAAATTGAAACGTAAAGAATTAGAGAAAAGGGAAAGTTAGAACTTGAAACCAAAAGAATTAGAGAAAGAAAAATTGAAAACTTACAAAATAAAGAAAAGCTAGAGAGAAAGCGTCAATGCAAGGTGGAACTAAGGATCTGGATAGGAACGATTGAAAGTTGAATCAATAGGGAATTTTTATCAATTTAGGTTAAACAATTAAACTAATTAGACATGAGCTATAATGGTTATTTGGTTAAAATTTTATGAATTAAAATAAACCTTCAATGATTTAAACTTACTATTAAAAAAATAAGTATTTGGGTTCAATTTTTAAACTATAAATTTTTTATTATGCAAAACGTTTACATAACTTTTTTTAGTAAACAATATATATAGTTTTTCCTGCCAATGTGGTCAGTATTTTTTTTATAAAACTAATGGTGTCAATCGTAAAAAAAACCAAATGTGTGTCGTTCTAAATTTTCCTATTACACGACACATATAATACAAGAAAATCAATGTGTCGGGTGAACCCGTACACCGAAGAGTGTTTCGGCACTCTGTGTGTGTATATATGTTATATGTTGTTTCTTTGTTTTTTGTTTTCAGCTGTGAATGCATTTAAGTTTAATAACTGTTTGTGAATTAGTAAATTCAACAAATAAGGTGTCTTGGATCGAGGCCATACACATAACCTGTTTTGAAATCCTTAGGAATAAAGCACGTATATAGTTGTTAATACCCTAACGCTATCATTATCTCGAGGTAAAAGATATGGCTAAAAAATAAATTATTCGGATTGATATGTAGTCTTGCATAACACGTTTTGCAAGCCTTTGCTCGAGTTTATTTCTAGTAGTCAATATGGACATATCAATGATAAAATTTGAGGAAAAAGAGATAGCTGGATTAAAGTTTGGTTCTGACCAATGTTAAAAATAGTAAACTTTTGTCTGTGACAGAAATTAATCACATAATTTTTGTGCCTAGACCATCAACGCTCGTGACGAAATTTGTAGGATAATATATGATACTCGTCTTAAAGTAAATAAGTTGTAGTTTTAGCCATTAAATAGATCCTTAATATCAACGTACTTGTATATTTTTGGTTGGGTAATGATGTGGACAGTGAGGCGTATGGAACATTCCATTGGTGGTGGTCATATCGATTGGACCATGGTTGATTCTTTAGCATGTGGACGTGCAATGGAGGTACGCTCCGTCTCACCATGACTACTCAACTTTCTGCAAGCTACGTTGTCTCTAAAAAGAAGGTAAAAGATTTAACAATCTAAAACCCCATAATTTATGCTATCTTTTTATACAAACTTTTTAAGAATTAAAACCAGGATCGCATGCACCCATGTGATCACCATCCCAATCGTCTACATGCAGCCAAAGTTTTGATTGAATTGTTGTTGATAGCAAGAGGTGCAAGTCCTAGTATTCAAATGTCACCATCCTTTCTATGTCAAACTTACCTTAAAAAAACAAGAAAGAAAATGCGAATGAGTGATACATCTATTTCCTGTTATGTTTATGGAGAATAATATCATTAGTGGCAAGATTTGTCCATAGGTTGAGCAGCAGGGTGTTCACAATGAATTTAGATAATAATGTTAATAATTTTTGTAATACCATTTGAAGATACTTTATTAAGAGTAACTTATAAATCATCCAACTCGTTTTCATTTAGTGACTTCTAATAATGCATTCACAACAAATTTGAAATAATAAAGTTTTTTTTTACAAGTGACTCAATTACTGAAAACCTCCATGATAAAAAAGATTGGGGTTATAATAGCATGGAAAAAGACTTTAGATTCTCCTCCAACAAAAATTTCCCCTCCCCACACATTAACACGTGGGCAATTGATACTCTTAACACACAAGTACTTTTTTCTGGTCCTCTAATGGCCCCAACTCTCAATATATGTTACATACATGAACGAGATAATCCTACATGGCTAGAAATCCTTATATAAACCTCTACCCTCCTCTCCAAACATTCATATTATTTTCTGCAAAGCTCTTAAAAACCAAAATATAAAACCCTAGCTAGTAAAAAATTAAAGATATGTCTGGTGTTTGGATGTTCGATAATGGCGTGCTTCGGCTAGTGGGGAACCCCGGAAGTGATTCCTTTCAGGGTTTGGCCCGACGTAAGGTCCTGGTTCATGTACCCTCGGACGAAGTGGTGACTTCATACGATATACTCGAGAGAATGTTGTCGTCATTCGGATGGGAAAGGTACTATGATGATCCAGATTTGTTTCAGTTTCACAAAAGATCAACCGTGCATCTTATTTCTCTCCCTAAACACTTCAACAAGCTCAAATCGATGCATATGTATGATATAGTCGTCAAGAACCGCAACATGTTTGAAGTAAGAGATATGTGCCTTAACTAGTTATTCCGAAGTGGAGTTCAAATTTGAAGTTTTCTTTTTCTTTTTATGTTTTAATTTAAGAAGCTAATTAATTTCATGTAGCTCAAGGGTTGTTTGGTGTTCATCATGTATCTGTAAATCTTATATTGGGGTTCTGTTTAATGAAAAATCAAGTTTCAGCTGTGTACGTGACTACAAGTGTGTGTATTTATATGATTTTTCATTATTTTCTGCTTTTATATATGTAAAGAAACAGATGCAGATATGATATATAGATATAGGTATGTATACATAATGGTGATTAGTGTCCAGGGCCGGTCCCGAGAATCCTCAAAATGTTATGGACCCGAGGCATGTAAAAAAAAAGCAGGCTCAATGATATAAACTCAATAAAATTTTATAAAAAAAACATAATACGGGCTTATATATATAGATTTTTTTTTTAAAATTTAGGCTTATATATATAGATATTTTTTATTTATTGGTTTTCAGTTCTGATTTATAAATAATTGGGCTCATATATATAGATTTAAAAAAAAACACATTTCTAAGTGGGTCTTTTTTAATTTCTAAATGGATAATAGGATAAATTGATAATAAAAGTTGACCCTTTTATAAATATATAAAATATATATAAAAAATTTAAAAACTACGGGCCCTTAGGAAACCGGGCCCCAGACGGTCACCCTCAACCCCCCCCCCCCAAGGGCCGCCCCTGTTGGTGTCATCAAAGTTTTCTGATTGTCGTGGATCCACAACCCTATTAATGTTAATAAAAATGACACTGACTGCATCGAATAACAAAAGAATGATTGCATCGAATAACAGAAGAATGACAGTATAAGATTATACAAGTTAGCTTGTGGGCTAATGGTAGGGTTCATCTAAAAATAATAACACAAAAATTTATATACTTACACTAATACCTTTTATCAAAATTCGAGACCAAGTAGTGATACTTCTGTACCTTTTCGCTTTCTGCAACATTTGACCGAGTTACCGTAACCTTGATAGTATTAACACTGTATTTGGTAAGGTGGTTTGGTTTTCGTGTAACTGCCTTGTATCATAATGTCGTTATTCTTGAGATCCATCGATTTCTTGAATTGATTAAGGGGACTACTAATGGCACACGGGAATTGTTATGTGGACTAGGCCATATACGCATCGTATAGGGCAATACGATGCGTATAGCCCTTCACAATTTCCCATGCCCGACATCCTCGTACAACCTGGTCATTCCAACACTATATTATATGTTTTGCAGAAAGTATAGATCTATACGGAGCGTATAGCGATGTGATGATTGACTAGTTGCAGAAAGTACCTCGTACGCTATACTCATCGTATTGAACTATACAATGCGTATACGAGGTTTGACCCGAATCCTATACGCACCGTATTGCCCTATACGATGCGTATATGGCCCAAATTTTGTGTATTTAACCATGCAAAATTCTCATTCGAACGTATCGTTCAAAAAAATTTCAAACAATCTCTCAAAAATTATAAACATGTCTTGGTGGTGGGATGGTAACTACGGTTTTCAGGTATATTCTAACGAGTGGCTGGAAAATAACCCGCAAAGTTCTGGCGTTCAAGAGGTGAACTGGGAGGAGGTCTCGTCCGACGTTTATTCTAATCAACGGGTAAGGCTTCCAGATTTGAACGAGCCACTGAGCAATCCTGAGTTCGTATACGGTGAACCGTCTTACCTTACACAACCCACGAACGACTACGTATACGGTGAAGTCTCCTCCCCGACACAACAAACTAACAACTTCGTGTGCGGGGAAGTCTCTCACCCGATACAACAAACCGACGACTCCAAAGATGAAGAACAAAACCATCAAAATGTGTCGTATAAAACTGACCAGAATTTTCAGTCTCGTGAACAGTTGGTGGATTGGGCTATGCGGAGAGGACGTGAGAATGGTTACGTCCTTGTCACCCGACGATTGATCGGTGTCGAAGGGACCGGTCAAAGATAAAGAATTAGAGTGTCCTAATCACCTTAAATTAGTTAGGGTAAGAAGGGTGTCGAACCACGAAGAGTTTGTGGTCGGTGCTTAACTTCAATTGACAATGCGATTTATGAAGTGACAATAGGTCTTTCTGACCAAACACAAGCAATGATTTAGGTGAAACTTATCAAACTCAACAAATAATGATTATCAACTAACAATTATGACCGATAGTAATCAAGTACCAAACAAACGATTTAGATTGTAAACAATAATTAAAAAGGAATCACACCCGGGTTTCAAGTTCACAAGTAATTAGGGATTATCACACCAACATATGAGTTCAAACAATCGAATGGTTATCCAAATCAAATTAACCAAATCTAACCAAGAACATCAACATTCATACATTATCGACAAATAGTGTAAAACAATATCCACGAATGAAATCGAGACAAATGTATGCAATATAGAATTAGATTAATCAATAGATTCAACACAAATCAACGTTCATAGCAATTATCATCTAACGGGGTCAATGGTGCAAGAATTTATCGACTCCCGTGAGTTCATAACCATACTAAACACAAAGATTCAAGTATTTCAAACTAAACGATTAGAAGAATTGTTTCTCAAAGCTAGAACATAATAAAAACCCTAAAAACTTATAAACAATCCACCCGGGAATGATTACCGGTGGAATAGCCGCTCATGGTTGTGGAATTCATCTTCGATTCTTCAATTTCTTGATACCAATCTTCAAGAATATGGTTCCTAGCCTCCAAGCACTCCCAAAATCGCCCAAAATTGATGTCAAAACTGATTCCCCGAATTTGGGGAAGAAACCCCAAATTAAACATTGAAAATCGACTGTTTCACTAAAAATCCGCGTCTAAAACGCAACCGGCGTAAGCTTACGCTGAGGGGGCGTAGGCTTACTCCGGTTGCCTAAAGCCTGCTGTGAAGGAATTTGTAACACCCAAAATAAAAAGAAAATAAAATTCAAAATTTCACTCCCTCGCGGTACGCGAGGGAGATTTTGACAAAGCCCCGCGATACGCGAAGAAGCTGCTTATGCGCCAGAAAATCACCTTCTCGCGGTACGCGAGAAGATCTTCGATGAATTCTCGCGGTACGCGAGGGAATAGTACACGCGTCAGGGCCAGAAAACACGTGTCATTCACCCTTGCCACCAGCCGACACGTGTCATGCTGACTCAGCACCGTTCGTGACACCTCAACCTCTCGCGGTACGCGAGAGATTCCCTTGGCCGGCCTCGCGGTACGCGAGAGACTGGAAAATCAGCCTATAAAAGGCCTTCAAAGGGGATTGAAATTCTGTACAGTTTCCAAACATTCGTTTCACACAAACCCGATCTCTCAAAACTCTACGACGTCCCGAAGCGCTGTTCAAGAATCCTACGACACCCAACTCAAGCCGTAGTTCTGTCCAAATCCCGCAAAGTAGGTATCGTTAAAACTATTCATATATATATAACCGCAATTATATATATATATTATCTCATATATATTCTCGTTAATCGTGTCTTCCCTAGGAAGAAACGTGTCGAGGTTCTGCTCAAATTCAAGCCTACAACCCTACCAGCCATCAAAATCAAGGTGAACACATTCAACGCTTTTCAAACGATAAAACCATTTTATTTACGAAAACGGCATGAAACAAATTAAATGCTTTAATCATAAGGGTAATCTACGTGATAGCATTCAGGCCATAAGCATACGTAGATTTGATCAAATGGTATACATGTGACGGGTGAAAGTCCGGTCCGTGGCTGGGTACAGATCATGAAAGGGGGTATCATAAGACTGAGGATATGGTTCCTTAGCAGATTATACGAGGGACGAGTTCCTGAGTATCATATAAGACTAAGAACAAGGTTCTTAGCATCACGACCCTGGGAATAGGCTATCAGTCTGAGACATAGAGCTCAGCCAGTTGACCCCATGGCAGTTAACCCAGTGTATGTAGGTGGTATATATTTCAGGTGAAAAAGACTGCTGAATGTGTAGATTTACCATACAGAAACGTGCTTAAAGGCTTTAATTTGGTTTATGTTAGAAATCATTTTCGTGTCAGTTAAATGTGATTCACCGGCTTTATGCTGATGTTCATTTTCAAAACGTTTTTCACAGGTAGTGAAAGAAATCATTAAATTCAGGGTGGTGCAGTAAAGACAAGATCTTTAGGCATATTTAAATCCCTGTGGCAGACTAATACAAGACCAAATGTTGGAACGGACATAGATCCTAGACATTTTAAATGGCTTGTATTATGTAAATTAATTCAGCAGATGTACATTATATAATAGACTTTTGAATGTCTATTATCATGAAATGAAAAGGGACGTGGATCCCAAGTTTTGACAAAAAGTACAGAATTAACCCTTGAGGTTATTTACATTACATTTCATTACAAAAAGGCATCAAGTAAAAACAAAGACTTCCGCTGTCCAAATTTATGGGACCTCATTCAGATACCAGCGTTGTCTCGCGACGCCCGGGCAGGGGTAGCCCGGGGTTGTGACAGGTTGGTATCAGAGCCGCATTTAAGGGTTTTAGCAAAATTAGATACTTGTATGATAGTATCTTAGCTTTAACCAATAGTTGTGCCTACTAAACGAACGGTAGGAAAATGCCTTTAACATAACCAATAAATTACAGGATGTCAGATCCATACTATTATCCTTATAATTACCCAAACTACTTCCCGGGAGAATCATCTAATCAAGTAGTACCAAGCTATGATGATTATGTCCACTATCTACCGACCCCGGAGAATTGGAACAGAATGGTCGCAGAACAAGTGGAGCAGACTCAAGCAAGGCTTGAACCTCTGAGGGAAGAATCAGAGTATTCAGTGGAAATGGAAGATTCAAGAGAATATTTACGTCCTGTTATGACATCTATGCCACTACCTCAATCATTAGACGTGGTAGATCATCCCGGAACAATTCAAGAACATCCACCCAGTCCAAGTGAAGAAACTCCACATTCGATTTCTGAATCCGACAAGGCTGCCGTTTGTGAAGGCAGTGGTGGAAAGTATTTCTTTGATCCTATTCCAGAACATCCCGTTTTCAAGGAACCTTTCTTTTATGTAGATCCCTCCGATGGACGTCAGTATGCAACCGACGGAAAAGTCGTGTGGTCTGTTAATTCAGCATATCACGATCTTAGGATGGGACACAGGGAACCACCTCCTTGTTATGGATACCATGATGAACTGCCAAAATCAATTGATGAACACCTCGATCGTGCTCTTAGAGAGGCTGACGATCTACGTGCTGAACTGTACTTCACCAGACAAGTCGTAGTTAAAAACGAACAAACTATATTTGACTACGAACTAGCCCAGGAAGACAGGAAGTACGCAGAACAATGGGTGGCAGATCAGTTGATCCAGAAGGGTGCTATGACCGAGACCCTGGGGAGATTCTATCAAGATTTGGGAGATGTGCTTCTCGATTAAAGTTAATGATAGTATTTGTATAATTAGCTAACTTTAAGTGATATAGATGCATATCTATATTTCTGTATTTGTAACAAATAGATGAAGTTTAAGCGATAATAAACTTCAAATTTTGACCCAAATTCTTGTCTTGTATTCTTAGATGTCTCAACAAAATAACAATAGCAGTCCAGCTACCTACATTACCAAGGAAAAAGGAAAAGAAATTAATAATAATCCTGAAATAGCTACTCAACAACCAGAATTGCAACAACTGGTCAAACAAAGCATTAAAGAAATGCTTCCTGCCATAATAAAGGAAGTACAAGAAAACATCAAAACTCCAAGCCACGTAACTCTTCCTTCAAAAAGAACAGAAAACCCTCCGAAAACCAACACAGAGCAAGTAGCAAGCTCTCGTAGAACTCAAACCTCGAAAAGGTCCAGAACATCAAGCAATAAGTATTCTGGATCTGAAGAATCCCTAAATTTAAGCAGTGAAGACTCTGAAGAAGAAGAGAAAGAAACAAAAAGGTATAGACACAAAGGGTGTTCTTATAAAACCTTTCAGGACTGTAAACCTTATGAATTTAAGGGCACCGAAGGCGGTATTGCTACTCTTCACTGGCTAGAGAAGATGGAGTCAGTAATAGCAATTAGCAAGTGTGCTAAGAAAGATCAAGTACTGTATGCTTCAAACTCCTTCAAAAATGAAGCGTTGGAATGGTGGAATTCAATCATTTCTGCCAAAGGGAGGAGAAAGACCAATGCTATGGATTGGAAAGAATTTCGGGCAAAGGTGAAAAAGAAATTTTGCCCCAAGACTGAAAAAGAACAAGCTGAAAGAAAATTTCTGGAGCACCGAATGGTGGGTACCAACGATCGAGAGTACACCACCAAATTTTTTGAATATGCCCGTTTGGCACCTCACCTGGCTAAACCTGAGTCAGTTCTCATAACTCGATATATTTATGGCTTAGTTCCAGAGATCCGTGATTTGGTGAAGGTTGTCTCACCAAAAACCATTGAGTCCACCGTAGAATTGACCGGTACCATGACGGCTGGACTAATCAGAAATATAGAGGAAAAGAAGAAAGTCGAATCCTCTATAAAATCAAAACCCGAGGCCAAAAGATTTAGCAAGAACTTTGGGCAAAAGGGGTTACCATTTAACAATCCATCATGCAAAACGTGCGGACGCAGGCATAGTGGAAAGTGTGTTTTTGAAACTCCATTCTGTAATTATTGCAAGGTCTCAGGTCACTCTACTGAGAATTGCTTCAAGAAAAAGGGAATAACTTGTTTTAGTTGTGGAGAGCTGGGGCACATCAGCACTAATTGCCCTAAGTTTGCAAGGACCGGAAGAGCTGGAGGATCAGGAGCCAAGATCACTCCAGAAAACAAAAAGACCGTACGAACTTTTGTTATGAATGCTAACCAAGCTGAGAGAACGCCGGACGTAATTACCGGTACGTTTCTTCTTAATAATGTTTATGCTAAGGTCTTATTTGACTCAGGTGCGAACCGGAGTTTTATAGATTATAATTTCTGTAATCTATTAAACGAACCATTAAGTCCCTTAGCTGAAACATATGAAGTAGAAACAGCAAACGGTGATTTGATAAAAATATCCCAATCACTGAACAATTGCTACATTACATTGGCTGGTTTCACTATCCCAGTACAATTGTTACCAATGTCAATAACTGGCTTTGACATTATTTTGGGGATGGATTGGTTATCCAATAACCAAGCCGAAATCCTTTGTAATCAACAAGTTGTAAAACTCGTTACACCAACAAACAAAACTCTAACTATCCAAGGTGATAAACCCACAAAACCTATCCAGATAATCTCCATACTTAAAGCAACCAAGTGCTTAAGAAAAGGATATCTGGCATGTCTGGTATCAATTACTGCCTTGGAAAAGGAGAAGAAGATAGAATCAGTACATGTAGTATCTGAATTTCCAGACATTTTTCCTGAAGAACTGCCTGGATTACCACCAGAACGAGAGGTAGAATTTCGAATCAACCTTGTACCTGGTGCAACTCCAATTGCCAAATCCCCGTACAGACTGGCACCCACAGAAATGGCAGAACTCAAGAAACAATTGGATGAACTTCTTGAGAAAGGTTTTATCCAACCAAGTTCTTCACCCTGGGGAGCTCCAATTCTCTTTGTTAAGAAGAAAGACGGATCAATGCGCATGTGTATTGATTATCGGGAATTAAATAAAGTTACCATCAAAAACCGATACCCGCTTCCACGGATTGATGATTTATTCGATCAACTCCAAGGAGCTTGTCATTTTTCAAAGATCGATCTTCGTTCAGGTTATCATCAGTTGAAAGTACATGATAACGATATCTCGAAAACTGCATTTCGAACACGGTATGGACATTTCGAGTTCACGGTTATGCCATTTGGACTTACAAATGCTCCTGCCGCATTCATGGACATGATGAATCGTGTCTGCAAACCTTACTTGGATAAGTTTGTCATAGTTTTTATTGATGATATACTTATTTATTCCAAAACCCAAGTTGAACACGAAACTCATCTTCGAACCATACTTGAACTTCTTCGAAAAGAGAAATTATATGCTAAGTTTTCCAAATGCGGATTTTGGTTAACGGAAGTACAATTTCTTGGTCATGTCATCAACGTGAACGGAATTCAAGTAGATCCTTCAAAAATTGAAGCTATATCCAAATGGGAAATTCCCAAATCACCCACCGAAATTCGTAGTTTTCTGGGATTAGCGGGATATTACCGCCGGTTCATTCAAAATTTTTCTCGTATAGCAATCCCACTCACATCCCTAACTCGGAAATCTGTAAAATACGAATGGGGACCCAAACAATCTGAATCTTTTGAAACTTTGAAACAAAAACTGACAAACGCACCTATTCTATCTTTACCAGATGGTATTGAAGACTTCGTAGTTTACTGCGACGCCTCACATACTGGTTTAGGTTGCGTATTAATGCAACGCAAGAAAGTCATTGCTTATGCATCTCGTCAGTTGAAAATTCATGAGAAAAACTACTCAACCCACGATCTAGAGTTGGGCGCTATAATCTTTGCTTTAAAGTTATGGCGACACTATCTCTATGGGGTTAAGTTCACAATCTACACTGATCATAAAAGTCTCAAGTACATATTTAGCCAGAAAGAGTTAAATATGAGACAAAGAAGATGGATGGAAATCCTGAATAATTATGATTGTGAAATTTGTTATCATGAAGGAAAGGCAAATGTAGTAGCAGATGCCTTGAGCCGAAAAGAAAACGTCAAGCCAAAGAGAGTACGTTCTCTCAGACTTGAACTACAAATTGATCTTGTAAGTCAGTTAAAAGAGGCACAAGAGTTAGCTTTGAAGGAAGGTAACTTTGAAAAAGAAGGAATGAAAGGAATGCTTGATTTACTGATCAAAGGAGAAGATAATATCCTTCGCATGAATAAACGTATTTGGGTACCAGTTACAGGTGATCTTCGAGAGCGAATCCTCGAAGAAGCACACAAGTCCAAATACACCATGCACCCAGGAAGTGATAAAATGTACAAAAACCTCAAAGAAAGTTACTGGTGGATTGGTATGAAAAAGAACATTGCTATCTACGTAGCAAAATGTTTGACTTGTTCCAAAGTCAAAGCTGAACACCAAAAGCCAGCTGGATTATTACAACAGTTAGAATTACCAGTTTGGAAATGGGAATTGATAACTATGGACTTTATTACAAAACTTCCTCGAACCACTCGTGGAAATAATGCAATCTGGGTTATCATTGACCGTTTAACCAAATCAGCTCACTTTCTATCTATCAAGGATACCATGAGTATGGACAAAATGGCGCAAATCTACGTTAATGAAATTGTAACGTTACATGGTGTGCCTCTATCCATAGTGTCAGATAGAGATAGTCGCTTCACATCTCGATTCTGGCAAAGTTTTCAAACAGCTCTAGGAACTCGATTGAACCTTAGTACTGCTTACCATCCACAAACTGATGGGCAGAGCGAAAGAACCATACAAACCCTAGAAGATATGCTCCGAGCCTGTGTGATAGACTTTGGAGGTAATTGGGATGATCATTTACCTCTAATGGAATTTTTCCTACAACAATAGTTATCACACAAGTATTCAGGCCGCACCATTTGAAGCATTATACGGAAGAAAATGTCGAACGCCTGTATGTTGGTCAGATATCGGAGAAAATCAACTATCAGGACCAGAGATAGTCCAAGAAACTACCGATAAAATCTTGCAAATACGAGAACGTCTAAAAATGGCTAGAGATCGACAGAAAAGTTATGCAGATAAACGAAGAAAGCCGTTAGAATTCCAAATCGGTGACAAGGTGTTATTAAAAGTTTCACCTTGGAAAGGTGTTATTCGTTTTGGAAAGAAAGGAAAGTTAAGTCCACGTTTTGTTGGACCTTTCAAAATCATTAAACGAATCGGATCTGTTGCCTATCAGCTTGAACTACCAGTAGAGATGGGTGGAGTACACGATGTATTCCATGTATCAAACCTACGTAAGTGTTTAGCTGATGAATCCTTGCTTATGCCATTACAAGATGTGGAAGTAAATGAAAAGCTCAAATTCATCGAACGCCCGTTACAAATTGAAGACCGACAAATCAAAAAGCTTAAACGGAAACAATTGGTATTGGTCAAAGTAAGATGGGACTCCAAGCGTGGCCCAGAATATACTTGGGAACTTGAGTCAGAAATGCGCAAAAAGTATCCACATCTCTTTCAATGAATCTCGAGGACGAGATTATTCTAAAGGAGGGGAGGATGTAACACCCAAAATAAAAAGAAAATAAAATTCAAAATTTCACTCCCTCGCGGTACGCGAGGGAGATTTTGACAAAGCCCCGCGATACGCGAAGAAGCTGCTTATGCGCCAGAAAATCACCTTCTCGCGGTACGCGAGAAGATCTTCGATGAATTCTCGCGGTACGCGAGGGAATAGTACACGCGTCAGGGCCAGAAAACACGTGTCATTCACCCTTGCCACCAGCCGACACGTGTCATGCTGACTCAGCACCGTTCGTGACACCTCAACCTCTCGCGGTACGCGAGAGATTCCCTTGGCCGGCCTCGCGGTACGCGAGAGACTGGAAAATCAGCCTATAAAAGGCCTTCAAAGGGGATTGAAATTCTGTACAGTTTCCAAACATTCGTTTCACACAAACCCGATCTCTCAAAACTCTACGACGTCCCGAAGCGCTGTTCAAGAATCCTACGACACCCAACTCAAGCCGTAGTTCTGTCCAAATCCCGCAAAGTAGGTATCGTTAAAACTATTCATATATATATAACCGCAATTATATATATATATTATCTCATATATATTCTCGTTAATCGTGTCTTCCCTAGGAAGAAACGTGTCGAGGTTCTGCTCAAATTCAAGCCTACAACCCTACCAGCCATCAAAATCAAGGTGAACACATTCAACGCTTTTCAAACGATAAAACCATTTTATTTACGAAAACGGCATGAAACAAATTAAATGCTTTAATCATAAGGGTAATCTACGTGATAGCATTCAGGCCATAAGCATACGTAGATTTGATCAAATGGTATACATGTGACGGGTGAAAGTCCGGTCCGTGGCTGGGTACAGATCATGAAAGGGGGTATCATAAGACTGAGGATATGGTTCCTTAGCAGATTATACGAGGGACGAGTTCCTGAGTATCATATAAGACTAAGAACAAGGTTCTTAGCATCACGACCCTGGGAATAGGCTATCAGTCTGAGACATAGAGCTCAGCCAGTTGACCCCATGGCAGTTAACCCAGTGTATGTAGGTGGTATATATTTCAGGTGAAAAAGACTGCTGAATGTGTAGATTTACCATACAGAAACGTGCTTAAAGGCTTTAATTTGGTTTATGTTAGAAATCATTTTCGTGTCAGTTAAATGTGATTCACCGGCTTTATGCTGATGTTCATTTTCAAAACGTTTTTCACAGGTAGTGAAAGAAATCATTAAATTCAGGGTGGTGCAGTAAAGACAAGATCTTTAGGCATATTTAAATCCCTGTGGCAGACTAATACAAGACCAAATGTTGGAACGGACATAGATCCTAGACATTTTAAATGGCTTGTATTATGTAAATTAATTCAGCAGATGTACATTATATAATAGACTTTTGAATGTCTATTATCATGAAATGAAAAGGGACGTGGATCCCAAGTTTTGACAAAAAGTACAGAATTAACCCTTGAGGTTATTTACATTACATTTCATTACAAAAAGGCATCAAGTAAAAACAAAGACTTCCGCTGTCCAAATTTATGGGACCTCATTCAGATACCAGCGTTGTCTCGCGACGCCCGGGCAGGGGTAGCCCGGGGTTGTGACAGAATTAGTTAGGCGTAGGCCTACGCTGGGCGGCGTAGGCTTACGCCAGGTTCAGCGTAATTTTTGCCCCATTTCCTCCTTCTTCCATCCAACTCTTGCATCTCACGCATAATATCTTCTAAAATCGTTCATTAAGCTTCCAACACCTGCAAATCATAAACACATGCAAAGTAAACGTGTTCTATGCTAAATCACACATAAAAACGTATAGTTAAGCATCATAAACACCCAACGAACACCTACACATCAACGATCGAGGAGAAAAGGCAACGATCCGACTGAACCGTTTATCAAGGTGTGGCTTGTGTGTGACCGTCACGGCGAACGTGCGTCTACTGCCACGGTTAGACGTGCCGGTAGCAAGAAAATAAGTTGTCCCTTTAAATTGGAAGAAGAGTATCAAGAAAATACTGGTGATTGGAAATTAACGGTGAAGGATGACAGTCATAACCACGATCCTAGTCAACATCTTGTGGCGCGCTCGTTTGCAAGGAGACTGTCTCAGTCGGAACAACTTTTGGTGGGGAAGTTGTATTCGCAAAACATGTTGCCACGAAACATTCTGGCAACTATAAGGGAACAAAACCCAGAGAGTAGTTGCATTAAAAAGGACATTTATAATGCGATACAAAAGATAAAAAACGAAACGAGAGTCGGTGAAACTCCAATACAGATTCTGGAAAACCTGCTTTCTTCTAAAAAATACGTCTACTATACTCGAGAAGATCATGTCACAAGTGTGGAGGGGATATTCTTTGTTTATCCAAAATCGTACGAGATGTGGCGTGCATTCCCGCACGTGTTGATGATAGACGCGACCTACAAAACAAACATGTATAAACTTCCATTTGTCCAAGTGGTCGGTGTGACCTCCACACACCAGTCGTTTTGCGTCGCTCATGCATTTATATCAAAAGAACGGGAGAAAAACTTTTTTGGGTGCTACTTCAAATAAAAGCAATGTTGCAAAAGTGTATGGAGCCGCGTGTGATAGTAACAGACAAGGACAAAGCTCTTATGAACGCGTGTGATAAAATATTTCCGGGCTGTTCCAAGAACCTATGTCGGTGGCATATACACGAGAATATCGCAAAATATTGCAAGGCATCATTTACAAACGAAGACTGGAAAATTTTCAAGTATTCATGGTCGGTATTATGTGAGTCTCCCACGCCAGATATATACCAGTACAACTTCAACCGGCTTTACGAACGTCTGTATGCAGCCAAACTAGGAAGTAAGTTTTAAATATTAAATATTTAATATTTTCAGTATTTAAATATTTATTCAATATTAAATATTTTTCCAGGAGTTATAGATTATGTGACTAAAAATTGGTTGGACCCGTATAAAGAAAAGTTTGTATCCGCGTGGTCCAACAGAAACCTCAATTTTGGTCAACATACAACGAACCGAGTCGAGAGCCAGCATTCGCTCTTAAAGAGCTATCTTAGAAACGCAGAGTGTTCGCTAGATAGACTTGTTGGGTTTGTTGATGAAATTGTATCAGATCAGTATTATCAGTTACAGTTTGGGTTTGGAACAAGCCTCATAAGGAAAATGGACAGCTACATAGCTATTGAATTGTTTGATAACCTGCACGGTAAAGTTTCACATAAAGCTCTAAATTTGTTAGAAAACGAGTGGTACAAGTTATCAAATATACGGAAACAAAATGCATCGTGTGGGTGCCAACTTTTTAGTAGTTGTGGGTTGCCGTGTGCTTGTCGTCTGGCAAATATCGAAGCTACAGGTAAACTTTTCTGACTATTTAGTAGTTGTGGGTTGCCGTGTACTTTTCAAAATGTTCTGACTATTTCGTTTAAAATACAGGTGGCATAATCCCTCTAGATGCGGTGGACGTCTTCTGGAGGAAACTTGATTTAAAACTGTCGTTTGTCGATGATGAAAATGTAGACGTGGATAAGGTACTGGGTCAAGTGAGAAACAAAATTATGTCACAACCCGATCAGGTCAAAAGAAGTATGCTGTCGAGAATCGCAGGGGTTGTCTTTCCGAGCAAAAGTAACAAGAAAGCGCCTATGGTACAAGAAGATACTCGCGGTCGTCCAACTTTGAAAAAGCAACAACAAAGGAAACAGGATGTCGCGAGAAACAGCTCATTCACAGGATCCCAACAAAGCAAATGTGACCATGCGAGACACATCTCGTATATTGCGTCACAAGAGTCTATACAAGCGAGTTCGGTCTTTCAACACCGTCGTTCAACGAAGGGTAAAGGAAAGCAACCGCAAGATGATAACGCCCATCTTGGGTTTCCATTGATTACGGGGAAAGATGCGGTTAACAATATAAAATGTTTTAAGGATTCGATACCGTCTTTATTTTATCCATACATTTCACATATACAGGATGTAAATCCCGACGGTAACTGTGGTTTTCGATCGGTAGCTTTGGGCTTAGGGTTAAATGAAAACCGGTGGCTCTTTATCCGACAACAACTTCTAAATGAGATGGACAATAAAGAGGAATAGTGGAGAACTGTTTTTGACAGAGTCGCCTTTCAAGAGTATGATAGGCTACGTCACACAATAGATTGGCAGGATGTGAAAGCCGCACCAGTTAGTCGTTGGATGTCGATGCCATACACAGGACTCCTAATTGCTCAAAGATTTGGGGTGATTGTTCATCTTTTAAGCATCAACGGTAATCAAACATTTTTTCCATTGTAGTTTGGTCCTAACGTTCACGCTCAACATCAAGTCGTATCGTTAGTTCACGTCAAAAATGCTCATTTCATCCACGTCAAGTTAGACAGAAAATTTTCGATTCCTACGCCGAATGCACTTTGGAATTTGCACCGAAATGATGATGCAGCAAAATGAGAAAATATATACACTGATCGTATTGAACGATTTAAGAAAATAATGGATACTAATAGATCTAGATTTCCACAATATTTCACGAATCTCGGATGATATTTGTTTAAAATTGTATTGTAACTATTTTTGAATTAATTTTATGGTCATTTTAAATATTTTTATTTAATTATAACTAATTAGAATTAAACTACTAATACGTGTGATTAATTTTAATTAAATATAATTATAATTAATTTTTATTCAATATCCTATACGCCACGTATAGTCCAATACGTGGCGTATAGATATAAATCAGAGGGAATTCAAAATTTTTAAATATATTTAAAGGCTATACGACACGTATTGATCAATACGTGGCGTATTAAATACCAAAGGTTGGGGGAGATACGACACGTATTGATCTATACGTGGCGTATAGACTTTTGTTATATCAGTTTTTACCCCCGTACTGTACCAAACGAACCAAAAAAACAAACACAAAGCCATACGCGACCCGCTTATAAAACGCTCGTTGATTTGGATTGTGGCCTCAAAAAAACTTTGTAAAGGTACGTGTCTCAACCCACGATTATTAATGTTAGGTTTTTATTGAATATTAGCAGGTAAAACTGGGTAGATTAGCGATTTTTAGGTTTGAACTTACGAACTATACGCGACGTAAGACGATGAAGCCATACGTCACGTATAAGTCTATACGCTGCGTATGGCTTGGTTTACCCGGTCACTTGCCTGCGTATGGTCTGGTTTGGGCTGCGTATGGCTTGGTTTACCCGGCAACTCGCCTGCGTATGGCTTAATTGGCCTGCGTATGGCTTATTTTGCTCGGCAACAGCCTATACGCCACGTATAAGCCTATACGTGGCGTATAGGTTTTTAAAAAATTAATAATGATTATTATTATTTATTAATTCAATTAAAAACAATATATTATTATTTATTATTTAAATTAAAAACAATATATTATTATTATTTATTATTTAAAATTTAAACAATATTATATTATTATTTATTATTTAAAATTTAAACAATATTATATTATTATTTATTATTTAAAATTTAAACGACATATTATTATTTATTATTTAAATTAAAAAATTAAAAACAATTAATTATTATCAGATATGGCGGATCATGATGATGATATTGAGATGGATCAGCTAGACGATCTTACGCACTACCCTTTTCTGGATTTTCCGCCCGATACGGAGGCTTATTCCCGTTGCTAGAAGCTCCGGGAGGTGCAGATGGGTCCAGGTACGGTGGTGGATTGGGCCCTCCTCGAGGAGGTGCAAGAGGCCGAGCGAGCTAGGGCCATCATCGGTCAGGACACGCCATGGTCGCGTCTTTTTGACCTTTCTTTTGAGGAGACATACCGAGAGCTGGTCGTCGAGTTTCTTTCGACGTTCATCTACTCAGAGACTGGGCTGCAGCCTCTACCCGGGGAGGCGCCGGATATTGACCTGGATCGTATTTCTTTTTCTATTTTTGGGGTCTTTTACCGTCAGACCCTCCGTCAGTGGGCCGTCACGACGGGCTTATACTACGAGCCTGAGACGGTCACGCCGCTTTTCACTGAGGCGGTGACGGAGGTGGACAAGGAGGAACTCCTTATTTTTTGGGGCTTGATTTCATATAGTCCTTGGTTGGGTACCAAGGGGAGGGTCTCGGGTATTAGAGACTTTTTGTATAGATATCTGCACCGGCTTATTTCGACTTCGATCGCACCGCGTCTGAAAAGCCGTGAGTGGTGCACTGATAGAGATCTTTTCTTCCTTTTCTGCCTGCTTACTGGGAGGCGGTGCGACCTGTCCACGAGCATGGCGCTTTATTTTGCTTCTGCCTATATGCGACAGAAGCGCGGACTTTTATTTGGCGGTGCTTTCATCACGCATAACATGCGGTCGGTCATACCATTTGACCACCATGAGCCTGCGATGTTACCGCCCATTCCCCTGTCCGATTAGACCTTCGCACGGCGAGCGGCATGCGCATCACGCACCGATTTCCGCAGGGCCTTCGGTTCGTAGGGGCCGTCCAGGACCAGGTTTGGGTCCCGGTGCCATTGCCGCAGATGCCTGGACAGGGGGACCCGCCTATGCCTCAGCCGCTACAGGGTATAGCGATTGAGGACGAGCCGCCACACGTCGAGCAGGTCCACGAGCATCCGCCACAGCATCCCCGACACGTACGTCGGTCTGTTAGGCTGGATAGGGCTACCCAGGCATTGCTTGATGGCCTTGTTGCCGACTCACGGCGACAGGGTCGTCAACTCGATCGCATTGAGGACCTAATGATGTGGGCGGTTGAACAACTCGTGAATCAGTCACGAGCCGCCGACATCGAGCCACCCCCACTACCACCGCCACGTCATTATCCGGACGACCCTGTTCAGGGCGGGTCAGGGTGACGGCGGAGCCGGTTTAGGTTTAGTTCTTTTATTTGTATTTTGTTTCTTTCGTTGTTATGTATGTAAAACATTTTGATGTATATATTTAATTTTTTGATGTAATGTATATAATTTTAGTTTATTTGTTTGGTTGTAATGTTTAATATTTTGTTTGGTTTGTAATGTTTTATATTTTGTTTGGTTTGTAATGTTTAATATTTTGTTTGATTAACTAACTTATATTAACAAAATTATATAAATTAAAATAAAAATAAACAAAATATAAAAAAAATAAAAAAAATTATAATTAAATAAAAAACACCTATACGTGCCGTATAGGTCAATACGCCACGTATAGGATTCTTTAACACAAAATCTTCCAACTTTTCAAGAAAATTATTGTGCCCTGCCACATACGCTGCGTATAGGGCAATACGAATCGTATGAGACATATACTTCAAACAGAGAATGACACGTGTCATTCTTATGTCAGAGAGTGAACCTTATACGCCCTCGTATTGATCTATATGAGGGCGTAAAGCGCGACGGCAGGTCTAATTAGCAATATTCCGTGTGTGGTTAGAATTTCCCTTGATTAGAGACCTATAAGCAGTAGAAGAATGTTTTATGTGTTTCAAATAGTAAACTAGGTTTTTAATCTCAACCCTAATAGTGTCGCCACAGTCATTTGGCGAAACTAGCTTCAACGACACTAAGTCCAGAACACAAGTTCTGGCGACACTGTTAGTGTGCCTGTCGACGCTGCCTAAGCAACACTGAGTGTTGCACCACATTGGGTGTCATGCGACACTAGTTAGATTTGATAGTTTTCGCTTGTTAACTATTATGTAGATTGTCTAACAAGAGTATCCTAACTTAGGCCTTTCGTCCAAAGTTAGTTATCCGCCAACCAAGTGAGGTCTAGATCCCTTTTATGTCTGCTTTTGGGGTGATGTGCATGCTGTGTTTATTACAAAAGTGTGTTAATAAACAAAAACGTGTAAAGTATTTACCATAATTGTATGTTGGTAAATGAAAGAAAACTGTTTACTATAAATGTGTGTTAGTAAACGAAAGTGAAGGAAAGTTTTAAAGTAAAGATTGAAAAGAGATAAAATGTATGTTTAAAGAATGCTTTTAATAAACTAAGAAGGTGAATGTTTTAAGAAGTCATTACATTGTGTAGGTATGGGAAGGGAAGGGTTTCTATGGTAACAAGTGCCAGGGCAGTTACGAATTATGCCCACCTCATAAGAGCCTTTGTGGTTCGCTAACAATTGTACAATTGGTTCTGTGTGATAAGGAGTAATGATGGTTACTCATTGTGTAAACTTAACCCCATTCTATGTGATAAGCTAAATGGGTTGTCTGCATCATGGACGACCATCATGATAAAGACGTTACGAAAGCTTCATGGACGGTCGTCATGAACGTTGCGTAGAATCCATGGACGGTCATCACGGAAGATAGTAACTAGTGTGAATTGACGAATGTGGTATTCATTCCATTGACAGTAGTCATGGATGATACTGACTTCAACATATAATGTGTGTGTGAAAGTATATTAGACATAATAATATAAATACGACTTATAAGAAAAGTGTGTGAATGATATATCCTTACTGGCAAGTGTGAAAGTGTGTGTAAATCCTTCTTTTTTTATTATTAAATCCTGTGATTATGAATGTATATTTTATGTAAAGCTAGAACTCAACTCGTGTTAGCTGACTTTTAGTATGCACATCAGGTTAACCGTAGATGCATCGATAGCTTTTGGATTGTTTGGCTGGCGATGAAGACGCAGGCATCCCGTGTGTTTTAAATGAATGATGTAATAGTTAAGACAATAGTTTAAGTATTTATTTTGGTTGACATTTGGATCGATATAATAACGTTAAATTCCGCTGCAATGAATGTATTTATGTTTAAGAATTGTTTGTAATGAGTAAACCCAACAAGTGAGATGTCCCGATCGAGGCCATACACATAACCTATTTTGAAATCCCTAGGAATAAAGCATGTATATAGTTGTTAATTCTCTAACGTTATGATTATCTCAAGGTAAAAAATATAGCTAAAAAGAAATTATTCGGATTGATACGTAGTCTTGAATAACATGTCTTGCAAGCCTTTAGCTACAGTTTATTTCTAGTAGTCAATTTGGTGATATCAATAATAAATTTTGAGGAAAAATAGAGAGTTAGATTAAAGTTTGGTTTTGACCAATGTTAAAAATAGTAAACATTGTTTTGTGACATAAATCAATCACATGCATTTTGTGCCTTAGACAATTTGTAGGAAAATAAATAATACTCATCTTGAAGTTGTATTTATTTTAGCCATTAAATAGATCTTTAAAATCAATGTATTTGTATATTTGTGTGTAGGTAATGACGTGGACATTGTGGAATATTCCATTGGTGGTGGTCATATTAATTGGACCATGGTTGATTCTTAAGCATGTGGACGTGTGATGGAGGTACACTCCGTCTCACCATTACTAAACTTCTGCAAGCTACTTTGTCACTAAAAATAAGATAAAGATTTTTAACAATCTAAAATCTCATAAGTTAGGCTCTCTTTTTAAACAAACTTTTTAAGAATAAAAATCAGGATTTCACGCACCCATGTGATCACCATCCCAATTGCATGCATCCATATGGCGTATAAACGCATCCAGACGTTAAATTCTCCTCCATCCAAAATTTCTCCTCTCCACACATTAACACGTGGGCAATTGATGCTCTAAACACACAAGTAGTTTTTTCTCTGTCCTCTAATGGCCCCAACACTCACATTTATATTTTCTATACAAGAGGTATGTATATGTTCTCCACCCTAGCTGGCAAGAAACCCTTATATAAACCTCCACCCTCCTCTCCAAACATTCATATTCTTTTCTGCAAAGCTCCTAAAAACCAAAACATAAAACCCTAGCTAGTAAAAAATTAAAGATATGTCTGGTGTTTGGATGTTCGATAATGGCGTGCTTCGGCTAGTGGGGAACCCCTGAAGTGATTCCCTTCAGAGTTTGGGCCGACGTAAGGTCCTGGTTCATGTACCCTCAGACGAAGTGGTGACTTCATATGATATACTCGAGAGAATGTTGTCATCATTCGGATGGGAAAGGTACTATGATGATCCTGATTTGTTTCAGTTTCACAAAAGATCAACCGTGCATCTTATTTCTCTCCCTAAACACTTCAACAAGCTCAAATCGATGCATATGTATGATATAGTCGTGAAGAACCTCAATATGTTTGAAGTAAGAGATATGTACCTTAACTAGTTTGTCCGAAGTGGAGTTCAAATTTGAAGTTTTCTTTTTGTTTTTAAGTTTTAATTAAGAAGCTAATTTCATGTAGCTCAAGGGTTGTTTGGAGTTCATCATGTGTACGTAAATCTTATATTGGGGTTCTGTTTAATGAAAACTCAAGTTTCAGTGTGTGACTACAAGTGTGTGTATATGTTATATGCTTTATCACTGTTTTCTGCTTTTATATATGTAAAGAAATAGATGCATATACGATATAGATATATATAGTATATATGGATATACATAATGGTGCATGATTGGTGACATCCGAGTTTTCTGAATTTATTCGCAACCAAGACAGTACAACGGCCGGAGTTCTTAATTTAATTTGTGATGGTTGCAGAAGTCTATTCATCCAAGAGTTTCTTTAGTTTTTCTGTTTGAATTTGATAACTATGAGGGATTGATGCATATAATTAAATAGTGAAAGCATCATTCATTACTATAACTAGTCAATTAAACATAGAACATTCAAACATACTCTTTAAAACAACAATCATATTGAAGGGATGTCAATCTTGAGTCGAGTAGCCTTCATTTATTCATTCCATGCATCTATCCTTTAAGCATCTCAGTTCTCTGTCTGCTATCAATCTGAAGTGGATACTAAATATACAAGCTTTTAGGTAAAACATTTCCCCATAAATCATTGTATCTGTACATTAAACAATTTATCTTTAACATAAACAATCACAAATACTTTCACATTCACTTATTCATAATTTAACATTCATACTCTACTTTCACAACCATTTATCTATCACGTAAGGATGATCAATCCATTTACTTTGCCGTTCGTCTGTCACGAAAAGTCTGTATTAACTGTCAGCCTACCAAAGTAGCCGTACTATCCCTGTCTGTATACCAAAATAGCCGTATTAACGGTCCGTTTACCGAAGTAGCCGTATTACTATCATCGTCCGTCTACTAAAGTAACCTATTACTATCGCCGTCTGTCTACCGAATTAGCCGTATTACTATACCATCCGTCTAACGAAGTAGCTGTATTAATCGTCGAAGTAGTCGTCTTACTATCACATTACTATACACACTTTGTCATTTATCATTAGCCGCCAATCTATCGAAGTAGCCATAAACTATCATTCTTTACTATACACATATTATTAGTTATCATTAATCGTCCGTCTACCGAGGTAGCCGTATTAACTATCGTACATCACTATGCACACATTTTCATTAATCAACTCATACTTTAAAACATGGAACATGCTTTAACCCGTACTTTAAAAAATTTAAGTATAGATCTTTCATTAACACATAAGTATACACTCTTGCCCCAAATTGTTATAAAACATTTAAAAGAGGTATCTAGAAACTCACCTGAGACAACATGGTCAAATGTCTTTAGGGATCTTCTAACATGTACGTACACACCCTGAAGGGCTTAGCTTTGCATACAACATATTCATACAACACTCAATACCAAGAACTTGGAAGTACTCGCAAGCATACCCGAGAACTTGGAAAAGTTCTCGGTTCAGCCTTGGATGCGAGAATTTTAGAAGTTGTCGGCCAAATCACATGCACGAGAACTTTGAAGTTCTCGGCATATGCTCCCCCGAGAACTTGCTCGAGAAGTAAGACCGAGAACTACCATTGAGAACTTTAGGCCGTGAACTTCTGGTTCATACAAAAAAACCGTAACTTTCACTATCAGACTTTTTACGTTCAAACGTTTTGTCTAGCAGTCAGGAATCTAAATGTATAAGCTTTACCCCGATTCATGCTCAAAATGCAACCTTTTAAGGATAAAACACCATCTTTAACCAATAACCCGTTTCAAGCTAAAAACATGAGTTTTAAGGTTATTTTCTTACCTCAATCGACGTATAACTCTTGTATATTCTTCCTCTAGCTATTCTCAGCGAAAACCGCCCTCAAACAGGACCGAACCTTGGTTTTCTCCCTTTTTCTCTCTTGGCCGAGAACTTGGCCGAGATCTTCCTTCAACTTCCGAGAACTTCGCAGAGGGGACGGCTAGGGGGTTTTCCTCCTTAAAATCTTTCACATTTAGTCCCTCATCTTCTCAGGAACTTCCATAACCCATAGTTATTTATTTTTGTCATTTTTTGAATATTACAATTCCTGCCCAGATTTGTAGGTGGCTATTATACCAATATGTAGCACTTGATTTGTATGTGGATTATGGATAAACAAACAAATCTTCTACTGTAGGGAACCATAAAGAAATGGGTAAAATATGGATAAAGAGTAAAACACAATATATTATCTGTTGGAAATAATATCTCTTCAATTTTCTAATCCATATATTTGTTTGTGTGATTGTTTCATGAAAATGAATTGTGGGATACTGGACTTGTTAGATGGAGGCTTAACTGGACTTAACTAAGTTAGGACTTCATGTGGCAGCTGGAACATTCTTGGAGGGGTTATTCTGTCAGAAGTTAAAACCTTTGGAGTATAAAAATCACTCACTATCTTATTTCACACGAACATTCATACGCTCCTGGAGTGTCTCTTCGTGTTCTAGATTAGGGTTTCTGTTATCGTCATCTTTGACGATATTGATCTAGAATTTCTCTTGTATTTTCTCGTTCAGATCATCGAGTTGATAATCTGATAGTCTGGTATTTTTTGTGTGGTTTGTATTTGTATGTTACTCTGGTATTTGTTGGTAGAAATTTGTCTATGTTTATCTTAGATATGATATTCTTGACATTATCCATACAACACACCCTACAACGATTTACAACACATATACATATTCATACAAAACCAACCAGCTCCTTTGAGCCATAACACTTTTTAAGGAAATCTGCTGCGATTAACTATCATTAACTACCCTAACACAATAATAATCCTAAATCATACTTTGTATTACAATAATAATATAGAAAAATATAAGTCTAGAATACGTGTGCAGTCTAACAAAATTTACGTACTTAGATGATTAATCTATTTTGTAAACTACAATGGTCTTTCTAAACTAATGACTCCCATTCTAGTTGATGTACTTATAATAAATTATCAATAATCTCTAATCAATCCTCATTTCCACATACACGGTACCCGTACTTTTGCACTTCTTGTACAAAAACACAAGTGATTGACTAGAAGGGTGGTCATAGCTATTCCCTTTTGTTCTTAATTAACACTCAAGTGTTCCATTGCACATAAAGAGCTTATTAGCACCCATTCATATAAGTGGCGTACAGTTCTTTCATTTTCATTGGCATTGCAACCATCGTTATTGTTCTCATTTCTATCCATATGGGATGTCAGAAATTGGAGATATGAGTGAGTTTATATCTAATGTATATCTTGGTCACCTACTTTTCTCTTCATCATCTAATTTAGATTCCATTCTTACAAGATTAATCACCATCCAACATCTATCAACCTGTATAAGAAAAAAAGTTATTCATGCCTATGTAGCAGTTTGATATATACATGACTAGTTTTACAATCCCTAGGAATAAAGCATGTATAAAGTTGTTAATTCCCTAATGTTATTATTATCTCGAGGTAAAAAAGAAATTATTCGGATGCATATGTATTCTTGACGTAGCAAGTTTTGTAAGCCTATGGCTCCGGTTTATATCTAGTGGTCAATCTGGAGACTAATTTTAAGGAAGAAAACGTATATGGATTTAAGTTCGGTTTTGATTAATGTTAAGAACATTAGAATTTGACCTGTGACACAAAAAGTAATCACATGATTTTTGTGCCTTGACCATCAACGATCGTGGTGAAATTGCTAGGAAAATAGATAATACTCGTCTTGAAGTAAATAAGTTGTAGTTATATTTGCCATTAAATACATCCTTAAAATCAACATACTTGTATATTTATGTGTAGGTAATGACGTGGACAATGAGGTGGTATGGAACATTTCATTGGTGGTGGTCATATCGATTGGACCATGGTTGATTCTTTGGCATTTGGACGTGCGACGAGGGTCTACTCCGTCTCACCATGACTACTCAAGTTTCTTCAAGCTACTTTGTCACTAAAAAAGAAGATACTTCTAACAATATGAAACCCCATAAAACTTTGGTTATCTTTTTGAACAACCTTTTTAAGAATATAAATCAGGATCGTGTGCATCCATGTGATCGCCATCCCAGTCGTATGCTACTTGCAGCCAAATTTTTGATTGGATTGTTGTTCATAGCAAGAGGTGCAAGTCCAAGTATTCGAATGTCGTCATCATTATAGTGCTAAACTTACCTTTAAAAAAATAAGAAAGAAAAAGCGAAGAGGTAATCAATCCATATATCTTAACCAAACATAAGTTTTAATTAGAAATGCCATACGTCTATTTCATGTTATGTTTATGAAGAATAATATTATCAGTGGCAAGATTTGTCCATAGGTTTAATATCGGGGTGTTCCCAATGAATTTAGATAATTATGTTATTAATCTTTGTAAAACCAATTGAGGATACTTTATTAAGAGAAACATATAAATCATTCAACTCCTTTTCATTTAGTGACTTCTAAAAATTGCAATTATGGAACAAATTTGCAATAATTAAGTTTTTTACAAATGACTCAATCATGCAAAAGCATCCATATGTACTAACAAAAAATTGGGGTTATAATAGGATGGAAAAAGACTTTAGATTCTCCCCATTCAAAATTTCCCCTCCCCACACATTAACACGTGGGAAATTGATGCTCTAAACACACAAGTACTTTTTTTTGGTCCTCTAACGGCCCCAACACTCAATATATGTTATATACAAGAGATAATCCTACATGGCTAGAAACCATTATATAAACCTCCACCCTCCTCTCCAAACATTCATATTCTTTTCTACAAAGCTCCTGAAAACCAAAACATAAAACCTACATAGTAAAAAATTAATTAAAGATATGTCTGGTGTTTGGATGTTTGATAATGGCGTGCTTCGGCTTGTGGGGAACCCAGGAAGTGATTCCTTTCAGGGTTTGGCCCGACGTAAGGTCCTGGTTCATGTACCCTCGGACGAAGTGGTGACTTCATATGATACACTCGAGAGAATCTTGTCTTCATTCGGATGGGAAAGGTATTATGATGATCCTAATTTGTTTCAGTTTCACAAGAGATCAACCGTGCATCTTATTTCTCTCCCTAAACACTTCAACAAGCTCAAATCGATGCATATGTATGATATAGTCGTCAAGAACCGTAACATGTTTGAAGTAAGAGATATGTACCTTAACTAGTTAGTCCGAAAGTGGAGTTCAAATTTGAAGTGTTTTTTGTGTTTTTAGGTTTTAATTAAGAAGCTAATTTCATGTAGCTCAAGGGTTGTTTGGTGTTCATCGTGTATCTGTAAATCTTATATTGGGGCAATGAAAAATTAAGTTTAAGTTGTGTGACTACAAGGTGTATACAGAAAAAAAATACAAATAATAAAAAAAAGTTATTTATTTTAGAGTTGCTCCCTTTATGTTTTCTTGTTTTGAAAATGATTCATGAGTCTTTAATCGCAACTTTAGCAAGAAACTTTTTTTTAATATAACAAATGTAAGCATCGTTCAAAAAATATCACTCTAATACCCTGGTACCCTCACAAAATTCAAAACTTACAACATAAAGAAAAATTGAAACCAAAAGAATTAGGTAAAAGGAAAAGTTTAGAATTGAAACCAAAATAACTAGTGAAAGAAAAATTTAAACCAAAAGTTGAAAACTTACAACATGAAGAAAAGTTAGAGAGGAAGCGTCTATGGTGGAACTAAGGATCTGGATAGGAACGATTGAAAGTTGAAACGATGGGGATTTTTTTTTTAATTTTGGTTAATCGATTAAACTAATTGGACATGAGCTATAATGGTTTTTGGGTTAAAATTTTAAAAATTAAAACGAGCCTTTAATGATTTAAATTTCACTATTAAGAAATAAGTAACTGGGCTTAATTTTTAAACTATAATTTTTTTAATATGTAAAACGTTTAAATAACTTATTTCTTTAGCATAAAATATATATAGTTTTAATGCGAATGTGGTAAGTATTTATTTTTTATAAAACTAACGGTGTCAATCGTAAAAAAAATAATAGTGTCATTCAAAATTTTCCTATTACACGACACATATAAGACACGAAAATCAATGGTGTCGGGTGAACCTGTACACTATATGCGTTTTCTTTGTTCTTTGTTTTTCAGCTGTGTGACTACATATATGACTTGAAAGAAAAGTGTGTGAATGATATGCTCAGTGTGAAAGTGTGTGTAAATTCTTTTTCTTTTATTAAATCATGTGATTATGAATGTATGTTTTATGTGAAACTAGAACTCACTCACCGTTAGTTGACTTTTAGTATGTGCACATTAGGTTAAGTATAGGTGCAGCGATAGCTTTTGGATTGTTTGGCTGGCGATGAAGAGTTACCCAACATTGAAGACTCCTGGCATCCCGTGTGTTTTAAATGAAAGATGTAATAGTTGAGACAATATTTTAAATGTTTAATTTGGTTGACATTTGAATCCATGTAATGATGTTAAATTCCACTACAATGAATGCATTTAAGTTTAATAACTGTTTGTAAATAAGTAAATTCAACAAGTAAGGTGTCTCCGATCGAGGCCTTACACATAACCTGTTTTGAAATCCCTAGGAATAAATCACGTATATAGTTGTTAATTCCCTAACGCTATGATTAACTCGAGGAAAAAAAATATAGGTAAAAAAAAAAATTATGCGGATTATGTAGTCTTGCATAACATGTTTTGCAAGCCTTTTGTCACAGAGTTACTTCTTTTTATCACGGAGTTACTTCTTTGACTCGCGTTTGACCCTTAGTAACCAACTAAAGTTTTTTTCAAATGACTCAATTATGCAGAAGCATCCATATGTTGGTATTCAGTGGTGATTAGTTTTACTTTTGTAAAAAAACGGGTTTTGACAGAGAAATTAATTAATTCAGTTAATTAATAAATGTGCAGCGGAAAATAAAATCATAACCTATTTAACAGCACTGACAAACCGAACAGGATCTGGTTATGAACACACAAACACAAAAAAAAACAATTAATCTACTGATGAGATTAATTATACCTTTGTAGTTAATGATTAACCGGTTGAGACATCGAGGTACAACGAGCCGGAGCTTGACACAAACTAAAAGCGTGGAACGGGGCGGTGCCGGTCAACAGCGACGTCTTGAGGTTGCCGGAAAGATCAAAGGCCGGAGCCTTAGCTTCTTTTGTCGCTAGCTGAAGTTTGACAGGAAAAAACCAAGAAGTCAATGACTTCTTTTCCTTGCGGCTGGAACACAATTAGTCGTAGGGATAAAGAATTATGATTATTATATAAATAATAATCATAAACCCTATTAATTGTTTCCGGGTCCAAAGTTTAATACGAGATAAAAAGCCCGAACCTATTTAGTTGTTTTAATGAAAGATTAAAACAATATATATAATTATTATTTATAAACCAGTATAAATAATAATTCCCGTCTAACGAATATATATATATAAAATATATCGTCTCGCTAACAGTTCGTAATTACAAGTTAAGCGGGTTAAGTGGATTTAATGTTCGTTGCCCTAGGTGTAACTCTTACGGGTCACAACTAAGTTAGTAGCGTTAAATAATCAGGACCGGACATATAATTCTAACAGTCTCCCACTTGGACGTCCTTCGATTAAGTTCCTTAACGCAGACAACCAGCGGTATTCTAGCTACACATGGCTGACCCTAACAAGGTATGACACTTTAAAATCATTAACCAAAACATCTTGCTATTGCAAGACAATAGACTTATGGTAAGAATCGTCATTTATCCTTTCTGTAAAAGACATCAATTGAATCAATGAGACATGGATTTAGTTCATTCTCATATGGCGTTCAATTATTATTGTTCTCGATCAAGAATCAAAGTGGTCCAATCAAGCACACAGTAAGTTTGGGTAAGGCCTTACACTTCACTAGTTTGAATCAACGAGGGCGCCACGATGCTTATCTGTTACATATATAATGCAAGAGTACAGAATCCCTTATTGACTACATACAACTCCCACTGAACTTTAGAACTATTCCTAATCAAAGCCTTTATGACTGGCAGTTACGCGACAGCGTTTGACAGTGATTAAAGAACAGTTCTTGGTAAACGGCAGTTCTAGTACGTATCTCAGGTCAGAGGATACTAATGAGTATACCAATAGCAAAACATCTTATGACAAAGATCCATGAAGATGATTTGATGCGAGTTACATCCAACGTCGTTCAAAATGAGGCATGTGAAGTTCGGAGTCAACTCCTTGAGCCAAAGTTCAGAAAAGTCTTAATTCAGAGACGTTCCCACGAGTCTGACCGACTACAGATAATTAAGAATACAAGATTCATGGATTAAACGTATTAAAATCGAACACAGTTATAAGAATTCAAAATTGCATTTAAATCAGTAAACCAAAAAGAATTCAAACGTACAACTGTTTAAATGTTCGCACATTCAAAATACTAAATCAAAACATATCACTAGCAAATCTAAGACCAATAACATCTCTGTGAAGATCATGCTTGTCCTGAGTCATGGGCTTAGTAAACCGGTCCGCTGGGTTTTGATCTGTGTCTACTTTGCTTATCATGACGTCTCCACGTTCCACAATTTCCCATATATAGTGGAACTTCCTTTGAATGTGCTTGGCTTTGTGATGAGATCTGGGCTCTTTGGCTTGAGCAATAGCACCTGTGTTATCACAAAGTATCTCGATTGGTTGGCGAATACTCGGAACCACATCGAGGTCAGTAATGAATTTCTTCATCCAAGCAGCTTCCTTAGCAGCATCTGATGCGGCTATATACTCAAATTCGGTGGTTGAATCCGCCACTACACTCTGCTTGGAGCTTTTCCATGAGACAGCTCCTCCATTAAGTATGAATACGAAACCCGACTGTGAGCGAAAGTCATCTCGGTCAGTTTGAAAGCTAGCATCAGTGTAACACCGTATAGTGAGCTCCTCTTTCACTCCTCCAAATATTAAAAACATGTCTTTGGTCCTTCTTAAGTACCTCAGGATGTTCTTGACTGCACTTCAATGGGCAATGCCAGGACTTTGCTGGAAACGGCTGGTCATGCTTAAAGCATACAAGACGTCAGGTCTAGTGCACAACATAGCATACATGATAGAACCAATCGCTGAGGCGTATGGAATTGCTTCCGTTTCATTAATTTCAATGTCCGTGGAAGGAGATTGTGATTTGTTCAACACAGTGTCTTTAGTCATCGGAACACCTCCTTTCTTGGAGTTTTCCATCCTAAAGCGTGTCATCATTTTGTCTATGTAAGTACTCTGACTTAGCCCTAGGAGCCGCTTAGATCTATCTCTGTAGATCTTGATTCCTAGAATGTAAGCAGCTTCTCCAAGATCCTTCATTACAAAACAAGATCCTAACCATTGTTTGACTTTGTCAAGCACAGGGATGTTGTTTCCAATGATCAGTATATCATCCACATACAAGATGAGAAATGATACAGTGCTCCCACTAGCCTTTCTGTAAACACAAAGCTCATCTTCATTCTTGACAAAACCAAATTCTTTGATTTTCTAATCAAAATGAAGATTCCAGCTTCAAGATGCCTGTTTAAGTCCATAAATGGACTTATTCAGTTTGCAGACCCTACTAGGATACTTTGGATCAACAAAACCGTCAGGCTGAACCATATAGACATCTTTAGAGAGATGTCCATTAAGAAAAGCTGTTTTGACATCCATTTGCCATATCTCGTAATCATGGTACGCGGCTATGGCAAGCAGTATCCTGGTCGATTTGATCATAGCAACGGGTGAGAAAGTTTCATCATAGTCAATACCTTGAGTTTGAGTGAAACCCTTTGCAACTAGCCGTGCTTTATAGGTTTGTACATTACCATGCATGTCGGTTTTTCTTTTGAAAATCCATTTGATCCCTATTGCCCGAAAACCGGGGGTAGTTCAATCAAGTCCCATACCTGATTATCACGCATAGATTGCATTTCGGCGTTCATGGCTTCAAGCCATTTCTCGGATTCAGGATCTGAGATAGCAGATTTATAGTTTGTAGGTTCGTCATTTGACTCAGCTACTAACAGGACTTTAGAAGCTTCAAGATGCCATAGGTATCTATTAGGTTCTTTACGAGACCTGCTACTTCTGTGAACGCTTGTGTTTATGTCTGATTCATCAGCAACAACTTCTTGTTGATCAGACGCTCCGACTTCCTCAGCGGTTGTTTGTGTTTCTCGAATTTCTTCAAGATTCATAATATTATTTCCGGTTCCTCGATTTAGAAGATCTTCCTCGAGAAAGCGTCCTTTCCTTTTGATGGAAACAATGTTTGCATCAGGATGATAGAAATAATATCCGCTTTTGTTGTAATAACCGACGAAAACAACTTTTTCGCCTTTGGGATCGAGCTTGTCATCAGAATCGTTGGTGACATATGCATCACATCCCCATACTCTAAGGTAAGACAAATTGGGTTTAGACCCGTGCCATATCTCATATGAGGTTTTGTCCACCTTCTTAGTCGGTGTCAGATTTACAAGGCGGGCGGCGGTCATAAGAGCATAACTCCAGAATGAGTGAGGCAAGTTAGTTCTACACATCATCGATCGAACCATATTAAGTAGGGTTCGATTTCTCCTCTCGCTCACGCCATTAAGTTGGGGTGTGCCAGGAGGAGTGGGCAGAGAAATAACTACGTGCTCCTTTAGATGATTAAGAAATTCTAAGCTGAGATACTCGCCACCTCGATCTGATTGAAGTGTCTTGATAGATTTATCGAGTTGTTTCTCTACTTTGTTTTGAAACTCTTTGTACTTTTCAAATGTTTCATGCTTGTGTTTCATAACATATACATAAGCATATCGACTATAATCGTCAATAAATGAAACGAGGTATCTTTCATGATTTCTAGACATGGTTCTGAAAGGGCCACACACATCAGTGTGTATAAGGCCTAGCAGATCGTTGGCTCGTTCACCAACATGGGTGAAGGGGTCCTTTATGAGTTTGCCACCTAAACAAGACTCACAATTATCAAATGAGTCATGTCTGGTATGTTCAAGAATTCCCTCGGATTGGAGTCTTTTAATGCGTGTCTTGCTTTTGTGGCCAAGTCGACAATGCCAGAGAAAAGTATCATTAATGCCATATTTGATACGTTTAGAAAGATTATATATGTTATTGTCAGTTTGAACGTCAATCTCATAAATACCGTTTTGAGGTTTAGCCTCAAAATAAAAGAAATCATTTAAGTAGGCAGAAATAGCAATACCATTAAAAACGTACTTAAATCCTTGTTCAAACAATAAAGAAACTGAAATAATGTTTCTGGTTAAACCAGGTGTAAACAAACAATTGTTTAAAACAACCACAAGGCCAGAAGGGCATGAGAGATGATATGTTCCAGTTGCAAGAACTGGTACTCTTTTCCCATCACCAACGATGAGCTCCATGTCGCCTTGTTTCAGCTTCCTCCAACTTTTAGGCTCCTGCAAGACATTAATGATGTGGTATCCACATCCAGTATCAAATACCCATGTGTTGCTAGAAACAGTAAAAATTTCAATAACACAAATGAGAATACCTGAAGAGGTACCCTCACCACTGGCCCCCTGCAGCTTCAGCTTGGCTAGATATTCAGGACAGTTACGTTTCCAGTGTCCCATTTTGTTGCATTCAAAGCATTGGCGCTCCTCATGAGGGGGTGCTTTTGAATCTTTCTTGTTATTGTTGGTGGCAGGCTTGGCAGCAACATTAACCTTCTTCTTGCTTTTGTTATTATAACCTCTTTTCTTGGGGTTAGGTTTTTTAATACCAGCAGATCTGACCATCAGAACTTGATTTTTCTTTCCTTGGATATTCATCTCGACCGTTTTGAGCATACCATGTAGCTCGGCCACTGTCTTCTCCAAGCCATTCATGTTAAAATTCATTACGAATTGAGCATAGGAGCTTGGGAGAGAGTTTAAGATGAAATCAGTAGCCATGTCATCCTTCATGGGATATCCAAATTTGTTCATCTGGTCGATGTACCCTTTCATCTTAAGTACATGAGCACTAACATGTGTGCCCTCTTGCATCGTGCAACAAATGAGCTGAGACATGGTTTCATAGCGTTCTTGTCGGGCTTGTTTCAGGAACATGCTCTTAAGTTGCTCAATCATGTCAAAGGTACTCAGGTCCTCCATGCTCTTTTAGAGCTCACGGGACATGCAGGCAAGCATAAGGCAGGCCACCTCAGTGGCATCATCTTTTTGTTTTTCCCAGGCCTTACGAGCGGCAGCCGTGTTACCATCGGGTGCCTCAGGGACCGGTGCATCGAGAACATAGAGCTTCTTGGCCATCTTGAGAACTATTCTCAGATTGCACTGTCACGATAGAAAGTTGGTGTTATCCAGCTTTTCATTCTCAAGGATAGACTTGAGAGCGAATGAGTTATTAGTATTATTATTTTCAGTAGACATCTGTCTAGATAAGCAAAGAAAATGAATTAGTATAACGAAAGTGAAAAATCCTTATTAATTTATGACCCAATTTCAGAAATTAGAATAAGGAGTGAGAATCTAGCTAAATCAGTCACTAATGGTAGCTGTGGCATACAACATTAGTAAGTGGGTAACTAGACTGAAAATTCGTGTCAATTGTGAAAAGATGCACAACTCTCGTGTATGAGGCCGCTAAGACAAGACATGTCTCTGCATTGATACGTTTAGCCTCATATATGCCCACTTTTAATCTCTTGACAGTTGGGGCATGTAACAAGAGAGAAAAGTAATAGTCGTCCTAAAACAGGTACTTGCGGAAGGGCCGGATGTGTCAACGAAACCCTTGTGCCTTGGAAGGATAACCTACGCATCCAGTGCGGTGCTGTGGCTCCAAACACCGATGTTTCATTTTATGCTCCAAGTGTTCCTTATAATAGGATGGCATAGACCATTGGTTTTAAATATGGGTTTCAATTTTAGTGTTTACCGAATAGGGTCAAACACAACGAATGATTAAATCATACGTGTGTTGTAAAAGCCAGTTTTACTATTTAAAGTCATGACAAATTTGATGAACCCTTTCACCTCTCAGGAGACTTTATTTTAAATAACCTATTAAAACTAAGTTTGTCGCGACTTGAATAACCAGTTAAAGTTAATAGTTGAAAACTATTAAGTTATAAGTTTTGAAATTAAATTTAGTTTAAATTGCAAAACTTTAGCGGTTATTTATTTTATAAAAACAAGCCAGTTGTTATTTTTTTATAACAATCTACAAGTTGTAAAATTAGAACTTGGGGTGAAAAATTGTGACATTTTAAAACTCCTTTTAAAACGTTTGGTGTTTGGTTGTGTAAGGCCCCTTTCCTAGGTAACCTCACTTGTTGGATTTACTCATAAACATAGTCATAAATACTGAGCTTAAATTTAAAACATTCAGAAGTAGCGGAAGCAAACATCATTCATATTACATGATGTAACAGCGGAAGTCTTAACAATTAAATACAAAACATTGTCTTAACATATAAATATGGGATGTCAGTCTTGTGTCGGGTAACCTTCACGCCATCGCACGACCTTTTCTTCCTTTACCTGAAATGTATATTAAAAGTCAGCTAACGCTGGTGAGTTCTAGTTTAAAACTATTAAGTATGATCATTCTTTTCTTTATAAGTATACATAATTATATACATACATTTCTATAAATATGTATTCATAGCTTTTACTTTTCTTTCTTCATTCTTATGTGATTACATAGATATGCATTCACCTTTTCTTTCCTTTACATTCATTGGTCATACACATAAAGGTGATCAACCCGTCTTTTAGTGCGTATATCACAAAGACATACGCCCTTAAGGTACCGTCATAGCCCTTTTACTCGTCCGGTCCTAGAAACCGCCCGCCTTAACTTTGGTCCGGCCAACCTTCGGCCGTCCCTCTTACCCGTCCTACCGTCGTAGTCCGTCATATTCGCTCGTCTGCCCTAAGGCATCCGTTTCCCACGCGAACTATTGTTTATGAAACCGTTATACTATTTTAGCATTTACTTCGACCGCCCATTAATGCCTTTTGTACGTCCTAGCTTGAAGGAACGTATCTTTCCCGGTTGCAAAATAGTCGCGTGGTCGTCCGTCTACAAAAGTAGCCGTTAGCTTCGTTTCCGTCCATAAAGTATACATACATTCATAACATGCAATATAAATAATTATAAAAGCAAGATTTCATTTATTTACGTTATGCCATTCTTTCATTCATTCTTTGTAAACATACGTTTCATTCTCTGTTCATAATTCATTCTCATATATATATATATATATATATAATATATATATTAGTATATTACGTATGATCACATTAGCATTCATATCATTTATTCATTTAGTGTATACATTTCAGTCCCAAAACATTTAATAAGGTTTGCACATATCATAGAAGGGGGCACATAGAACTCACCTGATAAGCTAGTCTTGGTTGTCCTAAACAAAGGTCCAACAATGTCACGTACGATCTGAATTAGGTAGTTAAATACACATCAGACCCATTCTCGACTCTAACGGTTTAATCATTCTAAACATACTGACTTTACTTACTGGTCTGCTGCCTGCGCACTTAGTAAGTGCGCAAGGCCTTGCTCATGCGTACTTGACAAGTGCGCAGAGCATTCTTCTTGCGTACTTGGTAAGTACGCATGATCTTTCTCCTGCATACCTGCGTACTTGGTAAGTACGTATGATTTTTCTCCTGCGTACCTGCGTACTTGGTAAGTACGCAGGATCTTTCTCCTGCGTACCTGGACGTCCCTACTGCGTACTTGATAAGTACGCAGCACCTGTTTTCTGGACAAGTCCGAAATTTTGCATGTTAATCCGATCATGCTAATCTTACAACTTTCTTTTATCAAAAGGTGCGGTTTTCACTCTAGATGCTAGTTCTATGCTTATTTTCAAGTTTCATCCATAAAAACGTCTCCTATTTAGCTAAAACCCGAAAAATACCAAAACGAAGAAAAACTCAGTTTAAGGTCGAATCGTTACCTGGATTGTGATTCTGATTCGGAGGTTTTGCTCACGAGCTCAGTAGTAACGTGCTCCTTCAATTTCGAGTTAATCCGTCGACTTTCTCTCTCTAGACCCGACTCTCCTTTCTCTCTCTAGCTTGCAAGTGTTGGTGAAAATGAGAGCTTCAAGGCTGTCTTGGCCCTTATATACCTGGGCTTCGCTCGGCCCGTTGGAGCCGAGCCCAAGCCCGTCCGTTTTTTTCTTTTGTTTTATGAAGATTAAGTCTTTATCGTGTTATTATTTACTAAATTACTAATTTTGGGGTGTTACAAGTCTACCCTCCTTAAAGAGGTTTCGTCCTCGAAACTGCTTATACGTTAAACAATTGAGGGTATAGTCCCCTCATCTCGTCTTCTTTTTCCCACGTAGCTTCTGACCCTTTTCTGTGCTTCCATTGTATTTTGACTAGAGGAATCGACTTATTGCTTAGTCGTTTCTCAGCTCTGTCAAGGATGGCTATCGGTTCCTCTACATAATTTAGACTGTTATCTACTTCGATCTCGTCGTAAGGTATGTGAGTTGTGCCGTCAGCTAGGCACTTGCGTAAGTGCGACACGTGGAACGTAGGGTGTATTCCACTAAGCTCAACGGGTAGGTCGAGTCTGTAAGCAGCTTGACCCACTCTCGCTAAAATCTTGAAAGGTCGGACAAACCTTGGGCTTAGTTTGCCACGTTTTCTGAATCGGATGATTCCTTTCCATGGTGATACCTTTAACAGTACCATGTCCCCCACTTGAAACTCTAAATCCCTTCTTCTCTTATCCGCGTATGATTTTTGTCTGTCTTTTGCGGCTTTCATTCGAGCCTTGATTTGATCAAACTTCTCGGAAGTAGCTTTGACCACTTCAAGACTTGCAAAATCCTCCTGTCCAATTTCCCCCAACAAACCGGGGTCCTACATTTCCTCCCATACAACATTTCAAATGGCGGCATGCCAATAGTCGAGTGATAGCTGTTGTTATATGAAAATTCTGCCAATGGTAGATGGCTATCGGAGCTCCCACCGAAGTCAATGATACAGGCCCGGAGCATGTCCTCCAAGGTCTGAATGGTCCTTTCCGATTGTCCATCGGTTGGGGGTGGTAAGCGGTGCTGATGTTTAGTCTGGTGCCCATTGCTTCATTGAATTTCTTCCAAAACCTTGACGTGAATCTAGTATCCCTGTCGGACACAATCGACAGCGGCATACCATGTCTGCTCACAACTTCCTTGATAAATATTTCTGCTAGTCTTTCTGACGAAGAAGTCTCATGTATTGGCAAGAAGTGAGCACTTTTCATCAAGCGGTCGACGATCACCCAAATGGTATCATTGCCTTTAGCTGTTCGCGGTAGCTTGGTAATGAAGTCCATCGTGATCTCCTCCCACTTCCATTCCGGTATTGGTAGAGGTTGCATTTTACCGCATGGTTTCTGTTGCTCGGCCTTAACTAGAGAACACGTTAGGCACTTGCTCACGTATTCTGTCACATCATTCTTCATGCCAGGCCACCAATACTCCTTCTTCAAGTCTTGATACATTTTGTTTGTCCCGGGGTGGATAGAATAGCGATACTTATGGGCCTCATCGAGTATTTTGGCTCTAAGCCCGCCAATCTTAGGTATCCACATTCGGCCAAACCTAGTTCGTACACCGTATGCATTTGCATCCAAATTTCCTTGTTGTCCTACTATTCTTTCCCTTTTTATATTTCCTTCTAATAGTGATTCGTCTTGTGCCTTTGATATTTCACTCATCACATCTGGTGTTATAATCAGCTGACACGCTTTGATCCGTATAGGTTCCGATTCTTCCTTTCTGCTTTAAGCGTCAGCCACCACGTTTGCTTTGCCTGGATGGTACAATATCTCACAGTCATAGTCCTTCAGTAGCTCTAACCACCTCCTTTGCCTCATGTTTAATTCCTTTTGTTCAAAAAAGTACTTCAGGCTTTTGTGATCGGAGTAAATGGTGCATTTAACTCCATACAGATAGTGCCTCCATATTTTCAACGCGAAAACTACTGCCGCTAACTCTAGATCGTGTGTTGGGTAGTTAACCTCGTGAATCTTTAGTTGTCGCGAGCGTAAGCAATTACCTTTCCTCGTTGCATAAGTACGCAACCTAAACCCTGACCCGAAGCGTCAGAGTAGAATACTAAGTCTTCATTCCCCTCAGGTAGCGCCAAGACTGGAGCTTGGGTTAATCGTGCCTTAAGTTCCTCAAACGCGTTGTTTTGGGTTGGACCCCATTCATATTTCACTTCCTTCCGGGTCAACTTAGTTAGTGGCGAGGCTATTCTTGAAAAATCTTAAAATGAACCTTCGATAGTAGCCTGCCAATCCCAGAAAACTTCTGTGGGATGTTCCATTCCTTTACTGTCTCGATCTTTGCAGGATCCACCATGATTCCATTTGGGTTTATTACATGACCTAGGAATTGGACTTTCCTAAGCCAGAACGCGCATTTGGAGAATTTTGCGTATAACTTTTCCTGCTTTAGCACCTCCAGAACCTCTTTTAGGTGACAGTGGTGATCACCCTTGCTTTTTGAATATACCAGTATGTCGTCTATAAAGACTATCACCGATTGATCCAACATGGGTCGACATACTCTATTCATCAAGTCCATGAACGCTGCTGGTGCGTTGGTCAATCCGAAGGACATCACTAGAAACTCATAATGCCCATAACGCGTGCGAAACGCGGTCTTTGGTACGTCTTCTTCTCTTACTTTCAACTGATGGTAACCCGACCTAAGATCGATCTTTGAGAACCAACTTGCACCTTGCAGTTGATCAAAAAGGTCGTCTATTCTAGGCAGTGGGTATTTGTTCTTTACTGTCCTCTTGTTCAACTCGCGGTAGTCAATGCACATGCGCATGCTGCCGTCCTTCTTCTTTACAAATAGTACCGGAGCGCCCCACGGTGAGATGCTCGGTCTAATAAATTCTTTTTCTGTTAGTTCCTCTAGTTGAGACATCAATTCTTTCATTTCTGACGGAGCCAATCGGTAGGGGGCTTTGGCAACGGGCTCAGCTCCTGGCAATAAGTCAATCTGAAATTCTATTTCCCGATCGGGTGGTAACCCAGGTAGATCCTCAGGGAATACTTCCGGAAAGTTACACACCACGGGTACATTCTTGAGTTCATTCATTTTCATTCTATCATCAATAACATATGCCAAATAAGCTTCGCAACCGCGCCTCATGTAACTTTCGGCCTTGATCATCGAGATGATGTTTGGCATCGTGCAATTCCAATCCCAATAAACCGTAATTGGGCTGCCGCTAGGAGCTTTGAGGTGTATCCTCTTACGTTTACATATGATTTGAGCTTCGTTGGCAGCTAGCCAATCCATACCCAATACTATATCGAATCCTCCTAAGGTAAGAAGGAATAATCTAGAAGGGAACTTATGACCCTCTATTTCTATGATGCAATCCTCTGTTACTTGAAATACTGCCGAATTTTTACCAACGGCAGTTTGTACGCTAAAGGCCTTTACTATGGTGTTGATAGTGCATCCTAGTTTACGACTAAATGCATTGGATATAAAACTTTAACTAGCACCAGAGTCAAATAAAATAGCAGCATGTTCATTATTAACTAGGAACGTACCTGACACAACATCAGGGATTCCCCTTACTTCCTCCTCAGTTAGGGCGTAGGCTCGAGTCCTCGCCTTCGGCTGTCCCTTTTCTTTTCCCGAACCAGATTGTCTGGTTCTCCTGCAATTCTTGGTCAGATGTCCAAATAGTCCACAACCTTGGCATTTAGTGTCTCTTAAACATTCGCGAGAATAATGCCCTGCCTTCCCACACCTATAACAGATGGTGGAACCAACTAGGCACTCGCCTTGGTGTTTCTTCAAACATTTCTTACAAGCTTCGTATTCTGCAGTTCTTGGCTTCTTAGCCTCAGCTATATAGTTCTCTTTTCCAGTTCCCTTAGACACGTTTTCCCATTTCCTTTTCTGTGTCTCGGGTAACAGACCAGGCAATATGCTCTTCAGTGTCAGTACAACCTCACGGGCAATAGCATCCCTAAGTTCGGGTTCCAATCGTAGTGCCCCTTCATTGTCACCTCCCGGTGGGGTCACATTAGTGCCATGCACTCTCTCGGTGTATTTCACGTGCATGCTTTCTTCTTCCTCTTGTCTTTGGTTCAATGGCGGTCTACCTACTCGGCCCGTATGGCCGCTTTGGCGTGCAGTTCTTCCTCTACTTGCCATAGTTTTCTAGAATTTTCTGATATGTAAAGGGAATACATCAATGTCATTTCTTCAGATTATAGTTTTAGAACAGTACGAGCAAGGTAATTTTTTAATTACAGTGACCGGTTTGTGATTAATAATTTACATTGATTTTCGGGTTCAAAACTCTTCAAATCGGTTGTGACATTGACATCTATTTGTTCTAAGTTAAGGTATCTATTCCTATCCAAGAGCATTAACTTTAGTACTTACTTATCGTGCTGGCGTAGGCGTTGGTTACCCATACTGACATCCGTGCGTTGGTCCCATAATCAGTTTGAGTCCAGACATTTAGGGATGTCTGAATCTCTCAAACTATTGCTCTGATACCAACTTGTAAGGCCCCTTTCCCAGGTAACCTCACTTGTTGGATTTACTCATAAACATAGTCATAAATACTAAGCTTAAATTTAAAACATTCAGAAGTAGCGGAAGCAAACATCATTCATATTACATGACGTAACAGCAGAAGTCTTAACAATTAAATACAAAACATTGTCTTAACATATAAATATGGGATGTCAGTCTTGTGTCGGGTAACCTTCACGCCATCGCACGATCTTTTCTTCCTTTACCTGAAATGTATACTAAAAGTCAGCTAACGCTGGTGAGTTCTAGTTTAAAACTATTAAGTATGATCATTCTTTTCTTTATAAGTATACATAATTATATACATACATTTCTATAAATACGTATTCATAGCTTTTTACTTTTCTTTCTTCATTCTTATGTGATTACATAGATATGCATTCACCTTTTCTTTCCTTTACATTCATTGGTCATACACATAAGGGTGATCAACCCGTCCTTTAGTGCGTATATCACAAAGACATACGCCCTTAAGCTACCGTCGTAGCCCTTTTACTCGTCCGGTCCTAGAAACCGTCTGCCTTAACTTTGTTCCGGCCAACCTTCGGCCGTCCCTCTTACCCGTCCTACCGTCGTAGTCCGTCATATTCGCCCGTCTGCCCTAAGGCATCCGTTTCCCACGCGAACTATTATTTATGCAACCGTTATACTATTTTAGCATTTACTTCGACCGCCCATTAATGCCTTTTGTACGTCCTAGCTTGAAGGAACGTATCTTTCCCGGTTGCAAAATAGTCGCGTGGTCGTCCGTCTACAGAAGTAGCCGTTAGATTCATTTCCGTCCATAACGTATACATACATTCATAACATGCAATATAAATAATTATAAAGCGAGATTTCATTTATTTACGTTATGTCATTCTTTCATTCATTCTTTGTAAACATACGTTTCATTCTTTGTTCATAATTCATTCTCATATATATAATATATATATATATATAATATATATATATATTAGTATATTACGTATGATCACATTAGTATTCATATCATTTATTCATTTAGTGTATACATTTCAGTCCCAAAACATTTAATAAGGTTTGCACATAACATAGAAGGGGACACATAGAACTCACCTGATAAGCTAGTCTTGGTTGTCCTAAACAAAGGTCCAACAATGTCACGTACGATCTGAATTAGGTAGTTAAATACACATCAGACCCATTCCCGACTCTAACGGTTTAATCATTCTAAACATACTGACTTTACTTACTGGTCTGCTGCCTGCGCACTTAGTAAGTGCGTAGGTCCTTGCTCATGCATACTTGACAAGTGCGCAGAGCATTCTTCTTGCGTACTTGGTAAGTACGCATGATCTTTCTCCTGCGTACCTGCGTACTTGGTAAGTACGCTTGATTTTTCTCCTGCGTACTAGGATCTTTCTCATACGTACCTGCGTACTTGGTAAGTACGCAGGACGTCCCTACCGCGTACTTGATAAGTACGCAGCACATGTTTCTGGACAAGTCCGAAATTTTGAATGTTAATCCGATCATGCTAATCTTACAACTTTCTTTGATCAAAAGGTGCGGTTTTCACTCTAGATGCTAGTTCTAAGCTTATTTTCAAGTTTCATCCATAAAAACGTCTCCTATTTAGCTAAAACCCGAAAAATACCAAAACGAAGAAAACTCAGTTTAAGGTCGAATCGTTACCTAGATTGTGATTCTGATTTGGAGGTTTTGCTCACGAGCTCAGTAGTAAGGTGCTCCTTCAATTTCATTTCGATCCGTCGACTTTCTCTCTCTAGACCCGACTCTCCTTTCTCTCTCTAGCTTGCAAGTGTTGGTGAAAATGAGAGCTTCAAGGCTGTCTTGGCCCTTATATACCTGGGCTTCGCTCGGCCCGTTGGAGCCGAGCCCAAGCCCGTCCGTTTTTTTCCTTTTGTTTTTATACGATTAAGTCTCTATCGCGTTATTATTTACTAAATTACTATTTTTGGGGTGTTACAGGTTGGTTTATAATAAATTTAAGTTATAAAAAATTAAAAAGCAACCATAAAGCAAATAAATATGTAAATCTTTTAGGGCAAAGTTTATTTGATCTTGCTAGAGCCAGTTAGCAAGACCAAACGGGTCACGAGGTCCACAAAATTAAAACAAACACAAGGATGGACTTCCGTGCATCTAGTCGTCTAGGATGACTCCCACTGAATCCATGATTCCTGTTGCGTCTTCAGATTTGTCTTCGGGTTTTTATTACATTACATAAAATAAAATAAAAAAACTATTCTATTACAACTTTGAGCCATCAAAAGTGGGCCAAAACCATAAAACCAAATACTGAATAATAAACATAAACAACTCAATCACATGGGTCGGACCAGATTTACATATTCAACACAATCACATACGGGCAATATATTTGGTCAAATAAAATAAAAAATCGACCAAATTAATAAATAAAAAAAATGCCCCAAAAACATATCAGATCAGAAACTTCAAGATAATTAAAGTTTGTGATTAATCTAACCGGTGAAACCAGACCAGTTCCGATTTGCGTGTTATAACTCAGGCTCTGATACCACTGTGGGTATTCAGTGGTGATCAGTTTGACTTTTGTAAAAAAACGGGTTTTGACAGAGAAATTAATTAATTCAGTTAATAAATAAATGCGCAGCGGAAAATAAAATCATAACCTATTTAACAACACTGACAAACCGAACAGGATCTAGTTATGAACACGCAAACACAAAAAAAAACAATTAATCTACTGATGAGATTAATTATACCTTTGTGGTTAATGATTAACTGGTTGAGACACCGAGGTACAACGAGCCGAAGCTAGACACAAACTAAAAGCGTGGAATGGGGCGGTGCCGGTCAACAGCGGCGGCTTGAGGGTGCCGGAAAGATCAAAGGCCGGAGCCTTAGCTTCTTTTGTTGCTAGCTGAAGTTTGACAGGAAAAAACCAAGAAGTCAATGACTTCTTTTCCATGCGGCTGGAACACATTTAGTCGTAGGGATAAAGAATTAGGATTATTATATAAATAATAATCATAAACCCTATTAATTGTTTTCGGGCCCAAAGTTCAATACGAGATAAAAATCCCGAACCCATTTAATTGTTTTAATAAAAGATTAAAATAATATATATAATTATTATTTATAAACCAGTATAAATAATAATTCCCGTCTAACGAATATATATAAAATATATCGTCTCGCTAACAGTTCGTAATTACCAGTTAAGCGGGTTAAGTGGATTTAATGTTCGTTGTCCTAGGTGTAACTCTTACGGGTCACAACTCACTTAGTAGCGTTAAATAATCGGGACCGGACATATAATTCCAACACCATATGTACTAAATTACTAATAAAAAGATTCGGGTTATAATAGGATGAAAAAACACTTTAGATTCTCCTTCATCCAAAATTTCCCCACCCCACACATTAACACGCGTGCAATTGATGCTCTAAACACACAAGTACTTTCTTCTATGTTCTCTAATGGCCCCAACACTCACTTTTATATGTACAAGTTATCCACCCTAGGTGGCTAGAAATCCTTATATAAACCTCCACCCTCCCTCTCCAAACATTCATATTCTTTTCTGCAAAGCTCCTGAAAACCAAAACATAAAACCCTAGCTAGTAAAAATCTAAAGATATGTCTGGTGTTTGGATGTTCGATAATGGCGTGCTTCGGCTAGTGGGGAACCCCGGAAGTGATTCCTTTCAGGGTTTGGCCCGACTAAAGATCCTGGTTCATGTACCCTCGGACGAAGTGGTGATTTCATATGATGTACTGGAAAGAATGTTGTCAACATTTGGATGGGAAAGGTACTACGATGATCCTGATTTGTTTCAGTTTCATAAAAGATCAACCGTGCATCTTATTTCTCTCCCTAAACACTTCAACAAGCTCAAATCGATGCATATGTATGATATAGTCGTCAAGAACCGCAACATGTTTGAAGTAAGAGATATGTACCTTAACTAGTTAGTCTCAAGTGGAGTTCAAATTTGATGTTTTCTTTATGTTTTTAGGTTTTAATTAAGAAGCTAATTTCATGTAGCTCAAGGGTTGTTTTGGTGAACACATCATGTATCTGTAAATCTTATATTAGAGTTCGGTGTAATGAAAAATCAAGTTTCTGTGTGAGTACAAGTGTGTGCATATGTTATATCCTTTTTCATTTCTTTTCTGCTTTTATGTACAAAAATAGATGCAGATATGATATTTAGAAATGGATATACATAATAGTGATATCAATTTTTTCTCGATTTTTTCGCATGCAAGAGATAATGGCCCGAGTTGTAAGCAAATTAAACGAATCAAATAATCTATGAACTTTACATCCTAACTGATGCAGATTTTCTTTTCCACGGGATCAAACAAACAATCTACAAGCCTTTGATAATTCCTCAACTCCTAAGTATACCATTGGAATGCTTATATCATCCAAATTCTTTAAGTGTTGTGATGGTACCTTGGAGTATGTAACATAACCAAAGATCCTTAAGTGATCTTGGTTTGGCTTCCTACCTTTTTGTGCTTCATATAGAGTACTATTTGTCAAAGCCCTAGTAGGGACTCTATTTAGTACATAGATTGCATGTCTTACCACTTCTCTCCACAAGTTTTGAGGTATATATATCCATTGCCTTCAAGATGTTAAGTGTTATGGATAGAATTGCTCTATTCCATTTCTCAATCACTCCATTTTGTTGTGGTGAGTATGGTGTCGTCAATTTCCGTGCTATCCTATTATCCTTGCAGTAGGAGAATTCGTTAGAGGTCAATTCTCCTCCATCTATCTTTAACATCTTTACCTTGGTTCCAACTTTAGTTTCAACCCTCTTCTAAAAATTCAGAAAATAACATGTAAGGTGTACACTCATCCAAGTAAGAATATGTACTTCTTTCCTGAATGTGTTGGTGGGGATATTGGACAGATCTCCATAAACTAAATCCAAAAGTTTTAAGCATTTAAATTTAGCCTCATTAGGAAACGGAGCTCTACTACATTTCCTAAAAATATGCACCACGGACTTGACTTGCATGATTTATTTTAGGTATTCCTTGAATCCATTTCCTATCGGAGTCATTTGTTTTGTTACATCAAAGTTGAAATGACCTAATCGATTCCAGACTTCCCCGTAAGACAAATAGGTATACCGACCTTCAAGTTGATGTTGTAAACTCTATTCTTAGTACGTGTAACCCTCATGAGTAGCTTCTGAACATGATCATGCAGAAGTAGCAAATCTCGTTGCATAGTTACTTTACATCCATTTTCAGCCAACTGTGCTAGGCTTAGAATATTACTTTTCATACTTGGATGTAGTAAACTTGCGTTATGACCATTTGTTCTTTGTTTTTACATTCCAGTAATATCGAGTCTAACAGGTACAAAATTTCCTAAGAGTTTGGTGGCCAATGTTAATAAAAGTACTTAATTTTTCCTGTGCCTTGGATTATAGAAAATAAACTCTTGCTTTGAGTGCCTTGACTTGCATCGATCGGCTTTAAAAAAATAATACTCGTCTTCAAGCAAAATAAGTCTAGTTTCAATGGTCATTTTCTGTGGGTAATGAAGTGGACAATGAGGTGGTATCACCCGTTCCATTGGTGGTGGTTATTATATATTGGATTGGACCATGGTTTATTCTTTGGCATGTGAAAGTGAGGTGGGGTTCAATCCGTCTCGATCAGCATGCAACTGAACTTTCTACATGCTGTTTGCCACCATAAAAGTATAAGGATTTCTAACCCCATAATTTGGCTCTCTCCACTTTTAAGAATATTAATCAGGATTGCGCACCCATGTGCTGGTCCTCCCAATCGTATACTACGCACGGTTTTTATTGGGTTGCTTTTTATAGCAAGGTACATATCCTAATTGTTTAAATGCCATCATCCTTGTTGTAAGGCCCCCTTCCCGAAAGGCCTCACTTATTGGATTTACTCATCAACACATAGAACTTAATCATAAGACATTCATTAACACGGCGGAAACGATTTAAAACTTCAACATGCGCAGCGGAAATACATAACATGTCTAAACATAACTTGTCAACATACAAACTGAAACTTGTCTGAATCAACTAAACAATAACATAGACAGGATGCCAGACTCTGGTCTTCGGGTAACTCTTCTCGCCAAGCCAAGCATCCACTTCCATCTACTGCCACCTACACTTAACTGATGTGCATACTAAAAATCAGCAACGCTGAGTGAGTTCTAACGTTTACTTTAAATCAATTTTTACAAAAGATTTACTAAAACACATATACTGCCAATAAGGCTAAACTTAACACACTTTACTTTTCAAACATATATACTGCCATTAAGGCTAAACTTAACACACTTTACTTTTCAAACAGTTTAAAACGTATAATAAACCGTCAATTCCTCTTTACTGTACTGCCCTCATGGCTTACATCCATGAACCGACAAGTACCTGGTCAATGCCCCCATGATCAACGACCATGAACCGACAATACCGCTTATCCGTCAATTCCTTGTCACTACTGTACCGCCCCCATGGATTCATCCATGAACCGACGAGTACCTGGTCAATGCCCCCATGGCTCACTATCCATGAACCGACAATACCCTGGTCAATGCCCCCATGGCTCACTATCCATGAACCGACAATACCGCTTAACAGGGAGGTTGCGTGGACCTCCCGAGCAACCGCCGTCACTCATCCCAATTGTACAACTGTTAACGGACCACAAAGGTTCTTACTAATGGGTGGAACCCATATCTGACATCTTGTACAAGTAACATCTGTCCCAAGGACCTTTACAAACTGGTACTCATTCCCGAAGGAAAGCTGTTCACTTTACTTTTCATAAATCTTTCTGTAAATCTTGTTCATAACTTAACTTATATCATGCCTTTGTTTATGTATATAACAATATAGTAAACGCTTGCCAAATGATATATCTTTGCTTTTACTGAAACATAGCTTATCATAAAATACATCTTTCTTTCTGAAACATAGCTTATCATAAAATACATCTTACTTTCTGAAACATAGCTTATCATATATATCATGCCTTTGTTTATGTATATGAAAATATAGTAAACGCTTGCCAAATGATATATCTTACTTTACTGAAAACATACTAGCACATATATCATGCCTTTGTTTATGTATATAAAAATATAGTAAACGCTTGCAAAATGATATATCTTACTTTACTGAAACATACTTTTGCCTCTTTTAAACCTTTCACTAAAACATAGCTTTTCTCCTCAGTTTATAATATATAAAATATAATAAACACTTTACACTAAGTATGCACACCACCCCTAAAGAAGGCAAAAAGGGGATTAGAACTCACCTGGTATCTTAGCGGGGATGTCCTACTGGAATCTCACACAATCTGAACAATCATAACAATTCGTCACATATCAGACTCATCGAAACTACCTAGTTTCGATACTGGTAGACCTATCGAAACTCCCTAGTTTTGATACATGCAACCCTATCGAAACTTCCTAGTTTCGGTACATGCTGACCACTCGAAACTTCCTAGTTTCGATACACGTTGACCTATCGAAACTACCTAGTTTCGATACACGTTGACCTATCGAAACTACCTAGTTTCGATACACGTTGACCTATCGAAACTACCTAGTTTCGATACACGTCCCTGACTCGAAACTACTTAGTTTCGATGCTTGCCCTGACTCGAAACTACTTAGTTTCGATACCCTTCAGCTCAGTCATCTTCCCCACAAAACCCTAACTTTGCATGCAGATCCGACCTCGTCAAGATCCAAACTTTTTACGTTGAAAACTTGTGTTTTCTAACCGAGAGTCTAGATCTATACTTTGTTTTCCATTTTTAAACGTAAAAATCTAACATTTACCCGATTTTATTTCAAAACCCAACTCATACCAAAAACTCAGATCTGGAACAAATGGTTACCTGAAATCGCTTCCCTTTCGGTGATAAACACTCACGAGACTCTTGCTGATGCTCCTTAAAGCTTACTCCGAAAACCGGGACTTTCTCTCTCTAGGCTCTCTCTCGCTTTCTCTCTCTAGAATTCCGAAAATGGTGTTGCAAATGAGGGTTGTGGCTAGTCTTGAGACTTATAAGGGTCCAAACCCTTGCCCTTTTTCGGCCCATACACTCCGGCTCAAGCCCTCTACCCCTTTTTTTATTAAGTTTTAATTTCTCGTGAATTCTTTCGCACTCTAAAACTCGGGATGTTACAAGTCTACCCTCCTTACAACAGGTTTCGTCCTCGAAACCTGTCATAAGCTATACTGATAGCTAATCACATAATGGGTGGCATGAACCGTAGCTATGCAAGGCAGCTTGGTCATGAAGGCCATTGTGATTAACTACCACGGGGCCTATCCTGGGGCGATCTCAAATTCTAAGGCATCTAAACTAATGGGGCTAGCTAATCATTTGAGGAAATCAATAATATAAACCTGCTGTAACATATATAAAAGTTTGCAACGTACCTTACTGAGTCATCTGGTAGACCCTCGCCTTGGCTTTGTTCATGTAGGGTTCTTTCGCTGCACCTTTTCCTTTTCCGAATCCCTCAGCTTCCGGTTCCTTGGGCTTTCTACATTCCCGGCTGAAATGTCCCTGCTCTCCACAGTTGTGGCATCTAGGCTTTTCTGGACAGTCGCGTGACTGGTGTCCGAACTTGCCACACCTAAAGCATCCTACCTGTCCAGCTTTACATTCTCCTCCATGTTTCTTCCCGCACTTGCCACATAGGCCCTCAGCTTCTACCCTTGCTCTTCTCTCACCAGGACCTTGGAGATCCTCACCAGTTCGCTTGACTGCTTGCTTCTTGGGCAACTCAGGGATAACTTCAGTAGAAGCGATGTCATCATACACGACGCCGCTTAGAACAACCACCGACTCAAAAGTACTCGGTGTGTTGGCTTTGACAAAAGTACGGATCTTCGGAGGTAACCCTTGAACATAATAATGAATCCTCCTCTCTTCAGTTGTCACAAGATGAGGCACCAGACGTGCCAATTCATTATACTTAGAAGTGTATTGCCGGTGAGTCATAAGTCCAGCTTGCAGAGTCAAGAATTCCCTTTCCACCTTGTGGACCTCGTTCTTAGGACAAAACTTCTCAGTTACCAATGCCTTCAGATCATTCCATCTCATTAGCTCGACCGCTTGGTCGCCCTTAGCCTGTTTCACAGTTTCCCACCAGTGTGCTGCTTCCCCTTTTAACGACTTTGCAGCGAACATAACTGTTTGTTCCGGTCGACATTCACTAAGGCGAATGGTCGACTCCATACCGTTAATCCAGTCTAAAGTATCAGCTGCTTCTTTCTCCCCAGTAAGTACAGGCGGATCACAACCTCGAAATGCTTTGTAATCACAGCCGCGAGCAGGCGGTGCAACGTTCTCTACCGAATTTGGTCCTCCCATAGCTGGAAACACCACAGGCCCTTCAGTGACTGGGGTTGTGTTAGGGTCCTCCTTGGCTTTCCTCAAGGCTTCGTCTAGTATGGCCGGTAAGGTTTCCTTTAGCAGTCGGGTAAATTCACGGCCAAGAGCTGCTTGCACGACCGGCTCGAACTCGAATGTCTGATCATCTCCTGCCGCATGCTCAACATTGTGTTGACTGACTACCGTATTGGTATGGGTAGTGTGAACACTCCCCTCAATCTCCTGGTTTGTACTAGCTCCACCGCGGTGGCCTGTACGCCCACCACGTCTTCCTCCTCCACCTCCTCTAGTTCCTCTACGTCTAGCCATCTCTAACTGAAAGATAGAAAACAAAGGAATTTAATTTCATCATGCTAGGGAATATGTAGAACACAATAAGTAAGGTAAGATGTTAATATACACTGGCCATCTGCAATTAACCATTACATCACTTTTCGTTTTCCATTTATTCGCTTTCATGATTCCACTAAAGCCTCTATTCTTATCTTGACACTCTAAAAGGTAAACCTTACTCACTATACGCTTCTGATGCTTTGGCTTGAGTTACCCGTTACTGGCATCCGCTACTTGTCCCATTCTCAGTTTAAGTCTGGACATCGGGGATGTCCAAATCTCTCAAACTATGGCTCTGATACCAACTTGTAAGGCCCCCTTCCCGAAGGCCTCACTTATTGGATTTACTCATCAACACATAGAACTTAATCATAAGACATTCATTAACACAGCGGAAACGATTTAAAACTTCAACATGCGCAGCGGAAATACATAACATGTCTAAACATAACTTGTCAACATACAAACTGAAACTTGTCTGAATCAACTAAACAATAACATAGACAGGATGCCAGACTCTGGTCTTCGGGTAACTCTTCTCGCCAAGCCAAGCATCCACTTCCATCTACTGCCACCTACACTTAACTGATGTGCATACTAAAAATCAGCAACGCTGAGTGAGTTCTAACGTTTACTTTAAATCAATTTTTACAAAAGATTTACTAAAACACATATACTGCCAATAAGGCTAAACTTAACACACTTTACTTTTCAAACATATATACTGCCATTAAGGCTAAACTTAACACACTTTACTTTTCAAACAGTTTAAAACGTATAATAAACCGTCAATTCCTCTTTACTGTACTGCCCTCATGGCTTACATCCATGAACCGACAAGTACCTGGTCAATGCCCCCATGATCAACGACCATGAACCGACAATACCGCTTATCCGTCAATTCCTTGTCACTACTGTACCGCCCCCATGGATTCATCCATGAACCGACGAGTACCTGGTCAATGCCCCCATGGCTCACTATCCATGAACCGACAATACCCTGGTCAATGCCCCCATGGCTCACTATCCATGAACCGACAATACCGCTTAACAGGGAGGTTGCGTGGACCTCCCGAGCAACCGCCGTCACTCATCCCAATTGTACAACTGTTAACGGACCACAAAGGTTCTTACTAATGGGTGGAACCCATATCTGACATCTTGTACAAGTAACATCTGTCCCAAGGACCTTTACAAACTGGTACTCATTCCCGAAGGAAAGCTGTTCACTTTACTTTTCATAAATCTTTCTGTAAATCTTGTTCATAACTTAACTTATATCATGCCTTTGTTTATGTATATAACAATATAGTAAACGCTTGCCAAATGATATATCTTTGCTTTTACTGAAACATAGCTTATCATAAAATACATCTTTCTTTCTGAAACATAGCTTATCATAAAATACATCTTACTTTCTGAAACATAGCTTATCATATATATCATGCCTTTGTTTATGTATATGAAAATATAGTAAACGCTTGCCAAATGATATATCTTACTTTACTGAAAACATACTAGCACATATATCATGCCTTTGTTTATGTATATAAAAATATAGTAAACGCTTGCAAAATGATATATCTTACTTTACTGAAACATACTTTTGCCTCTTTTAAACCTTTCACTAAAACATAGCTTTTCTCCTCAGTTTATAATATATAAAATATAATAAACACTTTACACTAAGTATGCACACCACCCCTAAAGAAGGCAAAAAGGGGATTAGAACTCACCTGGTATCTTAGCGGGGATGTCCTACTGGAATCTCACACAATCTGAACAATCATAACAATTCGTCACATATCAGACTCATCGAAACTACCTAGTTTCGATACTGGTAGACCTATCGAAACTCCCTAGTTTTGATACATGCAACCCTATCGAAACTTCCTAGTTTCGGTACATGCTGACCACTCGAAACTTCCTAGTTTCGATACACGTTGACCTATCGAAACTACCTAGTTTCGATACACGTTGACCTATCGAAACTACCTAGTTTCGATACACGTTGACCTATCGAAACTACCTAATTTCGATACACGTCCCTGACTCGAAACTACTTAGTTTCGATGCTTGCCCCTGACTCGAAACTACTTAGTTTCGATACCCTTCAGCTCAGTCATCTTCCCCACAAAACCCTAACTTTGCATGCAGATCCGACCTCGTCAAGATCCAAACTTTTTACGTTGAAAACTTGTGTTTTCTAACCGAGAGTCTAGATCTATACTTTGTTTTCCATTTTTAAACGTAAAAATCTAACATTTACCCGATTTTATTTCAAAACCCAACTCATACCAAAAACTCAGATCTGGAACAAATGGTTACCTGAAATCGCTTCCCTTTCGGTGATAAACACTCACGAGACTCTTGCTGATGCTCCTTGAAGCTTACTCCGAAAACCGGGACTTTCTCTCTCTAGGCTCTCTCTCGCTTTCTCTCTCTAGAATTCCGAAAATGGTGTTGCAAATGAGGGTTGTGGCTAGTCTTGAGACTTATAAGGGTCCAAACCCTTGCCCTTTTTCGGCCCATACACTCCGGCTCAAGCCCTCTACCCCTTTTTTTATTAAGTTTTAATTTCTCGTGAATTCTTTCGCACTCTAAAACTCGGGATGTTACACTTGTCAAACTTACTTTCTTAGAAAAAAAAACATATGTTTTTTCCTGTTATGTTCATGGAGAATAACATCATCAGTGACAGCCTAGGTTGAGTAACAGAGTGTTCGCGATGAAACAAGTTAGTATATATGATGAGCCCTACGCAAACCCCAAACTCAAACGGCCATTCAACGAAATACTCTAACGGCCGTTTAAAAATAGAGGGGGCTATGACGCTAATATTCCAACGGCCATTCGTTGTTGGTTGTAGAACACACCCGTCATAAAATTAACTTAGATGTTTTTGATTTAAGTGATTTTTAGTTCGATGTACTTTATTGGTAACAATAGTAGCATTAAGTTATATTAATGGTTATTGTTGTTTTAATACTTTTTTATTTAATATTTACATTGAAATATATTTACTAATGTAAGGAGGTAATTTGAATAAATATGTTGAAGACGAGAGGCGACAGAAGCATCAAGGGAGGCGTGACGTGAAAAGCATTTGAAAGGCAATACGTAGCCACCTGTATGTTACTGTTGATAACAGTTCTTAAATAATATTTAGTTAATGGATGGAGATAAGTAAAGTAATTACTTAAGAGAATAAAGTGTAAGCATTTGGAAAAGAAGGATGTACAAGTAACGTAGTGTGTAAGAATTTTCCATTCTTTCTGCCCAAAGAATGTGTCAAATGTTCGAATTATTTCAAAGATTCACCATACCTAATCACTTTTAAAAAAAGACATTATTCTATGCGTAAATAACTACTAGTAAACTAAGCGACTGCGACCGGCATGAGCGACCGATTTCATAAAGTCGCAAAATTAGTGATCAAACAAGATCCGGTCGCAGATTTTGCGACCGCTTATTTTCAGTCGCAGATATTACGATCATTTATTTTCGGTTGCAAATTTTGCAACCGCATTTTTTTATCGCAAATTTTGCAACCTTCTTGTTTAGCTCGCAATTCAATCGTCAACATAGGTCAAACTTCATCAATAATAATTACTCATGTTTAGCATAATTGCGAGCGCTTATGGTCATCGATTATCAATTATGGTCATCTGAGTTACCCATACTGGCATCCATTACATGGTCTCATTTTCAGTTTAAGCCAGACATCGGGATGTCTGAATCTCTCAAAGTATTGCTCTGATACCAACTTGTAAGGTCCCAAACCCGGGAGACCTCACTTGTTAGATTTACTCATCACACATAGTCGTAAAACGTAAATATGGAATTAAGTAGCGAAAATATTTGTTCAGATTACAACTAGCTAGCTAGTTTCAACAATCAAAATAACATTGTCTTGACATTCATAACAAAAAGATAAATATACGGTATGCGGAGTCTCAGCGAATGGGTAACAACTCAGCACAAGCTCCACATCCCTCAGCCTGCAACACCTCTTATACTTAATCTGAAGGCATACTAAAAGGCAGCTAACACTCCAAAACATTAACATTCCAAAACATTTTGCCTCAAAACATAAACATTTAATAAAATCGTATATAATCATGCAATAACATCATAAACATAAGTCGAATATTCATATCAAATTTCCTCCTTTTCATAACCATTAAATCCAAGTCTAGGCATTACACGACCCCGTCGCTACCCACATTTGGCGGTGTCCTCCAGTTACCGGGCACACACTCATTCATCCAGTCTCGTCCACCCAGTTACCGGGACTCCTACTGGGAATGTCACGACCTTTCCGTGGCGTACTCTAGGGCCGCATAACCCTAAGATGACCCTGGCATCCTTCCAGTTGTACAATAGTTGGCTAGCCACTGAGGCTCCTGTATAGGCATTGCCATTTGTTTTATAGCATTTGTTCCCAAGGAACCATTGGCAGATTCTATTATATAGTGACTTTCAAAACGTTTACCATTTCATCATTTTCTCGGTGCATTTTGTACGTTTATTAAAACAACTTCTCTTTTAAAAACCTTTTCTAAATTCATATGGCAAAACATTTCATGAAACACATTTCACAAACATTCAGCCCAATACATAACAAAGCTTATAAAAAAGGGCATCTATGAGTCTTCAGTTTCGAGTGACATTACAGAGTGTATCTCTGGCACATTTCATCGTATCTTAGGCACATTTCATTGCATGTCTAGCTCTTCGAATCTGTACGATCATCGGAAACCTATTGATAGGGTTTTTGGATACTATAAACGGACCAAAGAGCTAGCATTATATTATGTTCTCTTCTAGTTGTACTAGAGGATGCTCGGATGTTGGACACTTGAGTAAGATTGTGCATGTATCAATCAACATCTGGTCACAAGATGCCTACTAATAAAGTTGTTTCCATGCTTTGGTTGTTCCAGAAACCCCTCGACCAATTCCCTCTTAAGATTCCCTTTGTGTTTGTGGGGATAATAAAGGGATGTATAAAGACTTTCGATTCTCCCCCATCTAAAACTCCCCCTCAGCTCCCCCACACATCAACACGTGGGCAAGTGATGCTCTAATCACACCATTAGATTTATCTCGGTCCTTAATGGGCCCAAACACACGTTTTATCTATTACATATAGATGAGATAAGCGTATATATTCTCTACCCCTAGTGACAAGACACCCTTATATAAACCTCCACCCTCATCTCCGGACATTCATAAAAAACAAAACTTAAACACTAGGTAGCTAGTCAAGATTACTCAAGAATTAAAGATGTCTGGTGTTTGGGTGTTCAATAATGGTGTGCTTCGACTAGTGGGGAACCCCGGAAGTGATTCCTTTCAGGGTTTGGGCATACGTAAGGTCGGTTCATGTACCCTCGGACGAAGTGGTGACTTCATATGATGTACTGGAAAGAATGCTGTCAACATTTGGATGGGAAAGGTACTATGATGATCCTGATTTGTTGCAGTTTCACAAAAGATCGACCGTGCATCTCATTTCTCTCCCTAGAGACTTCAACAAGCTCAAATCGATGCATATGTATGATATAGTCGTCAAGAATCGCAACATGTTTGAAGTAAGAGATATGTACCTTAATTAGCTAACTAGCCACCCATTAACAAATTCAAGGGTTGTTTGGTATTCATGTATCTGTAAATCTTATATTCGTATTCTCCGTAATGAAAATCAAGTGTCTTTGTGATTACAAGTGTGCTTATATATTGCAATATATCTTTGAATTTGATAATTCGTATGTTTTTGCAATTGGAGGCCAGACGACATGCTAATTTTCACTCTTGGTTTTATACTATCATGGAGTTTTAATTAATAAACCAGTTAAAGATCTTGAATTTGAACTATTGTCATGTCAAGTGAAAATAAGAAAAATTTATGTTAATAATGTAAAACCAAAATGAGATGTTGATGTTTTTGGCAGTGTATATATATCTAAGAGAGACATGCTAAAGGCCTCGGATATTACTAATTTGGTCGACTAGGAGGACTAATTAATGAGACAATGATAGGAAGAATGTGTTGGCCCTAATGCTTTGAGAATAATATAGGAACAAAGTGAATATCATTTACCGAAGAAAAACGACACTTCATCAAAGAAATTATAGACGTGTAAATCTATACTACTATATAAAGCATATAGGGTGGACAAAATTATAAAACACTTAGAAAAAGAGTTGTTGCATATGGTACAACTGTTGATGCATAACCCACCTCGCAAATTACAATTTTGTCCCTCTAAGAAAGTTCATAGTATCCCACACCGCTTGGTTAAGAAAGCTTACAAGGGAAATGTGGTTATAAAAGGAGAACACCCATCAGAGTTTCAGTTAACTTATTTTTGTTGCTTAATCGACCCACTGGCACATATAGTAACCTGGGCCGGCCTCGAGAATCCTCGAAACGTTTTGTATCCGGGACAAGTAATAAAAAAACAGGCCTTAATAAAAGATTTTATATGTCATGCATGAGTTTAAATATATAATTTTTTGTGTCTTTTTTGTTTTGTTTTGGTTTAATAGTTTAAACAATTATAGGTTTTTGTAAGACAACCTTTTAAGGAGAGAAAAAAAAAGAAAAGAAAAGAAAAAATATGACAAATGAAAAATAAATAGTGTTGTTGTTAAGATTTGAACATGTGACATTTACATATTCTTACAATGGTTTTTTCAATTATACTAAGAAAACTTTGATGTACACAAAATAGATGTATAAACTAAATATACTATTTAAAACATACACAAAAAATTTAAAACTTCGAGCCTCTTAAAAGACCGGGACCGGAGCCGTGACCCACTCTGCCCCTCCCTTTGGACCAGGCCTGATAGTAACGCAAAGTTTTGCTTCTTCATAAATTGGTGGAGAAAGCTACAAGACTGGTTCGCCGAGTAAGCCGGATTGAATAAGGTTGACCGAGTTTGAACTCAATACATGATCAAAAGTGCTCATGTGATGGTTGGGATCTATACCGTATCACCAAGTTAAACAAAACTTCGAGCGTCCCTTTTCTTTTAATAGGGAGGCCCAAGCTAAATTCACTATCGTGGGTACAATTATAAAATATATATATATATATATATATATATATATATATATATACATATATATATATATATAGGGGATGGTTCCCCTAAGAAGTGCTACTTGGCTAAGAAGCCTAAGAAGCAATCTCATCCATTCAATTGGATAATCAAGGGTATGTATTTAAGTGTAGGAAAATAAGGGGTGGAGAACATTTTTGGAAAACCCACAATTGTTGATTTTTTTCAAATCCCCCCCCCCCCTCTTTTTTTAAACGTACTTAACTTTTTCATACAACCTTATTTTTTTTTTAAAAAAATACACCATAAAATCAAGCAGTTTTTTACCTTTAATTAGAGTATAGTATTGCTATATTTTACTCTAAAACAAAATCGACACTTAGTGAAATTGTGCTACTTTACGTAAATGTGCTAGTTTATAGTAAAACAGCACAACTAACCATGCTGCATTGTAAAACAGCACAATTAACTGTGCTGCTTTATCATAAAACAACACCAAACATAACAATTAGTTGTGTTGTTTCACAACACCAAAAGAACACGGTTCATTGTATACCTTACTTTTCTTAGCTAACCAAACACAAACAAACCAGCACAATAAAACTAGTATATCAAACCAGCACAAAACAACATTTTGATGCATAAGCTTTTTGTTGCCTACCACTAAACCGTTTTTTTTTTGTGTATGGATGTTTTAAATTTTTATTTTTAAATAATGCTACCAAATTAGGCACATAATAATTGACTAAAATTACACACATTAAAGAAACCATTACATTTACGTAAATTGTGTTGTTTTACCAGAAACCAGCAAATTTTTAATGTGTTAAATTGTGCTGTTTTACCATAAACCAGCACATTTACGAGAAACCAGCACATTTACGTAAATTAGCACAATTTCGTTAAGTGTCGTTTTTGTTTTTGCAAAACAAATATAGCAATACTATACTCAAATTAAAGATAAAAAAACGCTCAATTTTATGGTGTAATTTTTTTTTTTAAATAATGTCCTATGAAAAAGTTATGAACGTTTAAAAAAAAGTGGGGGAAGTGGAAAAAAGTCAACAAAAGTGGCTATTACTTAAATACTCTCCCACCCCTTATTTTTCATACACTTAAATCTCTACCGTTGATCATCTAATTAAATGGATGAGATTACTTCTTAGCCAAATTAGACTTCTTATTTGATCCTTCCCATATATATATATATATATATATATATATATATATATATATATATATATATATATATATATATATATATATATATATTAACCAAGTGGCCAATTAGAAATTTGGATCTAGAACCAATCATTTGGTTTTTTACATTAAACTTGCTAAATTGAATATAACGACCGTAAATAACAATTAATATTTAATAGTTTACAAATATATAAACCAAGAATAGTGATAATATCAAACAGAAATTGCTATTTTATTCCCTAAGATAGAAAGGGCCAAATACATCACAAAAATTGGTCGTTTGGTGTTGGAGGTGCCTCGCAATTTGGCAATTAAAGAGAACAATTTGGCATATGATGGAGATGGATAAAGTGCAAACACTTGAAGAAGGACCAATCCCTTCCAAAGAACCAAAAAAGAATTTATAACCATGTACGTTCAAAGCACACAAAAAGATAAGGAAATAACAGCCCACATACAATTAACGTAATCTGTAACACTAGTAGAGAAGTCTCCTAGTGATGCGGTTCAATAAAAAGCAAAAGGTGCGGTTGGCTTGGTAAAGCCATTTGATGCGGCTACAATTTGAGGCGGTTATGAAAACCGCATCATTTGATGACAATCCTAACAAATACATATGACCATTTACACTACTAGAAAAAAGTGAGTTTGCTACGAAATATTTCCGACGCAAATTTTCCGTCGCAAATTGATACACATTTGCGACAAAATAGTGACAAAAATGAAAACCCTATCCTTTGTCGCAAATGTGTAGCACATTGCGACGCATTTCCGACAAAACCAATAATAATCTTAATAATTATATTAAAAATACCTTTTTAACTAAATTATAATAATTAATATTGATTTTGTCGCAAATGCGTCGCAATTTGCAACACATTTCCGACAAAACCAGTAATAATCTTAATAATTAAAATAAAAATAGTTTTTTAATATATTTATAATAATTAATATTGTTTTTGTCGGAAATGCGTCGCAATTTGCTACACATTTCCGACAAAATCATTAATAATCTTAAAAATAAAAATAAAAATACCTTTTTAATATATTTATAATAATTAATATTGTTTTTGTCGCAAATGCGTCGCAATTTGCGATACATTTCCGACAAAACCATTAATAATCTTAATAATTAAAATAAAAATAGCTTTTTAATATATTTAAAACAATTATCAAACATACTATTCAAACTAGAAACATTAATAATCTTAATAATTTGCAACACAATTCCGACAAAAAGGTTTTTCAATTTTCTTTCAATTAGTAATATCATTAAAAAAGGTGTTTTAAGTTTATTTAAAAAATATTTTAGATATATAAACATAATATATTTATATTATTATGATTATTATTATTTATAAAGTTTTATAATAATAATAATAATTAAGAGAGGTGTTTTACTTTTATTGTTATTAATTTTATTTTTAAAAATATTTTTTTGTTTTAAATTTATAAACATAATTATTTATATTATTATGATTATTATTATTAGTATTAGTATTAGTATTAGTATTATTATTATAAACATAGTGATATTAATAATCATATTTATAAAGTTTTATAATAATAATAATAACAATAATTAATATAAAATCAAATATTTAAGTTTGCGTCGGAAAAGTGTCGGAAATTTCCGACACAATTCCGACAAAAAGGTTTTTTAATTTTCTTTCAATTATTAATATCATTAAAAAGGTGCTTTAATTTTATTTAAAAAATATTTTAGATATATAAACATAATATATTTATATTATTATGATTATTATTATTTATAAAGTTTTATAATAATAATAATAATTAAGAGAGGTGTTTTACTTTTATTGTTATTAATTTTATTTTTAAAAATATTTTTTTATTGTAAATTTATAAACATAATTATTTATATTATTATGATTATGATTATTAGTATTAGTATTATTATTATAAACATAGTGATATTAATAATCATATTTATAAAGTTTTATAATAATAATAACAATAATTAATATAAAAGCAAATATTTAATTTTGCGTCGGAAATGTGTCGGAAATTTCCGACACAATTCCGACAAAAAGGTTTTTCAATTTTCTTTCAATTATTAATATCATTAAAAAAGGTGTTTTAATTTTATTTAAAAATATTTTAGATATATAAACATATATATTTATATTATTATGATTATTATTATTTATAAAGTTTTATAATAATAATAATAATAATAATTAAGAGAGGTGTTTTAATTTTATTGTTATTAATTTTATTTTTAAAAATATTTTTTTTATTGTAAATTTATAAACATAATTATTTATATTATTATGATTATGATTATTAGTATTAGTATTATTATTATAAACATAGTGATATTAATAATCATATTTATAAAGTTTTATAATAATAATAACAATAATTAATATAAAAGCAAATATTTAATTTTGCGTCGGAAAAGTGTCGGAAATTTCCGACAAAACCATTAATAATTTTAATAATTAAAATAAAAACACATTTTTAATATAATTGGAATGATTGATATTGTTTTTGTCTCAAATGTGTAGCAACTTGCGACGCGTTTCCGACAAAACAATTAATATTCTTAATAATTAAAATAAAAACACATTTTAATATATTTAAAATAATTGATATTAGTTTTGTCGCAAATGCGTCGCGATTTGCGACGCATTTCCGACAAAACCATTAATAATTTTAATAATTAAAATAAAGACACGTTTTTAATATAATTGGAATAATTGATATTGTTTTTGTCGCAAATGTGTAGCAATTTGCGACGAATTTCCGACAAAACCATTAATAATCTTAATAATTAAAATAAAAACACATTTTTAATGCATATTTAATATTGTTTTTGTCGCAAATGTGTAGCAAATTGTGACGCATTTCCGACAAAAATAGTAATTATTAAGATTATTAAGTATTTTTAATAATCTTAACAATACACATATCCAATAAAAATACATTTCTAATATATTTATATCGATACTAAATATGATAGTTATAATAAAATATTTTTTATTTAATTATTAAGATTATTAACTATTTTTTGTTTAACTTTTTAATAAATATGTAAATTTATGTGTATGAGTGTGTGTGTGTGTCTCTGTATATGTGTATGGGTATGTTTATGTATGTGTGTATGGTTGGGAACGTTGATTATTAATTATAGTTATTAATGACCAATTAGAGTCAATGATGATTAGTTAGAGTCAATGTTGGTTAACTTATTACCGTTGATGGTCAGTTATGTAGTTTATTATCAATTGGGGTTAATATGCTAAATTAGAATCATTCATGGTCAATTAGGGGTCATTATGCTCATCGACGGTAAGTTAGGGCCGTTGATGTTCAATTGTAGTTATAATGATCAAATAGTGTTAGTAATGACCAATTAGAGTCGATGATAATTAGTTAGAGTCAATGATGGTCAACTAGGACATTATTCACCTTGATGGTCAGCTATGTAGTTTATTATCAGTTGGGGCTAATAATGCTAAATTAGAATCATTCATGGCCAATTAGGGGTCATTATGCTCATCGATGGTAAGTTAGGGCCGTTGATTATCAATTAGGACCAATAATGATCAATTAGAGTCAATCATGGTCAATTAGGGGTCATTATGCTCATCGATGGTAAGTTGGGGTTGTTGATTATCAATTGGGGCCAATAATAAGCAATTATAGTCAATCATGGTCAATTAGGGGTCATTATGTTCATTGATTTGTGAGTTATACCGTTAATGATCAATTTAAGCCAATAATGATCCATCGGAGTCATTGATTCCCAATTAGGGTAAAACACATGTGTATGTGTGTGTGTTTGTATGTATAGGTGTATATGTATATGTATTTGTATGTATAGGTGTATGTATGTTGTGTGTGTGTATGTTTATGTATATGTATGTATGTGTTTCGGTGTTATACGTATACACCTACAAAATAACTAAAGAGTTTGTGGGTACTGGGTTTTGATGGTGTACATGTACGTACTTATGTGTCTAATATGTATAAGATTATGAGAATAATCGTGTTTCATGTATAACGAAGGTTTACAAAAGATAGAATGAAAAAAAAAATAACGTTTGAACCTCAAAAAACTAAAAACAAAATCACATTGTTGGTAATGCGTAGCAAATGTGTAGCAATTTGCTACACATTTGCGACGAAATACATACTTTTAGGAACTTGCGTAGCAAATGTGTAGCAATTTGCTCCACATTTGTGACAAAAACACATAATATTATTTGTTATTATTATTTTTAATTATTTTTTTATAATAGTTATATTATTATTATATATATTTTTATGGATGTGTTAATAATATTAATAATAATTGTAATTATAAAGTTTACTAATAATAATAAATATTTAATTTTATTTTAGTTACTAATGTCTTTAAAAAAGGTTTTTTAATTTTAATATTATTAGTTTTGGTTTGAAAAACAGTCTTTAAATTTGTTATTGTTATTACAGTTTCTTTTTCGACGACGACGACGTCTAATTATTATTAGTAATTGAAATAAATATGATAATAATCTCCAATTATAATATTTGCATCGGAAAAGTGTCGGAAGTTTCCGACACAATTCCGACAAACAGGTTTTTTAATTATTTTATAAAAAAAATAAATACTTAACCCTAATTCATCCTCACCTAAAGCTCCTTTCCTATTTTCCTCTCAGCCGCTCCACCTACAGCATACGCGAAACCGTCATCTTCCCCACCTGAAACTGAACCATCGTCGCATCCAGCCCTCCATCTTCGATCTCTATTCTGTCGTTTCCTTCACCACCGCCATTCGTCGCCATTTCCTTCACCAACGTCACGTTTTTCTTCAGCTATCGCCTACGTTCCTTGTAAGTACTAGTCACCAATTCCTTTGATTTCGGTCAGAATTTGTAGTTCTAACACTTGAATTTTGATTAGTTGTAGATACGAAGATCGATTGGGATGCTTACATGTCAAATGTGCGATTAATTTTAGCTATTTAGGGAGGTTAGGGTTTAGAGATGAACTACTGGAAACGTGAGTTCTTAATATCTCTTTAATTCTCACTTCCGTCGCCTCATCTTTCAAATTGAAACCCTCAAATTCTCACTTCCGTTCCAAATTGAAATCCTCAAAACCAAATGGCTTCCTCCGTCTCCTGTCAAAGTAAGTTAATCTCTTTAATTCGATCGATCATCTATAATTCAAAGATTCAATATTAGTACATACATCAATCAGAACAGAATTTTTTATTGTATTTATATGCTCATTCACAAATGTGTTCATAGCAGGAAGATACATAAGGCACAACTACATATGATGATGATTCAATGGATCGAGGAATAAATGGTGTACAATTGTACATCTGTTTATATGTTGTAACAACACAATGGTTGTTCATGAACTGTCTAGATTAAGTAAGCTTTCTATTTATTTAGTTTGCACACCAAGTGTTCAATGAATTGTCTGAGAGAAAGATAAATGGGTCTGGGACTGATGTCTGGCCTCAAATGTACATCATTAGACAATGGGTATTTAAAGGAATGCATGCCTCCTATGGAAGATGATGATGATGGAACCTGATGATTCGGATAATACCAATCAACCAAGTGTCGCTAAGCCTCCAGAAATCTTCAGCCCTTGCGTCATTGTATCAGCCAGTCGATGCTGGCTGGCAAGGTAATGGGAACTTTTTATGCTCTAGAATCATTCTCATCTATCTTCTTAAGCATTATGTGCTAATGTTGTCATATATAATGCTTTTACTCAACTGTAGGTACGATGAAAGTATGAAGTTCATTGAGTGTAGCAGGCATTTCAGCACTTACAAATCCCAACTTGCGCGAGAATGTAGTGATGAGGTACAATTTGTACACTAATTATTGTCTTATCTTATATTCGTCAGTTTGAGAAAACACACAAATGATCAAGAGCTATGCTACTGGAAATGGGATGAGGTTATTGATATTAGCAACTGATGATGGGTATGTTGTTATTAGTGTTAGCAGGTCTAATGACGAGGAGTCAGATGACGAGCTTAATGATACCGTAGATTCATCTTCGTATTGCAAGAAAGGGTACAAGATTCCAAGAGTTACGGTTCACTGCCGAAACAAGGTTCTCCCTGTTTCAATGTTTTTTTTTGTTTTCAGTAGAACTATGTTTTCTTATGGTGTACATTTTAATGCCTTATAATGACTTCTGCATGCTTTGGGTTTTTATGCTTTGGATGTTGAATCCTTCTTTGTATATGTGTTTAGTTTCTTTTAATATGTGTATTATATATACTTATGTATGTACATATGTGTTTGTGTAGTACAAGGGTACATTTAGGAAAGATTTGAGTTAACAGTCAAGAATAAAGGCATGGGAGAAAAGTTGTTTATGTTATTAATTATCTTTTCGTTTAGGAGGGGACTTAGATTTTATAATTTAAAGCGGCCCGTTCTGACCCGTGTCCAACTTTGTTAAAACCCGTTCTGACCCAAACCAAAATGACCCCTTTTTTAAAACGACCCGTCCTGACTCGTTACCCCACCCGACCCGACCTCCCGTTTTATAGTGATGTGATGTCTTATACAATCTTTTTATGTGTGTTGCTACTTTTGATATCCTTAGTATGATATTTGATTAGGAGGATATCAATTAAGGATTAGACGGTTGTGCTTTGCTCATATAACCTTTGCCCTAGGCATGATCCAATGCCAGGTTATAGGTCCAAGTAGGCCCGAAATTCTGGTCTTAAAGGCCCAGTCCCTTAAGCCCGATACCAGAAGTTATATTTTCCACATAATGTAGATGTAATTTTCTGATATTTGTGTACTGTTTAATGTAAATGGCAGGATGGTATATGCGTTTTCAAGAGATGGAGCAATGCCATTTTCATCAGTATGACATAAAGTGAACCAGGAGGTCCCTTTATACGCTACTTGGCTCTCAGCTTTCATAGCATTTTGCATGACCCTTATGGTATGTCATCACCACGTTGGATAAAAGCTATCGATAATTTTTGCACAAATTTATATCTAAAAACCTCAATCTTGCATAACAAATTTAATGAAATCTTTTTGCAATCTCTGGGGAGTATACTGGCAATTCAGGCCATGACATCAATAGCAGTGATCGGTTTGTACATAGCCTATGCATTACCAATATTCTTCGGTCGTCGATCAGGTTTGAGAAAGGGGCTTCCGTGTGTTTCTAATGATCTAACCTACTTCCTTTAATGCTTACAGAGTGAGTATCCTTGACTGGTTGTTGATGACTTTCTGCCACTACCATTGAAAGGGGAAACTGGCAAGGATGGATGGTAATTATATATTACATGTCAAAACGGGTCAGGTAGACCTGCAAGCACTTTTTGTATTTTCCTTTCCTAATCTTTACAATACTTTCAAATATAATTACAAAACTATATTGCTTTTATGGTAATCCAATTTTTGAAATAGGATACTATCAAGAGGCTTTATGCACTGTGAATGTTTTGGGTGACTTTGACCCGTTGAATCCTTTCATTTTCACTACTTTTATTAAGTTTATACAGGCCCATTTGAGGAAAAGTATAACCCATATCAAACGTTTATCAATAAATGGGTTTGACTTGCCACATCTAGGTCACATGGTCAAACTGAACTTATCCCATGGCTGTCATTGTTACAAAAGGATAACAAATGGATTTGTTTTATAAAATTTTCAATTATTGTAGACTTGTAGTGATTCAAAATTCAGTATTTGAGTTTTAGTCCTGGTACATACATGAGAACCCACATATATATGTTTTTACATATTGTATTTTCTATTTTACTGGTATGTTGTAATCCATGAAAGTTTGCTTTTTTTAAAACAAAAATAAAAGTGTTACTCATTTCACTTTTCTCTATTGATTCACAGATACAAAGGAACAAATGCATGATAATCTTCAAGAGGATCACACGGTTTGCCTTTAGTGTTAGTAGTTACTGCCAATTTTACATTAGTTTGACTGCCAAATTTATTGTTCAAGAAAGACTTTGACTATTTGACAATTGTTTACAAACACCCTTAAGTAATGACAAAATTAGTTGACCCAGGGGAGCTAAATCAATATCACTAATCACTTATGTCATAATGATGGTTTAATTTGTTTGCTTTTGTCTTTCTGTTTTAATTGGTTTTCTGTTAGTCTCGAGATGAAAGAAGCTCAACTCAAAAGTCAAAATTGATGAAGATTCAGAGTTGTGCAAAAAAGGATTATGATGGTATGTCAATTCATTATGATAGAAACTATGTATTCTTACTGTGTTAAAAGAAGACATTATATTACTTTTGTGGGTCTCATTTGTTTGATAATTGGAACACATAATGAATTGGGTAATTTTTCTGTAAAACCAAGGTGTTATGGAATATAATCTGGTTGACTTTCAAGAGTCAAACATGTATCTTTTGGATCATAACCAGCATATGTATTACATAAATCCACAATCTAAAGTATCATAATTTCTTATAAAAATAACTAAATCAAGATCAACACTCTTTTAGAGTACTTGAAAACACATTATTTTAACTTTGCAGTCAAACCCAAGAAGGGCGATGCTATACTATTTTTCAATCTTCATCCTGATGCCATAAATGATCCTATTTTTAGTATCAGTCAAAATGGGCCAGGTTGGGTTGAGCGACACATACTTTTTGCCCAATTTTACATAAATAACTAATGCGCAAATAATGATTACAAAATGAACATCACTAAAGTAATAGTCAAAATCTTTTTTTAAAGTCGAGTTGGGTTATATGCAGTTAGCCAGTTAATAATAGACAGACTTCGGGTGACTTCTAAGTTCCAACCTCTTTGAACCGTTCCCTTTTTAGATAATATTTATTTGACATGTTTAGATAAAATACACCCAAAGGCTTAAAGTTTGGATTAAAGGATGATACTATATTGGCGGCCTCTAACTTGGGTTGATGGATTCCTTCAACAATTTTGCATAGATTGTGGCCTACTTTCATTAACCAAAAGTATTGTATTTATGTGAAGCAATAGCTGTAAAAAAACATTTTATGACCCTTGATTCTTGTATATTATTTCTGTTTGAAGGGATTTAATTAGTTTATTTGACCTGTTTAATTATAATGTATAAATGTTCATATGTTTTTTTGGCATATAGGCATATACAATAGATTAAGGAGTAACACTTGGTAGCATGTTGAAATAGCTTGGATGACTTGACCAGGACATGGGTGGCAAAATGGGCAAGTAGGGCAACAAATCAAAATTGACATGTTGAAATAGTTTGGGCCCGTCAGAATATACAATTTTTTTTGGTTTTCTTTTTTAAATTTGTAAACAAATAATGTTTTGGTTTACAATGCAAAGAAAAAATATTTATGTTATCATGACATTAAAATATCCGGCCACCGGACGGGTATAAAACTAGTTGCTAATTGTAGGCAGATTCTCCATGGACTTTATTTGTAAGATCATTGCAAAACAGCAACTAATCAGATCATACCTGGCTCTGGTTTTTCAGGGTCTTGTAATGATTTTGAAGGTGGCAACAATTCAAGTTTGAAATAATCGAATGATTAAAAAATATTGCCTTTAGCTGCTGCTGCCTTGAGAGGATATATTCTGCTGCCGCTGCCTTGATTTTGGTTAGAATGTATAAAGATTTTGTTGATTTAATGCGTTCTAATTCATGTTAGATGATATCTAATATTGATAGTTGTTTTTGCATATTGTATTTGGTTGGTAATTAGTCGGTTTATTTGTTAACGGTTCTTGCATTTTTTTGGCCATTGTTGACAGGTGGTAACAGGTCCGGCTAGAAAAATACAAGAGGAAATCGATAGGTAATAAGCTCTTTAACTCATTTAATTATATTTGTGCTTTGTTTATGAATGTATCTTTAGATTTAGTTAAACATGGAATGCTCGTATTATGTTTGATAGTTTCTGTCTCTTCTGATTTGTTGAAATGTTTTAATTCTTCAATTTTTCTCCTCGTCCAACGCTTCAATTAAGTATGATAGGAAGATTTGCACAAACTAAAAACCACGCTAGTGATTAAAACTAGAGGGCTTTTTTGGTTAACTAAAATCAATTAAGTATGATAGGAAGATTTGCACAATTAAGTATGATAGGAAGATTTATTTGGGGACATGTGATGCAAGTAAGTAATTACAAATTGATTTCAGTTTATACATATACATAGTAGCATGCTTCTTCTGTCTCCACGTAGAAATAAGGTACCAAAATGTGCAGCTTTAAACTCAAACTTAAATCAAATTGTACTAATTTTAAGTTAACTAAATTTTATAATATTTGATCATTTTGACCCGTTTGACTTATTTAAGGTCACCCAAATTAATCCATTGAAAATTTGAGGTGATCCAGATTGACCCGTTGACTAATTTAATTTGACCCAAGTTAACCCATTGATTAATTATGTGTTGTTTGTTTACTAGTTATTATATATGTTTTAACAAACTTTTAGATTCAACATTTGGAGACTCGGTTTGAATCTGAAAAACAAACAATGGAGTCTCGGTTTGAATCTGAAAAACAAACAATGGAGTCTCGATTTGAAGCTGAAAAACAAACAATGGTGGCTCTAGTTGCAAGTGAAAGAGAAGAAAGGGAGAAGTCACAACGACAAATGCAGGAAGGTTTTAAAAAAGAAATGGAAGAGTTTATGAAAAACTTTCGTCATCCCCTGTAGTTAGTAATAGCTTTTGAGATATTATATTAGACATATATGTTAGTTGTAATGTATTGTAATGTATATTAGACATATATGTTAATTGTAATGTATTATATTAGTAGTAACTAAACTGTGGTTATTGTAATGTATACGTTTGAAACGGCTATTGTATTTGTATTTGTTTTGTAAAACAGGTTTTTGATTTTGATTTTTTTCTGCATTTTTGTAGCTGAAAAAATCTGGATTTTATTTGTTTTTCGAAAAAGTTTTTATTTCAGAAAAAAAAATTCTGTTGTCGGAATTTTTGACACATTTGCGACGAAAACGTTATTAAATATATATTAAATTATTTAATTTTATTAAAAAAAACCGTCGGAAATGTGTCGGAAGTTCCGACATAATTGCGACAAACAGTTTATTTAATTTTCTGCTACATTACACAAATAAATAAATAGATTTAGTAAAAACAATTCCGTCGGAAATGTGTCGGAAACTAACGACACATTTGCGACAAAACGAATTATTTAATTTTTATATAATTATATAAAAAAAAAATTAATCAAAATTAAAAAATAAAATCCGTCGGAAATGTGTCGGAAACTACCGACACATTTGCGACAAAACGAATTATTTAGTTTTTATATAATTATATAAAAAAAATAAATAATCAAAATTAAAAAATAAACTTTTGCGACAAAAGGAATTATTTAATTTTTTGTATACGTGTATGAAAAAATAAATAATAATTAAAAATTAAAATTAAAAAATACATTCCGTCGGAAATGTGTCGGAAATTTCCGACACATTTGCGACAAATATTTCATTTAAATCTTATTATTAAAAAATAAAAACATTAGATAATTATGTTAATAATTCTAAGCATAATAAGTATTCTAATAATTATAATTAGAAATTGTGTCGGAAATTCGTCGGAAATTCTGACACAAGATTGTTGTCACAATTGTGTCAGATTTTTTGTCGCAATTTTGTCGCAAATTATTTCCGACGAGGGTTTTTCTGACCGAAGGATTTTGTCGCAATTTTGTCGGAAATAGGTGTTTCCGACGCATTTGCGACAAAAAATTGCGTCGGAAATGCGATTTTTTCTAGTAGTGTTAGTAACCTAACAGATACATACGACCAATTCAAATATATCTATCTTCTTTCTTCCTCTCTAACCTTCTTCTTCTTCCTTTAACATTAACACTCAAGTTTTAAAAAACTTTCATTAATCTCAAATTTATCACAATTTTTCCATTCAAGGTTGAAGTATTCAAGCTTTTTTCGATATTTCATTCAATTATCAAACAAAGGTATGAAAATTTTAATCAATTACATTTATTTTTTATTTATTTATATTAATATTTGTATGCATGATGTGTGTGTTTCTATATTTACGTATGATATATATATGTATGATCATGTATGTATATAATAATATAATATATGTATATATATATATATGTGTGTGTGTGTATGGGTGATATATATATATATATGTAGGTATTATATATCTATATACATATACATTTATGATAGCTCTTTAGAGAATACCCGTCTAAAATTTATCTAATTGGTATAAATTTTGAATTGTCCCCTTTGGGACTACTTTTTGAATATTTTATCTCATTAGGACGTGTATACATTTTAACAAGTTGACTATTTAAGAGAAAATCAGTAGTTTTTTCCTCGTACTCCTTTGAGTTTGTGTTTTATACGCATATTTGGGGAGTTAAGAGGAAATGCTGCCAATTTTTCCTTAAACAGTTAACGTGTTACAATGTATATATATGAGATAGAATATTCAAAAAGTGGGTTAGGATCCACCGCCCTAGAGCACCGGTTTACAACATTTACATCAATTGTTTGTTTATTTTAATTTCCAGATGGATCGTGATAATTGGATGTACAAAACTTCGCGTGTATCCGAAACTTATGTGGTGGGTGTTCGAAGTTTTATTACAGCTGCCGAATCAAATCGCGTGAACAAAGGATGTCGGTCGGTTTGTTGTCCTTGTTCCGTATGTCAAAACTTTATATATTATAATGGTACCGATGAAATAGAGTTACATTTGTTTGAAAATGGTTTTATGCCTAGATACAATTGTTGGTCAAGGCATGGAGAATCACTAGCTGATTTTAGCACGTCGTCGACCACTAATGATGGTACATACAACAACGAACCATTATACCATGATGACAATGATGACCATTCAAATGATCCCACTGATAATTTAAATGAAATGTTACATGACATAGAGACTAATATGGGTGATGTCGAAAAAGAAAATTTACAACACCTATTTGAAGATGCTGAAAAACCGTTATATACCGGTTCTAGATTTAAGAAACTTGATGCAGTGTTAAAGTTGTTTAACTTAAAGTCGAAAAACGGATGGAGCGATAAAAGTTTCACAAATCTATTAGTGCTTTTGCATGACATGTTTCCAGAAGACAATGAATTACCAATTTCGACATACCCGGCAAAAAAGTTGATGTGTCCAATGGGATTGGAAGTCGAAAGAATACATGCATGTCCGAATGATTGTATATTGAATAGAAAGCAATATGAAAATGAACATAAATGCGTTGGGTGTGGTGCATCGAGGTATAAACAGATAAAAGATTCGAATGAAGTTGACGATGAGGTGACAAAAAATCGACCGACGGCTAAAATATTGTGGTATCTCCCTATTATACCAAGACTGAAAAGGTTATTTTCAAATGAAAAAGAAGCAAAGTTATTACGTTGGCATTCAGATGAACGTGTAGTTGACGGAAAACTAAGACATGTGGCAGATTCACCCCAGTGGAGAACCATTGATAACAAGTATCCTGAATTCGGGAAGGAGACAAGAAACATACAGTTTGGGCTTAGTTTAGACGGGATCAATCCTTTCGGGAACATGAGCAGTCGTCATAGTACATGGCCAGTTATTTTATGCATCTACAATCTTCCACCATGGTTATGCATGAAACGGAAATACATTATGATGTCGTTATTGATTCAAGGTTCGAGACAACCTAGTAATAATATTGATGTGTACTTATCTCCTTTGATTGATGACTTAAAAACTCTTTGGGATTCGGTGTAAACGTATACGATGCTTATGAGAGAGAACACTTTTGATTGCATGCCATGATTTTTTGTACTATAAATGATTTTCCAGCATATGGTAACTTGTCAGGATACAGTACAAAGGGTAAGAAAGCTTATCCTGTTTGTGAAGATGAGACAAGCTCGATATGGTTGAAAATTTGCAAAAAAAACGGTATACATGGGACATCGAAGATTCCTTCCGAAGGGTCACAATTTTAGGAAGAAAAAGAATGAGTTTAACGGAGAGATCGAGACCGGAGCGGTGAGGACATGGTTCGATGCATTTTCACGAGTTGAAAATATAAATACTGTGTTGGGAAAAAGATCTCGTGTTGAGAAAGGATCCATCCGAAAAAAAATCAATATTTTGGGATTTACCTTACTGGAGAAATTTACATGTTAGGCATTGTCTAGATGTTATGCATATAGAAAAAAATGTATGCGACAGCTTGTTAGGCTTATTACTAAATATTTCGTGTAAAACTAAAGATGGAATTAATGTCCGAAAAGACATGGTACTTTTGAATATACGTAAAGATCTTGCACCGGAACAAAGAGGCGACCGTATTTATCTACCACATGCTTGTTATAATACAACAAAAGAAGAAAAAAGACAGTTTTGTCAATGTTTACATGATATTAAGGTTCCATCAACTTATTCTGCAAACATTAAAAGATTGGTGTCAATGACAGATTGTAAATTGCTTCGAATGAAGTCTCATGATTGTCATGTTTTGATGACACATATGATTCCTATCGCAATTCTTGGATTGTTACCGGATAACGTTCGACATACAATCACAAAAGCTTTGTTTGTTTTTTAACAACATTCACTCAAAGGTTATAGATGTAGAAGAGTTGGAACAATGGCTGAAAGACATTCTTGTTACCCTTTGTGAGCTAGAGATGTACTTTCCACCATCATTTTTTGATATAATGGTTCACCTAGTATCTCATATCGTACAAGAGATTAAGGCTTGCGGTCCTGTATTCTTACGATACATGTACCCTTTTGAAAGATATGGGTGTCTTGAAAGGTTATGTAAGAAACCGTAATCGACCGGAGGGAAGTATTGTTGAAGGGTATACTTCAGAAAAGGTGATTGAGTTCTGCCAAGGTAATGATATCAATAATATTATATATATTAGTGTTAACTTACAATATAACAATTTCTTTTTCACAGGCTATATGGAAGGTGTCGAAAGCGTTGGTGTTCCCAAAACTCGTAATTCGGGTCGACTTGAGGGTCATGCAGTAGTTGGTATCAAAACATTCATGCCATATCGTGAAAACGTACAAGATGCACATTTAGTGGTCGTAAAACACATGACATGTCTTGCTCCATATGTTAATGAACACATGGATATGTTACGGTCGACATACCCGGGTAAGGATGATGTGTGGTACATAAACACTCAAAACAAAGAGCTATCGAAGTGGATGAAAATGAAGGTAACAAAAACTAATGTTGATGAAACTGTGAAAATGTTAGGTCAAGGTCCAGATTGTAGAGTTAAATCTTCTCAAGGGTACGACATTAATGGTTATACATTTTACACTAGCGATCAAGATAAAAAAAAGTGTCGTGCAAAATAGTGGAGTTACAGCAATGACCGAGTTCAACATACGACGTCATGATAGAATGATAAAAATCGCCAAAGATTCTTATTACAGTGTTATACAAGAAATTTGGGAACTGGACTATCGTGATTTCATTATTCCTTTGTTCAAATGTAAATGGGTGAATAACACTACAGGTGTACAGGTTGACAAATATGGTTTTACACTTGTCGACCTTACAACTGATGGTTATAAATCTGAACCATTCGTTTTGGCAAAACATGTGACACAAGTTTTCTTTGTCAAAGATCCGAGCAAACCAAGATACCACATTGTATTACAAGGTAAACGACGTATTATGGGTGTTGATAATGTAATTAACGAGGAGGAATACGACCACTTTGATGATCTACCTCCATTTTCGGTCCATATTGAACCGGTTAATTACGACAACATTAAGCGCACCGCATACTTACGTGATGACATCGATGGGATTTATGTTGATTAAGGTTTGATATAGACAATTTATTAATATAATGTAGGGGTGTTTACGGTCCGGTTTTGACCGTTTTTTGGCAAACCGACCGAAAGTTAATAAAAATTTTTGAAAACCGACCGACCGAAAGTTAATAAAAAAACGGATCATGACGACGACCGGTTTGGCTGGTTTCACGGTTTTAAACCGAACCGTAAACACCTCTAATATAATATATTCTTATTTTTTTTAAATATAATAGTTAATTTATTAATATAATTTTATTTTACCTAGTGTAAAATAATTTTATTTTATTTATTTTACCTGGTGATTTGACTTCCATGGTCAAACAAGTCATTCCTCAAACTAAGATGAAGTAAAAACAGTTTTTTATAATAGTTTTTGTTGCTATTGTATGTTCATTTATAGCATCCCATTTTTCATTTGATTCTTTAACTGGTTCTGTGTCAATTGACATTTGACATTCCCGGATTGACTTCTTTAACTATAAATGTCAATTTTGAAGTGTGGTGGGCTGCTACGGTTTGTAAATGGGTCTTTCACACAAAAAAATTCACTTTTAATAGTTCCCTCCACCTGTTTCAATTTCCCCCCTAAAATTTTCACCACTCCAATACAACCCTAATCCCACAATCCAAAAACATCGACACATTCACCATTCACCATAAACACCGTCCTCTTCTTCACCATCGCCTCCTCCACCCCCTCTTCTCCGTTGCCTCCAAACCCACCTCGACCACACCCTCCTCACTACAGTCGCCGCCCCCTCCTCTTCTTCACCATCGCATATGTCCTCTCCACCACAAGCCCCAAACCCCCTCCTCTTCATCACCATTGCAAGGTGATGTTTAATTTATGCTTTTAGTTTCATGTTTCTATATATATGTTTGCACCATGTGGCCCCGGATGTCTTTATGGATTGTGGTCCCAGATGTTGTTTATTGTGAATGTGGTTACAAGTAATGTATGCTCATTGGGTATTCTTCAAAGTACTTCCACTCCAAAAAATGGGATGATTCTTTCACCTTTTCTATGCAGATGCTTTACATTCACAGGTGAGTGGACGACCTCAAAGTTTCACAATCTAGCAAGACTGCTTAAATGTTTTGCTCTTGGCTTCAGGCTTAAAAGTTAAGTTTGATAAGAGTAAAGCATTTGAAATTGGTGTAGAGATTATGTAAATAGACAATTTGTCTAACCTTTTACATTGTCAAAAGGGTTCTTCCCATTTTTGTATTTGGGTTTATCGGTTGGAACAAACATGGACACAATAACTTGAACTCAAAAATATGTTGGATGGCTTGGGACTCGTGGCTCCAAAAGAATTTGGTGAGCTTGGAGTAGGAAGTCTTAGATGTGCTAATCTCACTCTTTTACTTAAATAATGGTGGAGATTCAAGAAAGAAAACCGACAACTATGGGAAAAATTTATCTCACACTAATAATAGTGTATGGTATTTCATCCCTGTTAAGTCAAGTATTTTTGGGGTGTGAAAAAAATATCTGAAGTTAAAATTGATTTGGCAATGATGCGGATACGAAAGCAATCAAATTGCTTAAAAATACGCAAGAATTACAAAAGCAAAAGTTTTTTTAAATAAAATTCAATCTCTAAAAACAATAATTCTCAAAAACTTCAAAACATATAATACTTTAGGTGTTTGAATCAATCACATATGAATTGATGATAATCCTAAAAAACAAGACGTAAAAGAAAGATAATAATCCCTAATTAAAAGAAAAAGATAAACATTCAAATATTCTGATCTCCTCCAAGCTTGCCTGTCATGATCCGTATTTAACTCCAATATAAAATCCATCGGGTGTGCCAACTTCAACCGACTCCTCCAGGTTCCCGTCGGGTGCGGGTGCGGGTTCAATTAAATCCCGATGCTTCTGCATTATACTTTCTGAGTAGGAAAAAAACTCGTTCATGAGTTTTACGTAAATTTATCAGAATTGGTCGTTAACGACAAGTTTCCGACAAAAAAACGTTTGTTGGAAAAAACCCCGTAGGAAATGTTTTTTCCCACAAAGTCCCGACTAATTTTCCGACAAATTAGCGACAAAAAAGTAAATAAATAAGTTAAATTATTTAATAAATTTGTCGGAAAATTGTATAAAATCGTATAGTTACTTTTTTGTTTTGTTGGAAATTTGTCGCTAACTTGTGGGAAATTTCTTTTGTCGGAAACTTTTGTAAGAAATATATATGTTTTCTAGTAGTGCGTCTAGCCACTCGTATTACCTTGGTCTATTGAGTTAACAGGTTCCTTCTCCTTGCCTCCTTCTCCCCGTCTTCGAAAAAGACTTGTCCTTGAGTCTTGAGAACGTAAAAGATCATTAACAACCTGAGATAAAAAAAAATCGGTTTCTTTGTTCTTTTTTTCAGACTTGCTTTTAATGCAAAAAAAATATATATCTTTGTCCATCTTATTTTGAATCATAGATTGATTAGGAGATTCCCTATTTATCAACAAAAAAAAATCTCCCATGTTTGCCGGTCATACCTTTTGATCTTCATCTTCATGCAAATATTTATCTGAAGAAACCATTAAAGACTCACGATCATTATCTTCATTTTCTTTCATTTGCCCGTCCTCTTGAATAGTAATCCCTCTAATAACTTTTTGCACAAACGTATATTCTGTAGGAACCGTCCGCCAAAATAAAAATACTAGCATTTATATAAATTTCAGTTACAATACAAAAAGTAAATAAAGCAGTAAATTACAATAGTTTTATAATGGAAATAAAGAAAAGTACAAAGACAGAAAACGAATACAGAATTCGTGACCGAGGCTTCGTGTTTAACACGGGTCCATTAAAACAAATTCCGAGTCTCCCAAGATAACTCGAATTTTTCCCAGGGCACAACGACCGAAGCTGTGTGTACAGCCGGGGAGAACTCTAAACCCGAAATAGTACCTTGAGAAGAAGAGAGTAGAAGTAAGAATTCTTGCAATGTAAGAACTTTAAACCCGAAATAATACCATGTGTGTATAGTCGGGGAGAACTTTTCTATTGCGTTAGAGTTTGTTTATGTGTGTTGAAATGCCAAGCATGTCTTGGTATTTATACAAAAAATAAGAATCGTAACAGCTGAAAAAAATTAAAACGAAAATAAAGAGAATTAAACGTCTTCAATGCTCTTTATTTGGACACCAATACACGCACAGACACGGATACGCGTGCGGACCAGGCTTCATACGCAGGCCGCGCGCGTATATCTGGACACTGTCGCACAGACCGGGATCGCCATCCGCGCACGTCGTAGAGGTTGGGTGCTGAGCCCAGATGCCACGTCACCCGCCATGTGCCCGGAACACTCGTAGCTTGTCAAAAATACTAAGTGCTTGGACGTTGGCACGTTGGGTGCCTCGCACCCTCCTGGTTCCCACAGAGTGTCATTCCTTACAAGGTAACAATCTTTAATGTGTGTTCCGCCTTATAACTCGCTTAAAGGTTTGTCATCCCACCTATGTGAGACAAGTTTTCCTTTTTTTCTATTCAAGAAAAGCTGAATTTTCACAGCTTTAAATACCAACACTGAGCATTGATATTTCATTCATCTTATCTCTATATTGGACGTGTTTGTTTCCTAGCGTAGGTCTCATATAAGAGAACACAAACCCAGAAAGAAATAATATTAACATCAGTTACATATATTTATTTCTGTCCAAAGTTGGCAAAAGGTCATTTATATAACTTAGTGAAAAAACATATTTTTTTACCCAAAACTCCAACACATTCTTCCTCCTCCAGTTCAATCTCATCTTCATCGAATTTGGGTTCTTCTTCCAACAAACACTCCTGATAGATCGGTTCGTAGAACAGGGGTGGGTGACGGCCGAACATATGCTCCCGTTCGTCATCATCTTCTTCATCCCAAACTACAGTAGTCGACTCGGTTTCAGCATTGCACATCCCATGTTATAACTCGATCTCGGGTCCTCTATCGGAGCCGCCTGATCTTAAGTTCTCGTTCAAGACCTCGGATCTTTTATGGATACATAATTCACCGGTTGATGGACCAACAACGAAGTTGCAACACTGATCAAGCCGTATACATAATCAAAATCTAAAATTGAAGTTGCAACAACATGGTTCTTTTATGGATTTACACTGATCAAGCCATGATCCTGAGTGTTTTGACACCATATATGACCAAACCACCATGATAAGACATGGGTCATAAGTGGGTCAAGAGAACAACGAGAACATTGCCCACATAGCATGCTTCTACAAATATACAACAGCAGGCAACTATGCCACAAAATTTAAAACTACAACATGCATACGAAAAAGTATCCACCGGTTGATGGACCAACAACGATATTGTGACACTATAGCATATGCCCATGAGACAGCTTTATTTTTAAACATCAAACCAACAAACGGTTCGTTTAACTGGCAATAGAATCTTTCTTTTAACTCAATTCCCAATTAGCAATTACCCCATCCCATGATGAGCTGCCAAGCATAGGGTTAAATGGATGCCAACTGCAATCTCTTACAATTTGGTCATGGAATTTGAGTTTTGCAACCAGATCTCCAGTCACCTGAAAAATAAAATAACCAAAAAAATTGTTTCTTGAAAGCAAATTACCAACCATTAATTAAGATTAAAAAGCAAAGTCAGTGACACACTCATATCACTGTTGAACAGTGATTTGTTTATACTTTTTAAGTTTCAATTTCACCTCTTATACTACATATAATATACGTATTTAACCCATTTAATTTTTTACTAATTTGATTTGTCTGTAATAGCTGTGTTCATTAACCTTTTAAAAAAAAGTGAAAACGCGGTTGTGTTTAGGTTTTTTTTTTGACACTCCGGCATAATTTTCTTTGAGAATGGAATTGTATTAAAAATTGAGTATTTTTTTTATCGTAAGCTATAGCGAGTATCAGTACCATAACAAACCAATGCCGACCGAACATTAGTATTCGTTTTTATGGTTTTCGATCGATGTAAAACATGACTTTATTTTTTGGGTTACCTTTTTCTATTGTAACAAAGCGAACCGACACCGCGAGAACAATAACCAGTACCGGTTTATGGTTTTTTGTTTCGATACGAGTCAGTTTCGATATTTTTCCGCTACCCATACCGAAGCAGGATGGTACCGCAACGTAACTTTGTAAGTCGTAACTTTATGGTTGTAACTTATATTTATACCATTGTAAATATTATTTTATATTTCGTTCAGATGCCAAACTCGCTCAGGAATCTCACTAGTTAAAATAATATACAAAAAAAGCTGAAAGTTACCATATCATAAATATAAATGTGGGCATCAGCAGATCCAGTGTATATGTACTTCTGTCCAGTGCTGCAACAGTAGTTATCAAAGATTACAAAATAATATCAACTTCAATCACGGGAAACTGGTAAATTAAGCATGGGAAAAACCTGTATGAAGGGGAGAAATAGCATCTAATGAGCGTTCGCAAGACTCTGTGACCTCTATATGTAGCGAGTGATATGTCATTAGGATGTCTTCGGTTTCTTAAATGTGACGGGTATTCCATCCATCTATAATCCCATTCAGCATGTCTAGGCATTGCAATTCTGCATACAAGGGAACATAAGTGAAAAGATTAAATGCAGTAAGTATGTGTGTGTATATATTTAGAGAGAGAGAGAAGAGAAGGCGGAAGGCATACCCTCGAGCATTTGAGGACATTTTCCTGATATCCCATAGTTTAATAGCTTGATCTTTTCCATTTGAAATGAAATATTTGCCATCTCCATGACTATCAATGAATGTAATTCCTTCAAGATGTCCAGCAAGGACTCCGGATTCTTTCCCTCTTGTACCAAGGCATCGCCTATCCCAAACCTGAAGTAAATAACTAGTTAAAAAGATGATTATCTGCATGATTCGTATCTCGACTAATTATCTTTATAAAGGTGGTTCAAAGTCAAGAATAACTTGTGTAAATACTCAAGAGCCAATACCAAAGGGCATAATAGGCAAAACACAAAATTTAATAAACATCATCAAGAGTCTACCTTACAGAGGTGATCATCACTCCCGGAGTATAAGATATGACCAGCTTCATCAGCAAAACAAACAGTATTGACATCAGACTGCATCGTATAACATAGACCAAGGTTAGTAAGTTCAGTTTGGATGCCCTTCGATACTTATAAAAACTAACTAGTAACAAATAAACGACTAAAAACAAAGCCGAGGCCCAAGTGTTCAAGATGATTCAAGAACTTGTTTCTAGTATGTAGAGCCTTCAGGAGTATCAGCAAATACACAAATGTTTAAGAAAAAATATGCATTTATATCATACCCTGTGAGCGGGTATGCGAACATTCAACTTGTTGGCTACAAGATCATAAACATATATTGAATCATCACTACTTGCAGCTACAAGTTCTCGTCCATCAGTTGAAAATTTTACAGAAAAAATTCCAAAAGAATAATCATCATGATCATCTTCGTCATCATGACCAGAAAAATCCAGCCCGTCATGTATCTCCTGCATAAAAAATGAGACACTTCCATTTAACCACAATGAAAAAACATAGTCGTAGTAAAATATGTAATCACAACAAACTGCAAAAAAATAAGTACCGTGATATTCGCAACAGACTCGGTCATAGATGATCCAACATTCACAATATGGACAATAGGGGACATACTGGAATAAACCTGCCAGAGTAAGAAAAACAAGAATAAAACAGAAAAATCAAATATGTACTTGAGAAAAAACTAAACACTGTATGGTCATTATATATTTTAATATATTACAAGAAAACGCTGATCAGGTGAAAGAGATGCATCTGTTATTGTCCAACGCAAGCTTCTGGCACGAATGTTTTTCTTAACTTTCCAACCGTTATCAACACTATATATCTTAATATCGCTGTCCTGTGTAGAAAATGATCACAATCATTATTATAAGACAAACAGAAAGAAAAAAACAAGGCTGCATAAAGAAGATAAAAGATGAGAAAATCATCAAAATGTACATTTCAACCAAGTTTTAAGCCAAAATGTACATCTTTTAACCCGCTCCAAAATAAACATTCCCTAAAACAACCAAACAAAAAACACCACCCTAGCTAAGCTAGCTAAGGCCCATGGCCTTCTGGTTTAGTGGCATCAGCCGGTGTGGATAAGATCTCTGTGACCCTAAAGTCACAAGTTCAAATCTCACTTCAGCACAAAAATCTTGCTGCCATTAATAGGGGTTGTCAATGAGCTCTCCAGGCATAGGCAAGTCAGGGGGTTTTATGAGTTAGTAGGTTTCCTCCCGGAACGGGTTGGCGTCGTCCTCGAGCGTCAAACTAACGATGGACGGTTGAAATCCCGTCTGAGGTATGGACATGCCTGGGCTATGAAGAGGCATGTCACTGAGCGCGAATTGTCATTGCCGTTAAAAAAAAGCTATGCTATGCCACTAAATTTCAGCCTAGTGGCACAAAAAAAACATTCAAAAGTACAAAATGGGGTCCACAAACAACCAATCAAAAACTGCCACATAGTCTGCCTGTTCCGGCATCTTTCTAAACATGGTCTGTTTTGATTGATTTTGGTGGACCCCATTATACTTTCCCTAGTTTTTTGTGCCAGCTAAATTCAAGACTACTTAGTTAGGCTTAGCTAAGGTGGCGTTTTCCCGATTGGCTGGTTTTAAATATATTTATTTCCGAACCAGCTAAAATACATTTAGGCTTATAACTAGGTCAAAATGTACATTTTGGTTATAATCCCATAAACACTGTACCTGAAACCCTGCAACAAAAAGAGTACCATCTGCTGAAAACTGTGAAACATAAGCACAGCTATCCATCCTATCGATCACAGAAGGACCACTAACCGGCAGATATCTGCTGGATAGATGACAACGATCAGAAGATGTGAATCTAGCCCTCCCACTGTGATTACCTTCTCTCCCTGCCAACATTTTAACCGGAGAAATCGGTAATTTTTCTGATTTCCCGGGAACCACTCGGCCAAAGAACTTATGAGGTCGTGACCTAAGTTTGGTTCCTACCGCAATCTCCGGTAACCCCTCACCGGAGGCTGCCATGCCACTAATCCCACCACCGCCATCCAGCCCGCACCGACGAATTGACTTTCTTGACCTGCTCATTTTCTGAACCCTAAATTCGAAAATTCAAGTAATCGCAAATTGTATAACATGAATACAGACGAGAGGATTATCGATTACCTAGTATATAGTTTGCGCAAAAACCTTCAATCGAATTGAGAAGATGCTGATTTCAGATAGTTTATGTAGGGTTTAAGATTATGATTCGATCGATCAGACGGTAGATTGACGATGAAAGAAGGGGGTATGATGTGCATACGTGTTCCTTTGGATCAACACTCAACAGGACGGTATAGTGATGAATTTGTCTCTTGGTGAAATCGATTGACTATATTTTATTGAAGAGTTCAAGTATTTACGATATTGTCCTTGAACTAAAAAAATATTAGAAATCGTCCATTCTGTATAAATTTTGTAATAATTTATGTTATTTTCTCTAAGAGGGCAATTTCGTCCTTTTCAAAAGTTAAAGACTTTCTAATTACTAGTTTGCAGGTGGTTAGGAAAACTAGACATTGAAAATAGTTAGCTTTACTTATTTTTATTTTTATTTTTCCAAAGGCAAAATATTATTAATACAAAGTCAACCCCAAGCCAAAAGGCAAGAGTCGCAAACAAGAACAATCACATAGAGCAAACCATACTTATAAAATATTAGAACACACCCGATTGTTTCATATAAGATTTTTTTAGCTTGAATCTATTCTATAGCCATAAAAAACCAAGGAATTTTATGTTTTCCACGATGTGATCCGCGTTGATTGATTTATTTGAAAAGATAGTCTCGTTCCGGGTTTTCCATATACACCAACAGCCAATAAAAATGATATCCTCGAACACTTCCTTGTGGACCTTGTCATTGAAAGCCAACTTGTGTAACTCCAACAGATCTTTAACCGAGAAGGTGTAGATATGCTGAGACTTGCACCAACCACGGATGCTTTGCCATACCACAGTAGCAGTATAACAAGATGTGAAGAGATGATCCGTCGATTCCGGCAAGTCACCACAAAGCGGACAGAGTTGGGAATCCATCGGGATGTTCCATTTGATGAGAGACTATCATCTTTAGAATACGATCTAGCTTAGCCCTTTAATCAAATATATTACATTTGGAAGGAATCCATCTACACCAGTTGAGAATGAAGTTGTTGTGAGTGACACGATATTTAGTTATTAGCGACTTGATTGATCTGACCGATAATTGCTTAGAACAATCACCCATCCACTCCCACTCATCCATAGATCCTGAAAAGTGGACATTCTTTAGCGGATTAAGACAATGAGCCCACTAATTTAACTCGTTGGGTTCTTGAGGGGAGCGCCTCCATTGCCAAATCCACTTAGGGTACTGATTTTCAATCACAAAACAATTAGCAACATTACATTGTTTGTTCCATTCCAACTTGAACAAAAGAGAAAAAAAAGTCTTTTAACGGTTTGTCAACGACCCAAGGGTCAAACCAGAATCTAATGTGAATACCATTTCCCATTTTTCCTTTAATCAAGTAGTGAATGTTCTGACCTGCAAGTTTAAAGTTAGAATTAAAATGAACAATATTATTCCAGACCCCCGTTAAGGATTTTTTTTACCGAAAGATTTGACCAAGACATTTTACTGTGATGAAGACTTTACTGTGATGAAGACTAGAAACCACTCTCCGCCATAGACCATGAATATAATCTCCACACCCATTTAGAGAGAAGGGCCTTGTTAGTGTCATGAAGCGATCAAATACCCAAGCCCCCTTCATTAATCTGGGAGGTAACTCTATCCCAAGAAACCCAATGAATTTTCCTTTTATCCTTGCAACGACTCCATAAAAAAAATTTCCTTAAGGCTTCCAAACCGACAATAACTTTGATTGGGGTTTTGTAGAGAGAAAAATAGTAAGAAGGTAAACTTTCTGAAACATATTTTATTGAGGTTAACGTTCCCCCAATCGATAGAGTTTTTTTTTTTAAGTCAAATTTCTTTAGCTTCCCGGGACTTAAACCTGGGACCTTGGTGTTAAGAGGCTTTGCTCTTACCATTGGGCCACCTGGCTTTCCAAATAGACAACCTGGCTTCAAAAATTTCAAAAACCGTTCTCCAGTTGCTCACCCTATTCTTACAGTCATATTTACTAACGAAGTTGATACTTTACAATTATTTTTCTTATTATTAAATTTGAAGCTATTTTATTTGTCGTTATTGTTTTCAGTTTTCTTTCTTTTGATTAACTTTTAGTTAATGCAATCAAATCCAAGTTTTCTTTTTAGACTAAATCATATCAACGACTTGATGCTAAATGCTAAAATGTTGCATCATTGCATGTGGTCGGCAATTCCATTGCTTACCTTACCCTATGCTATATAGGTTAGGTACACTTACGTGTTCATGTATCGGTATTGTGTTATAGTAACTTATTTGATTTTATAAGTTTTAAACTTGAGCACATATACATCAAGAGCCTTATCAGTGTTGGTTGTATTTTGCCCTCTGGTTCAAGTCGTGGGAAGCAGCCTCTTGCACAAAGGGTAGGGTAAGGCTGTGCACATCAAATTGCAAAGCGATCCGGCCCCTCCCCGGGCCCTGCGCAAATGCGGGAGATAAGTAAAGCACCAGGTCCATTTATATATAATCAAGTTGAGTCAAATCGAGCTCGAAAGTATACCCTAAATTAATATATTAGCTCGAAAGTATTGGTTAATTCATCTAACTCGAGCTTGAAACTCTCCAATGCTCAATTGAGGTTGAGCCTAGTTTCAAGCTTCGAGTATTAAGCTCAAGTCGAGCTCAAGCTTAATAGTGTTTCAATTTGATGACACCCCTAGTACTAACCAGAATCCAAGACCGCAATGCGACTAAAATGATACTCAAAACCAGAAAGAACCGGTGTTGATAAGGACAAGGACACCCAACCCCTTTTGTCTTTTGATGTGTTTTTGGTAGTTTCAAAGGCGAAAACATCACGGAAAACGACAAATCATACATTAACTAACCATTATAGCACAATCAAACCCACACTGGCGAAAAGAGTACATAGAATTGAACCTGTTAAGCAGAATTTCAACACACAAAGTTAATCTTTCAAATTCAAGGAATCAATGTGAAATTGGTACCTATTAAAATTGGAATAAAATCAATTTGAATTATGTTCCTTCTTTTGAATAGTTACCCAGTTGCTCCATCTGCCAACTCTCATGAGGGGCAACATGATCATGCTCAGGTGTGTATTGCTGTACCATGAACATAAGTTAAATAAATAAATATACAACATATATATATATATATATATATAGGGGGAGGATCAAATAAGAAATATGTTTTCGCTAAGAACTCTAAGAAATGACCAAAACGCTTAGAAACGATATCAAACGAACTCCGATTTAGCTCATTTCAGCGGCGTTGGAACCGTCTCGTCGAACTCTATCATCTTAGCTTTTAGGGTTTAGCTTTTAAGGTTTAGATTTTACGTTTGAATTTTAGGGTTTTAGCCTTATGGTTTAGCCTTAGGGTTTAGCTTTTAGGGTTTAGATTTTATGGTTTAGGTTTTTGGGAGTGGGTGGGGGTGGGTTTAGGTTTTTTTTTTGGGGGGGGTGTTTAGGTTTTTGGGTGTGGGGGTTGTGGTTTTAGGCTTTTTGGGGTGGGGTTGGAGGGGGGGTTTAGGTTTTTGGGGGTGCGGGTGGAGGGGGTTTAGGTTTTTGGGTCCGGATTAGAGTTCAATGAGACGGTTCCAACGCCGCTGGAATGAGCTCAATCGGAGTTCGTTTGACCCACTTCTTAGTGTTTCTTAGCGAAAAACCACTTCTTAGTGGAACCTTCCCCTATATATATATATATATATATATATATGTGTGTGTGTGTGTGTGTGTGTGTGTGTGATAGCCTTTACTTTAGGACCCTTTAAAAAATGAGTGTTAACATAAAAGTACATCATCAAGATTCTAAATTTCTTCATACCTCCATTTTAGTCAACAAATCAATTGCATTTGAGGCTGATAAAACTATGTCTCTAGCACTTGGCTTGATGAAACCTTCCTTGACTCCATTGTCAAATAGTGCAAGCAAACTGTTGTAATATCCATCAACATTTAGGAGGCCAACCTGGCAGATAAATTTAAGGGTTATGGAAGCAATCATGTGTTCGAGGATAAAATGGTCATGTTATATGTTGGGTAACATGTCAAAATGGGTACTTTGTTATGTATGGAAACGGGTCGGGTCAAATTGATCTAAAACACTTTTTGCATAGATTTTATGATTTTTTTAAATATTAGTGTCAAATATTATTTCAATAATAATCTTTTTTTTTTACTTTTTAAATAAAATGACTCTTTTATAATAATTACTGTGACGAGTTTCCTTTTTAGCTATTTTTTTATTTATTTTACAAGTTTATCCTGTTAGACAAAAAACAACGTGAATCAACACATTCATAAGTAAATGGGTTGAAATTGCCGCCTCTAATCTCAAAAAATTTTATGAAAAAAAAAAAGAACTCACAGGTTTTTTATGAATTCCAAGTTGTGACCAGGTGATCATCTCTAAAACTTCCTCCATAGTCCCATACCCTCCTGAAAGCAGTGACACCATGAATACAACTTTTATGCAAAAGAAATCAAGAAATTTGAGCACAACTATAAAGATACCAGGAAGTGCAATAAAGGCATCAGCTTCTCGAGCCATTTCAGCTTTCCTTTCATGCATATCTGAAACAATGCGTACCTCTCCAACAGTTTCACCAGAAATCTATCAAGATTAACAAATTGGAACTAATTTCACTAAACCATGCAAAAAAAAAATACATTCCACATCATCCCAGATTCAATGCATAGCGCAATATTAGGCTATGCCAACATAATGGATAATGATCTTGCTAGAATAGAACTATCTAGACTACAAACTAGACATTTGATGTCAAATTATACTTAACTGATCTTTTAAATGGTGTTGCTAAAGAGACACCATCCCCAAGAGTGTACACTAAGCATGTCTGTTAGATCATATGGGCCATATGACTTTGTGAGTGGTCACATCAGTCATTTCAATGTCAGTCAAACACATCATATGGGTCGTATGATTTGGCAAACCCAAAGCCGTTTGACCATTTTGGCCATATCATACAGAGCGTATGACCACCGGTGTTTGTACGGTGTGCTAGTGATGTTTGTATAGATTGCGCCCTTTTAAATTGATTTTGCATTATCTTCTCAAACTTTTGGCATGTAATCCTACGTGGCTACGTGTCCAATGTGTCAGAAGCAAGTAATCCTACATGGAACACATAAACACAGGAATTCTAAAGGAGTACAGGTAGTCTTAAATAAAATCAAACAGAAAACGCACACCTACTTATGTACTGTTACGTACTCAACCTCAAGAATGTTAGGGGCTAAAGAAGAGCAACACAAGAACACTTAATTGGCTTTAATGGTTTTTCTAACTTGTGTCCATAAACAATAATTGAATACTGAACTGCACCAATTTGGCTTGAAAGGATGGTAGGTAACTACAGAGCCAACAATTTTAAAATTTAAAGCGGAAATACCTCAAGAGGTACAAGAGCTTTTGGAATAACCCTGCATATGAGTAAGCAACAATAATTTTGTTAAAACCGGTAATACACTGATGAAGAAGCTCGAGTAATAAAAATTAAACACATTACCCAAGAACATGGCAACCTCCATTGAAAACTCTCTGAGCTATCATACCCATTAGACCAACACTTCCACCACCATACACCAGGGTTACCTTCCTTTTAACCTATAATTAACAAAACAATCACAAAATTCAATCAATGAAACAAGACATCAAGACTTGATGATACAAAATCAAACACCAATCTCACAACAAGAAATCAAATTCTCTCAGTCTTTTCTATCAAACAGATGTTCAATTCAAATCACTTGGCATGAAATAATCACAACATCAATCAGAAAAAAACAACACTTAGTGATGAAAACATCAAAATCCAAATCCATATTAAGAACCCACGTTCTAAGAGGCATTTTATCAAACAGGTGGTGTGCCAACATATCCCAATACAAAAAATCAGCCAAAACAGCATCAAAATAAGAGAATAAACAGAAACCAATTAACCAATTCATCTCCCAATTCAGTAGCAGCATCACTGAAGATTTCTCGGTTGCCAGAGTGACTTCCACAGAAAACACAAATCCTCTTGAATTTGCTGCTGAAACCCTCTTCCATTTCAACCTTTTTCTCCCAAAAGTTATCAAAAAAGTTTGCACATTTATCTCCTTTAAAACCTGAAGGGGACAAAACTGAGATTACATAATGAAATTTTTAAAGAAAAAGATGAAATATAATATAACTGAAAACACAAAAATTGAGTTTAGAAATTGAATTTTGGACATGTATGACGAGGGAAAAGCACTAAAGAATGCCCACATGCACGATTCAACACCTGTTTGGAGCCTTGTAGAGAATATTTAATACTGGAAACAATAAATAAAATTCCAATTTGATGATTTAATAATCTTTTGATGTCATTCGTCATTGCAAGTTATACTTAATGCGAAAATGACAATTTTACCCATAAATCCTACTCTCAAATCATATCTGAAACGAGAATTTCGTAAATATGGTTATAAAGTTATCAACTGTTATATATACTTGATTCAAACTTAAAAAACTAAAAATATGTTGTTAAAAATTAGTTAAAATATTATATTTATTCATTATATTAAAACAATTTAGAAAACGACATTTTTTTAATTTTTTATATTTATCCATTTGTATAAGTATACAAAATTTAAGGTTAAAATGGCTGGATATGAAGTTTTAAAGGTTTTTTTTTAAATAAGGGTAAAATTGTTAACTTTTTTGAATTGTTTTTTAGCAAAAATTCACTTATTAGCGGAACATTCTCCTACGTATATAAACCTACCCTAATAAAGGAAATTCCAAAATGGACACAAGACACTCTCCTAATCACGTAACATGTTTTTTTTAATTAGAAAAAAAACTATACGAATACCATAATCAAATTGAAGAGCAAAAAATGATCATTTTTATGGTGGAGTTTTTTTTTTAATATTAAGTTACAAAAAATTTATGACCGCTTAAAATCATGAGAAGAGAGAATAATTAATGTGAATTACTTCTATTTTTAGTTTTTTTTAAGTATTAAAAGGTTCTACAGGGGTGTTCAAAGTCGGATATCCGAAAATTCGGATATCCGAAATTTTCGGATAGTGAAACAGATATCCGAAAATAAAAAAAATACATAAATATAAATTTTTAAATTATAAAAACAACTAAAAACCTTAAAAAACATTAAAAAAATATATAAATATAATATATTGGGTTTTGATTCAAATTTTCTTATTTTTAAATAATAAAAACAATTAAAAAATATATATAAATATAATATTTCGGATATCCGAATTATCCGAAATATCCGAAAATCACTATCCGAATCCGAAAATTTGGATATCCGAATTTTCGGATAATTCGGGTTCGGTTTCGGATTCGGATTTTTTTTAACACCCCTAGTACTATGTTCGAAACTCAATTATATATTAATTTTTACATATTTTGAATTTTGTTTTATATCCTTAGTATATATGTAATGCCTTTTTACACGTGTAAAATATATACATAAAAATTTAAAAATTTTATGTATTAATAATTTTCACTTTATGTACATAATTTTATGTATTGATAATTTTTTTACAAAAGTCATTCCATCATTAGTTGTGCTAATGCCTTTTGACTAGTTTTTACAATTTCAGATTAGTGATGATATGTGATATGATCACACTTGCAACTATTGTTTTGGGTGGTTTGATTAAAATGCAACTTTGATATTTGATTAAATAAAGGTTGACAATTGGTCTCACAATGAATCCCCTCTTATGTTTTCTGGAAGTATGAAATTCCAATTGTTCAACAAGTGTATATATTTTTACTGTTATAAATGTTTAAACTATTCTTTATTCTTAAATTCACTTCCCTAGTTGAATATAAACGAATTAAATATATTTTGAAATGATTATATTCTTGAACAATTTGTCATTTGAGCTTTCTGGGCGGATGTCAAAATGAATGCTTTTGAGACTGCAAAAATTGTGTGAAACAAACAAGATGGATTGAGGATCGTGCCGGTGTTGTTCACGTTCTAAAGGTTCTTTTGTACTATAGTTTTAAAATTTTGATTGATCTATTTAATTGGTTTTGTTTTCAATTTCAGTTTTGATTTGTTCTTTTGTACAGAGTAGCCGGGCAATGTTAGGCAACATGTTGGTGTTCTCAGGGATCTTCATGTCTTCGATTTATTTTATATGTTTACTAGGTTAAAATATCGTGTATTACACGGGTTGAATAAATAAAATGTTATATATTTAGTAATGAAAATTTTATATTTTTAAAAACTCGTGTAATACACCACAGTCGTATGAAGGGCTTGTTCTTTCAACAATTTGCATATCTATATACTTAGTAATAAACCGGTACATCGGTTGAACTATTTATAATTAAATAATAAGTAACCGTAATTAGATTTAAAAATAATTTCTTTTAATATCATTATTCAATATGAGAGAGAGACGAGAGAAAAATTATACAAATAAACCAGAAAGTGACACATGTTCATATAACTTTATTTATTAATATAAATATTATTATTTAATAGGACAGAGAAACCAAATAATTAATATTTAATATGAGAGATAGACGAAAAGTAAAGATGAATAGTAAACAGAGAGTGACACATGTCATTCATGGTTTTCCTTTATTATATAGTATAGATTGTGCTACAACTTATTGGATTGAATTCAAAATTAGTTGTGTTAAAAATTGTGTTGAAATGTAATTATGTTATTATATTAGTGGTTAAATTTGTAAAACAGGTTTCAGAATTAATTTGGTATTTAGTATTTTTTTTAATGAAAAATTCTGGAATATTCTATTTTTTTTAAACAAATTCCGTCGGAAATTTCTGACACTTTTGCGACAAAACGAAATATTTAAATTTTTGTACAATTATATAAAAAATAAATAATAATTAAAAATTAAAATTAAAAATAAAATCCGTCGCTAATGTGTTGGAAATTTCCGACACATTTGCGACAACCTATTTCATTTAAATCAAATTATTAAAAATTAAAAACATTAGATAGATAATTATGTTAATAATTATAAGTATAATAATTATAATTAGAAATTTGCGACAAACTATTTCATTTAAATCAAATTTATAAAAAATAAAAACATTAGATAATTATGTTAATAATTATAAGCATAATAATTATTTCAAAATAAATATAATTAGAAATTGTGTTGGAAATTCGTCGGAAATTCCGACACAACATTTTTGTCGCAATTGTGTCGGATTTCTTTGTCGCAAGTTATTTCCGACGAGGTTTTTTTTGACAGAAGGATTTTGTCGCAACTTTGTCGAATTAGGTTTTTCCGACGCAATTGCGACAAAAATTTGCGTCAGAAACGTGTTTTTTTTCAAGTAGTGTGTGTAGTACAGGGGGTCTAAGCTAGTTAATTAATACATAAGATATAAATTAAAAGAATCATATTATTAAAATTTGAATCATCTATTAGAGAATATAATTGCTATCAAGGTTCTGCCTTGGTGATCAGGGGGGTTTTCTCAAAGGGTTTCCCCTCTGTGGAGGTCATGAGTTCGAATTTTGCAATGTGCACTTCATAAAAACTAGGAACACCCTCTGCAGATTCGAATTCCTTGGGGGTTGTATGGGTAGACTGATGTACGAGTCTCCCCTGATGGGACGTGACAGTTGAGCCCACACCGTTCAAAAAAAATCTATTAAAGAATATACAAAGGTTTGAATTATCTATTAAACAATATACAAGGTTATACGTATCTCCAAACATGTTATTATGGACATATTTCATCAATCGACTCTTTTGACATGTATTATTTATAACTATATTTGTTTCATACCATGTATGTAACCATTACCAATAAATTACAAACACAAATTTATAATGATTATCTTTAGCTATATTTTCACGTCATATTGTTAGTCAAAGTAGTCTTCCTACGAAATTAGGTAGGCATTTAATGTAGATCTTTCACATAATTGCCTAACATGACATGTACATATATAACAAACAATAATTATTTTGGTTTATTTTGTTTCGTTAATTGGATTTTAATATAATCAAATATCATATGACTAGTGTTAGAACCCGTGTATTACATAGGGTTATAAATAAAAAAATGTAAAACAAAATATAAATTGAGACTAAAAAACTGATGAATACAATTCATAAATCAGTAAATATTTTTTTATATACAACGTTGGATGTTTTGTTTAAAAAATTTTCATCCTTCTCTAAGGCTAAAATTTTTAACTCGTCTCTGCTTTTAACTATGGTAGGTGCAACATATAACTGACCATGAGTGAAAACCGGTTGCCTAAAAACCAATCTAACCCTTGATAGTGACCGACCCTGACTCTTATTTATTGTCATGGTGAAACGAACCGAGAGTGGAAACTGTCTTCTTTGTAGCTTGAAAGGAATTCTTTTGTCTAAATGTGTCAAATTAATTCTTGGAATAAATGTACGCGTTCCAATATTGCTTCCAAAAATGATTTTCGCCTCGATAACACGATTACCAATCGATTTGACTTGTAATCTAGTTCTATTACATAACTCATTTTTCTAATCAATGTTTCATAACAACATTACTGACACACCTACCTTCAAAACTAAACTATGATTTAACAATCCTGAAAGTTTACGACCATTAAGAACATCTAGCGAGTATAAACTTTGTTAAAAATTATCGTTCAACTGTTCTGACTGGCATATGCATCTGAACTTAGATATTCTTTTTGTTCACTAGTGAACATTGACAACAAACGATCATTAATCTTCTGCACTACTTCATTTGTCAGAGCAAGTATTGTTCTTTCTTGAAAGAATTGAGTTTTTTGTAGTGTATTACACGGGATTGAACAATAAAAATAATAAAATAAAAAACTATAATTTATTTACGCTTAAAATACATGTATTACATGAGTTAATGAAACACTTATGTCAAAATATTGAAACAAATATACACCTCTTCACTTTTTGCAGGAGATGTACACCTCTTTGTTGCTAAAACTTAATAGAATCAAAATGAGGTCCATAAGGCGACTTACCAACACCAAAACATGGACACCATAATATCAAGCAGTAACAATATCAAAATGAATACAAATGTTATATTGAAAGAGAAGGGTAATCTCCATAGTCTATTTGTATATCTCTACTGGATACTCATACTTCTCCATAGATGTATGAAAATCAGAAGCAATTGACTCATACCGCTTTCTAGAAGGAATCGTGTTTCCCAATTTCAAAGGGCTTAAGGAAGCAAGCCCCCCGCAGTTGCCAAAACAGAATAGAATCCTATCTCTGCCATGTTCATGTCAAGCACATCAAAAAGACAAATGATAAATACAACAAAATATATTTTCAAAATCAGTAATTGCAATGTTAACATGAGCTACCAGACAGCCTTTTCATTACTAAATTAAAATAATGAATCCAAATATAATACATGTAGATTTGGTTAACAACAGCAACTGCATAAGTTAAAAGTTTCACAGACATGTTATAGATGGACTCTTAGCATGCTTGATGTCAAAAATGCCATACTATCTACGTGTCTTATATTCCTCATGTTTTCCCACTAACAACCAAAAATAAATAAATAAATAAATAAGATATATTGGTATTTAGGATGCTAGAAAGTGTATGAAAGTAGAAAAATCTTACCAGGCTTTCACATGTTACACAATTATAATAGTATGCATTGCCATCTGGGCATATATGCTCACTCCATTCACAGTCAGGTGGACCTTCCATGTCCATACAAGTAGGCACAGAAAAAGTGCTAGAAACTAAAGACTACACAGATAAATTTTCATAAAACAAATTAAGGTTTTATTTTCAACTAAACGGGTGATACAACCAATAGTAAGAACACTGATATCTCAAAGTAACATAACACGATTCACTTTATTCATAAAATCCTAGTTAAATAGTGAAAGTAACTACCATAAAAAGATTCGCCTTTCATTTCAAGTAGTTTCTCTGAATTGGGACTTATTGACAAGACCTCCTTAATAACTTCCAAATCAATAGTTGCTAAGAAACCTAACTTTTGGGCAAACAATATCCAAAAAACCAAACCATTAATAAAACATACTCAAATGCAAGTAGATGGCGACCATCATTTTGGTTTATTCAATAAGATTTTTAGTCATTTTAACATATGGTATTTCAATAATAAAAATATATTAATAAGAGTAAAAAAGGTGGCGCTGACCCATGACCTGCTTGAATAGTGATTGAATCGCACATAAATAAAAAAAACATGCCAAAAGTTTTTGTAGATAACCTGCTACTCATATTAAAACTACTCAGATTGTAAATTGAGACCCATCAAGTTCTACAATTCATACCGAAACTGAAGAGGGGATTGAAAATCTGAGACGCAAAGAAATCTTACACAAAACTGCTTAACAAAATCATCATTATCCACATTCAAAAAACGAAATTATTAGGGCTAAAGTAACATACCTAAATGCAAGTAGAGTCGGTGACGATCAGTGGGTGGAAGATTGTGGGGTGGCGACGATTATTCTCAGAGAAGTGGTGAGGTTAAAGCTAAGATTCGAACATATACTTTGAAAGAATTAAAGTGAAATTGAAATAATAGATCAAGAGTATACATTACATACCGATTATGATTTGATTTTGAAGGTTATTGAAGATGAAAGAGAGGCGGTGCGCAAGAGACGATTAGGGTTTTTTTTGTTCTTCAATCGAGCGGCTGAAAGGTTTGAACGGGTTAAAAGGGTTTTATAGGGTAATAAAACGGGTCTGAATTTGACCCGCGTGTTGACCCGTATATGCTTATTTGGGTTTTTAGGGGAAAAAGTGGTGAGGTGAAATGTGGTGGTGACATGTGGCACCTCATTTTACTTGTTTATTATATATGATAGATTATAACGTGTGCCAAATATTAGAATATCATGATTAATTTGTTTGGTAAAATTGTTTCAAAAATCATTTAAATAAATTATTGCAGTTATATAGGATAAAAGAAGAATGATATATCCTTCTAACAAAGAGTGCTGATAATATATGTTATGTTTATAATTTTCTTTTGTCCATTTAGTGGTTATCACATGATTTAGGAGAAAACAAATATCTATGTTGATTTGAATACTCTTAACAATTATATACTTTTTTAAAAGAATATAATAAATAGTTAAAAAAAGTAAGAAATATAACTTATGACATTTTATAAATTAAGATGAGAATTTAAAGATTTAAATTTAATATATGTTTTGAGATGATGAACAGTGTGAATCCTCAAATATTAAGAATCATTTTAGTTTTTCCAAAATATATAAGGATAAGGATAAGAAATAGGGACATGGAATTGAATGGAGTAGTGTTTTTAGGTGATTTATCAAAATTTTAAGAATAGAAATGAAGATGAGGATTGAGTTGAGAATGCTCTTATAGTCGATTCCCCTTCCCCATCATATAATTTAAACAAACTTTTAAAAGTTTACCTCTCATTTTTTTAAAAATCTTTCACATCTCATTTCATGTATATATGAGATAGGGATGGGATGGAGAATGAGAATGAGATGGGAATGCTCTTACTTGTTTTCCGTCTCAGATTATTCACATCAGCATCTCTATATCTATCTATGTCTATTATTTAGAGTTTTCTTATATTATACATTTGTATTAAGATCTCCATCTTCATCTCTATCTTTGAACTTTATACTTTAATAAATAGAGATTCTATAAATATAGAAAATCATGTTAATCAAACTCTAAATATAGAAAATCATGAGATAAAGATAGAGATAGAGATAGAGATGGAGAATTAAATGTGAGAGGTTAAAACAAATTAAAAGATAATTTGAAAAATATAATATTTAATTAAATTATAGAGACGAATCTGATGTGAATAACTCTAAATATAGAAAATCATATTAAATTTATCTCTAAATATAATAAGTGTTTGTAAGTGAGATAAAGATAGAGATAGAGAATTAAATATGAGAAGTTAAAAAAAATTAAAAGATAAATTTAAAAAATATAATATTTAATTAAATTATAAAGATGAATATGAAAAAGCTGGTGTGAATGCTGTCATTTGTCTTATTAAATTTATTATACATATTTTTAGAATCATTTACCTAACAAATCAATTTATTACGAGTAGGGTCCCAAAAAAAACCCATTTCTAAATCTCCAAAGCTTCAATAGTGAATTTTGATATTTGAAAGTACTCAAATTTACATATGTATGGAATTAGTATAATTTTTTTTTTTGAAAGTGGGACTTGAACTAATTAACTCTTTAAACATTAGTGTTTCATAATATGTAGGGTCCCTTATTTTTTTTAATTGTTGACCTTTTTTATCGTCATAATATTTATAATTAAATGTAGACGTATTTTGTTTTCTTTTTATAATTAAAATATACTATATTTTAATTTGTTTTTATTTACGTTTTGATATATAATTTTGTTTAAAATGAGTTTCTTGATAATGTACAAGTCATGGAAACACGAATGTAGAAGCCTTCAAAGTTGCTTTGAGGGTTTTTTTGTTCTTTTTATAAGCTTTAAAATATGATATTTAATACAATTCTGGATTCGGCGTTTCGACCTGTACATTTTTATCGGCGTTTAGACGTGAGTTATTTCAGCAAGATTAATACCAGTCGTTGTCGAAACAAAACCTTACAAATCTTAACACCCTGCCACATCACGCGGACTACGTCCACTCATTAGCATAACTATTTGAATTTTTTTACTCGTTTGGGTAACTTTAAATTAAAAAAACATAACGGTCAAACTTTCTAATCCCACTACTTTGAACAAACCAGAACTATATATTTATCAATGTTCAAACCAATTTTTATTTGTGATGCATATTTATTAAGAGAGATTCATGTGTTATCTATGATAAAATAAGTAACTTAGATATTTCAGGATATGCCACATCTAAAACTTGAACCTAAAACCTTTGTTTAGGTAAGATCAGATCACCACTCTAACTCATACTTAACTAATCATCACTACACCTAACCCTTCAACTGAGAGTGAAGTAAATAGTTATATAATTATCTTATGCATCGCAATTAAAACAAGTATAAAGGTTCATATGATTTTCTATTTAAAATTGTTTTTTTTTAATTGAATATCGTTTTATTAGCACTTCATATAATTACAACAAAAAGATTCCTATTTTGCAAGTTATCACAGCTTGCTGCCGATAGTGGTGTGTGGTCATTTGAAAGATACATGAAGGATAAGGGGTGGGAGGTTAATTTAAGAGATATATTTGTTATTTTAAAATTTAAAATATTTATAATGAAGTTATTGTTATAATCCAGACAAGTTACAGATTGTATTTCACTTATTTCAAAAATGCATATTTTTAAAGTTAGACCACAAAGATGCATAGAATATTTGTGTAATTACTTTTAAGAAAAAATAACAAGAAATATATAAAAAAAAACTTAGCATAGCAATGCTTAGTTTGAGGAATGTGCTTTCATTCAAAAAAAATTTATCATACTTTTAAAATATATAAAAAACAATAAGCTTTAAGAAAATATTTATAAGGGAAAATACTTTTTTCTTTAAATAAGAGTCATAAAACATCGCTTAATATAACTACATGATTTTTTTTACTCTTTTGATTAAAATAAAAAGAAGTCAAACTTTCTAATCCCACTATTTTGAAAAAAACCAGAAATATATTATTATGATATTATCAATGTTAGAACCGATTTCTGCTGAGATGATACAAAACCATTTTCTAAGTAAAGATTCATGCGAATATTCTCAAACGTATTTATACATCATGCTTGATAAACATAGTGTATAAGCTAGAAAGAGAATAGAAAACTCTTACATATAACCGTCTTATATATATAACTAGCTTAGAACCTGTGTACTACATATGATAAAAAAATATCAATATATAAAACTCTTAAATTTTTATATATGTATCTTACTAGGTTAAAATCTTTTGTATTACACGGTTGATAAAATATAATATTATATATTTATTAATAAAAAATTGTATTTTAAAAAAGCCGTGTTTTACACGGTTTGAATACATTAATTTCTATTTAATATAATTTGACTTAAATCACTATTTAGTTTAAAAAACATAATTAAATTTAAAATTTTCTTAAAATAAAAGATAATTTATGATAAATGTGTTTTATTAGTATAGTTAATATTTTTCTTTAAATATAAATCATCATTAAAAAAAGAAATGTGCATTTAATAAGAGAGAGACGGAATAAAATGGTGAGAAGAGATGTGGACGCGACACGTGGCATAATCTATTTTTATTTATTATATAGTATAGATAGATAAGTGGAAAATGTATTAAATATACTAACAATAGAAAACAAAACAAAAAATATATAAAAATTAATATATAATTGAGTTTAAAAAATACATAAAATCCTATTAAATGTAATTTGACTTTTATTTACTATTTGATTGAAAATATAAGGTAGGTAATTACATTTCAAAGTTTCTAATTATAATATTAGATAATTTTAAATAAATGTGTTTTATTAGTATAATTAATAATTTGTTTAAAAATATATTATTATTGAAATATGAAAATATATTTATTATAAGAGAGAGACGAGAAAAAATTTATAATGATGAATATGGAGGCGACACATGGCACTAAGAAATCTTTATTTATTATATAGTATAGATTAAAACATGTATAAATATTTATGTATTCCAAATAAAAAAAATATCCATATTAAAATATCATCATAATTAAAAAAATATATATTCTTACCTTCTTTTAGCACACAAAAAAAACAACCATGGGGATAGCTATTGGTAGGCTTTGAAAAGGATGAGATCTAGACAAACCATACCCTATATGCGAGTATAGAGTGTCTGCTTCCAAGGAGATGCCAACTCCAAAAACACACTTTGGATGTGAAAAAAAAGTGTAAAATATCATTTTCGTCCCTGTGGTTTAATCATTTTTAGCCACTTTTATCAAAAAAAAGGTTTTTTTTAGCTTTTTCGTCCTAGATTTTTCAAAATCTAGTCATTTTCATTCAAATAACTAATTCCGTCTACATTTTATGTTTTTTTGGTCAAGAACAGTTGGTGTGGTTGTAATATGTCTAAGAAAGATTTTTGAAAAATCAAATTGCCCCTGATTTAACGTTAAAATGTAGACAGAGTTAGTCGGTTGGATAAAAATGACTAGATTTTGAAAAGCCAATGACGAAAAAGCTAAAAAAAGTTTTTTTTTTATGAAAATGACTAAAATGGTTAAACCATATAGACGAAAATGACACTTTACCAAAAAAAAATTATGCTAAATATTTATAAAATCATATTACCTTTTATTTCAATTTAAAACTGATAGAGATGAATAAAAGATGACAACAAAAATCCAAAGGTTTATTTGACTTAAGATCATCAAGTTGCAAATCGTCGTTTGTTGAGTGGCGGGCGGACACGTAAAACCACGTCAGATACAGCTTCATCTCACATGGACTCTTCATCTTCTTCATTCCCAGATGCAACCCGTATAAATTGTCTTTTTTATCTTTATATCTCCACACTAATCATTGCATCTTCCCATATATATATCCCCTGCTTTCATTGGGCCCAATTCACCCAAATATCTCCCCTGCTCTGTTTCTTCCATCTATGGCGATTACAGAGCACCGGGACATCGAGAAGGGGGATAACAAAGGCCTTGAAGATTTGATCGAATCACTTATTGACGACAAAACCAGTTCCAAAAATGCTAATGATTGTAAAGAAATTGAACAGAGTGATTCAATTGCAATGGTTCTTTTAAGCACTGCTGTTGCGGTTTGCGGGTCTCTCGAATTCGGAACGTGTGTAAGTGAAATTAATTTGTTGGTTATGATTTTGTAGTTTTGGTTGGGTGATTTTGAAATTGTGTTTCAGGTGGGATATTCTGCTCCGGTTCAATCTGATATCAGCATTGATTTGAATTTATCTGTTGCAGAGGTTGGTTATTTGTTTTTGGGATTTTGTTGATTTAAATTGGCAAATTGGTTTTTAATAATCCAAACAATGATTCATTGGCCGATAATAATTCAAACTAACTAACAGTTTGGCTGATAATCATAACTTTCGCTTTTGTTGTCATTGACGGTCTTAGTAGCATATCATCGTAGATTTACACTTGATTTCGCTTGTACGTTTCTCCATTTCATTTAAAATCGTCATTTTAAACGAAAATAAATGTAAATCTATGATGATTACGCTACTAGGACTGTCATTGACGACAAAAGTGAAAGTTGAGATTATTACCGGCCAAACTGTTTATTTGGATTATTAAAAACCAATTTGCCATTTAAATTTAAATAGATTGTTAAATGTGATGTTGGTTCTTGCAGTATTCTCTTTTTGGCTCGATCGTAACCATCGGTGCCATGATTGGTGCGGTTACGAGTGGTAGGATTGCAGACACGATCGGTCGAAAAGGGGTATGAGTTTTGTCAATTTTGTATAGTTTTTTTTTCGCCTTTTTTGGGTTTTGATGCGAAAAAGATTAGAAAAAAGTAGTACGGTAGGACAAGTGTTTAAAACGCTTGTTATGAACATGAGACAGTGAAAGTGAGATAACAGATCTTAACACGCGTGTTATAAAACTATTTAAAATGTATGTTTCAACAATTTTACTATGTAATTGCTAGGGATTTCTAAACAATAGGGATGAGAGTTATGAAAATTTTCATTAATTATATTGTTTTGGACAATATTATTAGGAAATTAGAAGCTAGGGATAAATGATAATAGTTCTCTCAATATTCAACTTTTTATATTAACTTCACTTATATATATTGAAGCTATTTTTAGTTTTTAGCTCATCCAAATATACTTTATAGGTCATATAAGTATGTATGTTAATTTGTTTTATTAATATCAATTCCTACAAAAAATCATGCTCAAATTGATAAATGGAACTAGATACATGCTTAAAATTGTTATCTTATTCTATAACAGGTTGACACCTCATCAAGGGTATTTTTGTATTTTCAAAAATTTATAAGCATTTCACCATTTGACATGATATTCTTTACTGTAATTGGTATAAATAAAATTAGATTCATATACATAACTTTTGTCACGTGTGTGACCTTCAAATATATTATCCCTGAACTTTATCAAAAAATATATGGACAGAAATGGGCTTTAAATATTCAAGCATGTGCATGAGTCATGAGTGTATGACCATCATAATTCACAAGTATGTACTTATATAATACAGACAAAAACAGCCTTTTAATTTCTGATTATGTACACATGACTGTCATAAAAATTTGCTTCTATTGTACAACAATATCTGCATGAAGTACAGTCTCTTTCTGCAGTAAACTTTCTTTGATCTGAAGATATTGTTTATGTTATGTTGTTGGAAAACAGGCCATGGCATTATCAGGTGTTTTCTGTATAGCAGGATGGCTTGCAATCTTTACCACCATGGTAAATTACAAACTATTGCTATTTTGTGACATTACAACAACAATTGCACATATTTTAGTATTATTTTGTTTATAACTTAACTTCTGTTGCTATAATATTTAATTTAGGGATCTCTTTTACTTGATACGGGTCGGTTTTTCACTGGATATGGCATAGGAATTTTCTCTTTTGTGGTAAATGGCCAAGACTGTATCAAATTTGATGGGTTATTTGTTCACAATTTGCAAGAATTTTTATATTGGACTTTATAAATAGGTTCCAATATATATAGCTGAAATAGCACCAAAAAATCTACGCGGAGGGCTCACCACTCTCAATCAGGTTAGAAAATTATGGCTAAATGCTTAAATTTCCATACATTTTGCATTTTTATCATGAAAACCGAGTTGGATAACTCACAAGAGGGGTGGCACAGTGGTAAACGCCTGATTCCCTCTAACAAAGGGCTCAGGGTTGATTGTAGCTTCCACTGGTTTATGCTTTTTAACCCAAAGGCTACCTGCCCTGAGCAAGCTGCGTTTACTTGGTCCCATTGGTTAGCAGATAGTGGTAGGGCCGCAAAGTTATTAGAAAAAAGATTTGATTTTTATGTTAATTGGTGCAGCTCATGATTGTTACTGGTTCATCTATATCATTCTTGTTGGGAACTGTTGTTTCATGGAGAACATTAGCTTTAACCGGTATGTACATCAGTACAGATGTCACAAATTAAACAAATTTTCTACAACAAATCCAAAAACTTAATATTGATTGATTTGCAGGACTCGTTCCCTGCGTTCTTCTGCTTGTTGGCCTACTGTTTATTCCCGAGTCTCCTAGATGGCTAGTACGTTCTAGAAACTTCAAAAGAATTATAGAGGTTTTATAGTTTAAGGCGTCATAACGTTATATGGATGTTTTTTAACTCAGGCTAAGGTTGGACGTGAAGTAGAATCCAAAGATTCTTTACGCAGGCTTCGTGGTGCAAAAGCTAACATATTTGCTGAAGCCGATGAGATACATGTATGTTACTTACTTTTGTTATATTTTCACAATGTTTGTAAACCATCAACTATTTGGTCTCAAACATGTTTTTTCTGTTTGTTTATTGAAAACAGAAGTGTCTAACTGTTTGCATGTTCTTGTATAGGAAACTATACTTACTCTTCAAAGTCTTCCTAGAGCTAGACTATTGGATTTATTCGACACCAAATACATAAAAGCAGTTGTTGTAAGCAAAGAATAGTTATTCTTTTCGTTTTGGATTAAAGTTTTAAAAACTTGACATGCAAAAGTGATTTTTGTTTTTCTTTCGTTATGTTTTAGATTGCTGTTGGATTAATGGTATGCCAACAATCTGGAGGAATCAATGGAATAGGATTCTATGCAAGCGAAACCTTTCAGACTGCTGGTATGTGTTATCTTTTGTTTATAAAAAGTTGTGGTTTTATAACTTTTTATCGTAGATTGTTAGTTAATAAACTGAAAACTGTTGCACACAGGACTTTCATCAGGTAAAGCTGGAACTATTGCTTATGCCTTGATTCAGGTTTGTCTGATCTGAACCATTTTTCATTCAATTCGTTTACATCTCGTTAACGTTGTCATTGTTAATCCAGATTCCTGTAACGATGCTCGGTGTAGTTTTAATGGACAAATCAGGAAGAAGGGCTTTGCTTCTGGTACCTCCCTTGACTTTCAAAAAGTCAAAACAGAACTTGTATTTTCGCGCTTACTAACCGTTTTTTATCCCCTCTTATTAAGGTATCTTCATCAGGGACATTTCTTGGTTGTTTTCTTGCTGGAACTTCATTTTTCTTCAAGGGTCAAGAAATTTTACTTGAATGGGTCCCACTTCTTGCTGTTTCGGGTGTTCTAATATTCATAGCATCGTTTTCGATCGGGATGGGTGCTGTACCTTGGTTGATCATGTCTGAGGTAACCATGGTTAACCTACACCATATCCTTTTTCAAGTTTTAACCTCACAATAGTCTGCTTTAACATGTTCCCTTGTGGTTCACAGATATTCCCATTGCACATAAAAGGTGCCGCAGGGAGTGTGGCCGTGCTAGTTAATTGGTTTGGTGCGTGGGCGGTTTCATACAGTTTTAATTTCCTCATTAACTGGAGTCCTGCCGGTACTTATTCACCATCCTTCTGGTTTAGTAATTTATAGAGCTAATTATAAATAGAAAACTGTGAGAACTGTAAAAATACTTGTACCTTTTGCTTAATTGTCATATATAAGGCGGTTATGTAACCGCTTACCACATCTTTTTCTAACCCTCATTATATCTGACATTATGCAAAGGTGCATTATGTTGTTCTAAGAATTCTTTATTTAAAACTAGTTCTATATTGGAAGCGCTCATATATATTCTTTGTCTAAAAGAGATCAAAATGTTTTGTTTTAATGTAGGTACATTTTGGTTGTTTTCGGGATTTTCTGTTCTCACAGTTGTCTTTGTAGCGAAATTAGTGCCCGAAACGAAAGGAAAAAGCTTAGAAGAAATTCAAGTGTCTATCAACAAGTAACGATCGTCTTTGGAGTATGGAGAAAAAAAAATTAGTAGTCGTAGGTAGATATTTTTAAATTGTAACGTCGAATGTGTGATTAGTTAATTCAGTAGTTTGTGTAGTTGAGATGGTAATCTATTTCATTATTCATTATTTTGTCTGGTTGAGGTAGTAATCTATTTTATTATTCATTTTTTTTTAAATAAATTGGATGTGTATTTACTTTTAAAGCAATAAGTACGTGTGTTTATGCAGTTTTTGGAATTTTTTACTTAAAATGGTCGTCTTAAATGATAAATTTATAGATTTTGTATAAATGCCTTTTAACCACAATCATTCAACTATTAAATTCCTTAATTTGATAAGACAAAATAACAAAAGTATAAAATCTCTAACTTCTTTAATTTGATAAGCAAAAAAACAAAACTATAAAATTATGGTATCAAAACCATACCAAAATTCGTATGAGAATTTCGTATGTAAACTAGACCAAAGATCTTACTAATATAGGAGATAAACCATCACAACGTTGTAGTTGGCGGCGGTTATAAGTTGACACCTAGACAGTTAAATAAGTGGAAATATCATCAACAGAAACCTTCTTCAAGAGTAACTCTATAAGCCATAACTCAATTACCGTTGATGAGTGGTTACCACTTTAATTAACATTAACAGTCTGACGCCAGTGTTAACTAACGCAAATTGCCATGATCATCATTAACCTACCATTGATAATAAGTTGCTACTAATGAACCAATTTCCATGTAGTATTGCAACAACCATGCAAATCCTAAGTAACTTTCGATGGTATTTCAATAAGGTAAGAGGAACTTTTTTACACCAACAAGATGTAAGACTCATGTTTGTTAGATATATTTAAAAGAAACAAATAACAATATCCAACTTTTCAACCTCATAATTTACACAAACCAAAACTGGATTAAGAAATCCATATTTTCAACCTCTGTAAAAACAACATTAAATTTCAGCACCATGGTATTCAGAATGGCCCTTCTTTTTAACCACTACCTTCTTCAGGGATCAAATTATGAACACTTTGTTCTGTAGGTGTTCCTGGAATATACGGTACAAAACCACGACCACCAAAAACCGGACGCATGAAAGAATCATCAAATTTTCTCCAGTAATAGTGAATTTTGTGAGAGGGTGTTGAAAGGAGCACCCGTAAACTTGACGGGTGTAGTGCTGACCCGTTTTGACCCGCTTCATCTTCTGGGTCCCGCTCATTTCCTAAGAGAGGAACAGAGAAAGATTTTGGGCTTATTGGCTCAGAGGAAGCCATTCTGGACATGTTTTTGGATGGAGGAAGCAACAGTCTCACTAGAGGCTTAGTTATCAATCCAAACACCTACAAAAGTTTATAAAAAAACAAAAACAAAATATGAATTGTTCCTGTATATGTATATGATATTTTATGTAAAAAAAAAACTTACCATTGTACTAAATAGAACAACAGTGATGGTACTGGTTATCATGATCGCGTTCCCATGTAACTGTGTATGGCCTGACCTTGTGAACTGCAACAAAAGGAATCAAACTTTTTTAGCAAATATGAAATCACATCATAAATAGTTTATGTATTATTAAAGCCATCAAACAACTGACCTGGTTATAGGCAAGGGCCATAGAAACAGCGCCTCTCATAAGACCAGCCCACCAAATCAAAACCTTAGAGAAAACAGAAGTTCACATTAAAAAGTTGAAGATTTGTTTCACATGTGTGTTAAACTAGAAACATGAGGGACATTTGTTAACAAGATCATACTTGCTGCCTACAAGTGATATGTTCTCTTGCATTCTTCTTGGTCAAGTTGGATAAATATGATAATGGGAAAACAAAGCATGCTCTTCCAACCAACACCAATCCCAATAAAATGGAGCTCACTCCCAATGATTTTCCAGGGCTGACAAATAAAATAACAGTGATTATGGCTGTTAAAAGAACAACATAAATGAAGTTAGAAATTTCTTTAGAAAAAAAGAAAAACGATACCTGTCTTGTACAAAGCTCCACTTTTCAATATCCAAAGCATCCATACCAACATATAGAAAGATAAATAGCTCTGAAATAAATGATAATGTTGCAAAAACATGCCTGAAAGAACGAGTGAGTAGATACAGATGAGCTTATCAAGTCCTGCAACATGTATTAAATGGATAGAGCATTATGGGATGTTTGGATGTGTTTTGGGAAGTGATTATATGATTTTCAATTATTGGAAGCAGATGATGATCATAGTAATAAAACGGGATGTATGAGATGGTTTGCGGGTGTACTTTTGCTATTTCGAGTTGCAATAGTCAGACAGTTGTTTGAGTGTTCAACAAATTCTGATTATTTAAGAAATATATTACATAAAATCATGAAGTAATAGAAATATATTACATGTATGGAATAATAAGATAATCAGTTTCAAAACCAAATACCCTGTAACAAAGGAGTACACATACTTGGTTGTGACTCTTGATTTCTCTGTGACATTATGCCAGGTGTAATGAGACATCACAATTCCACAGAAGAAAACTGTAAGAATGCCACTCAAATAAAATAACTGCAAAAAAAAGTAAAAAAGTTTGAGGCTTATTTAACTATAGAGAGGAAAAATATATGGAGGAAAATCTTACTTCAGCTAACATATACGAAAGGTAAGCCATTAAAATCATGATGGAAACTTCTCGATCCGTTGAATGCCTATACTTTAGTAAACCAAATAAAGTATGAATTTATACTCTTCACATAAAATATCAATTTTTCGTCACTCCCTATAATTTAATCTATATACCTTCCAAAGTATAATCTTTTTATGACATATGCACTTAGTAGCCCAGCCTGCACGAGTAGAAGTAAAATGTCACATGGTTATGTCATTCAAGATCGCATTTAAATGCTTAGCACAAATGGAAATATGTAAGCATGTAGACTTACACCAACTCCTAGACCTGTGCTTGTGACAAATAAATAGAAAAAATTTCCAATCAAATGAAATGCATCACTTGGTGTGATCCGAGATAAATCAAAGTGTTGGACTGCATTGAAAATCACAACTGATGTAGCATCGTTCACAACGCCTTCCCCAAACACCAAACTGTATAACAAAGGGGTCTCATCCTGATTGAGCACCTGCAAAGTGCAAACAGAATCTGTTGCAGAAAAGATTGCTCCTAGTGCTGGAAGAAAGAAAAAGGTCGAGAATATTAGCAAATAAACAAATATTCTCAAAGGTGACGAAATAAAAGAGTTGAGTGATACCTAGAAAATCTCCTAGCTCAAGAGAACCAACATTCATTCTATTGAAAATTTTTATAGCCCCTGTAAAAAAGTTATTAAAACTTGTTCAGATTGGCAAACCACGCAGTATTCTAAAAAACGAGCATAAACGAAGAAAAATACCCTCATAAACATAACTAAAGTCAACAATTCCCATTTCAGGACGATGGAATTCATAATTGATATTCCCTCTTTTATAAAGGTTATGAACTAAATAGGCCATGCGTGTTTTGTTACAAATATAGTCAATAACTGAACATATCAAATTTTAGTAATTCAGTTCAACACTAGAAACGATATATCTAAACACTTTCCCGAGCTGCTGCACTAACATCCCATTTCAGAAAGTGACATTTTAGGAAATCAACTTCTGTTTGAGTATGCCATTTAAAGTGTCATAAAAAGATTGAATTTAATTTTGCCAGAAAAAAAAAATAACTCATCATTGCTCATGACAAAGATCATAGCAGAGCAGATGGAAGAGTGCAGCCATGTATACAGCATCTTGTGCCTAGAAGTGTAAACAAGTTTGACTTGATCGAACAGCTAACAAATTGAAAATGTCAACCGAACATTGCAATTAAATGAACCTAGATACACTTATTATAAAACTTAAATAAAATAAAGATGCACGTTTAAGTGAAGAAATTTAGTGTGTACCATACGATATGATGGTGAAGGATATCACTGTACCAACAGCACCAAATAGCACAATGGTCATGAAATTGCGAAAAAACTGTTTCTTCTTTACTTGGAACCTGTTGATGTCTCATTGCAAAGATAATAAGAACAAGGTAATAGTAATATCCATGAAAAACTAAGAATTAACAAAAACAGCAGCCTAAAGATAAATGTATGTATGTCTATATATAGATCATAATCATTTTATAAATTTTGCAAAGACTAAATTACTAAAACTTACCCTGCATTAAAGATGATTGGTGGAAGAAGATAAATGAAGAAAAGGTCTTCACTAAACACAAACAGATGTGAATTTCTTCCTCCAGTACTTAGTAATATAATAGCACCTGTGCATAGACCCTGCCATTATCATCCAACAGAAAGCAATAACTAATTCAGATCCACACAATTAGAACAGATTATTGCATCATTAAACATTAATCAATCAGCATAAACACACTTACGATTACAAGAGCAGTAATCGACTCATTCATCCACCGGCTCTCCTCCAAAAGATGCCCAATCACAATACAAGCACAAAGAAGAGCAACAAACAGGTTCATATTCACAACAGCAGCATACTCAGACGTATCTAGCGTAGTATGATTCATCTTCACCATCAATAACCCTAAATCAACCCCCCATCCTTTCACCTACCAAATCTCACATCCATAAATCAACCAGAAAATATAGATAAATCACAACATCTAGTTATTTATTCATAATTCGCATTAGATTCTTCATATCAACAAAATAAACTAACAATACATGCACGGATTTGAAATTACCAAATTGAGGACGTAAATTGATGGATTAGGTTGTCAGAAATTGAAGCTCGAATGCGAATTTTGAAGAAACGTCGAACAGCATTAGGTTTTCAGTCTCCTGAGGGAGATGAAGAATGGTGTCATATATGGAGGGATGGAGGGAGAAAAACGAGGGGCAAGTTTGAATATTGCTCGAGAAATTAGGACCCTGAACTATCTAACCTTTTCATTTTTGGTCCATAGTTATTTTAACATTGTCAATCGTATCATTGAAGTCATAACTATGAACACATCGATTTTCTAGTTAACTATATCGTGGATTCTGGAAGTTTATTAATAAAAGAAAAACATGATATTAGTGGTAAATTGTAAAATGATTTTGTTTTGAGATGTGCTCTATTAATTTCAATATTTTTTTTAAAGATATGGATTTTTTACCTACTTTAACTGTGAAAAATGATTACAATAAAGTGGCAAGTAAACGGGCAAAAGCTGCGCCGCAACCCCCTTTTAGATAGCAAAACTGATCTTACTAAAAATAAAGTTTTGGGTCTTAAGGGTCGAAAAATTACTATACACGACCCGCTGAACTTCGTTCAGAAATTCCACAGCCTTTGGGCTAGGATGCCAAAAGTATCAAAAGCAAAATGGATAACCACGTGTTGATTCTCTAAACAAGTTTTCTCGTGTTTAGCAACTTTGCCTGATTATTTAGGTTAGAAACTCATGTATTATGTCGTTTGAATAAAGAAAATATTAAATAGTTAGTAATAAGTGGAAATAATAAATGAAATATAAAGAAAGTATTAAATAGTTGAGAAAAAATAAGTCGGAAAAATCATTTTAAACACACGTAATTGTGACACGTGACACAACCAGTTACATATTTATAAGGTATAGATTAAAAATTATTTACATGATTTTCCTAAAAAAAATTGTAACATCTATCATAATATTTGTAAGGCTTTTTTATACACATCTAAGATATCTATTTTCTCACTTGTTATTTTTTGTATTAGATGTAGCTTTAATTTGTTAAAAGGAAAACTATTTTAATAACGATCATCAACGAAGTGTGAATAGAATATAATATTTTGAAAGTGGTGGTTGGAAAGGTGATGGTTGGAGTGCGAATGGGAAGAATGTAGGAGTCGTAAAATAGAAGGGGCTTAAAAAGAGTAAGAATAAAGTTAGAGGGTCCAGTAGTAAATAATAATGTCGATACAAGCGCTCATTTCCTTTTTTGTATGCTGACCAATCATTGGTGTCATACTTTTGCTCTCACTCGCTCACTTTTTGGGACATTTAGGCAACATCTTTGCCCTTCCCCACACCACCTTTTGCCAAGTCCACACCAATCACTTCTAAATGACAATATTACCCTCCGTTATGGGGAGGAAGGAAGGAGCATGGTCGGATATTTATACCACACGAGTAGTCATTTAAATGTGGTGTTCTCCTCTCATTCATTATTATTGATGTAGAGATTTTTTATGAACTCAACATTTCTTCTGTTGACGGTCGATGTATGATTTTCCTATGGTGTTACGAAACAATTGTCTACGGTTTAAAAAACAAGGCAAACCGGTCGAGTTGGGTGGGTAGGGCAGACGTGTCAGTTTGACGGTTTAACTTGAACTGATTTTTTAATTTCTTTTCAAAATCTTTACTTTTTATTAAAGTTCTTAAAATGATAAAGATAATTCATGAATATGATACATATGCATGTACATAGTTGTAAATGTTTCAAACATAAAAGGAAATATAATTAAAAAGGTCTTACGGTAGGATCGATATTTGTCTTGGTTGGGTACTAGTGGCGGAGTATGTAACTTTTTTCACTGCGTCGTTTTTTTACGATGCTTAAATTTCAAAGTTCCCGACTACAATTTTTTGGGGCCGATTCACCGGTTCTGTTCAGGTGAAAATACACCTTTTTTTGGGTCGGATCTGTCACATAATAAGATACGATACGATAATGAAAATACAACGTTTTTATAAAACAAAAGGTAAAAATTCAATGTCATTTGAAATAAATAAATAAAAACATAATATGACTTTTTTTATGAAATAATTCCACAACATGGTTAACACCTAAAATTCAAGTATTCAAGTATCAAAAATCAAGAATTAATATTCAAGAATGATGATTGAACAATCAATAATAAAAATTAAATCATTAAATAAGAATCAATAATAAATAATACCTAAAATTTCACGTTTGAGATAAAAAAAAAATGGAAACGAACTTCATTTTTGCTTCATAATCATTGTTGGAGTGTTTAATTTTGTTTATTGGTTGTCATTTGTGATTGAAATCGTCTTTGGAGTTTAGCTCTTTGGTATCGTTGAACATCAATGACCGATTAAGGGTTGGATTTTGGAAGATGAAACTGAATTCTGATCGTCACTTCTATCCCTGCGGTCTATAACTTTGTGTGACCTTTTTATAACTTTTTTTATAATTAGGTTTAATACTAATTAACTAGCTGGGTTAATGCGTTAATGGATTATGGATCAAATCACCAATGAGTAACGGGTATAAGGCTCCATACTTACAAAAACAAATCTAACTTATGGACTTAGAGAGTTAGAATTAATTAACTAATGAGCTTTTTAAATAAATATAACTTATGAGCTTAATTAATAGAGTTAATTAAACTTTTCGAGTACGAACTTCATTGACACCATACCGAACATTCAATCTTCACCATGTTCATTAGGGCAGTCCAAAATGCTCGACGTTCGAAACTCGTTCGAAAATATGCTCGTTCGATTTACGCTCGGTTAAAAACGAGCCGAGCCGCTAGGTTCAGTTTGCAAACGAGTCGAGCACGAGCATAGGTACGCTCGCTCGTTGCTCGTTCAGTTTGGCTCGAATTATTTTTTTAATTTATTATATATATAATTTTTATATATAGAAACATAAATTTTTGAGTTTTGGCCCAATCCATTTTGTAAGTTTTTAACTAGGGAAGTGGACAAGCCCAACTTAATCAAAATACTTAAAAAGTTTAATCAAAATACCTAAAAAATGTTTCACAAAAAAAAAACCTCATACTGACTGACCTAAAAAACTAAAATACTCTCTCGCCAGTGGGCAATCCGCATCTCCCTTTGAAGGTCTGACCTCCCGGCTCTTCGCTCTCAACCATTGTCGTCTCCCATGGTTTGCAGATTTTGAAGATGAAGATGGTTTTTTAGATTTTACAGGTTTTGGATTTTTGAAATCGACCAAAAACGAACCGAACCGAGCGGCTCGAATATAAATCGAACCGAGTTTGAGCAATACATTCTTGCTCGGATTTGTAAATTCGAACCGAACCGAGCGGCTCGGTTTGTAAACGAACCGAGTTCGAGCAGACCTTCGCTCGGTTCGGTTCAGTTCGTGAACAGTCCTAGTGTTCATCGAGATCTCTGAATCGAGTCGTTAACATGAGCTCTGATACCAATTGTGATTATATCAACACCAAAGATCTCAAATGTGGAATTAGAAACACGAAGTCAACTCCAACGATTAAAGAATTTTATTATCAAACGATTGAATGAGAATAAAATCGAGATTACAAGAAACTAATTTCTATGAAAACTGAAAGCTAATCGAAAGAATTGAACTCCTCAACGGTAAAGAGGAACTTAACCTAAATCCCCAAATCAAGGTAACAAACTCTCAGTTAGCCGTTGAAAGTATATCCCAATTTGGCACAAATGCCCCCGAACTATAATACGCATATGCCCCTGAACTTTGGTAAACTTATCAAACTGGAAGTAAGCTTCATATGAACCAACTTGATCTTTATATAACAATTGTTGAGTGGGAAATGGTTGAAATCGAGAAAATTGGGCGAATTGGGAATGATTTTGTGCATAGTGTTGAAACTATGGAAAAAATTGTGGGTTGAACTGAGGTTGATTTTGCTAGAATTGTTCTAAATCTTTGATATTATTTCAGCTTAAACTGGTTTTTTGCATCATAAGGGGTTGAATCCATTGAGACATGAGAAAATCTTGAGAAAGAATGATTTGAGATTGGTGTAAATAAAAAATAAAGATTTGAGTTGGTATTTATAAGGTTTAACTTTCAATCAATATTTTTTAAATGCATAACCATTGAAAGGCATTTTTAACGGTAAAATGACCATTGAAGCGGTATGCCTTCAGTGGCGATACCCCAATTGGGGTTTTATTCTCTCGACACCGATGGGCCTGTGTTCCCAGTGGCCCTGCATCGACACCATCCACTCTTGGCACGCATCAGAGAATAGACTTTAAGTGATTATGTGACCGGTAAAAGTTTTTTAGAACATCCGCGTTTTGTTATGTCATCCGTCTTGCTTGTTCATAACAAGTCATAACTTTGCAACCCGTGGGGTTCCACCACCGGCGCAACTCCATTACAAATGGGCCACCGAGTTCCAACCAATGGTTCATCCACCCACCCTTGCTCAGGGGCGGGCCAACATACATTATTTTACAAATTATATTTACATGCAACAGCCGAGCGACATTGTAAAATTACACAAAAAGACTGAATTTCATCTGATACAAGCAGATAATAGATACAGGTATGCTGCATATTGTACAGTACATAAAAACAGACATCTATTCAACACCTACAACAAATACAAATGGATACAGACAGACAGACACATCAGTTAACTCAAATCCATGATATAATTACCAAGTTTACATCAACAGTCAAAGCAAATATCAATTTTTTTTACAAAAGTCAACACCCCTCCCAACTGCACTTCCCCTTTTTTAACCGCCACAAATACCGTTAAAACGACATACGAGCAAGTAGAGCTACAACTCACTCTTATTTGCTCATCACAAAACACAAACCTTATATTCCATCACTCATTTGTAGCATCAAAACTACCACCACCTCTTGTGTTTGTCCTCTTTCTGTCTCTCCAATTCTCTCCCCAAACTTTCGCCTCTGCCACAGCTCGTTCTCTATCAAGACCCCGGTTCCTAGCCGAACCCGTATTTGCAGGACTGTCCCTTTGAGAATCTGGGTCATCCACCAAACCCCATCTCCGACCCGACCCATCACCCCCGTTACTGCTTTCACCGTCTCCGATATCCAACCGAGTGTTGAGTTTTCTGTAATCAGGGGAATTTTTGCCAGTGGAAGGGGATCCGTGGGGGCGTGGTTCACGCATGGAGCTATCAAGCGGGTCCAGACCACCATTGCTAGGGTTCCTACGGTCATGCCGGCTCCTGGGAGTACCTGACCCGCTGCCTCGGGCGGATCGCTCGGTGCGGGCTGCTTCAGGATCGTAGGGTTGAGAGGCTAAGTAGGTTAACGCCGTTACAACATCACCTATTAGAGGTCGTGTGGCGGCTTGTTCTTGTAAACACATTGCTGCAACTGCAAGTGCTTGGTATAGTCCTCTCACTGGATAACGCCCCTGCAATAACGGATCAGCCATTTTTGGGAATTTCCTCCTGTCTTTGAAAAGTGGCCGGGCCTACAAAATGCATAAAAAGAGTGAAATAGACACTCCAACGAATTCCAGATACCCGAACCTTATCCTTCTATTCTTTTTAGGAGGTGGCAAAATGGGTGGATTGCTTAGTGTCAAACATGTGTTGAAATTGGTAATTTTTAATTTTGGTCAATATAGGCAGGTTGAAACGGGTTATCTTTATTACACTCAAAACATGTTGGTGCAGGTTGGTTTGACCCGTCAACACCTTTTATCATTCTTCTAAAAAAGATTTTGAAATAATGTATGCGCAGGCCACCCAAGTATTCAACTTTTTCACCAAGGCAACCCATATATTGTAACTACTTTATAAGCCACCCGAATATACCCTTAATTGTTTTTTTAAAAGACAATTTTAACTTATGTAATATTATTGTACCATGATGCATGTATAATTTTGAAAAATGATATATCCTCCTAAAGATAAGCCTAAAAATCTCCTAATGCCACTTGGCATAAATCCATGAGCTTGGTACTAAAAAGCACAAGACGCTCCGACGCATCTAGGTCATGAAGGAGGCAAGCTTCACGTATGCGAGGCATTGCTCTATATACAACCAAAAGCTACATCTTCTCATCTCTTTTACATACTCTTCGTCAAGTAAACCATTCATAATCTCCTCATCCTTTTGATTGTTTTTACAAATCAGCCTCCCAAAGGTCACTATTTTCTAAGTTTCCAGAGCAATGGTCCTATATATGCAAGAAGAGCCGCCTACATGGCTCCATCGCCTCGCACGCGCTTTTTAAAACCAAGTCCATGAGATCTAGAAAAGGGCCCACTTTTTCACACTACTTGGGGGCTTGATCAATTTTTCTATCTTTAACCATAACTTCTCTAAGTTACATTACTTGCATAAAATTGTGTACGAATATGTTCCCTAAAACAGAAAAGAAATGTAAACACTGCAATAGAAGGAGCAATTTCAACCCAATTTCTTATGTACAAGTCAACTTAAGTTACATTTTAGCTCTAGTAGGCCAAATAAAAAAACATATATAAGGGAACGGGTCAAATGGGTGGTCGAACATCACCAAAAGTGTATTTTTCAAAGCATAAAACCTCACAGTTTTATTTTTTAAAAAAACACACTTGCCGAAATAATATTGTTTTTGTTCTCATAAAAAATTAACTTTCTTATAAGTTATGACACATAGTATCGTAGGTCAACACACAAAAATTTCTCATTACCCATCCTGCCCATTTTGCCACCTCTACACGCGAACTTTACAGTTGAAACTTGAAAGTAAATTGTATCAGTAAACTTACCCAAGCAACAAGATTATGCTCTCCAGTAGCACGGGTATTGTCAATGGCTTTTCGTCCAGTAATAAGTTCAAGAAAAACAACACCAAAACTGTAGACATCGGATTTCAAAGTGAGTTGACCAGTCATGGCATACTCAGGAGCACAGTAGCCATACGTGCCCATAACCCTCGTAGAAACGTGTGTTTTATCACCTACAGGCCCCAGTTTTGCAAGTCCAAAATCAGAGAGTTTAGGGTGGAATCCTTCATTGAGAAGAATGTTGGATGATTTTAAGTCTCTGTATATGACAGGAGGGTTTGCTTTGTCATGTAAATATTCCAAACCCTTGGCTGCACCAGCAGCTATTTTCATCCTCGTGTTCCAGTCCAAAGGTTCTTTATCCGGTGGAAGATCTGAAAAATAAACGCACACCATAATTGTAAGTTCAAAGCAAGTGTGTTTCAAGTTCATATGATACATATACGATTATCAAGATTAGATACTACTCTACTAGAGGTGGAAATTCAACCCATTTACTTATGAACGGATTGATTTGGGTTGTTTTTTTCTCTTAAACTGGTCAAAGAATAGCTGAAGGGCCGAACAGGTCGCCAAATGTCTATTTTAGAGCATACAAGTAAACAACCTCCTAAACCATTTTATTCAAAATTCAGATTATTACTACTATATTATACTTTTTATAATCATATTTAACAAACTAATAAGGCGAAAATGCGAAATATGTTTGCTAGTCAACCCAACCCTACCCAACCCATTTCAGCATGTACCGATTACCAAAAAATGACATGTTTCAACTCGGACACCGGTTTGATCCGTTACCCGACTGACACCATAGGCTTCGGGTTCAATGTGCTACAAAACCAATTATTGCAACTTGCAGGATTTGAATCCGATATTTAGGATCAAAAGATTTGGAGAAGTAAGGAGTTGCAGCAAGTAAATTGGATACTAACCAACTAACTAACAAACCTAGTAAAATCCCACCCATAGCGTAGATATTGGTAGGGTCTAAGGAGGGTGAGATGAGAGCAAACTTTACCTCTATCACAGAGTGATAGAGAGGCTACACCCAGAGGGACCCCCCGCCCAACAAGTAAATTGGATGTTTAGAATAAATGTAAAATTATTAATTATACCTAACTTGTTGCGGAAACCTAGTAAAATCATGAGAAATGTATTCTGCTGTATTCGAAGAGTTATGCCAAAAATACCAAACTGGTGTTTCACAAAAGCACACAAATTAGGAGAAGTGGTTAAACTTTTAACATGAGATCACTACAAGTAAATTTGTTAATCATTAAGTACTAATTAGTGTGTAAAGCAGAAACCATGGGTATATTTTTGTATTCTTCTTTAACATTAGAAAATCATTAAGTACTAATTAGTGTGTAAAGCGGAAACCATGGGTATATTTTTGTATTCTTATCTATATGTTAATATTGCAAGATGTAACAGATAATGATAAACAAACAATGAGAGGAAAACTGCTCCCAAGTCCCAAGTGGAATGAAAGTTATCCAAATTGAGGTCATCTTATGTCTCATATTAAATAATGACTACTAGGATGATAAATAGACCACCAAAGGAAGTCTAGCTAAAAGATAATAACACTCAGGCGCCTAGGTGACAAAATAGACAAGTTGGATAACAGGTCAAACTGGTTATTTCGGTGCTGCGGGTCAGACCGGATTGACCCGCGAAAGCAGATTGTCCAAAAGTTATTATAAATGCCTAGCATGTCAAATATGATTACAAAATGATAATACTTCAGTAATAGTCTTTGAATAAAATGATTCAAAAGACTTATGCATTAAAAATACACACCGAGTGTGAACAGTTTCCTTTTTAGCTATTTTGTATTTTCCTCCTTTGACCCATTCGAATTTATAAATGACCCGAACTGAAATTGCTACCCTTACTCAGGATCAACTGGACAATATAACACAAAATGTCCCAATAGAAGCATATTCAACTTGACAGAATCAAAGTGGAAATTTTCCAACACCTAGTTTCTTCTCTAGCTTTACCATCCAACTAAACAAAACCAAAAAAGCTAAAAAAAAGAGTCAAAATCATCTCAAACTCCAAGAAAACCAATAAAAATCAGATTGTCATACAGCGTTTAAATGAATTAACTCATGGATGGCTTTTTCCAAAGGTGGCGCTTGTTGCAAAGTCTATGGTATATTGGTAACTAGTAGTTGACTATAATGATTTTTGATCATGTGATCATGATGTGAATAGGGTCTTCTCTTTTTATTTTGAGATTAGGCTCCAATACAATGTAAAGAATAATTCTTAAAAATCACAAAAAGACAATATCAAGTACAACCACGCTGGGTGATTAACATTTCTAACCCTCGTCGGTGGTACTTCCTTTTTGGACATATATAATGCTTGTTTGTCAAAGTGCAAAGAAAATTACTACTTTTGGGCAAAATAGCCCGTAATTTGGGAGAAGAGGTGCCTCACAAAGGGGATCACAGCTTACCAGGCCTGGCCGACTATTCACCAAAATCTATTAAAATTAGGCAAGAATGCTAATTCAGCACAAAAAAGATGATAAGAAACAGTGAATGGATGATGGCTATGTGGCAATTTAAGGGGACTCTTATATGTTACAACATCAAACTTAGATATCAATCCTTCCATCCATTCAGGATTTCATGCCTACAAAACATGTTAATTAAAAATCCATCTATTTTCTATTTCTTTTGCCAGAGTGTATCTTTCTAGCAGTTTCATAAATCATAACTAAGTATGTTGGTCATTCAGAAGAAAAAAGAATTTTGTCAAGTACAATGATACAAAATGCTAATCTCTCCAAATGGGTTCTATCAGACAACAACTCTACTTCAACCCTACACATCGACTCACTGGTATTTGTTCTTTAACTCAAAAATCTAAAGCAAGCCTAATATAAGTATGAGATAGTGAGGATGAAAAAGATTATGACTGGGTGTTTGGATTTGCGTGTTGGAACTATTGTCTGGTCAAGTCACAAAAATTAGTTCATAGTGTTTGGATAAATTTACTCCACTTACAATCATTTGATCTAATTATACTTCCTCTTATTTATAAACTATGATCAGTTTCATACTTCTACAACAGATTAGACTATTAGAGTATTAGATAAAATAAAATAACGAGACTTCAACTTCCATTTCACAACTTACCTCTCCTTTCTTGATAAAAAGTGTCTTTTTGGTCATTTACCTATTAATTCCTTAAATAACTAGAACTTGTGAACTTCAAACAGAAAAGTGCATCCAAACACTATCTTCTACAGACCATTTTACCACAACTGGTTATCTAAATCTGACTAGTCAGTTTCACATAATCACTTTCAGAACACACATCCTAACACCCCCTCAAAAAGATGGCCGAAGGAGACAAGGATTTGATTACTTAAGGGTGCATTTTGTATAAACATATTCAATTAAAAAAACAATGCCATATCATGATTTCATCAGTTCATCTGCATTGTATGTCACATCTATAAATTATAGTAATAAACTTAAGACCATTAAAATAATTGCTAAAAGAAAAATGATGTATAAAATTTAAACGAGTGAAGAAAAAAATATGACCGTGTAAATGATCCTCAAGTGATCCCAAAGGCATAAACTCATAAACAAGAAGGCGTTGGTCTCCATCTGCACAATAACCTATCAAATTCACAAGATTTGGATGATGTAAGAGGCTAAGCATCAAAACCTCCACCAAAAACTCTCTATTCCCTTGAAGACCATTTCTATCAAGCTGCTTCACTGCAACTACCTGCAAAAAACTTATTTTCAGCCTTCAGGATGATGATTAAGTGTGCTATTTAAAACAAGACCATTGCTATGTGGACGTTTGGATATATGTTACAAAACTGGTTACCTGATCATAGCGAATTGTAGTCACAATGTCACAATGATCAGTTTTTGAAATAAACAGATTCTGCTAGTGATTATATGATAATTAAGGGGTCAATTTACCTGATTACCCCTTCCTTTAACCTAAATTAAGAGACCTCCCATCTCATAACACGTGTCTCATTCATATTTTCACAAGAACTGTCCTTTTGGCCATTTTATTTATTCATTTCTTGAATAATCAGAATTTGCCATATATTCAGACATATCATTATAGTATACTACAACTTCAAACAACAGAAGCACGTCCAACAGACCAACACTATTATACGATCATATTTATTCAATATCACAAAACTACTTTCAAAAAGCACATCCAAACAACCCTTAAAGAAGGAAATCAGAACAAGACTGTTATAATCAAGTTAACTAACAATGTGGCATTATCACTTTTCAAAATTTAAGCATGTGATGGTACATAAATTTCCAAATGCAATTCACCTGTCCCGTGCTATCCAAACGACCTTTGTAAACACGACCAAAACCACCTTCTCCTAGCAAAGACTCGGGCCTAAAATTCTTGGTTGCTGCAGCAAGCTCACGAAAAGTAAACGTCTGCGCTGCAATGTTTGCTGTCTGTCCATCTTTTGCAACCATCTGGTCTTTCTTAGGATCCAAATTAACACGCGATTTCGATTTCCCTATACCAATTATAAAATTAAACACACATAAAGCAGATCTTCAAATTACATTCTTGAAACCACCACATTATTCCAAACCAACTCAAAATCAAGTAAACAGTTAAAAAACCCAAATCATCAAAATCAAGAATCTACCCAACTCAACAGATCAGACTAGAAATCAAACTCCCTAACACACCCAAAACAAATTACATAAAAAAAAATAAAAACTTGAAGATGGGAAAGTGTTGAATTACCTGAACTAACCCTACTGACATGATGAGATTGATGTCCAGATGAACCCTCTTTCCCAATATCCTTCTTTGACACTTGTTTTACACCCTTTGCTTCATTGTTTGATGACCCAAAGCATGGAAAACACCCACCCATGCCAAAATCAAACAAACCCACAAATTATCCCCTTCACTTATCTTCTTGTATACATACAAAATTAAACAGAAATGCAAACCCTAGTCTGGTTGATGAAAAATTGGAGGCCATGAGCTAGCTAACACATGAGTGAGCGAATAACAAAAGCAGATCAACAAATTGATGGTCGGAGAGGAAACCCAAGAAAAGAAATTAAAGAAATATAATAATAATAATAATAATAATAATAATAATAATAATAATAATAATAATATTGAGAGGGGACGAAAGGGGTGGAATGAAGTGAAAAAGATTGGATTTTTAGGGTCGGTTAATGTAGAATTTGGTGAAAGACAGTAGATAGAGAGATTAGTGTGGAAATCTTACGAGGTGCTTTTAGGTATTTCGCGTCTCTTTTTGTCCCTTGGAAGACGAGCAAATTACGGGCTCTGGTGGTTTTGGTGTTGGGTGGTGGGTCCCGCAAGATATGTGTGTTCATACTTCGTTGCGGGTAACACTAGAAGTCTCAAGTACCGATACGATTTGGTTAGAGACGTTCTTTTTAACATATTCAGGCATACCGGGATTTTTGTTAAAAAAAAATATCGTTGAGTTTCTTGACTGATTCGTTGGAAGGAATGTCAACACTTAGATCAGATGACATTTTGGTTTTTGGATAGATATGAGGGAAACACGCGTGTGTGGATCTAACATGGGTTTTCCCTCTTGTGTGGTTAGGAGTAGTGATTTCATGGTGGGTCAGACTGTTTTAAAAACTGCTTCATGCAAAGTGACCAAACACGAAAAAACGTGCATTGACAACCAATACGTGTTTATTCCATTTGGTATTTTTGGTTTCCTTGCGCTTAATACTGTGAAGCTACTTAGTTGAGTTTAACGGGTCATGGATAGTAATGTAAAAAACAGTTGCTTTTATCGTGCTTTATTAATCAACAAGAATATTAATAAGTAACACGAAAGACATTATAATCAACAAGAATATGCTAAATGAACCACACTACTGATATTCCCATCTATATTTTTTCTAACTTTGTTAACTAAAAAACAGTTAGAATTAACAATGACATATATCCTAATTATATAGTAAAAAGTAATTACATATTTGAAAATAATCATTTAGTTTGATAGATTGGGTTTACTTAGTATATAAATTCAGACATATACCATTTAGACTAATATATGGTAAATAAATACACATGAAAAATTATAAAATGTAAATGTAGTAAACTACCTATCATTTCATATGGTTAAAAAGTTAGGTCTTACCTGTATTTATTTTATTTTTAGACAATTGCTTTTATCAAAGGACAAATAACATCTTATGTTTTATTTTAAACAAATACTTATAAAAATTAGATAAGTTAAATTTTAATAATATAACCTATAACCCATTAACCGATAATAATTTATACTAATAATTTAACCAATAATATTTGCGACTTTCACTTTCGTTAACAGTGATAATCTACTCACATAATTAGCCAAAACTGAATTTCTCAAATGATTAATAATGTAATTTTGATTTATTAGAATGAAACCCAGCCGATAAAACATAAAATAAAAGTAAGTTGTTATTTCACGTCAAAACATGAATTATTATAAATAATTTCTACAAACACAATTCCTCGAGTCATCTTTTGATGAACACCAACCAGAATTGGATCAACAAAACCTCCAATTTATCATTAAAATTCACACCCATCTCTTGCAATCGGGGAATTAGGTAAACCCTAATAGTTTGCTTTGATGTGGGTTTTGAATTTTAACTTGATTTAATAGTTATTTGCAGTTTATATGGAGCGAATATGGTGGATGACCTTGATGATTACAATTTGTTTGCCTGTTGGTTCAACTGGCAGAGGTAACAAACAATCCATGGACTTCATGCTCTGATTTCTTCATGCCCCCCAAGTGTTTGTGTTTATGCCCATGACTTGTTTGTTATTGCTGGCTTTTTGTGAATTCACATGTTTAGTTATATATCCAATTCTGATAATATTTTATTCCTTAAATTGTGGATAAAATATTATGGGTGATCTTATTATAACTATTAGATGCTATTCTTGGATTTGAAAGACTATGCTTGGTGATAATAAGTTAGTTTGTCAACTATATAATCAGGAGTCTGTTTTAAGGACTCTGAGTTCAATACATAACTACTCAAATTAGCTTCAATTCAGTTTTCTTTTTTATGGATTCCTGATTATGGAGGTTTAAATCTGCACGTTGGAAATCATTTTTCTCTAAAATTAGTAAGAATTGTTTATTTTTTCAAGCTTTTTATGGACACAGGACTTAAAATCAAGCATAAGGTTGACTCGCCGGTGTACAACCACACGCTCACCACAATTCTGGTGGAATATGCTTCTGCGGTATGTTCGTTATATTAATTATGCACTAAAGAAGAGCATGTGGGTACAAAATAAGTTAGCGTATCATTGCGAGACATTGTGGGTTGATTAAGTAAATAATAAATGCAGCTAAATATGATAGCCAGAAGTTGTCTTTATCCATGCAGGTTTACATTTCAGATTCAACGGATCTTTTTACTTGGACCTGTTCAAGATGTGGTGGTCTAACTAAGGTATTTGTTGGTGTGGTAACTTATTGTAATAATGTGTTGGTTTTTGAAGAAAAAAAAGATGGAACTACAACTATAGTTCATGTACTTAAGTTTCAAATTTTAGTCTGTCATGTGAATTTAAACAGTGTTCAAATCAATGCTCATGTTTGGCGCTATCTTGAATCAGGGATTTGAAGTTATAGAGCTCATTGTTGATGTTGAGAACTGCTTGCAGGTACATATGTTTTGTTCTGTTTTAGTGGCATTGACTTGAAAAGGTTTCTTTATTATGTTGTAATATTTCCTGGATCCGACAGTTGCGTATACTGACCGAATACTGATTGCAGGCATTTGTTGGGGTTGCAGATGATCTTGATGCTATTGTTATTGCATTCAGAGGCACTCAAGAAACCAGGTATTGAATTTACTGTTACTCATTTATTTGTTGATTCGTGTAGTATGGTCTTTAATATAAAGTAGGTTTTAGGTTATAAACCTCAAATTCATGTTTGAATAAAATATTTATGAATGCAGTATACAGAATTGGATTGAGGACCTATTCTGGAAGCAGCTTGACTTTGATTATCCTGGTTGTGCAGATGGCAAGGTGCGTGTTGCAATAATATTTCTTATCGTGTTTGCACCTGTGAATGCTGTGATAACATTGTTTCATCTTTGGCTCCATTGTTTCAGGTGCATCATGGATTTTTTAATGCTTACAATAATACAGCTTTGCGGTCGGGAATTCTTGATGGTGTTGGTAGGGCAAAAGAGGCATATGGAAACCTCAAAATTATGGTGACCGGGCATTCAATGGGCGGCGCTATGGCGGCTTTTTGTGGGTTGGATCTTGCGGTAAACATAACTCTTTGTGTATTAGGTTTGTATAAAATAGGGTTACAAGAGGTTTTGTTTTTATAGGCTACAAAACCAGTTAGACTAGAAAACTAGATCAATCTAATTATGGTAACAAATAATCAATGATCCTGATATAAAAATAGTTAAATGATATTGTTTTGTAGATGTTTGGTCAATTCTGATTATTTTAAGTTCTGTTAGATGAAATGACCAAATAGTATGGATCAAAGAACGTACAAGTCAACCATTATATATCTTTTGAATCTATATTAAAGGATTGTTTAACCTTCTACAGCTTATTTATGGATCAAAGAACTCCACGTTACAACCTTTGGACAGCCTAGAATCGGGAACGCTGCTTTTGCATCATATTATAGTAAAATTGTACCAAATATGTTTAGAGTGACGCATGCACACGATCTGGTCCCACATCTACCTCCTTATTATCAGCATTTCCCACAGAAGACGTATCATCACTTCCCAAGAGAGGTAATCTTGTTTGACTTTTTTAACATTTGTTTGTGAATTAAGGTTTATCGTCATGTCTTTTTTCCTTGCTTTTTTTGCACCTGATCTATTACTGTAACCTACATTTCAAATATATTATTTTCTTCCAATTTGCAGGTGTGGCTTTATGACATTGGATTAGGGTTTCTTATTTATCAAGTTGAGAAGATCTGTGATGGTTCTGGTGAAGACTCTGAATGTAGCAGGTAGGTCAAACAACTTATTTTAAACCCATATTACTCATTTCGTTCCTCTTTCCCAATCAAATGTTTTGATGAAGTAACTTGTTTCTCAATAACTCGCTTAATATTTGCAGATCAGTGTCCGGAAACAGTATTTCAGATCATTTGTCTTACTTTGGTGTTGAAATGGGGTGTGATACATCAAGCAAATGCAGGATTGTGATGGCCCCTAATCTCGCTTCTTATGGAGAAATAGATGATTATGGTAATTTTGCATTACATAGAGCTCCATCCAAGTTTATCCGGAAAATGGAAAAAGAAGAAAAAACAAGCGACCAGCGAGTCTTCTTACGCGATCATCATTAGTTTGCGGGTCGCCTTGCATTTTAACAAGGGAATTGTGGTGTAAATATGTATGTACAGTCCTTACTCTGAATATTTCCACATGTTAAAAAATTTGAGTTTGCTATCATATGTTCATATCAAATTTACTTCAACATCAAAACTTTACAACAATATTCTCACAGAGAAGCAACCAAAAAGTCTCAATTAGAATAAAAAATGAGATCACTGATAGCTTAGATCTCTACCAAAAGGGTGAGAGAACAAATCAATATCTTACAAAAGAGTTGGTTTGATTGAACCAACCAAAGCAATTAATTGTGGTCCAAAAACACAACCATCTTTGTAACTCAAAACAAACTCGGGCAGTGTACAGACTTGTTAGTTTATGTACTTGCTCGATTCGTTAAATATTCCTGTTCCTTTTCATAACATGAACAGTTAAATAAAAAAAAATCCAGGAGAAATCATTAAATATATTCTCCTCCTTGAAAACACATGGACCATATGTAAGGTGTGTTCATCCATATCTTCTTTGAATTTACTACAGCTTTTGTAAAATACATTCTCCCTCTTACCTGCATATTCAAGAAAGCAATCGGTTAAAATCTAAGGGAAGATTTGCAGAACCGACGATGTAATGAGGATATAATTTAAGTGGAAACCGAGACCTCGAAGCAATTGCAGCACGAATCCATGCATCATAAACTCCATATTCTTTCACTCTGCACAAAAGCAACAAGATTTCAGTCGGCCATGAAAAGAAAAACCGCTTAAGAACATGATCATGAACAAGAATGTGATCATAGCTTACAAGTATGCATCATTAGGATCAATATCTTGAAATATGTTGATATAGAAACGAAAACCATCAGGGCTCACATCTCTACATAGAAAACCTTCAAAAAAAAACTTGCTGTTAAAAACTGTATATTAAATATGTCACTAAAATTTAATTAAAATAAAAACCTTTGCTTTCAGCAGCAAGCAGATGCTCTTTGGCCATGGCTGGAGCAATTCCAAGTGTTCTTGCAGCATCAGTGGCACTAACCCCGGTTTTTAGGGCGTCTGGCTTTTGTACTAATGATCTGATCCTTGAAAATACCTACATTTACAGTATATAATTCAAGTAAATCCTAAGTTTATGTCACATGTAAAAAAAAATTGTTACCTCTTCATCACTGTGAGACTTATTTTGTATGACCATAACACCACTTTCAAATTTCTTAAGCATGACTGGACTGCAATCAAACCAATAAACAAAGGGAAATTAATAACCGACTTTATAGACATGAAGATATGCAGGACTGTAGTGTACATACACATTAAACTTATCCCATAGTGAACACGCCCGCAGCAAATCATCAGGTGAAATTAGTTCTGTTCCTCGGGCCCGATTAAAGAGACAGTATATATCTATCATATTCATTATCCCACCAGCTCTCTCTAATGGAATTTTCACGAAATCAGCCAACTGAATTCATAACCGAAAGATGAAAACATTGTCAAAATTGAATTCTTTTTATAAAATTAGCAGTTATTTAAATAAGGGATTAGGGAGTTAAACCTGACGGGACAACTGTTGGTGGTATAAGGCGCCAGCTGATTCTTTAGTGACCGGGGAGACAATACCGATGCTTAACAACCAATCTTGCATTTCTTCTTTGGAGCCCATTTCTTCATCATTTGTTGCATTGGCTTGAGAAGATGATCCAGAAAGAAGCTTTTGCCTCATTTTTTCAGCTAATGTCACCATTTCTTTAGCTTTACTCTGATAATTCAAGAATTTAAATGCACAATGAACCCGAAATAACTTGTTAAACAAGTAATTACATACATATCATTATGCACAATCTATGTTGTCAAAAGCGCACCAGGCGCACACAGGGAACGCGCCTCGTCTGGATAGGCACAGTATCAGGAAACCAGGCGCGTTATCTGGCCAAAAATCGTTTGAACAAGCCTAAAACCCCTAAACAAGCCTGGAATTAACTTAAAACAGCCTAAACTAACCGTAAACATGTCTAAAAGCCCTAAAAATGGTATTTTTATGCTACACGTGTCCCTTAAAAAAGCCCTAAACAAGCCTAAAACATGTCTAAATGACTAAATGCCCTAAAAATGGTATGTTTATACCATGCGTCTCCCCTTAAAAAAGCCCTAAACAAGCCTAAAACATCTCTAAAAGCCCTAAAAATGGTATTTTATGCTAGGCGGCTCCATCAAAAAAAGCCATAAACAATATGTCTAAAAGTCCTAAAAATGGTATTTTCATACTACGCGCCTCCGTTAAAAAAATAAAAAGCCCTGAACAAGCCTAAAACATGCTAAATGCCTTAAAAATGGTATTTTTATACTACGAGCCTCCGTTAAAAAAAGCCCTCTACGTCTTGTGACTAGGCTCCGGGCGAGGCTTATACGCGCCTCGACAACATAGTGCACAACGAACCCTAAATAACTTGTTAAACAAGTAATCACATACATACCATTAGAGCATTCAAATCTTGAAATGCATCCTGCAAGCTCTTATCAGTACTCTCCCACATCTCTTGCTCCTTCCTCAAAATACCAGAAACACCAACAACCGGCATTTTCAACGCCAATCCGGTATCACTACTACTTGACCCGCCCCCATCACCCAACTCAACCCGACCCGGTTCACCTTCCCCGGTTTCAACCGAACCCTCCCACGCCCTCCCCCTCCATGCCTCCCAAAACTTCCCCACAAACGAATCCGGATCCGATTTCCCGCGAAAAACTAATGTAATTACAGTGGATTTAGAACCCCTCTCCTGCACTTTTCCGTCGGGTGTAATTGAGACCTGGAATCTAACCCTAGGGCTGGCAAACATCCCCTTGATTGACTTCTTAGACTGAAATATGTGAGTCACGGTGGCGAGAGGAACCGCCGACGCCGGAGATGTGGCTGATTCGGGGTTAGGGAGCCAGAGGAGACGGTGGGTGGTGAGGACGAGAAGACCGGACTTGAGGATTGGTAAATTTGGGTGTTCTTCGTTGACTAGGTCGACAGAGGGTTGGAGAGAAGATTCGACTTCGCCGGGGCGGAGAACTGGGCGGCCGCTGCTGGTGGTTTCCGCCGGCAGCAACCAATTTCCGGCCATTATCGGAGTTGGAAGTCAAACTATTGAACCATGAAACGGCGTTGCGTAAATCAGTTTGTTTGTTTGTTTAAATCTTGACGAGATCTAACGGGTATTGAATCGTTATGGTTGGAGTTGGATGAATGAATTTTTTTCTTAAATGGTGGTTATATAGCGATAGTAGTTGCACAATACAGTGGCGGATCTAGGAAAAAAATTCAGGGGTATCTAAAATTTCGTTCAGGGGTATCTGGATACATAAAACGGTAAAAAAAAAAAAATTCCGCTGCGCGTCGAAAGTTGAGGGGTACCTGACGGTACCCCTGGGCTCCTCATAGATCCGCCCCTAGCACAATAGGTGTTGGATTTGAAAATTTAACACAAATGGTGTTTCCATACTTGCCAACCACGAATTGTGATGTTTCCATACTTGCCAACCATGAATTGTGTGTTTACATAGTTTCCAACCATGAATTAGTTGAAAACATTGCTTGCTAACCACGAATTGTGGTTGGTAACCACGAATTGTGGTTCCTTAGGGTTATTGGTTGAAAACATTGTTTGCTAACCACGAATTGTGGTTCCTAAGGGTTGCCAACCACGAATTGTGGTTCCTAAGAGTTGCCAACTACGAATTGTGGTTCCTGAGGGTTGCCAACCACGAATTGGTTGTAAACAATGGTTGCCAACCACGAATTGATTGGAAACAATTCTCATTGAGTATTAATTTTTTTTGAACGAATTGATATGGTCTATCATGAGTGAATACTCATAATTTATTCACAATGAATTGCTGGTGCACTCATGATGAGGTTATTTGGATATTAACGGAACTAACGAGGGTTCGGGGGCAGCGCCCCCGAGAGAAGCGAGGTCCAAGGGGCGGCAGCCCCTGGCGGGGTCTAAGGGGCAGAGCCCCTGGCTGGGGTCTAGCTGATGAATTATTTGGTCTATTAACATGTCAATTTCGGCCAAAACAAATTCTGATGAATTATTTACATAACGTTTTTATTCCGAAATAAAAAATTTCCAAGTTGACCTGGCAGCTCGACCCCAGCCAGGGGCTCTGCCCCTTGGACCCCGCCAGGGGCTGCCGCCCCTTGGACCCCGCTTCTCTCGGGGGCGCTGCCCCCGAACCCTCCGCTAGTTCCGTTAATATCCAAATAAGCGTCGACTCTTATTTGTATACTAAACGTAATCTATAGTACATTAAAATACCAACACTCCTTCACCATGGTGAGTCCTCATCATGAGTGTATCAGCAATTCATTGTGATTAAATTATGAGTATTCACTCATGATAAACCATATCAATTCGTTCAAGAAAAATTAATACTCAATGGATAAACCATATCAATTCGTTCAAGAAAAATTAATACAAGAATTGTTTCCAATCAATTCGTGGTTGGCAAACCAATTCGTGGTTGGCAACTCTTAGGAACCATAATTCGTGGTTGGCAACCCTTAGGAACCACAATTCGTGGTTAGCAAGCAATGTTTTCAACCAATTCGTGGTTGGCAACCCTAAGGAACCACAATTCGTGGTTACCAACCACAATTCGTGGTTAGCAAGCAATGTTTTCAACTAATTCGTGGTTGGGAACTATGTAAACACACAATTCGTGGTTGACAAGTATGAAAACACCACAATTCGTGGTTGGCAAGTATGGAAACACCATTTGTGTTAAATTTTCAAATCCAACACCTATTGTGCAACTACTATCGATATATAACACCATTTAAGAAAAAAATTCTTGGATGAATCCTTAATCGACAAGGATGCAACGTGTACCAAATGGCTAATTTTAATGACAAATTTTAGAAAGACTCTTTTAAGTAAAAAAAAATTCTTAAATAAGTTATGGAATATTTTTTAATGATAGTTTTTTAAATCGAGTACGAGTCACTTTAAAGTAAATATGGTGGTGTTTCAAAATCTTTAATCGAATAAGACAAAGAAAACAAGAACAAATACGAAAGTTCTTGACAAATGTACTAGAAATTCACAATTGAATTCGGTGTGTTAAATTAGACGAGAAATCATCCTATTTATAGGGGACCAATCATCACAACGTTTTGTTTGATAGTTGACGGTTAGACAGTAACATTGTACTAGAAACACCATAGTAGTAACTAAGTTATGTGGATGACCTTGATGCAATTGCTATTGCCCTTGATTGAAATACCAAGTTACTATTGAAGACCATTTACTACCATGGACTAAGTTACTACATATGTATCATTTACTACTGATGGACTAAGTTGTTGCTGATGGGCTATTACTACCAAGTAATATGTTACTGCAGCTGATCATATTCCAATCAACTTTTCATCAATCCAAAGCAACTTCCAGTGGCGTTTCAACAAGGAAATAAAAAAAATTCCCACTAATGGCGCCTCGTGGACCCCACCTAAGGCGTTGCCCCATTTGAACCCATGAGTTCCTTAATGCATGTAATAAGAACATTCTTGAATGAGTGTACTCTACACCTCTTAACTTACATTAACTTACATCAATATAGAGAGTTTCATAATTTGCAAGGATCGGACTATGTAATACTGTTTTATGTAGTGTATTGGATAAGTGATAGAACAATGCACTTTTTTATAACTTTTGAATAGACACTATATTTAATGACACTTCACGTCAATGTGTTACTTACAAATTCTTCAATGGGGACCAGTTTATCTAGTGTCACAATCAGGAGTCAAATCAACATGATATATATTACTAGACTAGAGGATAAAGTTTAGTAAAATGAGTTCTTAGGTGGAGGGATGAGGGGACACCTAAGCCATGAAGTCTCAAGAAGACACACACCTATCAATAACATTATGAAAATGTCATTTGAAGCCACGAGAAGACCCACAAAACCACATAGGTAAGGGCACCCAAGCCAAGAAGCCACACACACTCATCTAAAACCACAATGGTCCAATTTTTGAGATTAAACCACTACGCTAGGAAGCCGTGAAACACTACGTCGTAGGTGGGGGTGGCGGTGATGTTGTCGTGGGAGCCGTGGGAGCCCCACCATTCTTAGGCGTACACCACCCCCTCACATCATACGAGTCGTATAGCCCAAAAGTCAAAGCGGAGGACAATTTCTAGGCATGTCACGTTAGCCGCATCCGAACATAAATACGACCCGTATTTTGTCACGTAAAGCACACTACAACACGTATTGTGTGTGTATCATACGATCTGTATTTTGTCTCGTATAGCACAATATGACCCGTATTGTGTCTCGTATGAAGTTGGTATAACCCATATAGGGCTATACAATTCGTATAAGTTGTCAGCAGTGTATAGTTAGCTAAAAATATCAACGGCCAAAGGGCATTTTTTCCAATGGTATCCAAGTGTGTGATATGGTGTCCGTTCCCAAGGTGTAGAATTAGGAATAGATTAGATTGTTGTTCTAAAAGAAAATAAATAATTAAAAATAAAAAATAAATATCAACGAAAACACCTGCATAACTAATGCTTTTAAAATCACGAACTTAAATCGATGTGACGAAACAATCTAAACTGAAAATAATAGCCAAGTTTGGGGCCAAAACTGTAACCAATAGATTGTTCAAGACTTTTAACTTCGTGTCAATGATGAACCCTAAGATAGCATTCTTGACCTCAAGATATATTTGTGTAAATGATGAACCGTATGATGTCTTTCTTCATCTCAAGATATAGTTTTGTTTAATGTAATATCAGTTATCATCTCTTTAAGAATCCCATTGCCTGGTAAACATTGCTAAGAGTCACAGCTGCTATACCTGCAGCTTTGCTTGCACCCTCTGCCAAAACTTGGTCCAAATAACCTGCATCAGACGTAATTTCCGCATATCGACCCTGCAAAAAAGTAAAATTTTATAACTTTGTGAATTGTTATATTTTGTGCTTGAAAAGGTCTAATCTTTAAAGCATATAGTAAATATAAACCTGGATCGGATTGAGATGATCGATTAAAGCATTAGTAAGAACGGTTTTGAAAGTTCCCCAGTTCATATCCTGGCATTCTTGTGCTACTTCCTGAAATAAAAATTTGTTAACGAACATATGCAATGTTAAATACCCCCAGCTATTTGTTTTTAAATTTGACCCGTTTTACATGTTAAAGTATGACCCAAATCAACCCGTTTTGCTATAAATGGGTAGAAATTGCCACCTTTAGGAATAAACATAAGAACAAATACACCTATAGAGAATATAAGCATAACACTAATGAAGTGTACAAAATTTGAAGTGGTTACCTCCTTTGTCCTGTTTGTAATGATTTGATATATTGAAAGAAGATTATTGCATTCAGGTCTATCAGCATTGTCAAACTCCAAGCTACATTAATTTGATCAAATCAGAAAATCTTATCAAATCCAACAAATTATTCTTGGTATCAAAAACAAGATAAAAAGATGTAAAGATGTTTTTTGTCTAAAAAATCAAGATGCAGACACAAAAGAAAAACGAGAAGCAGAAAAACGTTTTATGTAAGAGTGAGCTCACCCAGGAAAAGAATCCGTCTTGCAACGCTTAATCTTGTTTACAATTGCCTAAAGACAGGGAATCAAACTTAGAACATACCAAAAGTTGTAATAGAAACTGGGTAAAAATCACCTGATTGGTAAAAATAACTCAAAAAAATCACCTGGAGTGTAATATAAAATTATAAAGGTAGAAATTTTATAATTACATTACACTACAAGTTAGAAAATGAACGTCAGTCTCATCAAACACCAAAAAATGACAACCCAACCCGTTTGACCCATGACCCAGTTTAACCTTTTTCTTAAGAAAAATTCCCATTTGACCCTCCTTTTTGGCCTATTATTTTGAACAATCACTGCTTGCAGCATTTTGATATCAGCTAATTATTTACTCTTTTTTTAGAACAGCTCCTAATTTTTTTTAGAAGAGCTAATTATTTAATTGACCAGGTTAATATGTTCACTAAATAAATAAATTTTAAAAAATAGAGAAAGAGAAAACTGAATCAATGAATTCCAGCACTCACATCTTTTGAGTCAAGCAAATTAATACGAGACAGATCCGAAGTAGCAGACTTGGACATCTACAAATTTTAAGTGAGATAAACAAACTAATAATATTAAATATTGGCAATCAGTGCAAGCTGTATGTGCAGTTCAATATGAAATACCTTAGAAAGACCATCAGTAAGTGACATCACCCGTGCTCCAGCAGGAGGAATTAAGGGCTCGGGAACCTATAAAAAAGAAAATTTTCAAGGTTTTTATTGTTTTAATGAGCTATGAAAAATTAAGAGATTAATAAATAGTAAAATTAAATACAGGATTCACCTTAAAGATTAAACCACCCCGTCTGCAAACAGAATAAAAGTAGTCAACAAGCTATTTCCATAATAATTAATAGTCACCATCCAAATTATTACTTTCCTTACCCTCCTAACTTCTTCCATTTCCTACCACCGTATAAATGATTAACGCGCTCAGCAAGCTCTCGTGTCAATTCTAGATGCTGTTTTTGGTCTTCACCAACTGGGACTAAATCAGACTGCAAAGAAAAGAACATGCGTTCTAAGAGTGAAGATGAGGGGAGAATGGTCCTTTCTAAAAACGAACTCTCAAGCTTAGTGATGGTTCATCGTGTATGGGATTTCAAGGGCAGAACTTATAGAAGAGAGTATGATGAAGGTGACACAATAAAGAACAACCATAATAAAATAATGTCATTACATGGATTCCAAATGGAAAACAATTGTACCTGGTACAAAAGAATATCAGAAGCCATCAACACAGGATAGGTCAAAAGTGCAACGCCAACATTTTCATCACCCTTTAAAAAAACAAAAGAACTATAATTAATTTCAAAACTTCAATATATAAAATCGAATCGACGGATAGTAAAACATGATTAACACCTATAAAGCACTAACACACATACAGTATGTTATTTTCATAACTCTTATTTTAGTTAATCAGCTAAGTAAATATTACTGGCTATTTCAACCTATTTAGTTATGAGTGTGTTGATTCAGGTTATGAGTTTATCTCTAACAGGTTGAATGGGACAAAATTGCCCAGAGTGCATCTTTAAAGCATAAAACCTCTTAACACGTTGTATAAAAAAAAGATTATTACTGAAACAATGTAATTTTTCTAGTCATATTTGACACTCTAAACTGTATAGGAAAATTTTATAAAGTTTAGGACAAAAAGTATTTTGAGTCAACCGAACCACATCCATTTCAACCGGCATGAAAAATAGCCAGTTTGACTATATGTGTGAGTATGTATGTATATACATGTCTGTGTGTGTATGTATGTATATGTATATAACCCAAGGCCAGGTAAGAAATGATCAAATAATGAATTATAGAGTTTGAGCTGCATACAATAAAGACGCACCGCCTTTCGCGATTTTTCTTTGAACTGAATCATTCTGTTTAGCCAACCAATTGGTGCAGCAGAACTCAGCAACCACATTAATTCCACATGAGCACGGACATGAGATTGCACAAATATAGACGCCTATATGACAAATTAGAATTCAGTTTATAACATATATATATGTAGAAGAGAAATTAAAGCGAAAAAGCATGTCACATTAAAACATGATAATAAACAAGGCACAGAAAGACCTTTGAGGTGTCCACACCACATGCCAAATAAAGAGCTGCAGTATCTCTAGTTGCTTTAGAAAGTTGTTGAACATCATAAGGTAAAGTTATCTGTGAAATTGGCATAACTTCGATGTAAAAGAAACAAAACAAAAAAAAATCAACAATAAATAAAGTATGCCTATTGTAGTGCACAAACCGCATGGAGATCCACAATAAAGAATAATGTCTCATACTTATCCTGAAAAGAAAAACAGAACAAAAAAACAATCAAATTAAATAGTACATCAGAGGTAAGACATCTTTTTATGTTATACGGGAATCGTATATCGTCAATTAAAAGAAGCCATGATAACACTATGATACATCCACAAAAAAGATGTAAGAAGATTGTTGACTTCAAAAGGTCAAATAATTCTTCAAAACAGATGAAAACATAAATAAATGAAACCTGTACCTGCAGAGATACCCAATTTTTTATTGCACCAAGATAATTACCAAGGTGTATGGATCCGGTTGGCTGGACTCCAGACACGATTCTCTTCCTGTTCAATACATTTTATGTTAAAGAAGGGAGTACTATTCAAGCCCAACACTTTCTAGAATAACTTATAAATCTTACAAAATATTACTTTATAGAGGTGGAGGAACTCTCTGAAACAGTAGGTTCAGGGGCTGAAACACTGCAATAGCATCTGTAGTTGCTAATAACTCCGACACCCGGAAGATGATTCTGGTGAATCATTGGCGGTGTTCGTTGAAATTTACTTGGAGTCGCATACGACCTGTTTCAGAATCATCACCCATTGAGAATTGAATATACAAAGGACTTTAATCCAAGTTGGCCTAAACATTATTAAAAATTAGTAATTGTGCATTCTGCATTTCTATTTTTTAAACAACAACTTTTAGGCCTTTTATATAAGTCTTCATCTCTATGAGGCATTACATCAAACACCAAGCATGCATAATACTGAATATTAACTCACTATAATCAGATCATCCCCAATGATCAGTAATTACTATTTTAGTACTAGTATAACTCAAATTCACCAGCAATTAATATATCTTGTCCAATTGAACATTACATACTCATAATCAAGAACATCCCCAATTTGATAGAAAGTAATATAACAAACAAAATTTGGCCAAAATTAGATATGCGACCACAAACCCATTACAAAATTTTATGTTTTCAACCTCGAATTTAGCGTGCATTCCATCAATTTCACAAAATAGTTCCAGTTAAACATTTATAACAGAATACATATCTTTTTTGCTGTTTGAAATGCAGGTACAAAAAAAGAAGATAGATGAAAAGAGAGTGAAATACGTGAAGCGTGGGCAAGCGTTTGAAAGATTGAGGAACTGGGAGAGAAGGGAGCGACCCATCTTCTTCTTGGTCGATCCTCGTTCAAAGAGTTGGGTTTTAGGATATGATAGAAGAGGGTTCTGTTTGGGGGTTTGAACCTCTGAAACCCTGAACTTTATTTCTTTACATTTTATTCCCTTGGTATTTTAGAAGTTTTCAATCATAATTAATTATATTTTAGAAGTTTTCAATCATAATTAATTATTTATCTGGGTAGGTTATACCTCTGTATGTATGTCAGACGAAAATCACGTGTCTATAGCCATGATATACGCGACTCTAAACCATATATGCCTTTTAATCATGTAACAAATTTTATTCCTATTAATGTATATGTAAATACATGGTATATGTGAAGCATATGAGCATATCACCCTTTCATACGTGTATCATTAAAAACTCTCTTTGGTGCTAGTTAACTGATTAATATTCATATGATAACGATCGATCTTAAGATACAATGCAACATTTGCATCACACAGGGCTTGGTTGTAATCCATTTTTGTCTGAAAAAGGTAAAACTAGAGGGAGAAAGACTGGAAATGATCATTCATGCAAAGTAGGGTAGTATACAGACCTAGTAAAGTGATTATTTCTCGTCGTTTTCTCTCAAGCTCTTCCTTTTTGGACAAAAATGTATTCCGACCAAATTTTGTTGTGCTGACAAGGTTGTATCATATGTTACTAACAACGACGAGGAAACATCATTTTCAACATAATAACTGTTGAGCGACATTATCTTTGTGTAATCAAGGTTGTAGAGTAACTTTAATGAAACTCGTTTATAGAGTAGCATGAGTGCATGAATAAAGAAGAAGTCATTGATCATTATTATTTAATTAAGGTTAAGTAACATTACTAAAAGTAGACACCGTTTACTAACATTATTCGCTTGTAACTTCGAAATTTGGTTCAACTTTATTGTCAAATCTATTTATTGAATAATGTGACTGATATCGACATTATTCTTGTAGGATCGTGAAATTACAAGATGGTTCTGTTCTTAGTTGAGATTGGCGGAAACAATAACAACTACACAATTACAATCGAGTAAACAGAAAGAATACTGATAAGAACACTGTTGTATTAAGCTTAGTGAATAAACGATTACAAATGAAAACTCAGTGAAGAAGCACACTTACAATGAAGTGTTTACACAGTATTTATACTAACTTAGAATCAAGACAGACCCTTGATTCTAAGGATCAGATCGAACACAGACCGTTGATCTTTTATACAAAAGCTAATAATACACGTTAAAGCTAAACTAGCTAACTTTATTGAAGCGTTTACTTTATTCATCATTGTTTGCATGCTCGGGGAAGAGCATTGTCGTCCGTCATTGGTTGCACCATTGAGGTTCCTTTTGCTTTGAGTGTGTCAGTTGCTTTTGCAGAAAGTTGTAAGTGACGCTTGGCATGGATAGTCAGCTGCAACGATTTGTCTTCAAGGAACATAGCTATCAGCAGCAAGAATGAGAATAATGCTGCTGATAAGCCTATCAGCAGCAACATGTGTTGAATGCTGTTGATAAGCCTATCAGCAGCCATATGTGTTGAATGTTGTTGATAAGCTTATCAGCAGCATTTGTACTTAGAATAATTTGGTAGCAATCAGTCTTTGGTTCTACAAACTCCCCCTAGACTGATGCAACCAAAATTCTTCTAATCACTTTGCTGCTGAAGCTTTTGCATGTGGCTGACTATCCTTTCAACCTCATAGCCTCTTGGATCCTTGCTGGGATTGTTCAGTGGAAGTGCAGACAGAGTGTTGATGTCTTTATTTGGCATTTTGTAGATTGTTTTGCTTGAACATCTCATCTTCTGCTTCCTTACATCAGTTAAGGTGAACTCGTCCAAATCAGCATTATAGGACCAACTTACAAATGGAGAGTGGGACTTGAATGGTTTGATGTCAATGATCACATCTTTGCTAGGGTTGAAGTAGTGTTTGATTGCTAGCACAAGAAGTTTCCCACTCTCATTTGCAGGCTCATGAGCTTCACCTAGCTCCAGAATTCTACCAAGATCTGAATCTGGCAATTGCAGAATTTCATCAACAGATCTGTAGATAGATCTTCTTCTTTCAGTTCTCCCCCTGAAGATCTCAAACCTTTGATCCTGTGGATTATAGACCCAATCAACTATGTCTCTTGAGTCTTCTGGTTTAGGTGTGGGTTTGGATTTCTTCAAGGGAGACTGTTGATGAGTGGGGGCTGGGTGAGATGGTTTGGACTTTTTGGGTGGAGGAGTGGAAGGTTTGGGGAGGAGAGTGGAAGGTTGTTGGACTGAGGAAGAGGTAGGTGAGGGAGAAGGCTTGGGTTTCTTTGCTTTTGTTTCTCCTTCTTCCTGAATAGGTACCCTTTTCTTGGAGCCCTTCTTGCCCACTCTTTCTTCCTCATCCTTCTTGACTTTGAAGTAGAGGGCTTGCAGGTTCATGAAGTTCATAGGACCTAGACTCTTTCCATTCTCTCCTCTAGCCTTAAGGAAGTCAATCATGACCTTCCTTTCTTCATGGGTCCGTTTATTAAAGGCAATGGTCTTTTTGGACTGTTGTTTGGCTTTTTCTTCTTCTTCAGCCTGTTTCTTCTTTGCCAATTGACCTTGCTGACCTATGAAGGCTCTGTAGACTTCTTTATTTGATAGTTTCTCAAGGTAGTCTGCATCCTCACCTTGAGAGACTAGAGTCTTTACCCACTCCTCCCTCATTTCTTTAGCTAGTTCAGAATCGGTTATTCTGAACTTAGCTTCTTCATTCTTCTTCTTCTCCAATTATTCCTCTTCTCTGTTGAATTGTTCCTGCAGTTGAAGAGAAAGAGCTGCATCTTCTTCAATCTGGTCAACTGTAGGAATTTTTCTTTTCAGTTCATCCAGCTGTCTAGCATACAGCTGGATGGTTTGTTCTCTTAGGAGAATGACTGTTTTTCTTTCTTGAGCCTTTTTAATGTCAGTCATCTCCTCTTCTTCTCTTCTTCTTCTTTTCTCTTCCCTCTCTCTTTTCTCTTTTAGCAACTTCTCTTCATCTTCATCTGTCATGATTCCCTTTCCTTTGTTTACATTGGATGCCTCTGCTTCAACTTCACTGACCACAACAACAGATGATGGTGCTGCTATTGGGATCTCTGCCTCAGCTTCATTGGCAATTTGGGATGTGAACAAGGGAAGGTCATTGGACTCATTTGATTTGCACTCAGGACTTGTGACTTCTTTCAGCATTTCTTTGATGGTTGATCTTGACCCATATGCTGCAGTACAGATGTCTACTCGAGGGGAAGCTGAGTCGGTATCAGTGTCAGAGTTTGACACATATACTTCCTCAGTAATTCTTCCTGCTTGTTCAAGTTGGGCTCTGACAGTAGCTATCATTGCCTGGCTTTCAAGTGAGTTGACATTGCAGATGTTTGCCCTGAGTTGAAAGATCTTGTAGAGAAAGTCTGTAGGTGTAAGGCCTCAAACCCGGGAGGCCTCACTCGTTGGATTTACTCATTCACAAACAGTTCTCAACTTGAATTTATCAAATAACGCAGCGGAAAATTTCATTAAAACATACTCATAACATTGTTCATCATGCGGAAGCGTAACATAATCTAATACATAAACATAACATAAACTAATCATAACGGGATGCCTGTCTTCATGATCAACCGGGTAACTCTTCTCGCTAGCCAAGCATCACCGTCCATCCTCCTGACCTGCCTTAACCTGAATGTGCACACTAAAAAGGTCAGCTACGCTGGTGAGTTCTAGCATTTCATAAAAACTTTAACATTAACATTTGCCAAAAACATATCATTCATTCGTTTAGTAAAACCTTTCACAAAAAGCATGTAATAATCTAACATCTTTAAAAAGGTTTCGTACCCATATCATCATCAACATCATAATCATAAACACCGTTTAAACGGATCGTTCATTAAAACTTTTAACATTCATTTAAGTCATACATTATCGTTATCTAATTCTGTATCTTACTTTACGCGTCACAGTGTCCCCGAAGGAACCTTTGGTGTTGTGGGCAACCGTTACTTATCGCCGTCATTGCCACAACCATACACTACGTGGGGTCAACCGTTACGTATCGTCGTCATTGCCCAACCATTCATTACGTGGGGTCAACCGTTACGTATCGCCGTCATTGCCCAACACGCATCTTTCCTTTGGAAATCAACCGTTACGTATCGCCGTCATTGATTTCCTTTACCCTTTTCACTTAGGATGATCGTCATCACCCGAGTAACCGTCGTTACTCCCTTACCAGTTGTACAACATCAAAACCATCGACAGGCCACCAAGACACTGCCCTGTTGTTCTTATGGTAACTATGGCTCGCTGTCCATAATCTACCACAAGGCTGGGAATCACATTCCCAGACTTCATTCGTCAATTCCATTCATTCGACATATTAGATTTGTAATGACTTCTTTAAACCTTTACCTCTTTCCCTTTTCATTAAACACTTCCTCATTTAGACCGTTCATAAACATTCGTAAACCTTTTTGGCAAAAACACTTCATAACCTTTCCTTTCGTAAAAATCGTTTCGTTAAAACATCATTTCGTTAAACATCATTTCGTTAAAACATCATTTAGTAAGTATGCACACCAGCCCAAAACATTTAACAAAACATTTAAAAGAGGGCTCTAGAACTCACCTGATACGCTATTATGGGTTGTCCTAAACGAAGGTCCAACAACGTCACTTTCGATCTGAATTGATTAGTTAAATACACATCAGACCAATCCCGACTCTAACGGTTTAACCATTCTAACATACTGACTTCACTTAACCAGTTCTGATGTCTGCGCACTTGGCAAGTGCGCAGACCCTGCTGCCTGCGCACTTATCAAGTGCGCAGGTCCCTCCTCCTGCGCACTTAGCAAGTGCGCACGACCTGTTCTTCGCGAAAAACCCTAACTTTCGCATTCGGGTCTGATCATGTCAAGATCCCGAACCTGTTGCATTCAAAACGTTCGTTTTCCATTAAGGAACTCAAATCCATGATTATCTTTCAGTTTCATCTGTTCAAACCTTACCTTTTCACCCAAAACCCGAAAAACCTAAAAACGAACTAAAACTCAGATTTAGGTCGGATCATTACCTGAATCGAGTTTCTGATCCGGAGGTTCTTCTCACGAGTTATGGAGTAACACTTTGCTGAAGTCTCGGGTCGATCCGCCAACTTTCTCTCTCTACGGTTTCTCTTTCTAAAAGTTGCAAATGAGAGAAAAGGGGTGGCATAGGCTATTTATAGCCCGCTGACCCATCCGACCCGACTCGTCATGCCTCGTTCGTTTATTCCGTTATTATAACTATCGTTTTATTTTTGGGATGTTACAGTAGGAAGTGACAAGATGTTCCTGGTGTTGATGGTGAGAGAGGAGCCGTTACTTAGTAAGAAGGTGTGGTCAAGAGACTTAGTGCTTGTCCATCCCAGCACATCTGAGTCTTTGACGATGAGGGAGTACAGAAATCTTCTTAAGCAGCAAATTTCTTCTTTAGTGAGAAGACTGCTCCTTATAATGTCAAGTCTTCTAAGAGTCGGTCTTCTTTCTGCTGCTGCCGAAGATTCAGGATAAGCTACCCGTTTTGCTGTTTGTATTGGTCTTTCGAAGTGGGGTAGATTATTCTCCATCAAGTCATGGAACCTGCCAATGGCAAGTTCTGCTGAGAGATCTGATGAAGTGTTGATGCAGTTAGTTAAATGCAGTTGTAGGACTTGGAGGGCATTGAGAGAGTTCTAGTTTAGCTCTTCTATACCACTAAACTCCCATCCAATCCAAAATCTCTCAGCTGATCCATCATACCCCCAAGCTAGAATGGAGTCAAATTCTAGCTTCTGTGTAGTTTGAAAGAGTTGGGGGGTAATGGATTGACTTATGATGGCTGCTGCTTCAGGAAGGATGTTGAATGATGTATTTGTTTGTTCTGTGTCTTCAGCATCATTCAGCATTTCATCAACAGCCCTGACGACCAACTTCCAGTCTTCAGATGTCTCTTCTTCTTCGTTATCTGAGACTGGCAAGTCATGAACTTGTACAAAAGCCGGCTTGAATAGTGAGCTTTGAATTAAAACCTGCTCTTGAATCTAGTCGTCAAGACTGTCTGTGTCTTCTTCCATAGGGACCATCTCCCCCTTTTTGGTTGCATCAGTAGACAGGTAAGCGTCAGTTTGGGTGCCTACTTATACAAGAGAGGGAGTGGCTAAAGTTGGGCATTGATGGGCTTCATGCATAGAGACTTGGTGTCTTAGTTTGGACACTTCAGCCTCTAGCATAGCCATCCTGGCCGTCAATTCCAAGTTATGAAGTTTCAGTCTGTCCTCATCCACAGTTATGGAATCCTTGGACCCAGATGGGGCCTTAGGCCTAGCCTCTTCATCCCCATCACCCATGGTTTCTTGGCGTCTGGGATTCCTCTCAGTGAGGGGAGTTTCCAAGGAAACATCCTCACTGTGAGTTGCCGTGGTTGAGGTCTTAATACTGTTGTCACTGTCCTCCTTATCGTTTGACGGGTCAGCAGTAGTGATAGCCTCTTCCACATCCACTATTTCATAACTCTGAGAGTGGACCTTCAGGGTAGATGAACTTGGGTTGGGTGTGTTGGAAGCAAGATCAATCAGTACCTCCGAGATAGTGGTAGTTGGAGAAGGTACATCATCTTGATCAGGTTCCTCAACACTTAAGTTCAGAAAAGAAAGGAAGTGCTCAGGGGGCTGTTCTACGGATCCGGGAAGTGATCCTGATCCTAATAGAGAGACATCCGAAGGAGTCTCCCTAATACTGTGGTTTTCCCTTATGATATTCTCACCAGAATGTTGTGATTCTGAGTGAGGGCTGTTAGGTTGGGTTTGGGCCTTGGAGGCAAGAGAAGAAGGAGTTCTCTTGCCCCTTTTTCTAGTATATGTTGTTGCAACCGGGGCCCTGTGTTCCGGTTGAACAATAACATCCAAAATAGGTGTAAGTAATTTTTGTGCCTGTGCATCCTTAGTAGTATGCACAGGGGTTCGAACAGTGGATGCAGATTGTTGTTCAGGATGTGAGGTGGAGGGTGTGGGATCAGTATCAGCCGGAATTACTGAACTGTCACCCGGGGTACTTTGGACGTTCAACATTGTAGATAACAATGGAACGTTGACCCCTGAGAATTTTTTGGAAACAGTCCTCATGCTTTGAAAAATGTTATTTTTATGACCTAACATGATGTAGATTCTTGCAGGTTTTGAAAGATCTTTTAGTTCTTGATTGAAAACTTCCTGCAGGAATCTTGGGTACATGAAAAATTGCTGCTTTGCACCCTCTTGAAGGTTATATCGCAAACCCTAAAAAATGAGATGTGCAAAGTTGAAGCCTTGGTTAGTGACCATACCATGGAAGGCGGAGGCCAGTGCAGAGCTCACCTGATGCCATACACTCCTCTTCTGAGATATGCATTGGAGAAGAGTGTGGCAGAGATACTTCCATGGAGGGCCCATCAACGCCTTCTCGATCGTATACTCGGTTTGATTTCCAGTGTATCCAATGGAGACAAAGGTCCTCATGTATTCGTCCTTCGAGTATGAGATGGTTGCTCCCTCATCTTGAAGCTTAAGATGTTTTCTGAGTGTAGCTTCCAAGATGGTGATATTCTTGCCGTCTACTTTGGCTTTGATTTGGGGAATCCCCTGTTCGGTTGAGTAGACGGCGGTACTCCAGAAATCCTCCATATGAGGGATATATATGGTAGGGTTGGTGGTGAGGGCAAAGTAGATCTTTGACCGACATAAGAAATCGATCATATCGTCAAAACCATCGGATTTCTTTCCTTTGGTAAGGTATGTTGTTAGGTTATGGTATGTGGAGAACTTATCATCTGGGTTGTTGATATCTTCCATAGCCGTTTGATTTTGGAGGGATGATTTGAATATGGTGGAGACTTGAGAGTATGAAGAATATGGAGAGCTTTGAATGTGGTGGGGACTTAGGGTGAAAGTGATAGTTGGTTAGGTTGAATTGAATGTGAAGAGGTGGTAAGGAAAAATTGATTTGTTCTTATAGCGACAGATGAGAGAAAAAGCAGAATGACTTGTACAGTACAACCTTATTTACTTTTCATTGTTACAGCTGTAATACACCGAGACAGTCATGGTAAAGACTGACGTTAATTTCTTTTACAGCGGGTAAATGTTAATTTGGACTTAAGTTTACCCATCAGCAGCAAACTTGGTTGATGTGGATGAATAAGCATGTCCGCTGCAATTTTGGTTGCTGCGGAAGGTTAAGTCTGTTAGCAGCAAACTTAATTGCTACTGATAGATGCAATGATCTGTAGCAGGGATGTTGCTGCTGATGGCCTTAAAGCTATCTGCAGGAAACTTGTTCCTGCTGATAACTTAAGGTAGTCAGAGGCAAATCCTTTGCTGTAGAGGATCAGACCTGTCAGCAGCCAAAAAGGATGCTGATGACTTATAACTTTTTATTTACAACATTAGACAGACATATTTACAACAGAACATAGACGCATTCAGCTTAACCGATGATGATGCTTGGTGTTTTCTTTACCTTCCATTGTTGAGTTGGTGGTTTTCCAGCTTTCTTTGTCTTTTCAGCAGCAGACGTTGTATCTGATGATTTTACTTGAGCAGCTGCAGACTTTGTTGCTGTTGAAGGCTTTGCCTTGGATCTTGCCTTATCAGCAGTGGACACTTTTGCTGCTGATAGCTTTGCCTTATCAGCAGCAGATTTTGCTGCGGACTTTGTTAGCTTATCAGCAACAGATTTGGTTGCTGCTGAAAGCTTTTGCTTCGTTTTCTTGGGCTTAACTGGACTAACAACCGATGTATGCTGATCCTTCTTTACCCTTTGTCTTTGAGGGGCTTGATGAAGAATCTGGTTGAAAGGGTTAAACCTACAGTTTGCAGCAAAGTGGTCTAATTCTCCACAGATGATGCAAGATTGTTGAGGTTGGTGGAGAAAGAGATTTTCTGAATTGAGTTGTCTTAGCTTCAAAACTTCTTACCTGTTTGTTCTTCTTTGTTTTCTCAAAAGCATGTTGCTTGAGGTTTCTTTGCTGCTGTAGGTAGTAGAAGCAGGTGCTGGCAGTGTGGTTATATTTTCCACAGACAAAACATGATTTTGCCATTTTATCCCTTGAAAGATACACATAATCCTTTCTTTTGAAAAGGTCTTTGAAGTTCCAAGGGTGAGCTTTGTTGTGCTCAAATGTAGCTTCTTCCAATGTCTTTTGAACATATGGAAACCTCTCTCCAGGCGCATGACATATGTCGAACACCTTCCTTGGTTGGACTGAAGTTGAGGACTGGCCCTTTTCAGTATTTAGTTTCCTACCTTCTGGAGGATAGTTAATCTTGATTTGTTTGAATGGTGTAGGAACTGGTACTGACATGGCTGGTACATGTGCTGAATTTACTGTATCTTTAGTCAGAGTGACTGGAGGAGCAGGAGGAGATGAAGCTTTACTTGCCTCAGTAGAGTCTGAATAAGTTGAATCAGACTCTGATGAGGTAGTGTATTCTTGTACCAAAGATTCATCCTTAGAAGGATCAAGATTTCTGTTGGCCATATCAAGATTTGCCAGATTGAAGCTTGGTGCATGAATGGTCACGTAGTCAGCAGGAGGTGCAACAGCTTGATATTGTTCAGCATGATACCCCACACCAGTTTTTACCTTTTCATGAATTTGAGCATGCAAAAGTCTTTACAGCTTTTTGGATGCAAATTCATATTTGTCAACATGAACCTTTTGTTCTGCCAATTCTGCTCTGGTAGCTTTTAATCTGGCCAGTAGATCATCAATCTGAGTTTCAAGATTGGTTTGTTCATGTTTTAATGATGAAATCTCTTTCTTTAGGCAGTTAATTTTTTCTTTGTAACTGTCTTCGACCTTTTTGAATTCAGATTTCATTTGGTGAAACTCTTCATTTTGATCTATTAGGTTTTGATTATGCTTTCTGTAGCCTAATACCTTATCAATGCAGGCTTGGGAACATAGATGTTCATATACCTGGGGCGGTATTTCAGTTGTGTCTGCCATAAGAGCTTGGTTGTTAGTAGGCAGATCTTCATACTGGAAGCTCCAGTCAAAGTCAGATGTTCCAACAGCTGCACAAGCTACGGTTTGAGTTGGAGGAGTGGCTTGTTGCTGCTGATGTCTTGGTTGGGCTTGGTGAGCTGCTGGGTTTGTCCTAGGTGCCTTGCATTCTCTAGCAAAATGACCCAGTTGGTTACAGTTGTAACATTTTAATTTGCTTTTATCCAAGCCAACTCTGGTGTTTGAGCTGTTGCTTGGAATGGGTCTTCCGGTTCTAGAGTAGAACCTTTTTGCTCTTATGGAGAGCATGGCAAACGAGTGTTGTATATCCATTTCTTCTAGATCATCTGGATGGAAGCACTCAAGATCCTCCTTGATAAAGTACATGTTGCTTGAGTTTTCAGAAACAAAAGCAGCAGTGGTTGAGGCTTGAGAAGGAGCTTCAAGGAGAAATGGTGATGTGTTTGTTTTAGAGGTGGGAGTTTGAGGATGTGTGACAATGGGAGGATAGTAATTGCTAGTACCGGGGCCTGAGTGCTCAGAGTGAAAAGCAGATGAGGTGGTGTTGGATGTGGAGGCTGTTTGGTAGCTTGAGCTCCTTTCCTTGGCCTGAATCATTTCTAATTCATAGGTTTTGAGCATACCAAATAGCTCAGTCATCTGAAGAGTCATCAGATTCTCAGTTCTTCTGATGGACACCGTGTAGAATGTCCAGCAACTAGGTAGAGATCTGATGAATTTTTTAAGAATGTCTTCATTCTCCAACTTCACTTTTGAGCACTGCAACTCACCTACAAGATAAGTATATCTGTTATATAAAACAGTTAGAGACTCACCTTCCTTCCAGATGAAGTTTTCGTACTGCTGCTTGAGGATGTCTCTTCTGTTTTCCTTAATTTCCTCAGATCCAGCAAACATCTTCTCGAGGGCCTCCCACAGCTCCTTAGCTGTTTTGTAACTTCTGAAGTTATGAAAGACTTCATTTGGAAGGCACATTTGGATAGCTCCTAGTGCCTTGAAGTCTACCTCCATTTTCTTGATATCCTCTTCTGAGTACTTGGAGGGATCCTTTGGAACTGTTGGTTCTCCAGAGTCAGCTGATGCCACCATGGGAGTGTATGGTCCATCCCTGATGGATTTCCACATTCCGTACTCCTGATAGCAGAAGAAGCTTTCCATGCGATTTTTCCACATGTCGTAATCTTCTCCAGATACCAACCTTGGTGGTAGGTTGATGCTGCCGATGTCTTCAAAACCATTGCTTTGTGCCATTTTTTTTTGTGATTTTGGGTGACTTGATCAAAGAGAAAGTTTAGAATAGAACCAGAAGTGATTAAACAAGTGTGAGTTTGTTTAATCTGAGCCAAAGCTCTAATACCACTTGTAGGATCGTGAAATTACAAGATGGTTCTGTTCTTAGTTGAGATTGGCGGAAACAATAACAACTACACAATTACAATCGAGTAAACTGAAAGAATACTGATAAGAACACTGTTGTATTAAGCTTAGTGAATAAACGATTACAAATGAAAACTCAGTGAAGAAGCACACTTACACAGAAGTGTTTATACAATATTTATACTAACTTAGAATCAAGACAGACCCTTGATTCTAAGGATTAGATCGAACACAGACCGTTGATCTTTTATACAAAAGCTAATAATACACGTTAAAGCTAAACTAGCTAACTTTATTGAAGCGTTTACTTTATTCATCATTGTTTGCATGCTCGGGGAAGAGCATTGTCGTCCGTCATTGGTTGCACCATTGAGGTTCTTTCTGCTTTGAGTGTGTCAGTTGCTTTTGCAGAAAGTTGTCAGTGACGCTTGGCATGGATAGTAAGCTGCAACGATTTGTCTTCAAGGAACACAGCTATCACCAGCAAGAATGAGAATAATGCTGCTGGTAAGCCTATCAGCAGCCATATGTGTTGAATGCTGCTGATAAGCCTATCAGCAACATTTGTACTTAGAATAATTTGGTAGCAATCAGTCTTTGGTTCTACAATTCTCTTGTAACTTCGAAATTTGGTTCAACTTTATTGTCAAATATATTTATTGAACAATGTGACTGATACCGACATTATTCTCTTGTAACTTCGAAATTTGGTTCAACTTTATTGTCAAATCTATTTATTGAATAATGTGAGTGAAACAAACAATTTCGAGAAACATTGTATGTAACTATCAATTCGGGTCTATATCGTAACTCATAGATGTTTGGCTTATTCTAGCTTTCTTATTTTATTAAAGTTGGCTTCTATATGAACATACAAACAAATTCATCCTACTCTTTCGTATTCAATATTTGGGGTTGAACAATATGCTATGAAAATTTCTAAAATTGATGAAAAAACAAAGGAAAAAATAGGCTAAACAAATATGAACAAGATACAACGCGAATTCGTGTTGCGTGTGACCATGATTCCTCTATCTTTAAGTTCTATTTAAATCAGTTGTTTCACTGCAGATGTAAAAACAAGGTGTTTCATAGTATAAACTGATTCAATAAACACAAGTTACCAATAATCTCCACAAGAACAAATCCCATTCTTGAAATGATGAAACCGATGCAAGTCGCGTACAATAATCTCTCGGTTCTCAACAAGCGATATATATTTAGTCGCGTTATGACAATCACCACACACGTGCAGGTTTTTTCTGATGTGTATCGTTGCTCCTGGGCGCGTATTCAAAAGTCCAAAAGCAATAGCAAGTTTCTCACTATGAGTACTCACCATTTGCTCTTGCAGATCATCTTCAACATCATGCATCGTATCCATAGCAGGTACATAACCAGCATCCTTAATCTTTTCAATCAATATTTCAAAAAAATCATAAATCTTCTTAGAATCAGAATGCCATGAACTCCCAGAATAAAAGGTATGAACTTCATTTTCTAACTCAACTGAACTATATCCAGGTGTTTTCTTTATCCCTCTATCTTCCATTTTACTCCTGATTTCAGTCACTTTATCCCACATTGAAGCCGAGGCGTATATATTCGCTAAAAGTACATAATACCCGCCATCGTTAGGATTTAATTCAAATAGTTTACTAGCTGCCATTTCCGCAAGTTCAACATTTTTATGAATCTTGCAGGCACCCAGCATTGCCCCAAAAACATTGATCCCGGGTTCAACAGGCATGTTTTGAATGAAATCCCAAGCCTTGGTTAGCCTACCGGACCTGCCTAGCAAGTCCACCATGGCTCCATAGTGATCCATCGTGGGCTCGATTCGATAATCTTTTTTCATTTTGGAAAAATACTGGTATCCCTCTTCCACAAAACCTGAGTGGCTACAGGCTGAGATGATGCATAAAAATGTTATATTGTTTGGTTTTATATCTCCGGCTTCCATATCTTCAAACAGTTTTATAGCTTCCATTCCATACCCGTGTGTCCCACACCCGTCGATCATAGCATTCCATGTTGTTATGTGTCTTTCATCCATTAAATCAAATAGCTTTCGAGCAGTAGTAATCGCTCCACATTTAGCATACATGTCTACAAGAGCGGTTTTCACAAAGACATTTTTATCCAAACAAGTTCTTGTGGCAAGCCCATGGACCCACTTTGCTTGGCGTAATGTTGAAAACTCGGTAACGGCTGCAATGATGCTTACCATGGTGAATGAATCAGGCTCGATGTTTTGCACTTTCATGAGACGAAAATGATTCAAAGCATTAATTATTTGACCATTTTGCGCGTACCCAAGTATCATCACGTTCCATGACACGAGAGTCTTTTCTTTCATGTTCTTAAATATTTCAGCAGCAATGTCGACCCGTTTACACTTGCAATGCATGGAGATTAGCGAGTTCATGACTGAGACATCATGGTTTAGTCCTAGTTCATTGACTAACTTATGAACGAATTGCCAGCGTGCAAGATCACCTGAATCACCACACGCGTGGAGAGCTGCCATAATGGTCACACCAGTCGGTTTAAATCCATTATCCAACATTTTTTTCAAAAAGTGATAGAGCTTCTGCATAATCCCCATTTTGTGCATACCCATCGATCATTATATTCCACGAGACCACGTTTTTACCACTCATCTTGTCAAATATTACACGCCCGGTGCTCAAAGACCCACATTTCAAGTACATATCAACTAACGCAGTGGCAACATTTCCCAGACGATCATACCCAGACCTTAAAACATAGCCATGAATCGCCTTCCCGGCTCTCAAATAACCAAGATTACCAACAGCAGGCAAAATGGAAATAATCGTGACGGGATCTGACCTTAACCCTTCACATTGCATCTGTGAAACCAACTCTACCGATCTCCCCGCAAAACCATTTTGAGCATAACCCGCAATAATCGTATTCCAACACACCAAATCTCTCTCAGGCAATTTAACAAACACCTTGTGTGCATCATCAATCAACCTACACTTATCATACATATTAACAACACATGTCATGGCATAAACATTCCCTTCATGCCCATTCAAAATCATCTGCGCATGAACCTCTTTCCCCTCCCTAATAAGCGAATTCTCACCACAACCCTTCAACAAATACGTAAAATTATACACGACATGCACGCCATCTTCCATCATACGACAAAAGAACGAAAACCCATCAAAAATGGAAGAATTCTGAGCATACCCTTTAAGCATTGTGTGATAAAGAGCGTCGGGTTTATCTTCAATTGGTTCGAAGACACGGGTGGCTTCGGTTAAGCTGGCGTATCTGCAGAACAAGCTGACGAGCTTCGTTTGAAAGAGGTGTTGTTCGTAGAGACCGTTTTTGATGACGAGGGGGATGATTTGGTGAAGCTCTTGGATTGAAGTGCAGAGTTCCAGGAGAATTGCTGCTGGGTGTTTGTAGACATGAGCGGGAATGTGGATTCTCGGAGCTAGTGTGTGTTGGATGCGAGATTGTGGTGTGGTGGAGAGTGATGCAGTGGCCAGCAGCTGTGACGTCATTAGGGTTTTCAATTACTTTGAAAACTAGAAACAGTTGATTGTTCTTCTTCTTGGTTGATACTCTTTCAAAGAGTTCAGTTTAGGATATGATTGGGGATTAGAACCTTTGCAGCCCTAAACTTTTGTTGATTTTACTTTTCAGTCCCTTGATTTTAAAAGTTTTCAATTGAAACCGAGAACCGGACATAGGATTGCAGTCGGTTTTCGGTTGCTTTATCGGGTTACTTATAGAAGAGCAAAACCGATTAGTCAATTTTCTCAATCGGTGATCTTAATCTTCTAGATCACCCACATGTCTTTATCGATGAAATTGAAGTAAGAATTATATTCCTAACGTGTTTTGTTCATAAAATTTGTTGTAATTTCAATTTCTTTGATAAATTTCAAGTTTAATATCAATTCCTTGATGTTTTAATTCCTTTAAAAAATGAAGCGAACGAAACGCCTCCTTTGCTTTTTTATTCTCGTCAAACTTAGCTTGAACTCCTTTAGAGTGGAGTTGATATTTCCGACTCAAGCCTTGATTTTTTAACAAGACCATGTTATAATTGTGGCAATATAGATAAAACCACCACCATACACAGGGGCGGACTTAAGGTATGTTGAGGGGTAGCGCCCGCTACCTCTCAACTTTCTCGACGAAGTGGAAAATTTTTATTTTTTTATGTTTTTTTGTAAAACGTTACACCTGAAAAAAAAATACGTCCTGAGATTATTTCATGTCACTCCTAAAAAAATTATACTTTTATTGAAAGCCCGACCGCAAATGACCGATTAAAACTGCTTTGGGCCTTGGGATTTGTGGACTTGTGGTGGTTAATAGCCTAATGGACTAATGGAGTAATGGGTTGTGGCATGTGGGTCTCTGTGGAGTTGTAGTGATTGGGTCGTCTCATTTGTTGGTGTGTGGTCTTAAGGCCTTAAAGGCTTTAACCCTTTTAATTTTGAACGACCAACCTGTGGAGTGAAGTTGTGGACTGTGGTCGCTGGACTGGAACATCATTCGACAACAAGCAGCGCTGCAACGGCAATTCGGCAAGGCTCAAGCAGGCAAGGGATTTCGTGGTTCAACATTCAACAAGTCCGATCTCAGGCCTCTCACTCACCTTTGTAATCTTCTAACTCCTAGTTCTATATTTCTAGGGTTTATGAGTGTATCTTGTTTTAAGGTTTATGTGCAAGTACAAATGTGCAATTGTTCTTAATTTGTTTGTTTGAGTTGATTGTATGTCTAATTTTTTTAATTGTTCCTAATTCTTGTTCTAGGGTTTATGTCTAATTTTTCAATTGTTCACTTATAATTTTAGGGTTTATTGCAATTGTTTAGAAGATAAAACCACACGCTAAACAAGCATTTATTAGCAATATGTTTAAAAGAAAGGCCCCGAAAAATGATGTTTTTTTCTAAAATGAAGCTTATCAAGACGGATTTACGCAATCAAATGGGTGACGAGTATTTGAACAATGCTCTAATTTGTGTGGTCGAAAAAGAAACATTTTATAAAGTTAAAGAAAAGGATGTAATGGCTCGATTTCAAGCTTTCAAAAACCGAAGAGGAGACTATTAGGTATGTGTTTAAATTTATTTATTACCGTGTTTTTATTTTTGTTTTTTTTAAATTGTATCAAAGTACGGTAAAAAAAAGTTTGAACGTTACCCCTGAAAGTTTTGTCTAGATCCGCCACTGACCATACAATCACAAGGTTTGTCTGTTTTTCATCTATATTAACAAAATTAAGACCAATTATAACACAGATGAATATAACTAGAGCATAAACCATGAAATGATGAACCATTAGGCAATCTAATTTCACCTCAATTGGTTGTCAAATATACAATTGATATGATTATGATGATTCCATTATCTAACTGAAAAAACTATTTGCTCAGGTTTGCAATCCAAAAATGACAGTTTGGTGATTTTGTTAATTTTAATCCACTGCATGAAGTTGTACAATAAGGATATAAAAGTTTGAACATAACACCTCAGATTGCATAAATAAGTCCACACAATTGCACCTAGAGTTACTGCATAAACTTCACAGAATATCATACAGTGATTATCAGATGTGAAAAACCAGCAGGTTGGGTGAAGTGTCAAAACGAGTTTTGGTCAAAAGTCAAAACAAATCATTATTTAGTGCTATTCAAGACAAGTTGGATTGAGCCAGATTCTTTTAAAATATGATTACAGAAATAATCCCACATTTTTTAATATATTCAATTAAAGGTTTTCTATACAATTGAATACACTATAGATGACTTTCAGCCCGTTCGACCCATTTTACCACTATTTCATTTATTGTTAAAACCCTTTAGCTTAACCAATTTGATCCGTTAGAGATAAACAAACAAAAAAACTACATATTTACAGGTAATAAGATCACAAATTGCAGTTTTGATCTTTATAATATTTAAGAAACTGTTATTCTGAATTTAATGGAAGGGAGGAGTTGATCAAATTGGGGCTTAATTACTACTCAATATTTTTTTTTTCAATAACGTTATTGTATCGTTTATTAAGCCATTATCACATATTCTATGTTGCTGTCTTTCTTGCTGAGATTCTTACAAGACACATGCTAGTCTGTTCTTTATACTATTTTGTTCACACATGTAGGATTTAAATGCATGGGAAAATATTAGAGGATGGACTCGAGCTTCAAAATAAAATTAAAAGAAAATTATATTTCCAAATCTAACATCATGATGATATTCCCAGAATACCAATCAATCTTTCGTAATTTCAATTGATCACGTAAATGTATTATCTTGTAAGATCATCTTCCAAAAGTTTTTCTTCAGACTAGAACGCTCATATAAATAAAAAAACATTAGAAAGAACCCTATTCAAGTATATTCAGCACCAATCTCATGAAGAGTAAAAAATTAACTGAAGCAAATTTAACTAATCAAGCATCTAACCTTCAATCTAAGCATGCAAAATGAACAATTTATGCCTTTAGCTTCTTCCCTTTTGTTTCTTTTGTAAGAAAGGCAGGAAAGTCTTGCCACCCATAAATCTCTGTAACACTGTTGGCACTTCAACACCATCCTCCTTTTGGTAATTCTCAAGAATGCAACATATAGTCCTCTCGGTTGCTGTGAGGGTAGAATTCAATAAATGACAATATTGTTTGGTGTCATCGTTACTCTGCAAAAGTCAAGAATTCTCAAAGTCAATATTCTTGTTAACTGTTGATCAAAATTGATTACTATACAAGGAACGAACCTTCTTTTGTCCATATCTTATCTCCAGTTTTCTTGATTGGTAATCTGTGCAGTTTGAGCACGAAACAAGCTCTCTGTAAGTACTGGATGCAGGAAACCATGCTTCAAGATCATACTTCTTAGCTGCAGCATCATTTAATGCACCAGAAACAATATTTACTACCTGATAAGGAAGTTTCAACATCTGGTAAAACTCCTCAGAGTTTTTGATCATTTCCTCATGCATATCCCAAGACTCGTTACCATTCGGGCTTGTTATGCAAAACTGTTCTAATTTCTCAAACTGGTGAACACGAAAAATCCCAAGAGTATCACGACCATGTGAGCCTGCTTCTTTACGGAAGCAAGAAGAATATGCAGCGTATTTTAGTGGTAACTGTGTTGGATGGATCCAATCATCCATGTGATAAGCACAAAGCGGTTGTTCAGCAGTAGCAATCAAATACTTATCATCACCTTCACCGGTCACCTTGTAAAGTTCTTCATCAAATTGAGCTAATTGAGCACATTTGGCCATGATATCTTTCCTCATGAAGAACGGTGTCTGCAGCAGTGTGTAACCCTTTTTCTCCAAAAAATTTAAACCAAAATTTACAAGAGCTTGATTAAGAAGTACCCCATCTCCTTTCAAATAATACCCTCTACCACCAGCAACATTAGCACCTCTTTTCAATTCGGCTATTCCAAGAAGATCAACAAGCTCCACATGATTTCTCCATTTCGCCTCGTCCCTCTTCTCCCCCCAACTCCGAACTATCTCATTATCTGCCTAAATTTTTTGTTTGGTTAAGTAAAATAGGTAAATTAACCATCAAAACCCTAGCAGATTTATACACCAAAATAGAATGAATCTAGTTATAATAATAGTCGTCGAAGGTGCAAGGCTTAAACAGTGAGGGCCCGAGATAAGTAAGGTGTCTGTGCTGTCAAAAGTGCACTAGGTTCAGCGCAAGAAAAGCGCCTCGTGGCAGTCTAGGCGCGATTCCAGTGAGATTCCCACATTCCTGCCAAATCCTGTAAATTTTGGCAAAATTCTGGAAATTCTAGCCAAACTAGTCTGAAACATCCAAAAATGGCCTGAAACCAGCCTAAACTAGTCCTAAACAAGCCTAAAACATGTCTAAAATCCCTAAGAATGGTAACTTTATAGTGTGCGCCTAGCTTACAAAAGACCCGGCGTGTTGCGCCTAGGCCCCGTGCTCAACCTTTGTGTCTTGAGTGCGCCTTGGAAAACATACTAAGGCGCATAGCATAAACATACCATACATGTTTTAGGCTTGTTGCCTTGTTCAGGGCTAGTTTAGGCCGGATCTAGGTCATTTTTGGATGTTTCAGACAAGTTTGGCCGGAATTTGCAGAAATTTGTTGGAATTTACAGGATCTGGCCAGAATCTCGCCAGTGCGCCTGGATTGGCCGCAAGGCGTTTTGCCTGCCCCTTGCCTCGCCGTAGGCGCCTTTGACAACTATGTTTATAATGTAATTACTTAACCAGAAAAAAAGCACAATTTTTTTATTTAATTTAACACGTAATTATCATCGTCTAGGGTTCCAACTCAATACGTTTAATAAGCATACTGCAAACAGGAAATAAAAAGCGCACCTCATCGTTGCTAACCGGAACCGAATCATGAACAATATTTCCAACCAAATCCAGATTCGAATGCAATGCGTTTCTAGCCTCCTGAACCTGCACTTCCTTCTTGGCAGTCAATTGCTTGTTGTCCTCGGTATTTTTAATCAGCGAACTCGCATCCTCTCCTGTGATTCTGAGTTTCGCGACTTCTTTATTGATCCTGTTGAAATCTTTTCGGAACTGTTCCAGTTCGAATTGACGGCTTTTCCATTCTTCGTAAAGTTGAATGATTTTATCAACAATTTCTACGTTGGCAAAACGACGGCGCTGAGATTCACGTATGATCTCCGGATTGCGTCTGAACAAATTGATTCCCAACATTATTACTCGGAATTGTAAATATGGAGATCGAAGAAGAAACTTGTTGAGAGAGTGAGGGTGCGCCAAGAACAGGGACTCTGCTTTCGATGCCGACGATGAACCGGTTTTTGACCTTGTTAGCATTCACCGCGTATTCCTCGTATATTTGTGAGTGTGTTTCTATATTTTATTTTAAGGAGTGGTTGCAGGGGGAGGTGAGAAAAAATTTATAAATTTTTTTTATATATTTAAGGAAAATATTCTTCACATGTATAAATTTTTTAATATTTTTTTAAAGTGTTGTGAGTGGAGTAAAGAGAAAAAGTAATGATAAATATATAAAAAATATTATTTAATCAAAAATGTGAGAGAAAAGATAGTGGTTTTTATTGTAATTATAGATGAGGATAGGAAAACTGATGGGAATACTACACTTGAGACCCGGGTTCAAGTCCTGCACAGGCGGTTCTTGAAAAAAAAAAACAAATTGTTGCATAAGTTGATACATTTTTTTGAATTCAGTTTGTTCGATTAGACATATTTTTTATGCGGTTCGGTTTATTCGGATATATTTTTTTTAAAATCGGTTTACTATGTTGAATTCGGTACGGTTAGAAACATTTTCAATTCGGTTCGGTTCGATTAACTGATAACGGTTAAAAAAATCAAAACCGAATAAACCGAAGATAAAAAAATACGTGTTTGTTTTAACTATATGAAAAAGAGATAGTAGATTAAAAGAGAAATCCAAAACACACACCACTCACATGCTATACAAACACAAACACAACCGACGTTAAACGTGAAACCAAGAGTTAAACGACCGTTTAAAACGTGGAACCAAGATATACACGCCAGTTTAACTAAGGGGTTGTTTGGTATGAGAGGCTACTTCTGAATCGTTCAGGGGTAAGGGGTGTTTGTTTTGTTAACATCCCATCTTTATGATTTATTTTATCTCTTAATGGTTCAGCTGAAAAAGATACTTAACTATTCAGAACTCTTAATTATTCAACACCTAAGTGTTAAACCCTGTTTAAAACATGGGACCAAGTGTTAAACACCCGTTTAACCGGAATGTCCATTCTTTGCTAGCTTAATCGCATCCTCACTCTGTGTTTTGTTGTATAGTTTGTTCAGCAGAAATACGCAAGCAAATTGTTATTAGGGTTTTCAATTGTCAGGATTGACGAGTGGCTATATTGATGGCGGCAAGCAGCGATATCCTTTCCTTAAAGATTATGGAAAACATGTTCATAACCATCCTGAATAACTGTAAAAACATGGGGACATTCAAGAAAATCCATGCCCAAGTTATCAAATTTTCATTATCAGACAGCAGTTACCTGGTGACAAAAATGGTAAATATATGTGATCAACATGAACAACTAGGCTATGTGAAATTGTTATTTGAACAGGTATCTCAGCCAAATATTTACTTATACAATGCTGTAATTAGGGCTCATACACATAGACACATGAATTTGTTCACTGTTTATTTGTACAAGCAAATGCTTAAAGAAGCAATTTTTCCTGACAATTTCACATTCCCATTTGTCATACGGTCGTGTGGAGGGCTTTTCGGTCTTCATTTGTCCAAGCAAGTTCATGGGCATGTCTTCAAGTTCGGAGTTCAATCAAATACTGTTATTGAAAATTCACTTCTGGATATGTATGTAAAGTGTGATGGTATTGAGGATAGACATAAGGTGTTTGATGAAATGTCTCAGAGAGATGTAATATCTTGGAATAGTCTCCTTTATGGGCATATTAAGTTGGGACAGATGAAAAGGGCGAGACAGTTGTTTGAGGAAATGCCAGAGAAATCAGTTGTTTCGTGGACTGCAATGATTTCTGGGTACGCACGAACCGGGAGTAACACAGATGCATTAAAAATTTTCCACATGATGCAACTGGCTGGTGTTAAACCTGATTGGATCAGCTTACTGTCTGTGTTGCCGGCCTGCACGCAGTTGGGAGCTCTTGAGCTGGGGAAATGGATCCACTTTTATGCAAAGAAAAATGGGTTCTTGCAGAGGACTAGCTTATGCAATGCTTTGATTGAAATGTATGCAAAGAGTGGAAATATCGACCAGGCATGGCAAGTGTTTGACAACATGCTTGAAAGAGATGTTATTTCCTGGAGTACAATGATATGCGGGCTAGCCAACCATGGAAAAGCTCCTGAAGCAATACAGTTGTTTCAAGAAATGCAGAAGACAACAGCTAAACCTAATGAGATCACATTTGTAGGTCTTTTATCAGCCTGTGCTCATGCGGGATTCTTAGAAGATGGATTGAGATACTTCAATTCCATGACAACTGATTATAATCTAGAGCCAAGAATCGAGCATTATGGATGCCTGGTAGATCTTCTGGGACGAACAGGTTGCCTTGGCCAAGCTCTTGAACTGATAAAAACATTGCCCATGAAACCAGATTCTGCGATTTGGGGCTCTTTATTAAGCTCATGTAGAATTAAGGGCAATGCTGCAATGGCAGTCATTGCAATGGAGCATCTTTTAGAGCTTGAACCAGAAGATGCTGGAAACTATGTGCTGCTGTCAAACTTATATGCAGATCTTGGAAGATGGGATGGTGTTTCGAGGGTGAGAAAATTAATTCGAGGAAAGATAATGAGCAAGAAACCAGGGTGCAGCGCAATTGAGGTTAACAACGTTGTTGAAGAGTTCGTGTCTGGTGATGAATCAAAGCCATTTTCTGGAGAAGTTTATTCGATGCTCCGGTTACTGGTTTCACATCAAACAACTGGTGAAATAATGGCTGTGGAGATGTTGGATTTCTAAATGAATTCTCAGCCATGACATCATCAAAAGTTTTGATACCAATGCACCACTTCAGGTGAGTAGACATCCCTTGATGGTTGATAAATGGACATGTAATTTCAAAATTATAAAATTGGTTATGCTTTTGGATGTGTTGTAACTTTCCCATTGCGGGTTTGATTCTGTTATTACAGAAATCAAACATCAAACCAATATCCTCAGCCTCCTGCTGGCAGATTTTCTTCTGTAGCTACTGCTTTAATTTTATCTTTAAATGCAACAGATTCAGTAGTGGACACTCACAACACCACTAGCACAAGACCAACGAACGGCTATACTGAGTGCAAGGTATTTTGTTGTGAAAATGTTCATATTGTAAAATATGTTCTTTTTATCATTGTTTGGATTGTTATTAGCATAATAAAGTAGAAGATTTATCTTGAAGAGAAGTTTCTTAAAAAGAAAGAACAAAAAGAGAAAAAATAATATTCACGTGATTTAAAGTGGATTATGACTTTAGTTTTCCCGGCTTCAGCCACTAATTATGCTACTAATAATGTCCGGAATGCTGATTCAGGCTACTTTTTAGGCTAAAGGATTAAGATTAAACTGTCTAAACATATTAATGTTAACATGTTGATACTTGATACTAGATTAACAAATTAACCTTTGTAGTTAGACTAATTTTTTAATAGGTTTTGGGTAGCGTATTGAGTTTGACCTGGTGTTTTTTGTTAGGCTAGCTTATAAATAGGGTATTGGGTCAGAACTACAATTAACCCTACAACAAACCTAGGAGAATAACGACACAAATAACTATAATTTTAACAACCACCAAGTTAGAGCAAGTTAAACCTTGTAATATGATTGTATTAGAATGTGATTGTATGTTTAGGGTTTACATAAAGAGGTGTTTATATAGAACACCATATTACAAGTCTAGAACACCATACGAACAGGTTGCCTTGGCCAAGCTCTTGAAGCTAGGCCACACTTTGCGAGAACAAAACTACAAAATTAAAGTAAACCGTCTTCTAAAAATCACAAGCACACGGTTTTCTCAAAATCAAAATCAAAATCAAAATCAAATTGTTTTCTAGCAATCAAAAGTCAAAAGTCAAAAGTAAACGCTCTCTTCTACGCGTAGTTTAGATCTTAAGCCACACTTATCTCAAACTTATTTGTTTTCTCTTTTATCTTTCTGAAATCAATCATCAAGCTTGCAATCATGGCGTTGGTAAAAGAATTTGAGCACCTCAAAATCTCATCAGAACTGATCAAGTTAGCCACCAACAGTTTTGGCTCGGACCACTTCGTAGGCGTCGGCGGGTTTGGTAAAGTGTACAAGGGAGAGATAACGGACCGTGACGGCCGGCCCATAACCGTCGCGATAAAACGGTTAGACCGAAAACACGGACAAGGTGACCATGAGTTTCTAACCGAGATAATGATGTTATCGCGTTACCGTCACAAAAACCTCGTATCTCTCATAGGTTTTTGCGAAAAGATTCTTGTTTATGAGTACGCGTTTAACGGAAGCCTTGAAAAGTATCTTAATAGTGACACTCTCACGTGGGAGCAACGCCTCAAGATATGCATTGGGGCGGCCCGCGGACTTGAGTACCTTCACGGCCCGCGGTCTTGCACCGTGACGTGAAGAGCCCGAATGTTCTTCTGGATCAATTTTGCGAATCAAGAGTTCACGTTTCTTGTTTCGAATGCTGTCGGGACGTTTGGATATTGTGATCTGTTGTATGCGGAAACAGGTATCTTAACAAAGGAGTCTGATGTTTATTCATTTTGTGTCGTGTTGTTTGAAGTGTTGTGTGGGAGACCGTGCATTGTGAAACATGCCGATGAGCGGTATCGGTTGTTAACACGACTTGCACAAAGAAGCTATGAAGAAGGAACATTAGATCACATAATATTCAACGGTTTATGCGGGAAAATGGAACCGAATTCTTTAAAAATGTTTAGTTCGATTGCGTATAGGTGCTTGTGAAGGGACCGTGAAGAACGTCCAACCATGGCTGAAGTGGTAGCTGATCTTGAGCTTGCACTTGAATATCAGGTACTTCATTTGTTTTACCGCGTTCATATAAGTTCTTTATGGAGCTCATGGCTACTCGAGATCGCTTGTTATAAACTCAAGTTGAGTCGAGATTAAACGAGCTCGAGCAAGCTTACTGAACGAGCATTTTAGTTATAAATTTATAATAAAAATAACTAAATAATATATTATGTTGTATATAAAATTATAATTTAGAAATATATGTATAAATAATTATAAAAATGTATAAATAAAACAATTAAGTAACTAATAAATAATAAGCCAGCCAAGCTTGAAAAACTACTCACGAACTAAGCTCAAGTTTTAGAAATAAAGCTTTAAGCGAGCTAAACTTCAAGCTTGAACTACCTTACTAAGTTCGGCTCGAACTGTTTACGCCGCCATGTATCCGGCTGGTTTCTTGATTGATTCATCGGGCTCTGATTAAAGCGGACTGCTCATGTATTTATTCGGATGCTATCCTTGATTGGGTTGTATTCTTTGGCTTGATATATCTTGGATGAGTGATGGTGGTGGCAGTCTTGATCGAGTTTGACTCTGATACCAATTGTTGGAATAACTAACTAGATCAAAATCGAAAAACAAAATAGATAACACCGAAAGTTTGAAGCTACAACTTCAACACTTTTATCAATCAAAACTCCATAAAATAAATCACTAACACTAACCTGTATTTATACAAACCAAGAGATAATTAAACCCAATTCTAGTCTAATACGAACTCAACCAATTAAAATAATAAACAAAACAAACCCGATAAATACTAAATTCAAACTCTAAACAAATAGAAAAACTAGGACACTTTAACTAGACTTTATTTTCTTAATAATTATCTCACCTACAATTCCATAAAAAAAATTCTAAAAAATCTATTTAAACATGCTTTGTTGTATTTTAGAATGACCCTAGTTAATTTCCTACAACTAAACACAGTAACATTTTGTTTTACAGGAAAGTTATGAAAGTGGAAAACCTATGGAATATGAAGAAATACTGGAAATGGCTGATAGAGAACATCCTTTAGTCTATACAAATAAAAGGGAACTCAAATTGCTTCTGTCTTCTGGAATTCTTATTGATTGGGGAAGAAGGGTAATTTATTGTTCTCATCATCACAAATTTACGAAAATGGATCGAAAAGGCCTCAAGAACTAATTTTTTTTATTTGTTCAAGTGCAATAAACAAATGTTAACTGGTACTTACTAATTTCATATATTTGAATGTGTCTGTGTAGTGGTTTTCCTTGAGCAAGAGCGAGCACAACTGCGAGATAATTTCTGAATCGGAGTTTTCGTTCCAAGATCCTGAGCTTATTGAATGGATTAGTGATCCAAAATCAAGGTTGTCTTCATATTTCTCTTTATTTATACAAATACATACATGTATATGATGCATAATATTTTTCGTATATATGGACTTCACTCTTTAACATTCATTTAGGAGTTCAGTACACTTGTCGCATGTCCAAATTTTGGATTTGGTCCCTCAGTCTGAAAAATTACACTTTCAGTCTCAAATTATGCATAAACGCAACATGTTTGGTCCCTAGAGTTGATAACAGTTAACTTTTCTATTAAATATTTTGAAAATAACCAAAATGCCCCTAGTTTAAAAAACAAAAATAGGTTTTAGAAAAAGTGATGGTGCCGCCTGATAACTTGGGGTATAAATATATGTTTTTTTAATTTCTATTTTTTTTATTTTTAATTTTTTTGATCTAGGTGTATTTTGGTCATTTTCAAAATATATTTAACAGAAAAGTTAACCGTCATTTACTCGAGGGACCAAACATGTTATGATTATACATAATTTTGGACCGTTAGTATAATTTTTCAAACTTAGGGACCAAATCCAAAATTTAGACATACTACAGGGACTATCCGTGTACTTAACTCTTCATTTAGTTATAGATCGTTCCGTATGCATTGTTCATTTAGACAGTTTTGGAATGATCATTGTATAAGGTCTCAATTGACCCATCATATTTACATAATACCACTCACAAAAATTCTATCACATCTTTGGTATCTAAACCTGAACAATGTGCAGGTTTTCAGAGGTAGCAAAGATTGAAAGAGCACAAGATCTAAATATAGATGTCGACGTAGAAACAATGTTCTTGTCACTGGGGATCACATATGCAGCGTACCTGGTGTTCAAATTCTATAGTGATTATTCATATCTAATAGAAGATGCAGAGGTTGCATCTGAACCAACATGTGTTGGTTTACGATACAAACTTAAAGAGGCAGGCGAATCGTCAATCTCTTACCTAGCTGACCATACAGATGATGGATGGATGGTAATTGAACTGTGCCAATTTGTTTGTTACAAGAAAGTTGCAAAACTTGAGGTTTCATTGGAGAACTTTCCTAGTTTTTATAGCATCTTACTCGAAGGCATCCAGTTCCTGCCTGTCGAGAAGGTAAGCATCTTCCCTACACAATCATTAGCCGGTCGATGTCTTTGAAAATCATCTTGGTTATATTTTTATCTGCAGGCTATAAATGACGAGTCGATACACATATGATGGATATAAACAGGGAACAGAAACTGCCAGACGACTATCGACGCATAATCAAAATGGCAAAGGATAAAGTGCCATACAACATTACAAACAAGGATCTCTACTTGCTTCTTTCGAATGGGATCCTCACAGATAAAGGCCAATCGGTATATAATCTGTCTAGTTATATTTATAGTTAGTTGCTCGTATTCTCTAACGCGTTGAATTTTTTCGAGCAGTTCTTTTACCTAGACAAAGATGGGCTGAAATGTTGTATGCAATCTGCAAGAACAGTTTTAAAAGATAATCAGTGTTTTCGTTCGATATCTATAAGTCAATCAAGGTACCATTTCAAAACAACCATCTTTAAATTTCAAGATTACATGTGTTCTTAATCTTTGGAATCTTAAAACATTCACATCAGCTTCTTCATCTTCATCTCTTTAATTTAACTAAATATCACATTTTTTCAAATGTATCTTTAAATTTGTTTTAACCTCCCACATCTCATTCTCTATCTATATCTCACTCACAAACACTTATTTTATTATTTTTTCTCTTTCCTATACACTCACAAAAAATATAGAGATTTATGAAAATGGATCTTCATATTTAGAGAATCTCTATTTACTAAACTATAAAATTTAAAGATAGAGATAGAGATACCGATACAGGTTCAAAATAAAAGAAAACTCTAAATAATAAAGATGAAGATGGATACAGAGATTCCTGATGTGAATGCTCTTAGGGGTGGGTGTTGCTGATGTCTCATATTCGAATTTAGCTTCCATGGGTTTCTACCTTAACCCCTAAGGCCACATGCTCCTAATCCTGTTGGTTAACAGGATATTGGTGGGGCCCTCAGAATCTCCTGTTGGGTTCTCAAGGTTACCAAAAAGATTAAAAAAACAATATTGGTTTAATGTGCATTTTGTACCCCTTAAACATTTGCAGATTTGAGAAGGTGGCAGAATGTGAATCAGGCAATGACTTTCATATAAATTGTCATATCAATTCCCACATGTTGTCACCAAACACAACCTATGCAACTTACCTTGTGTACAGATTGCCAGAACTCAGCCATGGGACCTTTGAGTGTCCTCTAGAAGTAAAGATATCAGACAGATTTTATTCAGAAGATGCCAAAGATCATTTTATATTTTTAACCAGCCCAAAAACTATGGTAATTGATTTGATCAAAGATGACAGAGACCGCGATCGGGTGTCCCAGAAGAATCCGTTGAGTAGGCCAAAAATGGACGGCGTTCTAAAAGAAAGAAAAGATGGTTGGATGGAGACTGAGATGACAGATGGTGCTGCCAAAACTATAAACAGAGAATTTGCTTTGAGCCTTTGTGATTATAGTGAGCAACTTACCGGGCTTATTGTGCAAGGAATGGAGATCAGACCGAAATAAATTGTCATTTTCGATCTTACAAATTTTGTTTTTATTACCTTTGTTACGCTCATCATACAATTGTTTTAGTACGCGACAGACTTTATTCGCGATGAATAGTGTTAGAGGTTGTAAGTTGTAACCTTTTAATTAATAATGAAATTACGTTAGTAACTTGAATTCTATAATTGTGACACTTGAGTCCAGTCCACATGGTTTTAGATATATCTAAAATACTACATTTTATAAACTAGAGCAAATTATAATTTACGTACTTTAAGTATTACCTAAATTTCAGTATACGTCCTTTAACTAAGAAAACTATAGAAAACGTCCTTTATGTTTAAAAAACTTGCATGTTACGTCCTTTAGCCTAGCGACCGTTAAATTTTACCGTTGAGTCTGGTCGCGTGCCATGCATAAAAGGACTATTCTTGTAATTTTTTTCTATGAATGAGGGTTTACAGAATAAGTCATTTTACGGTAAAAAGACCAAAATACCCTCATATGCCTTGCACATGACCTGACTTAACGGTAAAATTTAACGGCCGTTAGGATAAAGGACGTAACGTGCAAGGTTTTTTAAACATAAAAGACGTTTTCTGTAATTTCCTTAGTTTAAAGACGTATACTGAAATCTAGGTAATACTTAAAGAACGTAATTTGTAATTTGCTCTATAAACTAAATAGGATGTAGTGAGAGCATATTTATTAATCTTTTCCAACTTATTGTAGTTTTCTCACCTTGATCGAAACCGCGTGTTTACCTGAACTATCACCAAGAGATCAAGAAACTCTTCAAAGACTTGAATTTGCTTTATGAGAAGTATGACTGAATGAATCACCATTGAAGATGAATCATCTATAAAGATGAAAATAGATTATTGATTTATGTTCAATGGAATCTCTGTAATGTACAATGAATCCAACCAACTAACCCGCAAACAGACCGACCTAGCAGAAAGATACAACTAACCCCTTGAAACTCTACATGCTACCTTCTACACCATACAAACAGAACATAATTTCACTTGTATATAGCTAGTCCATTTAACATACTTTAAAAAGTTTCAACTTCGAAAATCTTGGAGGAAATTGCAGTAGCAAGTTTTGAAGTGAAATTAGGGTCTTGACTCAGATAAGTAGCCATTTGTTCCACCAAAACTTCATCAAGTTTTGGGGAGTTGAAACTTCTTTCGCTAGTACTTGAAATCTCACATTCACGGGCTAAAGCCAATTTTGCTTCTTGCATTGTGCTTCTATGGTTGTGTTCTCCTTCATAGGTTACAACTACAAAGTCATCATCATCCATGCTTCGTTGCACCTGAAAATAACATTGCGCTTATATATAACCGCATAGGGCTGTAAACGAACCGAACGTTCATTGAACAGTTCGTGAACCGTTCGGCGGGAAGTTCGTTTACGTTCGTTTAACAAATGAACGAACATGAACAAGGAATTCCGTCCGATTAACTAAATGAACGAACATGAACAGAGGTCTCGTTCGTTCAATTATGTTCGTGAACGTTCATTTATTAACGTTCGTTCGTTTATGTTCTTTTACGTTTGTGTTCGTTCATGTGTCGTTTGTTTATGTTGTTTATTAAAGATTTTTGTACATTTCTCTTTTATTTTATCTAAACCTTTTATATTCTTTAGTTTTTATTTTATTTTTTACCCTAAAATTAACTAAGTAAAGTAAGTTCGATACAAGTACAAAAAACTTGATATTAAAATGATCTTATTAAATGTTCATTTCGGAAGACATTAGGTTTGACATCAAAAGTCTCAGACTATCCTTCGTTCGTGAACAAATCCATTTCCTTAATGAACGAACATGAACTTGAAATTTTGTTCGGTTAGTGTTCGTGAACCGTTCATGAAAAAGTTAAATGCTTAACGAACGAACATGAACAAGGCTTCGTTCGGTTCGGTTCGGTTCGGTTACAGCCCTACGCATGATGCATTTATACTTACTGCTTTGAATGTAATACAACAAGACAGTTATGTATCAGCCTCTATTTCTCTCACAACTTCTGATTATCGTTTATGCACTATTTACAAGTACATTACTTTGTCATCACGGTTCTTAACATATTATTGGTATTTAATATATGTGTGTGAATAGAGAGAGATGTTACCTTCTTCTTCACTTGGCAGGTTGGTGCAAAAGAGCACTTATAGTAAGCTCTAGGTGTTGGGTTATCTTTTGTCACCTTTTGTCCATATTTTCTCCATTGATATCCATCCTTGACTACCTTCAAAATGAACAAAACAACCCTTTAAATATATGTAACATCTGGCCTCGGTCTTATATCAATCAATGTTGTCTGCTTTGCCCGTATATATGTTTTTTGGTTGCTCGAGCGTAAACCTAAAACATTGTAGGTGGTTACTCATCCTTGGAGTGTTACCACCTAAGCACGCTTAACTGTGAAGTTTTACTCTCATCCACTGCTAATGCACACAAAATGCGTTGGTGATATTTGAGATGGATCTTCCTGATGACCAATTATCTCATCTCTTGTGGACACAATAGAAAGATATGGGATTCGCCTAATGTGTTACAATACAATTCATGCATCCATAATCACATATAAGAGCGCTTGTTTAATAAAGAGAGAAAGAGTACCAGGCTTTTATCAGACGGATCTATACGTACGTAAACCCTTTTAATTCCCGACATTGGTAGTTCCTCGTTCAGCCCCTTCCACGAGCTTTGTTGAACTGTGTCATCGAACTTTCTTTTCTTCGAACTCCACTCTAATACTTCTTTGTCCTGCATTAGTTTCTTGACATGAGTTTGTAGAGAGTTATACATGTCCCATGCAACAATAATCTTCTCCCTTAGCTTCATATTTTCATTACTTATTTGACTTAAATCCCCAACTGCAACATCATCAGCCTGCAACTCATACATACACCACACCTTAATACAATTACCAAGAAACCGAATAGAAGTCTCGAATGCATTTAACTAATTAACCACAAACCTCTTCTCCAGACGAGTGATCGTCATTGTTAAAACTGACTTCCCTGACCTTAATCACAAGAAGTAAATAAGTTATAATTCAAAGGCTTATATATATGTGTAATTGTGTATGTATTGATTAGGTCAGTAATTAACTGATTATATACTTACAGTGGTGTCATCACTTGGGCAAAAGAGATTAAGATTGAGATCTATGGTGGCCATCATTGGTGCTGGTTTGAAAGACTGATCAAATGATTGAAGGAGAAACCCACAAGGGTTCAAAGTTCTTATAGAAAGTAATGAGGGGACCTCAGAAGTCAAAAGTCTTGGTCTATTTGTTTTATAATTAATTTTATTGCACATGCGAAGTGAAACTTCGAGGAAAAGTATTTGTCATATGAAAGAATTTAATTTTAATTAGTTTTATATATTAAATAACATTTTAATATATTTTTTTTAGAACCGCTAACTCATACATTTTATAATACCTTATAATCCTACTCCTAAATTTGTATTTTTTATCCACTATGCGACTTCAACCCTCAACCACTTGATTAATGATACATTTTTAACACACTTTGGTACCATTCGTCATTCGACAACAAGCTCCCCTTTAGTAAATAATTATTTAATTAGTTTTATATATATTATACCCACTTATAAAACAAATAAATTTAATATAAAGTCATATATTTTCCTTTTTTTCATTTTTTAGTACTTGCTTCCAAATAAATTAACGTCATATAATACCAACCATGTTTCGTCATATATATGGTGACATCATTGGTAATTGCAAGACAAAATTCCAACTTTCAAAGTCTATGCAAGAAATGATTTTTAAAAGCGTGGAAATTATGAAAGAAAGTTTATGGTCAATTATTTATATACTTATATGTTATTTCATAATAGCAAGTATAAAAATCGTAAAGAAAATATATTAATATAAAAATGGTTACATGCACAACATTTTACTAGTAGGAGTAGGATTGCTAAAGGAAAAGTTTTCTCAATAAAACTTACAAAAAGACTACACCGAAATACTAGAGTTGATTCACAGACTTGACTGGTTTTAACAGTTGTATTCACTTCAAGTGTGTTTTTACATCATTCGTTCATTCAAAGAATAATAACTTTTTACAGAAACACGACCTCTTTAATAAAATCCAAGTCCAAGGGCATACCCTATGCCGGTTTTGTAATTCGTGTGTGCTTGGATATCATTTTGAATTATGTTAGACACTTTCAGATTAAAATATTTCGTTGGTACTTATGAAAACTCAATCAGATAAGACAGAGAAATTAACCATAACGAATACATATATGTTACCAGAATTTGTATATGAATTTGATGATTGAAATTTAAAACCAGACAAAAAATCATCTATTTATAGTAGATGAACCATCATAACCCTTTAGTTGACGGTTATAACCGTCGACGATTAGACAATAACATCACTAGAAAATACTTCAGCACAAACCTCATCGCTAGTAAATAAGTTGTTGTTGATGACCAAGTTAGTACGGCTACAATTGCTACTGGTCATAATGTTGTTGATACCACTGTGGCACCACTCGCATACTGGGCAGTGAGATTCCCACCAAGGTCTGCCCTTTGGTCCACGCCTGAGGCGTTGCCCTCGAACCCCCCAAGGGGGCGCAACCCACTTGGAACCCTGACAAGGGACACTACCCCCTTGAACACCTCGAGTTCCTTAGTGCATGAAATAAGAACATTTTTTAGTGAGTGTGTACTTCACACTTCCAACTTATATCAGTGTTTATTCTGATTTCTTGTTGGTCTTAAGTAAATTATAATCAACTAAATTGGACTGATGACACTAAAATCATTAACCCTCGTGTCCATTTCGATATCCCCTTGTAAAGTTCGCATTCGAGCAAACAATAGCTTCCTACCCTAGCTTTTCTTTAGAACATTGAGAAATTCACCAGAAAGTTAGAAAAAAAATCTTGAACCGTGGAAATAAAATAAAATATATTTGTTTTACTTTTAATACCTACAAATCAAGTCGGTGAATATTTTAGAAATTGTGGATTTATATATTTGTATATTTACAGAAACTATTCTCAACTATTATTTAATTAGAATATATCTAACACGGTTTTCTCGTTTTGTGAAGTGGGACCTTGAAAGTTAGTGGTGGAAATATCTAAATCAAAGTGTAATATGTTTATTTATGACATCATTTTATATTGGATACATGATTCAAAGCGGTCATGGTGTGCTATATATTTATGGGAAAATTGATGGAAAATGTGTTCAAAAACTATAGAGTAAATTACAAAATTGTCCACATGGTATAATAGAATTTTTAGTCCTTGACTTTAAAACTAATGTAAGTCGTCAATTTTCTTCTTAATTGTATATTTCAATAATCCTTTTAGCATCCAAAAAGTAAACCTCCTTCTATGTGTGGTGTTCTGTATCAATTTCTGTTGAAAAAAAGGACGATTACAATAAAGTGGTAGGTAAACGAGCAACAATTTCTGTATCCAACGCGTAAAATAGTCTCTCTTTTTGTAACCTCGTTCGGACCCAAATTAAGTTGTCGTTTATGGTTGGTACAAACAAAACATGATTCACCAACACATCTCTGTTATCCTGACACGTCACATGAAAGTTCGAATTGATTTTACTAAAGTATTTAAAAAAGACTCGCAAAAACCAACGTGGGGTTTTTGTAGATGTGAGCCAAGTATGAAATAGGTGTGAATAAGCGATTATCAAATCAGTGTTTTAACGTTCTACTAAACGAACAACTAGTAAAATCTTGTTGCCAAAATATAGAAATAGTTGTGTTAATACTTACACAGGTGCTTGAATTTTTTTTTATAGTGTTACTCTTCTATAACATGTGTCACTTGATTGTCGGATACATAAATAACACATGAAAATTGAGTGTCGTATGATTTAATTAAAGCTCATTTCTAAAGGTGTCCACATCCTAACATTAGGAGATGGATATTAAATTTTTTTTAAAGAACTAGAAAATTAGCCCCGCGCTCCACGGCGGGAGGCGCAACTTAAGCGGTTGAGGCGGTGGCATTAATATGGCTAAACACAAAAAGAAACGTTGTTAAGTACATAGAAGAAATGTATAAAGTTACGGCGACTCGGTTGTGGAGATCGAAAGATCGATAAAAGACATTTATATAATGATACCAATGTTTTTCAGTCGATGTCGGTCTCATTCTTCAAGGTACGTTCACGTTATCGTCAAGGTGCGTACACGTTATCGTCAGTAAATATAACACACGTCACCTAAAAAGTACACTTTTTTTAATACAACTCCGTTTTTAATGAAAGTTATACCGGGGCGTCAAGAAAAAATAATAATTAATACCGATAGTTATTGAGGAAAAATCAAATTATATATACTATATGGGGTAAATTCGAAACTTTAAAAACTTAAGAGGCAGTGGGGAAGCTTGAAGACAAGCCCGGGGGGGGGGGGTCGAGGCGGAGTCCTAATTTTTTTTTTCTATCGCTATGTTTCGGCTTATATTTTCGGGTCGGCGATTCGGTTCGGGTCGTGTCAAACAATATAAACTTTAAATATCTAACAAACTACCGTTCTTACACATAAAAAAACTAGATATTTTTTAACTGGCAATTAAACAAAGATGAAAGACTTAAAAGAGAAATGGTGTGTACCTGGAAAAAGAATTATAGTTGAGCTCGACGACGTTTAAGATCTTTGAATTCATCGATTATGGATTCCGAATCAAACTTTTCAACAATTTCTTTGTGACGTTTACTCTCTTGTTCATCATCTATTCTTTTGAAATAAAAACCAATAGTTTTTATCTTCCCCATACCTAATAAATAATAATTTCATGATCATCAATACATCAAATGCCCAAAAATACCAATTTTTTCTTTAATTGAGCATCTAAGCATCTTCCCTAATTTTTCCATTATAAACCCTAATTTAGAATTGTTGAACAATAATCACCCCAAACGAAACAATTAAGGTTTAAAACATTAGTAATACCCAATTTTACCATTCTAAACCCTAGCTTCAACCCTTCACCCTTCTAGTCTGCTTCAACCTTTCACAAAACAAAAGAGAGACCCAAATGGGTCATGGCCAAATGCAATTAGACTAATTGAATTAGTCTTTTTTTTTTTAATGAAAGGTCAGGTCAAAGCCCAAAAGGCTTAAGGACGCGCTTGCCTTTTCTTTTTTAAAACAAGTTTTAAAACTTTACAAAAAACTCCATAAACTTTGGGAAAAATATCTTGGGGGCGGAACTTAATACCTATAAAATTTTCTCCCGAATATGTATATATTTATACTTCTGAACGAAAAATTGGGAGGGGCCGGGGCCCCCTCTGGCCCCAACTAACCTGCGCCCCTGTTAAGAGGGTTAAAGTGATATTTTATAAAGTTTGAGGTAAGTTTTACTAATTTATCAAACTTGAGGGGGAAGAAGTGATTGGTGACATTTGCCACCGACACTTCTTATTAAGTGTTATTATAATTTAAACACTTAGAAGCACGTTTCCACGTGTTTACAAAGTGTGAACACAAGGAAATATTAAAAATGGGAAGAAAATCTAAAAATTTTGAACTTTGTTTTTATCCTTAGTATATGTAATATATTTTTAGTTTTACACCTGTAAAATATATAAATAAAGATTTAAAAATTTTATATATTGATATTTTTCACTCCGTGTGTAGACACGGGATTTAAACTCGTTCGTTAATATTCACGTGTGAGCGTTAAAAAAAAATAGGGGATGTTCACATGTGAACGGTTTGGCAAGTCATGTTCTACCCAAAACAATTAGACGGCTAGACTTCCTTCATTGAACAGTGGTTAGAGCTCTCATCACATACATGGTTCTAACAATGGGTCATCTTTAATGGCTAAATTTTATATATAAAGTTGTTAAAGTTCTAAAACTTTGTATTTAGTTATTGAAATTTTATAATATCACATTGTATCCTTTAAAATATTTAAAACTTCCATATCTATCTATTTTATACTAATTAAGATGCAACTAACTATCTGCAACAGATTTTCATCTAGGACAATGGTCTAGTTGGAGGTCTATCGAGTACGAGCACGAGTACAGATCAATCAACGAGTATGATCATGATCGAGACCTAACCAAGTGGGGAACCGACTACTTGCTTCATATACATTCGACACCTCGACTTCCAAAGTAGACCACATTTACAGCCCGGGATGTTGTGCCCTATTTCTTAGAGCATTCGCAATGGGCCCGAGGCGACAAACCTCCAGGTCAGATTTTTCAGGCAAAAACATGGACGAAACCAAAAAACCAACCCGCTGGCTATGCTCCCATAAGCATCTGTATTTCATAATGAATACTGAATATTTATTGTGAGCTCAAGCTATATTCATTGTAAGGACTACCTCAATAACGACAAATCTTTATAAGACCGAAAGAGAGAATATTCACTAGCAAGGACGGTTTTAAAGGGCACGAGAGGGACCCTATAATATTTTCAAAATGAACAGATCAAGTACCTGTTATGTCATTTCCTGCTTTGATGCCATTAAGAAAAACAACTCTATTTCAGTGTATACAAAACAAGGCGAACTGGGACCCGTCAGTCATTCAAACCATGATCCCAGAGCAGAGGAGAGAAGACAGAAGTGTAGAAGCAGAAAACCAATGAAGAAGCATAACACCTCGACATAAAAACAAGCAGATGGCTTTAGCATTGTTCTATGCAAAGTAGCATTGACCTCGAGATAATATGTAGTCTATAAAGAACTCTAATAGAAGTAGATAAGACATAAGCGATGCAAATAAAAAAAATTGGTGCTTTTAAAAGTTAAGAACCTTCACCAAATTCGTGCAGTTTAAATTTGAAAACAAGTCAGCACAGATAACAAATTTTGAGATTCTTGAAAAGTTGATTTCCATAACAATCAGCTCCTGCTACGACGCCTGTCCTTAAGCCCGTTTCTGAAAAGATAAGAGCAACCAGATATTTACAAAAATGACATTACAAGCTTCACAAGACTAGAGTCAACCCATGAAGTTCTTGCTGAGAGATTTTTAACGAATGAAAATGACTTAGCATTAAAACACACACATTTTCTATCAAAGTACCATAGCAAAGGCATTATTTTGCAAATATCAAAAGTAAGTTTATAACTTCATATTATTATTTCATAATCATAATCTAGTTGAAATTAAGCAACTGAATATCTTAACAGATAAATATTAGATTTATTACACCAAATTGTAGCTTTCACCTTTTTGTCATTGTATGTAAGAAAAAATGTACCATTATATGTAGCATACTTCCAAATTTATTACTATTGTATGCAACCTTCTATATCAGGTAAAATAGTAGCAGGGCACACAGCTGTGTCATAAAAAAACCGGTGCCACGTCACACCATTTTATCTGCTATAGAAGTTCCATGCATGCAATGGTAAAATTTTGGAAGTATGTTACATACAAGGAAAGAAAAGTGAAAGTAAGCTACAGTTTGGTGTGATTAGCATGATAATATAGTCTGTAACTACCTATATGAACAAGAACAGGTATATGCATCTGAAATTGACACATTTGAATTACATATAATTTCTAAAAGAAACAGAAATAAAAGACACAAAAATATGAACTTCACCCGTTTGTATATGGCAACTCGTCTCGTCCACGATGTGGAGGTGACCTGCTGTAGTTAGTCCTACGAGGAGGTGACACACTACGGCGTGGCGGTGATCGGCCACGAGGACTGTAACTCCTGCTTGTTATTTTCATATATTTAAGTGAACAAAAAATTAATTTTACATTAAGTAACAAGACAAAAAGTTATCTCATGTTTCAGCAGTCTCACCTCCGACCATAGCTAGGGCTTCGTCGGTACCTGGTGGCCGGGCTACGGCTGCGGCTGCGACGTCTACCACCACCACCACCACGGCACTCACGAGCAAAGTGGCCAGGATCACCACACTGGTAGCATTTCAAATCAGAACCACCAGAGTGGCCACGACCTCCGCCACGTCCTCCGCCACGCCCTCCACCTCCGCCGCCTGATCCTCTAGAGTTATGAGACATTTCTACTCTCCAACCATTTTTACCTGGTTCGGTTATTAAAAGATGAGAACTCAAAAATAATAAACCCAATCCATGTGTACGATAGATGACAGCTCAAAAATAAATATAGTAGTAGTACTAGTAACAATAATAATAATACCGTCAAGTTCACGGATGGCATCCAGAGCATCTCGTTTGTCATCAAAATCAACAAAACCATAGCCTGGAGGTCGTCTTGCAACCCACACACTGCACATTACATAGACAAAAGGATCTAAGAGACCCATTATAGATAAACAACGACAAGAACTACATAAAACCACATCAGTTTGTGTAACCTAAAAATGTTGGTATATTAGACACAACCAAACAAACATAAGAAAAATAATAAAAAGAATCAGAAGAACCAAGCAAGCATAAAGAAAACCACGGGATACCATCAGCATTGACTAGATGAGAAGAACTTTTAGAAATGAATGAATTATGAATCCTGAAAAAACTTACAACTTGCATCATAAATCACAGCTTTAATAGACAATCAAGCTCTCCATGGGCATAAAATTCATTTTGGGAAGCAAAAATTCATTGAAATTTCTGCCAACAGAGCATGGGGCCAGCGTTTCATAAATGAGAATGAGACGCGTATAGGAAGCTTTCAGAAAGTAAATAGAACACATCTAAACACCAGCCAAAACAGAAGGCTCAAATGTGCCTTGGTAGTGCCCATGCTTTATAGGGTCTACACAAATTTTCCAATCAGATGGTATTGCAACCGATTAAGCATCAAACCCACAATGTCACAGAAAAGGTTAATAAATTAAGCATATACCTAGAAAAACGGGCAGGGTAACAGGTCAAAATGGGTTCGGGTCGGGACAGGTAAGGGTCAGAACGGGCCATTTTAAAATATGGTGGCTTTGGTTCAAGTCTGAAGGGGTTTTGACCAAAATGTAAACGGGTCAGAACGGGCCGACTTAAAAATTTTCAAACCAACCACACGCAAAGACCGGAAAACGTTTGGGCATCTTCCATATTACAACTATAGTTAATAAAGCTTTATATCATATTAAGATGTTTAGATGGCCTGAACCAACACTTCATAGTAATATAACATAAGTAGTCACACTCATTCAAATGCAAATTCAACCTAATTAAGTGTGTAATAAAGTATCAATTTCTACATCATTAGACCTAAATAATCATGATTTATAAACAGAAACCTCATACATCATAATATCCTAATCATAAACAGAAACCTATTACATCATGTATCAGCTTATGGTCATACTGCATTTGGTCAACACATGAAAAGTGCATCAAAAGACTAATAAATTTAACTCTAAACCTTCATAAAATCATAAACAGAAACCTAAATAACCTATGCACGCAGCCAACATCAACAATCAAGTCCGGAGTTTCGGAAGAAAACAATAAACATAGTGAATCATTAAAAGCAAACCAGTTTAACAGATTGCTTCAATTTAAGAACAATTTCATACATCATAAGCAACAATTTCATAAAATTGGGGCTCAAATTTATGAAAACTGAACCAAAAACAACCGATATCTTTATTAAACCTTAGGAGTTGAATACTTAATTTCCATTCTTACTTGCTAATAACACCAAAGGTGCGGAATTCATCCTCGATTTCTCGTTCACTAACCCTTGGATCCAGATTACCAACATAAACACGCGACATCTTCAATAACTACCTGTCAACAACAACGAAAACTATCAGGTGTCTGTTAATTGTGACCCAACCGAACATCAAACTCCTGAGCCCCAAACAAAACACGCCTCGTAGATCTAAAATAAAAATCAGGAACTTAACAGTAAACGAACTAATTAGAGCTTATTGTCTGAAAACCTAATTCAAGATTTCTGAGAAATTGTAATGAACGATAGCAAGGACCAGATGGTATACCTGAAAAACCCTAGAATGGAGTCGGAGGCAGTGAGAACGAGAGGGTTCAAGAAATTTTAAAATAAATAGATGGTCTGCCCGACCAAGAGTCCAGGTTAAATATTGGGATTTTTTTTAACTCGTAATAACCGTTTTTTAATTATTCTGATAACTAAATTTTGCATGTTGATACCAAAGGGTAAAATGGGCTTTGTCATGTCGGTACCCTGGTGACTTTTAAACGGGATATCGTCGGTTTGAATCTGGACCACAGTAAAAAATGAGGTATGTGGCTAGGTAATAGGATTTACCCAGTTGGGGTTGCTCCTGGGGTGGATATTCTAGGGGTTGCCTCGGCCCCCGAGCAAACCTAATTATCCTATAATATATAGATGTTGTCGTTCAAAAAAAATTTGACTAATTTGAGAGAATTTTATCAGAATATGATACTTATAAAACTGTTATAGATTTAGATAATTTTAATCCAACCCAACTTTTATGAATTTTAGGGTTTTAAAATGTATACAAAATCATATTTTAAGTCAAAATGAGTTTTTCAAAACTTGAGTTTGTCCCACTTTACATCTCCATGTAAACTTAAAAAAAAGGAATATCTTAAAATTGAGGACACACTTGAGTTGTGAAGGGACCTCACAAGTAGATTACACCTTCAAAGATTGATCATGCTCCTAAAAGCATGTTGTGATTTATCTTCACTTGTGATTGTCAAATTTTTAAAAAGATTAGTGAATTCAACTCCACTCTTATCCACATTACATATGATTGAAACTATGCGGATAAAATATCATTTATATTGACATGTTAGAAAAGACATTCTCCATGTTCAACACTTCTATGGTATTGATGTCGCAAGAGTACTAAGAATGTGATTTTTTTGATTGATCGTAAGTCCAGTTGACTATTGAATCCTTTTTTCTGATTATCCCGATTGCCAACTTTCTTCTACTTCTTTCTTGAGCGAAAATCTCCCAGATCTGATTTCAGTTTCACCTTCGCTCACTCCTTATGCTCGATGATTTTACCAATATAGATAGTCGTTGTTTCCTTATTCTTCCCTTTTATTGATTAACAAGTGTTACAAACGTGACTATCTGAAGATTACCACCGTCGCCTCCTTTCTTTATTCTCCTTATCGATTATTTATTGCTCTGATACCAACTGTTGGTAATCAGGGATGAAATTGACGAACCAACACAATGATTTTGGATGTATATTTGAATTTGATTATGAATGTTAAACGATTTACATAAGTGTCGACGGGGTCCTTCTAACCCAAGAATCGAGGTGTCATTCATATTAAAATGACACCACCCTAGAAATTAGTTTCTAACTTTCAAATGTACATACTTGACCCCTTGACTCTTTATAAATAGATAAATGACTCAAAACATACTTTCTAACAATGACAAAAAGACCCCTATACTTTAATTTTTGGTTTAATCTTCAATAAGGTAACCCTGACTTCTTCTCAACAACCATGGCAGGGCTGCTTAACGAGTGAGTCGACACAAGCAAGGCTTAGATAGGGTTCAAAGTTAAGCGAACCAGCTCGGCTCGTTTATTCTTAATGAGTTGAAATTTGAGTTCCAGCTCGACTCGTTTGTTTTTCAAATTTTAACAAAAATCAATATTTAGTTTACTCTTATATAAATAAACTTTGGGATGTAAATCCTTTTGGCCCAGGTGTATGTATCTTCAACAGGACAAAAACAAGAATCAAGAATAAACAAGGAAGGAGAAGAGAGGAGATCGGAACCATAGTCCTCCTAGTCGCTAAATAGACAAGATACCGGTGACTGAGGTGAATTTCTTTTTCTATCAATTAATATTAATCTACACTTCGAGTGAGGCAAAGAGCGAGCTAATACCTTGGCTCAAGCTCGGCTCGTTTACCAACGAGCTTTGAGCCACGAGCTTTTTAAACAGTATGTCGGTTGTCATATTTGCTTCTTACCATTAACGTTCTTATCCGAAATATGTATCAGGTTCTTCGATGCATAGAAGGTTGATTTGCTACAAAGTTTATCGAAATAATTCGTTTTTATCAAATAACTTGCAAACCGTATATTTTATATAAGGGTGTTGGGGGCGGGATACTCGCATGTGATCGAGTAGGGGAAATGGCAATCGAGTAAAGGGGAACACCGCCCCTAGTGATTCGAGTTGGGCCGGGTAAAAGAAATCGAGTAGGTTGAACGAGTTTATTTACTCGGTTTACGTTGGAGAGAGCCGTTGGTTTCTAGCCGTTGGTGGGGGTGGGTTGGGTCCTTTAAAAAAAACACTAATTTTTTACCTATATATACCCACATTCCACACATTTATTTTTACATATCTCATCTATATATCTTTCATCTCATTTATATAATTTTACACTCGATTTATGTTAATTTTTATTTAATGAAATTGTCTTTTTTTTCTAAATTAAATGTTTATTTTTTTTTTACAAAAAAAGTTTGTGAGTAAATCAGTAAATGGGTAGTTTTAAGGTGTCAGAATTCTATTGGACAGTTTTGGTGAGTAAATGAGTATTAGCCCCCAACACCCTAATAATAATAATGAGGGGCATTCAATTAAGAAGCATTAACAGGTTGAGAACATTAAGAACCGTAGTAAAAGATTGTACAATTGCTTTAATTTCTTGTACACAACTTAAAAAACGAAGTGAAGGGTAAAATCGGTATTTGTCCTTGACCCCTCTCTCTCATAGTAACCGCCCCCCCTCTCCCCTTATTCCTCTATCTTCTCCGTATTTATTATACAATACCTTGGTATCAATCGATGGCTGCAACTTTTAATATCTCTTCAAAGTAAATACATGTGACGGTCAAGTGCTATATGTGCTTTCATCAAGTGACGGTCAACTTATTTGTACAAGTTCTTTATCTCTGCATATGTGCAGTAACTATTATTAAAGTGTACAGATTCACTACTCACTCAATAGTTAGTGTAACAACTTGAAAATGGATTGAAGAATGGTCAAACAAGCCGTATTCACACGTGCGTTTTTTTCATTACACGAATTCACACGTGGAGTAATCTGCTTGTGCAACAATGCATTATACGCTCATTAGTTCATGAATGCATTAATGCAAGTTATTAAAATTTACTATATATTATAGAATAAATCAACATGGAGTTTATACTCCAAACGCCAATACAAAATCACAATGTAAATGAAAGACTTTACAAAACGACCATGTAAAATCATATAAAGCGTCGACTCCAAATATCCATCCCGTTGACCTGATCCCTTGACTTGATCACCAACGTCTTTCACCATCGAAAACTGTCACATGACATCACCCAACGGTTAGTCAACTCACAATTCAAGTATTTCTATAGTATTATCTCTGTAACGACATATGCATGTACACATATAATTATGTGTTTATCACGCAACTCAATTAATTGATAACGGCTTATTTATTCACACCTCTTTGACCCTCCCGTCATTCCTGGATAAACACCTCCAGTTAATCCCCTAAAGATATGTAATCCAAGCCGACCCGCTTAATCCACATATCTTCACCACCTCCGTGTATAAACGTCTCTTCATACCTGCACATTACCAGCACCATAACTAATTAGCCGAAGCTAAGTGAGGACTCACATTCCACATATAAATTTATACAAATACAATTCGAATATATAAACTCGAAGCGTGTCAAGCTTCACTCCTGTGGCACGACTCCCACAACGATTTACAACTTCGTTGTATACTTCTTTGTTCCTTTCTTCTTCAGACCCCAACACCAGCTTGTTTCACCTTTAATATCCCTGTTAGTACGTATTTAAAACACTACAAACACCATTAATAGGTTAATTCGCACCGTAAAGATTAAACTACATAATACTCCAACATTCATTGTGTTTCATACCACAACCCGTAGGTTAACAATTTATTATTACCCCCGCCACTTATCTTTATTAAGTTTGTAACATTAACCCACCTTTGGTTTGTAAATCCCCTTAAAACACCACATACGGTAAAAATAAATTTAAACCGGGCTACAAACTTGTGACACCGTAATTACAACAAACCCCACAACTTAACCAAAATCTCATCATTTAGTTTATTCTAAATCAAGTTATACCTCATCCCTAACTCATCTAGAGAGTTTTAAACACCTTAAGGTTTACCACCATACAAAAGACACCCCTAACGAGTTCTCAGTTAATCCCAACAATTTTATAAATACAATAAAATTCTGGTTTCAAAACAGCCTTGAGTGGCTGTAGCAATTCAACATTTACACCCACTTAAAATAGGTATTTCACCTCAATTAAAATTTATGAGTAAAGTGGACTCAAAGAGCTTTCCGTCGATGTATAATACACCTCGAACGGACATCCGTTTAATTTAATATGAATATTTCAAAACCGCTTAAATTCTGAAAATATGCTGAATTTTCAGCACTTGGGTCACTCGACCCATTACCAATTCGCACTCTTTCTTTATGAGTTTAAACCCCCAAAACGCCGTCAAAACAATACGTTATTGTTAAGTTAAACCATATTTAATAATTTGTATTAAACCACCTAAATCATAAGAATCCCAAGTCATTATTATGATTATTCTAATCGAACTCAAATTCGAGTCACTCACCTTTGCCCGTAGGAAAGTTGTTGTTTCGTCACCCGTTTGATCCGTTGCCATTCGAGACTTGCCACACCTATCTTGACAACAATCAAACTTGCAAACCATTAGAACACATAACCGGGATGTTCATCCCTTTAATACGTATGTATTAATCATCCACCCATAACATGTGTTCTAACCACCATTCTATAGCATACTTATAATAAACGGGTTACTTCTACCCATGAGACCTGTCATCACCCATTTGACCTATTATTACCCGTTCTTTTTCAACCACAACTATGGGTCAAAGTTGTCAATTCAACATACCCCATTTAACAAGTAATGGTCTTTTGGTTATAAACCAAACCATGTTAATCCCACATATCCTTCCGACCCGTTAAAGTGATTAACTTAAAAAAATAACATTCACATATGTAATTATGTTAACCCTATTCACCATTAGCTTTTCCAATTCTCTTTCTTTATTAAACACTCCATGATTATCGACAAATCATTTTAATCAAGTAAATATTATAAAATCTCTCAATTAACATCATTTATTTGGTTTAGATATTTCATCGAACACCTTGTAGGCATAAACTTTAAATCACCATTTTTATATATATGAACTTCCTTAATCCTCCCCAACATCAAATATGTTTATTTTCTTTGTTTTCATAATGTTTAATTCATTAGCTAACATCAAAATCCTACTTTAATTACTCAATTTCATCATTTACATGTTAAATGCTAAATCCAACATAATCACCATGTTTACACCCCTATCATGCCAATTCATAAAATTTAATCATCCAAACTAAGACATGCAATTATAAATCACGACCCCATTCATAATCAAACATTATAACACATAAATTAAGTATTTCTACACCCAATTTCATACTCAAATCCCTAAATCCGTGAGTTTAGGTTCACCACTACAATAATCCTAATTTGATGAGTTTCATCATTTAATCTCAGGGGAATCACTTACCAGGGCTTTATAATCGAATTAGACGACATAATCCAGCCTTATCCCTCTCCGATTGAAGCTGGAAAAGAGGATTTATCCCCCTCCCTTTTGCGATCGTGACTCACGACCTCACAAGGTCGTCGACCCCCTACCAGACACCTCCCCTGATTTTTTTTTCCCTTATGTTTGTAATCTCCCCCTTATTATCACAACTCTAGATTTTTATCAAGTTTAGAATAGGAACACCCCTAAACCCCCATGTCTTAAAATAATCTCTTAACTATTTGAGTTCGGTGAAAGCCTTGATAATTAAATTATCAAGTATATTTCTCATTGATGCCAATATTTAATTTAAAATAATATCTCTTACACTTTATGGAAATCGGTATGTTACAACATCAATGTTCGTGTGCAATTATTAATTTTGATTTCTATTTGTGCATGTTATTTTACATATTGTTGGAGCATGTAATTCATTTCATAACAATAAATTAGAAGATTAAAGGGAACTGATATTAATGCAAATGTTTGTTATGTACTAAAATTAGTTACCACGATTTAGGATACACTAGAATTAGGCCTGGCAAACTGGGCGGGTTCAGGTCACATGTCAGAACGGGTTCGGGTCAGAACGGGTTATTTTAAAAAAATGATATTTTAGTTCGGGTCAGAACAGGTTCAATTTAAGCCACTCACATAATGAAAAATAAAGCAAGGTCTATAACCTGTTAAATAGAAGCCATTAATACAAATCTGAGAATGACACATATACCACGAAGCCATTAATACAAATCTGATGAATTAGTTGCAGAACAACACCTCCCATATTAGTTGCAGAGCAAAGTCAGTTTCTTTATCTATTAACTGCATCAAATTAGAAAAAAATAATATGAAATAATAAGTGCATTTACTTGAGATATTTTCATGGATTGATTCAAAGGGCAATTTAGACATTGTACATCTTCTAGAAAGAGATATAAACACTCACCCCCTTCCCCTCATCGATAATTAGGGTTTAAAACACCAGAGGCCACACACGAAACCCCTGAAATGGCGACTCGCGTTCTTCTTCACACTCTTCTATCATCCGTCAATCAAAACCTAATCCCTCGTTCCTTCACCAATTCTTCTTATTTCCTACGATTCTGTCCTATCATCATCATCGCCGCCGCTAATTTCCATCAGTCCTCTCTTGCGGCGACAAATGTCCGTGCGTTCTCGACACGCCCGACCACATCTTCTTTGAACAATTCGAACCCTAATGCGAATTCAAGATCTGGGGTGAGATTCGTGCGACGAGGGTGGTCGGAACTGGAAGATAAGATGGCTTTGTTGTGGTCTCGTCAATGCAGCTTGGATGGGGTGGTCTGAACCGGTAGTCGTCGGATTTCTGGGTGAAAAAGAGGGAGCAGGGAGAGAGATCGAATGAGATGCAAAGGGAATGAGTGGATGACTGAATGAAAATGTCGGCCAAATTTTTTACATGACCCAGCTTGACCCGTCTCCTCTTTTTACATGGCCCAGCTTGACCCGTCTCCTCTTTTTAAATGGCCCAGTTTGACCCAATGACTTGTATTTAAGTGTCCAAAATAACCCAAATTAAAGTGTTTGGGTGAAGTTTGCCAGGCCTAACTAGAATATATATATATATATATATAGGGGATGTATCAAATGAAAACCCTATATTATTGTGAAAACCCTTAAACTCTATATGGACCACATATTCATTTCCTAATAATTTAATAAGTGGTCAAGATTAATCCTGAATTTTTTATTATATTCCAAAACAAATGTGTGGCTAGGAATAATTAAAGGGGTAAAATGGTAATTTTAACCTTTTTTTCTTCTTTTTTTTTTATTGAATCAGGATTTTAATAAAAATTAAAATCCTTAAAACAATTGAAGAACATTCTTTTTAAATATGTGTAAAAATCAAATACACATGTTTAAAAATCAAATAAACCTAAACAAAATAACGATTAATCATCAAAACATGAAGAACAATTCAAGAACAGGTTTTTTACACATGAGAAAAAACCTAAAAAACAAGGTTTATGAACCTAAAACATATCCATAAAACCAATAATTACACTGTATATATAGAATAAAATCAAATACACATGAATAAGAACTCTTTACACAAGTGTAAATTCAGTTTACACTATGTAAAAAATAAAATACACAAGTGTAAAAATGAAATACACAGGTGTAAAAATGAAATACACAAGTGTAAAACATAACCTCAAGTTCACAAACACCAACTTCTTCATATCTGAAGCTCAATATAAAAACATTTTAGATATGTGTAAAATCTGTTTACAAATGAATTTACATATCTTTCCTTATTCACAACTCAGATCTGGATTATTCAACATGTCCTGAAAAAGAAACAAAGAATTAACGGTGATTAGTAATCTGAAAAAAGAAAAAGAAACAAAGATTTTACCTGTGTTTGTAGATGTGTAAAATTAGTTTACACTTGTGTAAATTTAGTTTATACATGTGTAAATTCATTTTACACCTGTGTAAATTCATTTTACACCTGTGTAAATTCATTTTACACCTGGGTAAAACCTAATTTACAGCAGAAAACGCAACAACATCTGGGCTAATATTTTTTTGTAAAAAGTCATAATCTTTGAGCACCTATTACATCCCCAATTTTGAAATACCCCATCTATAAGCACAGTGAAAGCCACTATTAACTGAAAACTCTTTCTCTCTCAAAATTGAATAAAAGATTGATTGCAAGTGAATCTTCATGGTTTACAGACATGTAATGTTGGGAAATCTGTAAATCATCTACGAAACTCGAAGTCATACAAATTCTAAAATTCAGAAAAAGCGGAAGTCAATCCAAAAATATAATCCATTTTCCCACAAATTGAAGAACTTGATTCACAAATGATTTCAGATCTACGATTCACAAAAAAAAACATTAAAACAAATAACAACTTCCAATTGTAAATAAATTCTGAAAAAAATGTTACCTCTTTATTTTCTGGATCTACTACATTTTAGATCAAAGAACAAGAACAGTGCCAACTCGTGAATCGGGTTTTAGAGAAGAGCTCAAACGAAAGAACCTGTTCTACAGAACAACGCCGTGACCTGTTAAAGCACGAAGCCCAAATCGTTGCTGAATATTTGATGTTTTGTTGCTATCGTTAAGAAATCTGCTAATTCTAGATCGAAGAACAAGAACAAGAAAACTGCAACTTCCAGATCTAGGGTTTCTTCGATCGGAAACCTGCAAAAAAAAAAATTACAGATCTAGAATCAAATCTGAAATGGACACATAAATCTTCGATCGATGATGCCTAAAGGTACTTGTTAACCTTACAAAACTCAGATCTAGGGTTTCAAGATGCGTTGGTTGTGGAGTTCTCACGGTGGTGATCGACAATATGCTACAGAACAAATAACCTTCAATTTCGACGAGTTTTGCCTTCATCATCGGTTGGTGAAGAAGTGATTTCAGGTTTTTAGTTTATTTTCAGGGTGGTGATCTGCTCGTTTGACTAGAGAAAGGGGAAAGAAATGGGGATCTGCTCATTTGATTAGAGAGAGGAAGAAGAAACCGAGAATGAAATAGAAAGAGAGTATATTTAAGCTTTTTAGGAGAAAGCAAAATGACATTAATGTCCCTGGATGATTAAAAAAAGCCAAAAATTAAATAAATGAAATGTGTGGTTAAGATTGGGTTTAAGGGTTTACACAATAACACAAGGTTTTCATTTGATACGTCCCCTATATATATATATATATATATATATATATATATATATATATATATATATATATATATATATATATATATATATATATATCAATTAAACATAATGCATACATGCATGTATTATGTTCTACCCAGATATTTTGAAAAATTACATCTTACTCGTTTTACTAAAGTAATCAATTTTAAAATAGAAAAAAGAAATTATAACAATCACCTGTATTGTTTAATACTTACATAGCAATGAAAATACCAAAGTAAATAATATTTACTAAATATACAAAATAATGATGGCGTCACGTCAAATCTTCACGAATACCCACTTGGTAACTACCCATTTTGTGAACTCATAACCATACCCACGTTCATAAAGATCAATACATGAAAATACCCTTTTACCCCTTATGAATTAGAAAAAGGAAAAATAATATAAATAAAATGATTGGTTTAAGATAGTTCTTATAGTTCTCTTAAAGAATAGATCCCTAATAATAATAATATTAATCTTGAATAGGAAATGTTTCACTTTTTTTGCGACAGATGAATGTATTTTTTTTGGTTTTTGAATACTCGTGCATTTTCGTTTTATTGATCTCCAACCAGATATGAAGCATCTTTTTAAAATTTCAAGAAAAAAATGGATCTTGATTTTACTTAAATCGATATCACTACAAATAATTTGGGTTTATCAAATTCATTGATGTTTAACAATGTAAAACGTTATTACTTGGAATACAAAAATTTGATGCAACTTTTATATTTTTTAGAAGTTTTGTATTTTTAATTATAAAAGTTAATCATAGTAAATAAAAAATAGAAAAAGAAACTAACATCGAAGTTCTAAACTTCAATCCTGACCACACATTATAAATCGAGCGACTGATATAATATATCATATATTAACTAAAGTTGTTATTATGAATTATGATCATGTTCTTTATTGAATTGTAATCTTATGTTAACTAGATTATAATGCAAATGGAGCCGGAAGAAGGAGAGATAGTCGGTGATGGAGATTGGCATGATGTGGTGAATAAACGAAACAAGAGGAGACCTCCAACAACAAAACGGCGGATTACTCCAGGTACCATCACTTTTTTTGTTTCAAACCTACCGGATGACGTCTCAGAAAAGGGAGTGGGGTAGGTGTTTAGCAACCATGGAAGGGTGGTGGACGTGTATGTGGCTAGGAAGAGAGAGAGTGTGGGAAACATTTTTGCATTTGTCAAATTCTCAGGTGTTAAGGATATCCTAGCCTTGGAACAATATTTGAAGGAGGTTAAGTTAGGGCACTCAAAACTCTTTGTTAGGCTGGCGAAATTTGAAGTCGGGGGCAAGAAAGTCAATCAGGTTAACATGATCAAGGCTAGTCATTCCAAAGGAAAGATGGTATGGAGGCCTGCTAATGGCGATGCAGTCAGGCAAAAAAACAAATTGAGGACAAGGTGGTGCATCATTCCGAGATGTACTGGTTGGCGGAAACTCCGGCTTGAAAAAATTGTCGGCTGTAACGGTGGAAGAAACAAACACAGTTATGGCAAAACTAGTGGGAAAGGCCGACGAGTTTCAGATTTACAATACTTGTGCAATCTACAAAACTTAATAAAACAGTTTGAAGATGGCCCGGTTATTTGTTATGTCGGAGGGCTGCATGTTTTATTATCATTCAGGAACAAGAGTTTGGCTTTGGAATTCATGAACTCTCAAAAAACAGCCTGGAAGGAATGGTTCAGAGAAATGAAGGTGTGGGAGGAGCAACCAGTGACCTTTGAAAGGATTGTGTGGATACGGGTATACGGTCCAGCTGTGGGATAGGGATACGTTTAATACAGTGGGAAGAAGGTATGGCGAGATCGTACGTAGTTCATGTGCCTCATGGAAGGATTTTGATCTGTCTTATGAAGTCATGGGTATTCTGGTCAATCATGGGGAAAGAATTAGAGAAGCAATAGAGTAACAACATCTGAACTCCACGTTCAGGTGTTGGATTGTGGAAGAGGAAAGTGCTTGGGTTCCGAACTTTCTGGGCGGTACGAAGGAAGTTCGTGGGTCGGAGCGGCAGACAAAAGAAGTGAGTTCCAGGTCCCCGGTACAATCACCAGAATCGGAGGCAGGGAATTTGGATTCGCCGGAGATGGAGATAGATCAACAGTCGACGCCAGAGATAGTTTGAAGAGTCGCAGGATCTTGGGGCAAGGAATCCTCGTGTTGAAAATACAAATGAATTATGGAAGGAGGCGGTCCAAGAATTATCAGATAATAGAACAAAAAGCGTGGGGGAACAAAATGATGCTCCAAGGAATCTGGAGGGAGAATTAAATGTCAATGGTGGGCCCCATGGTTTTAATGAAAGCGAAGAATCCTCGGTTAGATACTCACAATTCCTGGTAGATGATACGAATCCTAGGCCCACCCTGGGGAATAATATTGGGCCCATCTCGGAATCATTTTGGTCCAGTATCCTTAGGCCCAGTAAGACATTAACAAAAAAGGCGATTCCTGACCTAAATCTCTCCGATGAAGTCTGTCGAGAAAAAAGTAGAAATAATAGAAAGATGGGCTTTCATATGCATAAAAATTAGAGGAAAAAGGGGGTGCTCGATGTGGGAGGTCATCTCGATGATACCACTCGTGGGGTTGAGGACGTCTCTCAAACCGAGGATTGGTCGGAGGAGTCTGACAAAGAGTTGATTGTAGATGAGAATAAAGGTCTGTCGGCACAAGAAGTTGGGAAGGAAGTTGCGGATACAATCAAGGTTGGTCAAGGTGTGGGAATCCAATTGGATGGGTTTGAAGAAAGAGTTACGGAGCTCGTAGCTGAATTGGTGAACCAAAATAGGTCTCAATGAATTGTGCGACCTTAAACATTAGGGGGGCTGGCCGGACAGCTTAGGCCGAATGGGTCAGGCGGACCAGGAAGGAAAACAATGTCGACTTTGTTGCAATCCAAGAAACACAGATACAAGGTATGTCAGAAACTCATATTCAAAACCTTTGGGGTAATGGTACATTTGATAAAGTAACGGTTGACTTGATGGGTAGATCAGGCGGGTTACTATCAATGTGGAATACCTCTTTTTTCCAAAAGAACTTGGAGATAAAAAACCAGAACTTAATAGTGGTGGGGGAAATATTGTTGGTCGTGAAGAGGAATTCTTTTATGTAAATGTGTATGCCCCAAACAAATCAGGGAGGCGAAAAAGGCTTTGGGAGGAATTAACAGTTATTATAAATTCCTTGGATGGTTTGTTTGTGTTAATAGGGGACTTTAACGAGGTGAGAGTTGAAGAGGATAGATTTAATTCCATTTTTGACCCAAATAGTGCTTTGGTCTTTAATAATTTCATTGCAACTGCTGGTCTCATTGAATATCATATGGGGGGCGTCACATACGTATATGCCGGCTAATGGTAGCAGTAGTAGCAAACTAGATTGATTTTTAGTTTGTGATACGTTTATGCAACAATGGCCAGAGGCTGCGGTCATGGCTTTAGCTAGGGAGAAGTCTGATCATAGACCATTAATCTTATCAATAGTGGAAAAAAATTATGGTCCAATCCCGTTTCGGTTTTTCAATAATTGGCTTGAAGAAGGGGGTTTGGAGGTTATAGTAAAAAATTGTTTGATTGAGCCGGTTGAATTCAAGACAGCAAGTAGTGAGGCGTGTGGTCGTCTAAGTAAGTTAAAGGACGAGCTTAAAAAATGGATAAAACAAAGAAAGGAGGATGATACAAAATGTATTGATGCGGCGAAGAAGCTGGTGGAATCCCTAGAATTGGAAGCTGAAAAAAGACTCTTAAATCAGGAAGAAAAGTCAATGAAAATGGAGGCTAAATGCAAAATTGTCCAACATGATCAGGCAGTCCTAAAAGATCTGAAACAAAAGTCAAAACTGGCGTGGGTCAAACATGGTGATGAAAATTCTACCCTTTTTCACAAAACTATAAATAACCACTCAGCAAAAAATAGAATCGGGGGGGGGGGGGGGGTCATGATAGATGGAGTCTGGATATCGGATCCAAAGTTAGTGAAGGATTGCTTTCGTAAGTACTATTTGGATAGGTTTAAGGAACCGATGGCGGATAGACCTAAGTTGGCCGGGGGTGGTTTTAAAAGACTTTCAGGTGATCAGGGGGCATCTTTGACAGTCCCTTAATCCTAAATGAAATCTATGCTTAGGCCAAGAAAGACAAAAAACCAGTTTCCTTTTTCAAGGTTGACTTCGAGAAGGCGTATAACTCCATTAATTGGAAGTTCCTAATTAACATCATGACGCATATGGGTTTCCCAACCAAATGGAGATGTTGGATCATGGGAATATTGTTTAATTGTTACACTAAGGTGTTAGTGAATGGCTCTCCAACAGAAGAAATTCAAATGGAAAGGGGATTAAGACAAGGCGACCCCGTGTCCCCTTTTTTTGTTCATTCTAGCTATGGAGGCACTCAGTGTAATGATGAAAAAGGCTACATCAGAGGGCCCATTCAGGGGCATCCAGTTACCAAATCATGGTCCATTAGTCTCCCATATGTTTTATGCAGACGACGTAGTATTTGTTGGTGAGGGAGATATGGAAAATCTAAAAACTCTGAACCGGATCATCCGATGCTTTTATATTATTTCGGGCCTAAAGGTGAGTTATGCAAAAAGTAAATTATTAGGGGTGGGGGTGGAGGATCAATACCTGCCTGAGGTGGCAAATGAGATGAGTTGCAGGATATGATCTTTCCCTTTCAATTACTTGGGAATGTTAGTAGGAGTAAACATGAATTAGGTGGCCCATTGGAAACCAGTAATAAATAAGTTCCACTCCCGGCTGTCAAAATGGAAGGCGAGGTGCATGTCCTTTATTGGACGTGTGACGATGGTGAAATTTGTCCTAGGTAACTTTCCATCGTATTACATGTCGATATACAAAATGTCGATAAAGATTTTGAAAACCCTAGATGGAATTCGAAGGAATTTCCCTTGGGGAGGAAGTACGGCAAATCAAAGTAAAATTAGATGGATTGTGTGGGAGCGGATGGTAGCATCAAAAGGTAGTGGTGGCTTGGGTAAGCAGATGAATATGGCCATGTTATTGAAATGGTGGTGGAGATTTAGGGAAAAAATGACCAATTATGGGCACAGGTGATTCTAGCCTTACATGGAAGGAAGTGGGGGTTGGATTTGATACCATCGGATAATCGGAGTTTGGAAAAACATAGCAAAAATTGAGAATGATCTATTGAAAGGTGGGGTGTCTGTGAAAGAGAAGCTGATAGTAAATATGGGAAAAGGGGATAAAACCCGGTTTTGGCAGGACGTGTGGCTTACTAACTTTCCCCTAAAAGAGTTGTTTCCTAATGTCTATAGTCTTGCAGTTGATAAACAACGGTGCGTGTTGAACTACTATAAATGGAGCGGTCAAAACAGAGTTTGGGACTGGAAATGGACCAATCTTCCAACCGAGCAAGGAACAAAAAATGAAACAGAGGAGCTATTAAATCTGTTCAGCAGTTATAATCTTAAAGATAAAGAGGACTCTTGGGTCTAGAAGGTAGATGGGGAAACAGAGTTCACGGTGAAGGTGGTCAGAGAGGAGTTGGACAAGGCGGCTAACTCTCACCAACTCAATCCAGTAATGCGGTGGAGCAATTGGGCAGTTCCTAAAGCAAGCACCTTCACCTGGAGAGCCATCGATGGGAGAATTCCGACAAAAGACCAATTACTTAAACGAGGGGTCAATACCGGAAGTATAAGATGTCCACTTTGTGGGATTGCGGATGAGTCAGCGGATCACATGATGGTGTCCTGTCTAGTTACAAAATCGGTATGGTGGTCGATTGGGAGATGGGTCGGAATGCAAGAGGTGACCACCTGTAACTCGGTTAGAGAATTGATGGTTCAAACCAATGAGATGGCGGTACCAAAACGAAGGAAGAAGACATTAAACGGTGTCATAATTACAACATTGTGGTTGTTGTGGGTACACCGGAACAACAAAGTATTCAGGTGGGATCCTTTTTCTAGAACAAAAATAGTGGAGGAAGTACAGGCAACATTTTTAAATTTGAAGGTAAGGGCTAGGTTGTCGGATTTGAGGTTACAAACTTGAGTATTGTATGGCTTGAAAGCATTATTGGTGTAATTGGTTTTTGCATGTAATCTGTCTCATCTAGTGTCTTAGTAGTGGTGTGGTGAATAAAGAGGCAAACATTTTTGTTAAAAACAAAAAAAAAACTAAAGTTATAAAAATACAATTTAGAATTTTTATATTCAAAAATAAAAAAACCGACAACCTATAAACCGAGCAATTGCCCGAGTAAGTAACCGTCTAACTGCAAAAGTGAGCAATGTTTGATAAATAAGGAAAGTATAAATGCAACAAAAGCGTTGTACTTGGACACTATTACTTCAAATTAATTAGCCTAATCTTATGGCATATAATATTTTTTTTCTTCAAAAAACAATGATTTGTTTGTAATAGAATGGAACCTCTAAATTCTAAAAGCAATAATTTAGTAAAATCTTTATATTTATGTAAACTAGAAAATTAGCCCCACGCTTCGCGGCGGCGAGAGTAGGTGTCATTAACATGGCTAGACACAAAAAAACGTGGTTAAGTACATAAAAGAAACGTATGAAGTTACAATGACTCTATTATGGAGATTGAAACATAGATAAAAGATAGTTATATAATGGAACCAATGTTTTTCAGTTGGTGTCGTCTCATTCTTTGCGGTACCAACACGTTACCGTTAGTCAATATAACCCACGACACCTAAAAACTACCCTTCATTGAATACGTATACTGGGACGTCAAGAAAAAAAGTAATTAACGAACGAAAGTTATAGAGTAAAATTAGATTATGTATACTACAAGGGGTAAATGTGAAGTTTTAAAAAATTAAGGGGGTTAAAGTGCCAATTTACAAAGTTAAGAGTCAAATTTATCACTTTCTCAAAGTTGAGGGGTGGTGTCACCGACACTTCCTATTAAGTTTAATCATAATTAATAACATTTATATACTTTATGGTTATATTATCGTATTAATTTTGGAAAAAATAATAATCTTACTACTCTAATAAATGAAAATTTTTTCAGGACATGTGTCACTCTCTGGTTACTCCTCATCTTTATTTCCCGCCTCTCTCTCCTATTAAATATTAGATTTTCTATTTCTCTCTCCTATTAAATAATAATCTTTATATTAATAAATCTAATTACGGATAGTTATTATTTAATTATAAATAGTTGTTATATCATCAATTAAATGAACTTAATATGAACTAATACTTATCAATTAAATAAAAAAAATAATATTTAGTTCAAAAAAATGTTTTAAAAACTAACTTAACAGACATTATAACTGTCACGACAAATTACATTTTTTTAAAACATATTTTGACAAATGTATTTGTTAACAAATTACATTATATTTTATTCAACCGATTTAATATACTGGTTTATTCAACCCGTGTCTTACACGGGTTTTTTAAAATATAAAATTTTTATTACTAAATATATAATATTTTATTTATTTAACCCTATACACGAGATTTTAACCTAGTATGAGAATAAAATACAAGTCACTTGTGTAAAGTCTAAGAGTCACAAAGTAGCGGTTCAATATCAGTAATAGTAAGATGAATAGTAAAAGAGTCGTATTATACTCATAACAGAGAGGATGAAAATTAAAAATAGATAATTCGTTAAAGATTATACCATACCATGAGTCACAATGGTGGCTTGTCATTTGGAATTTCCAAGAGACATGAATTTGATCCATAACACTTTACATATGTCTCACTTCAGGAAGGTCCATATAGATTAAACATATATTGTATCGTTGTTTGAGACCATGCTTGGTGCGAATTGAAGCTAATCTATGTAAAGGAACTCATAGTTCTAGTTGTCCAAAAGATTAAATGACAAGGAACAAAACTATTGGACTAGTTAGCATATAATGAAAGCATAGAAGATCCGACACTACGTCTCGACCAAATGATGAGCTAAATAACATTGTTTGTGGTTGTTTAAAAAGATTTTGAGGAAAATGTATTGTTAATGGGTTTGGCTAAAATGAAACTTAGAAGCTTATGTTTTGACTTTAAAAGTTGTATTTAAGAGAGAAGAATTTAAAAGGAAATGGTTCAAAATGCTAGGGTGTAACAGTCTAGATGTTAGAACATCGATGTTGGTAACCTGGTTAATGGACCACTCTATGTGCGTGGAGTGGGGGTTGAGCCGTTGTCGTACGCCATTCCGACATTCGTTTAGTGGTGTGCATGGGTCGGTTTTGACCCAAACTGAACCAAAATCGAAAATTCAGTTTCCGGGCTTTTGAAAACCGTTTAGTTTAAGTTTTTGGTTTTTACGATGGGTTGAGTACTTGAATTCAATTTCGTTTTTTTTACCGGACTTGAAGTTTGGCCCAAAAAAACCCCAAATTAATGACATGTGCAATGTGCTTAAATCTCTTCCAGGAGATATATGACATGTGGTTAAGTCTCTATCGTTAAAAAATATTAATTTTATTTTAATATATATCTATACTATATAATAAATAAAGGTTTTTGCATTCCACGTTTCGCCCTCATATTCATTCTTACCATTTTTTCTCGTCTCTCTCTGTTATTTAATGCACTTCTATATTTTAATAATAATATATATTTTTTTTAAAATACTAATTATACTAATAAAACACATTTATTTTAAATTATCTCTTATCACAAGAAACTTTAAAAGTTAATTATATAACTTTTATTTTCAATCAAATAGTAAATGAAAGTCAAATTATATTGAATAGTAATTAATGTATTTTTAAAACTCAGTTATATATATATATTAATTTTATATATTTTAAATTTGTTTTCTATCCTTACTATATGTAATATATTTTTACACATGTAAACTATACACATAAAGATTTAAAAAAATTATGTATTGATATATATTTCACACCGTGTGTAGACACGGGATCTAAACTAGTGTATATATATATATATATATATATGAATTAATTACACGGATGCCCTTGTGGTTTAGCAAGATTTCACTTTTGGTCCCTAGGAATGGGAAAATACAAGTTTGGCCCAATAGTTTGCACGATTGTAACACTAATGGCCTCTGGGTTGGATGTCCGTTAAGTTTATCCGTTAAGTGAGTATAAAATGACCAAAGTACCCCTTGTATTAAAAAAAATAAAAAACAAAGATTGTAAATCATAAAACCTATCCCCAAACACCCCATTCCTTCATCCCCAAACTCCCACCTTCCTCCACCACCTTACTCAACCGCCGCCACCGTCACCACCCTCATATGCATTTATCAACTTATTCTCTTGTATATTGAATTACCTTATGAATTGAATAGTAATTTTGATTTTTTATAAATTTTTTGTCCAATCTCCCCCATACTATGTATAATATATGTTTTTAACTCGTTTCATTTTCTAATAGTTTCATTTTTCGGATCCGGTATTGGTATTCACGTTTATGCTTTCGACAAACCTCAGAGCCGGTATTGGTATTCGCATTTATGTTTTTTTATGCTTTCAACTAACCGAAAATAACATAATTGCTGGTATTGATATTATCGGGATGAGTATCGGTGTGCGCTTCTACGTTTTTTGACGGTCTGCATTACGCGGGGAAAAAACAACCAAACTCCCGCCGCGAAACGGGGGGTGGAAAAAAACTTGTTATATTTGATAAAATTGATCTTCGATCTTTTGTTTTTTGAAGTTTGGTCACAAAGTTTTTTTTTCTCCCTCAACTTTAACTAAACTTAAATTATGGTGATGTTTTTAACCACTTTTACCATACGTTTCTACGTTAATTTTAGTTGAAGTACAAACATACAAATCATCAAAACTAATCAATGGTTTCGTTTTTATGCGCAGTGACGGTTCATCTTCTCATACACCGTTGTGACGTTGTTTTTTATCTACGTCTGAACATAAACTTTATTATGAACCAAGCGTTACAGATATTTTACAGTATCAACATCCCCGCTTTAACACACAAGTTCACATCTACTAGTTTTATAGTTTTAGCGGTGTCTAAATTATTCATTAATAACTTTAAGACCCTTTGGTAGTATTATAATTTGAAATCAATTCCTATTTTTCATGTCCAATCTATTTTGATGGGATATAAGAACTTTAAGACCCTTTGGTAATATTATAATTTGAAATAAATTCCTATTTTTCATGTCCAATCTATTTTGCAACCACCAAACCAACAAACAACAAAACAAATTACATAAAACTAAAACGAACCCAATCTAACCACGATATATCTTTGAACTTTGACCTATTTTTTACCCACAGAAACCTCAAAACTTTTACATCTTCAATTATCTTCTTGACTTTGACCGGCATGTTTGAGAAGATTATTGTACCTAAAAATTGTCATGCGTGTTAAAGTGGGGGATGTATCAACATCCCGGTTTAACTTTTTCGTTTAGCTCAAACCCAAACCCGTTTAATTTCGTGTCATGTAAAAATTGTCAGCCATATTGAAAACTGAAAGGTTAGCGCTGGAAAGTGAAAACTGAAAAGTTAGCACTGGAAAGTGGAAAATGAAATGTTAGGCTATCTAAGATTCTAATTTAATTTTATATATTTAATCATTCAAAAATATAAAATTATATAGTTTGATAAATATGTTATAAACATGTTGTGTTAACATGTCAACCATTTAACGCGACTAGTTAAACGGGTCTAATCAGGGCCGGTCCCGAGAATCCTCAAAACGTTTTGGGCCAAGGAAACATAAAAAAAAGCGGACCCCATAATATAAACTCATAATGGCAAAATCAAAAAGTACAACAAACGAATAATGATTAACAAATCATACATAACGATTAATAAATGGATAATACAAGTTGGACCTTTTATAATTTATAAATGAGTTAATAGGATAAATGGATAATACTAGTAGTGAGTCTTTTTTAATTTATAAGTGAGTTAATAGGATAAATGGATAATATAAGTTAGGCCTTTTATATAAATACATTTAAATATATATAATTTTTTTGAAAACTACGGGCCCCTTAGAAGACCGGGCTCCAGACGGTCGCCCTCCCCCCCCCCCCCCCCACAAAGGGCCGCCACCGGGTCTAATCGTGTCATAAACAGGTTAAGCCCATTTAGACATAATTTAATCATGTTGACCCTTTATAACCCATATCAGTTTAATTCAAACCTAAACTGCTTAATTTCATGTCGTTTAACGGGCCGTGTTAGAAATTGTCAGCCCTAGCTAAAGTCTATCATGTCGTTTAACTCTTAACTTTCACCTTAATTGACAAGTGCAGCAAATATTACTTGTTATCGGTAAATGAATCATGGATTATTAAAATCCAATCTTCCTTAAAACAATAAATATAACTTATTTAAACCCTTGAAACTAATAATAAATATAAATAAAGTTTTTTTAATAACGAGTTTAAAAAGATTACTACAATAAAAGAAAAATCCATACAAAAAACCAAATTAAAAATCAGTTGCTATTCAAAAATAACTTTCATATTTAACCATAAACGACGACGTCAAAAACTATAATGAACATTCTCTTGCTCTATAAAAATCATTTTATACATGACAATAATTAATACACATAAATATTAAATATCAGAAACAATAAAATAACAAATAAGAAATGGACAAAAAACCACTGCCAGGTGTAAAAATATCTATACTAATAAATAAAGATTTAAGTTAGACACTTGTCACTTTCTCATGCATTCTTAAATTGGTTTTTCCGTCTCTCTCTCCTAATTAATACACATGTATCTTATTAAATAATAATGATATTATAAATATATTATTAAAGAAAAATACTAATTATGTTAAATAAGAATATATATATATATATATATATATATATATATATAATAGGAAATAAAATATAACTAATTAAAGAAAAATACTAATTTGTTATATACACACATTTTCACTTGATATATTTCGAGACGGTCATAAAAGTCTGACAAGTTAGACGATCATAATAGTCTGACAAGTTATGACGTATTTACAAGTTTATAAGTTATATCGTTTTCAATATACAACCCGTGTAATACACGAGATTCTAACCTAGTTTTTTTAATATAACAAACAATAATCCAACAGTAACATGAGGTAAAAAAAAGCAGTTATTGGTTGAGATTAAAGTGCCTGATAATAAGGACGGAGCAGACTGAAAGTGAGCGCGTGGATCCCAACGCGCCCCGGATATGCGTTAACCTCGGAGGGTGGCGGGGAACAGCCTGGTTTGCCTGCCAATTTAAAAACCATCACTCTCTCTGTGTTGGCATTATTTTATACCTCCCCTACGTATGGATATTGCGATTGATTGATCGAGTGCATCCAGGAAAAGCGATAAAGAAACCCCCATTAACAATTAACAATTATAATCACGATTTCTATTTGCATGTTGTTCCAAATTAGCTACAGAAATGGGTGTGTACTGTGTTAATTTATGAATGCACATAAGGTGTTTGATGAAATGTCTGAGTGAGAAATAAAAAAAATAAATATTCTGACACGTTCATTTCAGTAGTGTGTGACTCTTTATAGTATATATATAAATTGTTGTCAAATGCACATGGCCTTTTGAGCTTCTTCCCTTCTCTTCTCTCCCACAATAGTTTTTATTTCCTCCTCATCACATGGTTTGTCTCACCACATTCTCTCTCTATGATTAATTCAATTAGCTTAATTGTTTTGTTTATTCATTGACTGGGTGTTTGTGGGATACTTTCCAGATCTACAGAGAAAAAGAGGCTGCAGAGGATGACAAGGTCAGATGGGTTTCCCCTTATGCCTTTGATCTAAGTGGCACCGGTTAACAAGCTTATTGGGTCTTTTTATTTGTGGGTTTTGGCCATCTTTCAAGGATTTTGAGCAGTGTTGATCTATCTTGTTTGGTGTTCATGCTGTTCTTCAAGCATGGATTGAGAATTGAGAATTTCTGGATTGTGTTGATGAGCAGTATATATTGGTGAGTTTTGTATCTCAATTCAAGAATTATATTTCATTTAGAATCTTCTCTTGGCATTTGTGAATTCCATCATCACGTTTTTGTACTGAAACAGAAGACAATTTTAGTTAGGATGGTTACAGGTAGATATTATTATAATCTCTACTGTTCCTGATGTCTTGTGTAGATAGAAAGGGCCACCTTGGTCCACCATGGTTCCTTAGTTTTGTTAAGGCTAGGTAGGGAAATTTTGGAATTTTGCTTATTACATTTCTAATCACCAAATAATAACTTTACCGAATACTTCTTTTGATCTTGATTTCATAAATTTGTAATTGTAGATTTCAATACTAGTTTTTGGTCATTTGGGTGTTCGTAAAATGGTGCACGAGATGGAGGATGACCATGTTGAAGATATGGAGGTTGAAATACTATCTTCAATGTGGCCAGAAGATATTGATGAAGCTGGAAAAAAGTTCAATGTAGAAAGGCCAGGTGTCCATGACAATATGTTAGATGATCTTGCCTTCATTGAAGAACCTACTATAGTTGATTTCAAACGGTTAGTAGAGCTTACAAGTTACAGTGAAAAAGGGTCATCACAATTAGCTTATCTTGTAAAAAACTGGGAATATAAACAAGAAAATGCTGTGAGACTTCTAAGGGAAGAGCTTGAAAATTTAAGCAAACAACAACGTCAAGTCGAGCTTAAGAAATTAGAAATATATGAGCAACATCGTTTTGAAGAGGAAAACTATGGAGGTGATAAACGTCCTGTTTCTGTGTTGGATGAAGTTTATGAAATATTTCAAGATGTCCCCAGAAAAAGAAATGATGTTATTTTTGAAAATAAACAGTTGGAAATAGATGCCGAGTATGATACAGTTACATACTGGAAGCAACAGGCTTTGCATTTGGGAAAATTATTGGAAGCAAGTGTTCAAAGAGAACAGATACTTTTGGAGAAACTGGAGGAAAGCATTGAAAATCTTGAAAAACAGTCTTCCCCTGTAGAAGAACTTTCCCAGATATTGAAAAGAGCTGATAACTTTTTACATTTTGTTCTCCAAAATGCACCTGTTGTTATTGGTCATCAGGTAGTTTTACTTTTTCAATAAGTTCTCTTTTATTGTTTTTGCTTTTGAAGTTTTTGTTTTACTTTCATTATCTTTTACTTTTCCTAATGATGGACTCATGACTGTTCTGTTTATTTTATATTTTTAGGATAAAGAGTTGCGGTATCGCTTCATCTATAATCATTTTCCAAGTTTACGAGAGGAGGTAGTATGATCATCTTTTATATAACACAGGTCATTAGTTTTTTCACCATGCCATTTCTTTTTTGTTTACAGTATTTTTAATTTTATGGCAGGATATTATTGGAAAAACAGACGTAGAGATATTCAAAGGTGGCGGTGTAAAAGAATCCCAAGACTTTAAAAGAGAAGTTTTGGAGAGAGGGTTACCAGCAAAGAGAGAAATTACTTTTGAGACCGAATTATTTGGAGCCAAAACATTCTTAATATATGTTGAACCCGTGTTCAGCAAAGATGGAGAGAAAATAGGTGTAAATTATATGGGCATGGAAATCACTGATCAGGTGAGAAAATATGTGTAAGTTGTATACATGGAATTATGTTTAATTCTTGTTTTTAAGCCCCCTTAATTTGACATGCTTCATGTCTCAATTTCTAAGTTGTAAAGTAGTTTGTTTGACTGGCAAAAGTAAACAGAACTGGATTATAGTTTTATAGTTAACTTCTTAAGTTGTAAAGTAGTTTGTTTGGCTGTCAAAAGTAAACAGAACTGGACTATAGTTTTATTGTTAGATTCTGTTTAAATGGTGGAGTTTCTTCTCGAAGACCTGATATGGGGGTTACGTAAAGATCAAGCAGTATAAGACCTTTGATGGTGGTGAAAGCTGGTCATATTTTTTTATAATTAACTATAATAATTAATTTCCTAATCATGTAACAGGTGAAAAAAAGAGAAAAGATGGCAAAACTTAGGGAAGAAATAGCTGTGCAGAAGGCCAAAGAGACGGAACTTAACAAAACTATTCATATTACAGGTTGGTAAGCTTCCTTTGCTTCAACCTTATCGTAGCATTTGGTAATCTTCAATAACAAGTTCTTTTAAAATATTCAGAACTTTAATTATTATTTTTTATTCTGCAAAACAAGAAAATATATCTTTTTATTTTTATCTTATTGGAGATTTTAATGAGCTTTTACCATGAATACTTTATGTTATTTGTACACAGAAAGTTCAGTGAGTTCTATTATATAATGTATTAAGTAAACATTATATATGATTCTATATACAGTATCAAAAACTCATATGAAAAGTCATTCCATTCCTATAGGCCAAGCAAACATGATAATTAGATGTGATGATTCATTCATTCCATTATCTCATGTATTTCGTTCCTCATTTATTCATTCCATACCAACCATTTAAACATAGATATAAGTTGATAAGATCTTTAAAGGGGTATTGAAATATCATAACCAAAATCAATTTCTTGTAGAGGAAACAATGAGAGCAAAACAAATGCTAGCAACCATGTCACACGAGATAAGATCTCCATTATCAGGGGTCGTTGGCATGGCAGAAATTCTATCAACAACAAAACTTGATAAAGATCAGAAACAACTTTTGAATGTCATGTTATCTTCTGGTGATTTAGTCCTTCAACTTATTAATGACATCCTCGATCTTTCCAAAGTTGAGTCAGGTAAAGTCTGGTCCTTCATAAATTGGTATTTTATATTTGGTATTTTTTAGTTAATATTTAGGGATTGTTCTCAGGAGTTATGAGGCTGGAGGCCACAAAATTTAGGCCTAGAGAGGTAATCAAGCATGTACTTCAAACTGCTGCAGCATCATTAAGAAAGATGCTAATTTTGGAAGGACATGTGGCAGATGATGTCCCAGTGGAGGTTATATTTTCAATATTAATACAAGTTTCTAAAAATATTAACCTGGAATCTGGAAATAGTCTCTTCAAAATGTTTATTACTTTGTATTTAAACATGTATATTGAAAAGAAAAATTTATAATTAATTTCTAGGTTATTGGCGATGTTTTACGGATTCGACAAATTCTCACCAACTTGATCAGGTATGACATCAACACTGTAAACTATTAATTTATGATTTTATATTAAAAAAATCTTTGCTAATCACAAAATTTGGAGGTTACCCAATTTTGTTAAATTTTTTTGTGCAGCAATGCTATCAAGTTTACCCACCAAGGAAAGGTTCAGATAAATCTTTATGTAATACCAGACCCACATCCTGAATGCCAACTGGAACCTAAGATAAATGAAGATGACTCAGCACAAAATGGACACGAGGATAATGAATCTCATTCACATGAAACTGTTGTGTGGATACGTTGTGATGTTAAGGATACAGGGATAGGAATACCAGGTACCTTTCAAAATATTATGTTTCTCATGTTTGCACCTAGTTTAGCTGTTTATTATGTTAAGTTACTAGATAAGGGATTTTTCCCTGTATTAACTATAATTTTTTTTTATTATCATGATGTCAGAAACTGCTTTGCCAAATTTGTTCAAGAAATACATGCAAGCTGGTGCAGATACAGCTCGGAAATATGGTGGGACTGGATTAGGTTTAGCAATCTGCAAACAGCTGGTAATGTTTTCTAGGTTGAAGTCTTTTGTGTGTAATTGTATAAAATGGGAACTTAATATGCTAATAGCAGATTCACGGGGTGTTTGCCTGTTTATTGTGGTCTGAAATTGATTATGCGATTAAATAATTAGATGCCGTGAAGTTGGCTATAGAAAATAGTGTTCGAATGAGTATCTTTTGTTTGAATTCTAGCAAGTGTTGGCAAATTCTAAGTATTTAAGAAACTAATAAATAAAATGATGAAAAAGGAAACTTACAAAATGAGAACAAATAAAAAGTTATTTATAATTATATATGATACATATATGAATTATATTTTAGTATTTATACGAGGTTAAATAACACCAATTTTCCAAACACAAATCCTTTCCATAACACAAATCCAAACACCCCTCAAATGCGTGAAAATGAATTTGATTTTTAACAACTGTCATCATGGTTCCTGCTGATTTACCACAGGTTGAGCTCATGGGAGGACATCTCACAGTGTCAAGCAAAGAACATTGTGGGTCCACATTCACGTTCGTTCTACCTTATAAAGTTTCACACACATGTGACAACTCAGATGATACCGATGGATTTGATGATATGGCTGACAACGAGTCATCAGATGATGACATCAACTGTGGCTTCTTCCAGTTCCAGCCACACACTTTAGGCTCTATTTTTTCCAACGGTTCTGGAATTGCACATAAAGCAAACACGAAAGAGATCAGCTTAATCGATGATGAATTTTCTTGTTTTGATACCTCATCAGAACCTGAAAGTTCTTCAAAGTGCAATTCAGAGAATGAAAACACAAATTGCATCAAGAAAGAAAAAGAGAATAATGATGATCTACCCGTGGCCTCATGCTCACCTTCTGATGAACATAGTTCTAGAAACATTCAAGAAATTCCCAAATCATACACGAAACCTAAGATTCTTCTTGTTGAAGATCAGGTGGTGAATGTGATGGTGGCACGAACGATGATGAGGAAATTGAATCAAGATATGGATGTTGTGAATAATGGAGCTGAAGCTGTGCGTGCTGTTCATCGTTGCAATTATGATCTCATTCTTATGGTACTTTCTTCATATCAATAAATTTTTTTGTGCCTACACTTGCAATATACTTCTGTTAAGTTTTAGTAATTACACTCTTTTCAACATGTTATGATAATTAAAAGTTCCCCACAATTCATATAGATAGAGGTATTTTACTACTATTATATCTTAAATGAGACATTAAATTTTCTGAAAATAGTTTTTTATTTTAAAAAATGTATACTTATAATTTACTCATTTTCTCATGTTATCCTTATAAATCTTGAGCTTTTTAAGTTTAACCGTTGGCATTCTGCTAACTAAGAAGTGCTTTAATTGTACGGACATTAAATTATGTGTTCTTTTGTTTGTGGGAGGGGGTATTATTTCTTTACACTGTAACCAAATTAAGCGTTCCAAGAATTATGATTATCAAAATTGGTCGGAAAAGTATGACCAAACTGTCCAAATGTGAAAGGATACTGCTGTTACGACTTACGTGACATATGTCTTTTTATAAATACCCCTGCTAAGTTAAAATTGATCGTCTTTGTTGATTTTGCATAATGTGCAGGATGTATGCATGCCTGTAATGGACGGCCTTCAAGCCACTAGACTAATTCGTTCATTTGAGAAAACTGGTAATTGGGATGAAGCAAGAAAGGCGGGAGTTGAGCTGGAAGATTCTCCTTCATATGATCAAATATTGGAAGGGCCCAGAAAAAGAATTCCCATCATCGCAGTAAGTACTGTGAATTTATCTATATTTTAATTTATAACAGCCGAAAATGGCATTACGGGCAACTTTCCAAGCCTCGTGCATTTGTCATATACATCCTATAAAAATTGCAACCTTAATATAAATCTTAGAGTCAAATGTCTAAAATGCCCTTCCTTCATAATACCACCGATGCATATCTTCTACATTGTAACTGCTGACTATGGGTCAAAATGTCGAATAGGTCATTTTATCTCTTAAAACTTTTCAAAAAGTTCTCACATAATAGATTTTAGGTCCTTCCAGTGTTTAGTAGTAACAATGACAGATCCTGGTACGAAAAGGTTTCTAGATTTACACAATGGTTATAATTTTATTAAAATTCTAATTGTTACTGTAAAAAAGTTTCGGGTATGAACATGAAGGCCTAATTACGTGTTGGTGTGGTGGGTTGAGTAATGGGTCAAAACGGGTAATTCTTTTGTACAAGTTGGGTTGAGTTGATCTAAACACTTTTTGTCCAAAATCCTTCAATACTTGTATAAATAATTAGTGTGAACATCATTACAAAAAATTCTAGCATTTCAATAATAATCTAAATTTTCAAATAAAAATGATTCAGACGGTTTTATACATTAAAAATACATTTTGGGTAACTTTCAGCCCAAGGGGACATCCTGGTGGTAAGGTGCCTTGCCTCTATTCAAGAGGCCAAGGGTTCAAATCCTGCAAGGTGCGGGTATAGGTGGTTTATAGGAGTAGATTAGGAGATGCTCTAAAAAAAAAACTAGACATGTTTAACCCGTTGACTTTCATGACTAATGAAACTTGATGGTGTTGACCAGATGACTGCAAATGCAATGTCGGAAAGTGCAGAAGAGTGCTTTGAGAATGGTATGGACTCATTTATAACAAAGCCTGTTACTCTTCAAGGTTTAAAACAATATCTTGAACAGTATTGTGTGGAGTAATATAACATCACCCTGTAAATATATATATATGTGTGTGTATGTATAGAAATGTGAGTTAGGAAAGTTTTGTAATCTATGTTTGGTCTTTTTCTCGTCCTCTTGCTTTCTTGATCTAATTTTACCCTTTTTTTTTCCTCTGAATGAGTATTATTTTTAGCTTAGCAAAATAAGTAGGATGGGTCATTTTGGTTATGTTTCAAGCACCGAGGATGCGTTAAATACCAATGGAGCTAAATATTTGTAGTCAGGTAAGCACGAACTGGTTGCTAATGATTCAAACACTTGAACAATTTGTGGATTAGTATTTATTTTTTGTATAATGCATCGGTATTTTTGTTGCAGCAAATATGTATTTTTTTTTCTCTAATCTTGAACTAGTTGTATGTAATGATGGCACATGTAGTGAAAGATAGAAAAAGAGACGGTTATACGGTTATAGAACCACCTTATGTATCACAAATTAAACAAGTACAAGTGTTTTTAAGGTTTAATGTTTTACGAACGAATTGCAGATGGTTACCAACTTAGTATTAGTCATAATACAAGGACTTAATAATACACTCTACCTTCTCTAAACCTAAAAATGAACACCAATTTAGCTCTCTTTTTATCGGTTTATTTATTATTATTTTTTTTTATAATTTTTAACTAAACCACATTCTATCACTTAAGGTTACATTCACATGATACTTGAAGGAACATGTAATAAAGCAAAGTTACATATATACTCAGCTGTAACCCTGTCACGAACTACTTTTTCATTTCTGGTGCTTTTAAGTTCTATCATGTTGTAACATCCTAGGCGAATCCCACATCGGCCGTGCACAAGAGAAATCCTTGGTTCATAAGAAATGTCCTGCCTCTTAAATTAATAACGCGTTTTGGGGCTTAATGTAGTGGATGAGAGGAGAACTCCACAGTTAAGCGTGCTCGGGTGGGAGTAATCCAGGGATGGGTGACCCCCTGGGAAGTTTTCACCCGGGCAACCAAAAACAAATCCGTGAGCTCTTAGTGGGCAAAGCGGACAATATTGTTGGTATGAGAGGCCGGATGTTACAAATGGTATCAGAGCCACTCTTGTGTCATGGTGGGGCAAACCTCAGCGATCACGGTTGAGTCCCCGGGGGTGTTCAGAAGGACACCTTAGGCGAATCCCACATCCCTGAATTGGATGGTGGGGCAAACCTCATCGAGGACGATGAGTCCAAAAGGGGGGGTGATTGTAACACCCTAGGCGAATCCCACATCGGCCGTGCACAAGAGAGATCCTTGGTTCATAAGAAATGTCCTGCCTCTTAAATTAACAACGCGTTTTGGGGCTTAATGTAGTGGATGAGAGGAGAACTCCACAGTTAAGCGTGCTCGGGTGGGAGTAATCCAGGGATGGGTGACCCCCTGGGAAGTTTTCACCCGGGCAACCAAAAACAAATCCGTGAGCTCTTAGTGGGCAAAGCGGACAATATTGTTGGTATGAGAGGCCGGATGTTACACATGTAACTGCTCGTTTTCAGTTATGTGCCATCTGTTTTTGTACTCAAAACTTTGGCTAGTGCCTTATGAGAGTTATTGATGAGTGGTATTTCTTGTGATTCAGTTATGAAAAAACAATCGTTGTCTACTTGATTATATCATGAGTCATGAAACTTGATAAAACCAAGGAGATATTATATAACTTACTAAAAACAGATGGCGATATCATCACCTGGGAAGTTTTCACCCGGGCAACCAAAAACAAATCCGTGAGCTCTTAGTGGGCAAAGCGGACAATATTGTTGGTATGAGAGGCCGGATGTTACACATGTAACTGCTCGTTTTCAGTTATGTGCCATCTGTTTTTGTACTCAAAACTTTGGCTAGTGCCTTATGAGAGTTATTGATGAGTGGTATTTCTTGTGATTCAGTTATGAAAAAACAATCGTTGTCTACTTGATTATATCATGAGTCATGAAACTTGATAAAACCAAGGAGATATTATATAACTTACTAAAAACAGATGGCGATATCATCACCACACACCACTTGTCATGTGTATTTCTACTTTCTTTTTATTTTTTTGTTGTATTATTATTAAGTTTTTTTTTCTTTCCTTCATTTTTTTCCGGATATGTTTGATTGTTTCCTCGGTTTTTTTGAGTTTTTTTTTTTATCTTTTTCTTGTGTTTTTTTATTTTAGTTTTTATTTGAACTTATTTTTTTGCCTGAGTTTTTTTTTATTATTATCATTAAGTTTTTTTATTTTATTTTACTTTTTGCTTTTCTTTCCTTATTTTTTTTTGTTTTTCTTTTCTTTTATTTTCTTTTAATAATTTTAGTTTTTATTTGCACTTATCTTTCTACCTGAGTTTTTTTCCCTTCTTTTTTACGCTAGTTATACTATGCGTTAGTTACGGAGTATAAGTAGTTACCAGGTAGGGACATGGTTACATAAAAAAACGCTAATGGATTAAGCTCACATACACTACACACAAAATATATAGATAAATATCCCAAAGTTGTAGCTTTGGATATTTTTCTAACATAACCCCGCAGTCCGGAGCAAAAGGTTAGCGAACCTAGTGTCGAGAGCTTACCGTTAAGTGTAACAATCAAATAAACAACTATTTCCATAACAAAATATAAATCAATCTCTGCCCGAGGTCATATTTAAGACTAATTAAGAGAACGCATAGCTTTACTCAAGCGACATACATGATGTGGAAAAGAGGGATGAACATCAGGTTGTTTCATGTAAACATCACTCAACCCTGGGTATAGGTTTTGTGTTAGTTATTGCATCTAATCTATGTTTCTACCTTTCTTGGACATGATTCTTGTTCTAATCTTGTGATGATTAGGTTAGATTTATGTATTTGTGTCTGCAATTGAAGAACGATTATCTTATATGAGTTTAATTAAACAATCCATCATACATTGATCTTTGAATCATTAACAATGGTGATGTTTGATTAAGTTTATAAAGTTTAACTGATAATCACTTACATAACATCTTAGCAAGTGTCCTTATTCAATTTAGGATCATTAAGTAGCGTTGCTAGATTCCTTAGTCTTGTGATTGTCCTTCAATTTATCATCAAACAAAACTATGTCTATGTAACTTTCTAATTAAGTGTTTAACTGGATTATGCATTGTGCTTTACAACTTGAAACCCGGAAATGATCAATTTTAAATCATTGTTTACAAACCAATTTCAGTTTTAGTTTATGCTTTTCATAATCAAGTTCATTACTTTCATCAATCAACCAAAGTTCAGTTTAGTATAAATAATCAAACGTAATGTATAACACTAACTAAATACCCTTTGTGAATACTGATACCTTACTTACCCTAACTATCTAGTTGTGTGGAGGAATATATAAACTTCCCCTAAAACTCAAGGACGTATTATGATAAGTCATCAAAGTATTATGACTTGTGGTTGAGACTTTTCATCTTGAACGTTTATATTTGAACCGGGTTTTTACTCTGTTCACGGGCACAGATCAAGGCAAATCGGATCATCTCGACAAGGTTTACTTCTCCCCCATCTCTCCTGATCCCGACCTTATGATTCTCAAAATATGTTGTTTGATCATTCAAAACTTCTAATCAAATTTTCAATTCAATTTATTAACTCTGTAATAAACTTATTTCATGTTCTTCAATAGAGTTTCCAATCAGATCGGAAGGCGGACGTGAAGTTTTTGTCTCTGAAATCTGAGCCATGGTGATTCCTTCGCAATTTCCCTAGTTTTTTTTTGCTATTTATGCTGTCGTAGCGATTAATGGAGCTAGGGTTTCTATTATTAGGGCTCTGTATCTATTAATGTGTGTGAAAATGATCGCTTATTTAAGTGTTAATTGTGGAGCGAAGGGGATAAAACAATGACTAGAACCGAAATGAAATAATAATTAATTTAGGGTTCCATAATGTTGTGTAATTCATTATTGGGTTTTTCTATCCAAAGATCATGGTTTTGGTTTTAGGTTGCAAAGTTATATGATCTACAACAGGCTGTGTGAATTTGTTTCTTTTGTTTTCTCAAGCTCTAGAGAAGTTCAGGATGACACAAAGCTTGATTAGTTGGTAATACTAAAAAGAACAAAGAAAGGATGATCGTGGTCTTTTCCCCTTAATGACATGGTTATTTCTAGAGATAAATCATAGGGTATTGCCGCAATGAAATTCTTCAGTCAGAAAAATAGGGGAAGGAAGGACATAGATAATATAAAAGTTTTTAAGTATTGATCTTAGTTTGTCAGACACAGATCCTGAATATTGATACGTGTTTAACTAGTTATTGGTATTTGGTTGTGTTCATGTTGTTATACATTTACAATGTTGAAATGTGTTTATATATTGTAGAATGAGGGGTTCACTTGAATGTCTTAATTTAAGCGTCTCACATGTTTTCGTGTTCATGAGGTTAAATCCAAAAAGAGAAACTTTTGTGTAACTGTGTAAGTATTTGAGCTATAGTGCTGTTCAGACAGACTGGGAAAAGATATTTGCTAGCTCAGAAGGTTAGCAGGTCTACATATTTATATGTTGATCCAAATTTAATGGATCATGTTAATCTTTTTTTAACAAGTTGGAAGAAGATACTACACTTCTCATGAAGCAAGTTTAGTGTTACACATGATGTATGGACTTACGATTTTTTTGTTATCATCCTTTTATAAGAAAACTACATTTTTATTTTTTATACATACCTTTCTCTAATTACCATGTGGATAAGGTTATTTTTTGTTGCAGATTCATTTTGTGCTTTTAATAAGCCGGCAGGGAAAAGTTAGACTGACAAAGTGGTATTCACCTTATTCTCAGAAAGAGAGAAGTAAGGTATGCAAGATTAACTAGAGCATCTTTCTTGTTTCCAGGACCATAGTCTACTTGGTTCTTGCATGGTAATAGTTAATCAATGTATTTTTATCTCTTTGATCCGTGGGTATCACCTTTGTTATTTTTATATGGCTCTTGGACTTCCTTTTGACAAAAAACTATGCTATTTTTTAGTCAAACATTCATAGATATGGTGACAAATTTTGTGTAGGTAATACGTGAGCTCAGTGGAATGATTCTTTCACGTGGCCCAAAGCTTTGCAACTTTGTTGAGTGGAGGGGATTTAAAGTTGTTTATAAAAGGTATTTCTTATAAGTGCCACCATGTTCCTATTTCTATTTTTTTAATGTTAATTGCCTTTCGTAACTGGTTATTTTACTTTTTTACTTATCAGATATGCCAGCCTCTACTTCTGTATGTGCATTAACCAGGAAGACAATGAATTGGAAGTCCTTGAAATTATTCATCATTATGTTGAGATTCTAGATCGTTACTTTGGAAGTGTGAGCCATCTAAATCTACACAAAATTGAATATTGTGCTATTTTGTCTCCATGCCCTTGGTGGTAATACCTTGGAGGTCATGGGTTCAAATCCCACTCTTCTAAATACAAAGAAAAGAAAAAAAGAAAAAAGAAATGAGAGTTTAGATAGACCTCATTTATACTTATAAGGTGACTCTAATTTGGTACTTCTATATGCTAGGTTTGTGAGCTGGACTTGATATTCAATTTTCACAAGGTATGTTGTTCCCTCAGCTTGGCGTAGGTGGTGTTTGGTTGGATCAATATGAGTTTGCTTTTGATGGTATAGTGGAATGACAATGGGTATGAGATTCCTCTGCGTGGTTCCCTTGGTAGGCTTGGAGAAAACTCAATTTCAAGGGTTTCATGTCTAGTTTTAAAGCCCATACCCTCAAGCAAAACACCCTCTATGATTCCCAAATTTCTTTTCTCATTTCCTAATTCCAGTCAACACACCTGAAAGTTGACCGAAGTAGCTCCATTTTACCACGTTGTGATATGTTAACTAGTCAACATCAAGACACACCTCAATTTTGCTTATGACCCTTCTTTCAGGAATCTCTATGAATCAATTTCCACCTTTTGATCTTGGTTTAAAAAAGCGCGAGGCGAGGCGAAGCGTTTTGGTCCCAAAATCCGAGGCGCCACGCCTCAAGCGCGAGGCGAGGGCTTCACGTATGCGAGGCGCTAAGCTAAAAAAAGTAATAAAAAATTTAGTAACATTCTTAAAACCTCCCACTAAATGTTGTTTTCAGTCTAAAAACTCCTCCTTTGAGTAATTTTCACAAAACTTGCAAGAAATATTCGTCCTATTCAAGAAAAAACTGATTTAAGTAAAGAGGAACTGCAATTGGAACTCAAATTCATAACAAAAAAGTGAAAAAAAACGTGAAAATACATGAAGCGGCGCCTCGCCTCGCCTCGCGCCTCAAGCCTGAGGCGGCGCCTCAGGGCGCTTCATGTATCCTGGGCGCCTCAGCCATTTGAGGCGTTTTGCCCAGCGCCTCGGGCGCCTCGCGCTTAAGACAGCGCCTCAGGGTGCTTTTTTAAACACAGCTTTTGATAGATAAATCATTTCAATGTTGGTTATAGTTTTCCCTAGAGTTGATAATTTCGACCCATTTACTTATGAATGGGTTGATTTGGTTTGTGTTTTATCTCTAATGGGCTGAACCGGTTTTAAAAAAGGGGTAAAACGGGTGAAAGTCGCCCAAAGTTTGAAATGGGTAAAACGGGTGAAAGTCGCCTAAAGTCAACTTTTAATGCATACAACCTCCAAAATCGTTTTCCTAAGATTTGATTATTGATGTAATAATGTGGTTTTGTAATCATAACTAACGCGATCGTTATTTATAAAAAAAAATTAAAATGGAGAAAAAAGTGTTTGCCGGTTTCTAGAGCCACCCACTTGTACTTTCATTTCATTGTTGGATGGTATTATAGACATTTCAATTAATAGTCAACCACTTTTTCTTAAAAACGGTAATGTGTTGGTATTTTGTAAGCCTTTTACGTGGTTCATGTACTGAATATTTTTCAGTGCTTGTTGCAGGCTTATTATATATTGGATGAGGTATTAATAGCTGGGGAACTTCAGGAATCAAGCAAAAAGACAGTGGCCCGTCTAGTAGCTGCGCAGGTATGAATTCCATAACTGCCGGTGGCAATTTTAATACTTTAACTAATATATACATTAATACATTAAAACTGGGTTGATTGGGTTGTATTTCATATCTAACAGGTCAAACAGGTAAACTTCAAAAACTTAGTTAAAAACTTTAATCGCATACAACTTATAAAATAATTAGATCAATATCTTAGTAATACAGTTATTTGATATTTTGATCATATGTAATATATTTAGTTAATATATAAAATGAAAGAAAAAGGAACAAACAAATGTTAGCCGGTCAACCTAAACTATCACCTATTAAAAAGTTATTTGTTTGACCCAAACCCATTTTGACCCGTTACCCAACCTGCACATTTTGCCACCTCTACGATAGCGTGTGTCCTTGTTCCCCTCCCGGTGGCTGAAGTTTTGGTGCATTTGGAATTTGCAGGATTCTTTGGTGGATGCAGCCAAAGAAGAAGCGGCTTCTATAAGCAACATTATTGCACAGGCAACCAAGTAAGGTTGTACTTAACCCCTATCCCGGTCGGACGTCTCTCTCTCTGATCATATGAGTTGCAATACATGTATGTATCGTGTATTGTTTTTTCTCTCCTCTTTAGTGTGGAAAATCTTGGCTTTTTTATTTCTGATAAGTTACTTAAGTCACCCTTGTGATTCTGTCTAGTTACAGAGACTACCCCTGTTTCAGAAGATCTAAAGACAGATTTATTTGTTTAATGACCATGTTTCATGTGTGTATCTTGTACATCAGTATACTTTCTGTCAAAACTAAAGTTAACTTGGGCCCGATTTTGTTCATTTAAGTTAACTTACGATCATAACAATTCTTCTAGGTCTGTTTTGAATTATTTAGATTCATTTAGGTCCTGAAAGTATAATTAAATCAATTAGAAGTCTAGAACTAGATTACTCTTACAGTCCTGACCCAATTTGACCATCATGTTATTTTGGGTAGTTTTCTTTGACGTGAAGGGTTGATTTATGCGTGGCTAAATTAAGAGAACGGGTTTTGAAGTCTTTTTCCAAATGACCAAGCTAGATCTATTTATGTCCAAATTCCAATTGGACTTTGTTTAGACGCTAATGGTTCAATGGTTTGTGTAGGTATGATAGGTTCATTTAGGCCATATGCTCTCGTTGCTATACATTACTTGCATCTATTTAAAGTCCTAATGGTGTATGTAGATTTACTTAGGTCCAGATTGTTAGTGACAATCAAGTGTCTTCACAATTTAATCACATAACAAATTGGCACGAGAGTTGGATCTGGGCAAAAATTCAAAGGAATTTGAGCCAAATTCACCAAAAAAATGATGAATACAAGAATGGCCAGCAATGAGACAGTGCAGGCTTCAATGTTGTTGAAGCAAAAAGACCTAGTTACCGTAATTAGGGCTAACGCACAAAGTAGTAACAACGCCCTGTCCGGGATGACATTGACACAGTGAGAGGGGATTTTCCCCTGTTACAAGACTCCGGCATGAGAGTATGTGTTGTATAGCGGGATAGAAGTGAGTAGAGAGTTCAGGGAAGATATTATATCGTTACCATGTGGGAAAGATGGGTATTAATAATACTTGCATCTTGTTTGAAAATTTGAGCAATGTGGCAAGTACCTGCTGAGCTCCAAAGAGATGCAATACTACTGGGCTCCAAAGAGATACGACTTGTCTGAGCTTTAGAGAGGGGTGTAACTTTATTTCTAGATAGGGCTAAATCCAATGAACTCTGGATACGAATGGGTCCGACCCGTCGTGTGCGTCGGTTGGAGTATGTAGTTGGGGTGTTGCCCCTTAAAATGAAAAATATGAGTGAAATCATCAATGGATTGAGTTGCCAAATCAGTACAACTTACCCACCCATTACAAGCAATCACGTTACCATATATTAGCAAGGACTTTTTTTAACGGCTGGATTTATATAAAACTCTCACTAGCAAGAAGCTAAACATGACGAACAAAGAACATTACAAAATGAAAAAAAATGGGTTTTACAATTACGACACCCATTTAATGTTCGCTTTACGGTTCCTATTTACAAACCATAAACAAATAACAATAGATGACAATACTATCAAAAATGTTTTCACGTGGCTCGCTAATGTTTCCAAACGCCGAGGTGTTCAGGTGCCGTCAGATAACCCACCAAGCAGTCATGATAATCGCGTACAACATCGATTTCTTAGGCTTAGATAAAGAAGAAGCATCTAACCAAGACATCAGCTCAACATGCACAGGGTATGGAGGAAAGACAATGTCAACCCATCTTTCAATGCTTTTCCTCACTTCAGTCGCCAACTCGTCGTGTCACAAGACCCAAACAGATGTTCAGAAGATTCTACGTGTTGCATACAGTAAATACACAAACCTTTATCCACCAAGTTAACTCTAGTGGGAGGCGATCAATAATAACTCTCCACGCCAAAATGTTCACCTTTCTTGGAATAAACCTATTCCACCTCGTAGAACATGACCCATCCAGTAGCACAACCATGTTAATATATTTCCTTACCGAATTCACTTAGAAATCGAGATTACTATCTAAATCCCACACCTAATCATCCTGGTTCTCAGAGCAACTAACCCATCAAGAACCATAAGTAAATCTTGGACCGAAACCGAACCGAAAATGTCCTAATCATCCTGGTTCTCAGAGCAACTAATTCGGTCATGTGTAAATGAATAACCGAAACCGAACCAAAAATGCCGGTTTCAGTTATTTTCGGTTCGGTTTTGTTGGTTAATTCGGTTCCGGTTCGGTTAATTTGGTTTTCTGCCCACCCCTATTAGGCACTGTGAATGTGACCAAAACCATTGCCTAGTTGACATTTACGTGACAATACTTTTTGATCACACTCATATTACCACTCTAAATCCTTTTAGTAACCTTTAATATTTCGATACACATAAAGAAACAGATAGTCTAAAAGAAAGAAACAGAGATAATTATAACAAAATAATATTTAAATAATAAAAATATACATTGGGATAAAATCATTTTTAAATATGTGCAAACGAAAGCGGCCCATGTGAATATATGATGCTGGATCCTGGGCCGCCTATAAACCCTAGTCACCGGTTTTCTATAACAAAACCCTAGCACACACTATCGCCGTTCATTTGTTTATATATATATATATATATATATATATGTTCTCCATTTTAATCATCTTCAAATATAACACCATTATGGATTCATGTCAGATTTATGCTTTGTTCTTGTGTTTAGGTTATTAATTTGATTAAAATTTTGATCGTTTCTTTTGGTGGCTAATTAGCCTTTTACATGCTAGTATGTGAATGGTCAGTAAGCTCACCAACATTATTCTGTTAACATTCTTGTATGTGGAACTACACTGCAATTAGTATCACATCATCAAGGCTATTAACTACATTTTTTCAGTAATTATCAACCAGATTAGTAAATCATTTCATAATTCTTTCCCCACTGATTTTAGAGCAAAGTGTCATTTTTGTCAATGTGGTTAATCAGTTTCATTCAAAAACTTTTTTTTTTGTCTTCATTTTTCAAGATTTAGCCATTTTCATCCAACTCCATCTGCATTTTAACATGAAATCAGAGGCAATTTTGATTAAATTAGGGGTAATTAGTTCAAACCGATAATTGATTTAATGTTAAAATGTAGATGGCTAAACCATAAGGACGAAAATAATACTTTACTCTTGAATTTATCATACTTTTGGTTGGAAATTAGCCAAATTACATGTCACCCAAGATGTTAAAATTTGTATATCTGGTAAAAGTTACTTTTGATGCATATCATTATGTATCCTATACAAATTGAAATGAGTGAACAGTGAATTGATCCAATTGGTTGAATTGGTTTTGATGGGCGGCAGAAGTTTTTGATTACTGTTATGTTAATTTTTTTTACAATAATTGGTTCACGTTAAAAGAATAGAGTTTCAATAATATAACACTAATGAAATAGGATTTCCTGGTCATAAGCACGCCACCAATAACACTCTTATGAACCTGAGTTCGATCCCTGCAGTAGGAATATCTTTTCTAACATTTTTTTTACTTGTTCTTGCTGGTTTTTTTTCCGTTCGTTTTAACGTTTTATTTTAGTACCCGCCGCGTAGCGCGGAGATCACAGTCGAATATCTTTTTTTAGTTGTAATTTTTGTTATCTAACCTTATATTATGTATAATATATGTTTTTAACCCAATTAATTATCTAATAATTTATTTAACGCGAGGATTTTTTTTTTGTAAACGTTCTGGTATATGTCATGGCAGACCCAAACGCTTATGAGTAAACAACATCGTTAGCAGTGTTGTCGATGCTGTGCTAATATCGTATCCGATATCGGTGTTCGCTTATATGGTTTCAACGACTTGAAACGATTACGACCAAACTCCTACCGTGTATTGTGGAGAAAAAAACGGCGCTCCCCCGGCGCGAAGCGCGGGGTAACAATACTAGTTTGTAAACAAACTGAAACAAGTTGGTTACTGCACACACACTATCTTATTACGAGATGGTTATGCTAAATTTATGGAATTTATCTTCCATGTTGAACATCAAGAATTCTGTTGAGTGAGACTGATTTGTGGATTCTGTTTGACCCATTTTTCATAATCTTGTATCAACTGTTGCAGCAGCAATGGTACAAGTCTGTCAACTAAAGCTTGCATCATTCTGCATTTCAACAAAGTTCATTTTTAAGGAGTTAAATGTCAAAGTCAAACAAAGACTTTTGATTTAGATATGCGTTTATTGATATTATTCAATGTAGAGAAACAGATAAAATTTACTTACAAATTGCCGGGAGCCTCGACCGCAGATGTTGGCAGCAAGCTAAATGGTTGGGTGTATATCTACGTATAAAGAACTTATTAATACGATACACAAACAAACATAACATATGAAATGTAACTAGCTATTTTTCTAGACAAACTTCTATAGTGGTAGGTTTAAATAAAAAACCAATTTTCACTAAAAAATCTAATAAATGATTTTTTTTAACCAATACTGGGTCAGATGAACTTCGATTGAGCTCATTTTTAGCTACGTTGAAACCAGCTTGTCGAAGTTTTTGGGTGGTGGGGATGGGGGGATTTAGGTTTTTGGGGAGTGGGGGTGGTTTTTAGGTTTTTGAGGGTTGGGGGATTTAGGTTTTTTGAGGGTGGGGTGGGTATGTTTAGGTTTTTGGTGGTGGGGTTGGGGTGGTTAGGTTTTTGGGTTTAGTTTTAACATTTAGTTTTAAGGGTTTAGAGTTTAGCTCTAGGCTTTATTTCGATGAGCTGGTTCCAACATCGTTGGATTTAGTTCAGTCGTAGTTCATTTGACCCAGTTTCTTAGCGAAAATTCACTTCTTAGCGGAACTTTCCCCTATAAACATTTTAAAAAAACAAGGCCTATAACTATAAGATACATGGATCTTAAAAGTATGTGTAAATACCACTCTATGTTGTTCCATTAGCTGATAAAAAATCAATACATAGTGACTTGGACTTGTAGTGTTTAGGTGGAAATGATCACATACTTGAGTTTTGCAATTTAGACAATGAAAATAACTAATTCAAAACTCATCTAGACACATACAGAGAGATCTTTATGCATTAATAGTCTTTCATTGTTGATGATAAAAACATTTTAGAGGTTTTTAGATTAACAAGATTAATTGTAATTTAAATCAGTAGTCAAATACATAAATCTTAAGCTTACAAACTAAAGTCATCTTGTCTGTCCAACACGCGCCATAACTATTAAATTAACTTATAATGATGCAGATAATGATGGAGAAGTATGAGAAGAAAAACTACCTCAAGAGTGAGATCCAGGTTCACATCAACATCCAGATATGGTTCTGAAGTCTTTGTGCACCAAGTTATGTAATTTGACATTTCCGCTGTAACAGGCAGAATTAATCCATAACTTTTAGGCCTGCACAAGGCACGACCTTTTAACTCGATGTTTTCCACTAGGTTTGGAATTCATTAGGACCGAACAAATACCTGAAAAATGTTCATTCTGCCGTTTCATGAGTTCAGAACCTTCAAACTGCAAGTAAAACCAACTTAAAGATCAATTTACACATTAATTAAAAACAAAATCAAGTATAATTAGCAATATATATTATCTTCCAAGTCTCACCTTGCATGATAACATCTCTACCATGCAATCTTCATCTGTTGGGGTCACTCGTAAGTCTATCACTGGATAGACTTCAAAGTTTAGCAAATTAAGCGGCGGTATAGTACACCTGCAAGAAATTCTTATTAAATTGAAAGAGCAGGAGAGTGTTCTTAAACTGTCTCTAGTATAGGATGGCAATGGGATGGGTTTCAGTAATTGTAGCCCCATACATGTTGAGTACTCATAATTCATTATCCACTAGGTTCACGGGCATAAACAGTTATAGTTTAGTGTGGTTAAAAATTACTCGTTGGGATGGCCTTAACTAAAATCCGATTTAAAACGGACTTGAAATATAAAATACTCAACTACACTTCTAACCATTCTATAAATTTAATATTTTTCAAGTTCTTAACAACTTCAACATCCTATTTATTATACATTTAAAGATGTTCTAATATATTTGATGTGAGTAAGCATGTTTTGAGTTTTTTCCGTTGGGTTCGGTTCTTTACTCTCTACTACAATTAATTTGCAGAAAATTGGACATAGGGAGGTATGCATCTTCCAAACTGTAAAAACATTTGTCGTATAAGATTGTCACCCAACAGAAGTTAATATCTCAACAAGTTTGAACTAAACCTGTAAGTGGTTGCATCAAGTTGTTCAACACTTTGTAGGGCATGTTTATTCAAAAGTGCTTCAATACCAGATGGGTGGCTTAGAAATTCGCTAATAGGATATAGTTTTCCCCCTTCTCCATCTATGACGCTGTAGCTTGGAATCTTGACTCGTTCTTGCTTCCTAGCAGATAATTTAGCTTTCTTGACTTTTGAATCTGTAAACCTCTCATTACTGCAATTGAAAACTCTTAATCTCCTCCTTGAATGAAATCGATTACAAGATGCCTGGTTCCAAAAGAAAAGAGTATTAAAGATTATACTATCATAAATGAAAACTGGTTTACAATCATACAAATAGATAAAAAAAAACATGTTAACATGTGGAATTTAGTCAGCCATAGGGTCGGATTGCTATTGACCATGATCTAACTAAATAGGTCATATATATGACTCGCTAACTAGTGGCTAGTGATCAACTCATCTAAATAGCTCATCTTGTCAATAAACTGTTTTGAGATTCGGATTGAGTTGTAGGTTTCGTAGTTCTTAAATTGCCCGGATAGCTTTCTGAACACGCTTGAATTCACTTTCAGACTAAAGTATTTCGTGTGTACGAAACCAATAATCAGATAAGTCATAAGACAAAAAGTTTCTACAAGAACGAGAATGTAATATTATGTGAAATCGAAGTTCTGATTTCGTGTATTAAAATCACATGTAAAATAGACCAATGATCGTCCTTTTATAGGTGGGGAAGGGGAACCAATACAATGAAACGTTGCAACTCTTCCTGAAAGAGTATAACAATTGACAATTATAAATGTCAACAGTTGGGCAGTTACTTTAGTAGAAAACCAAGTTACGACTAATGATGATTTCTCACCGCTCCAAGTTCTAATTAAGTTGTCACTGACTGCTCATGAGTTCCTACTGACCACCTTTGGACCCCACCGATGGTGATGCCCCTAGAATCCCCTAGGTTCCTTGGCGCATGAAATAAGAATAGTCTTGAATTAGCGTGTAATCCACACCTCCTAACTCGTATCAATGTCTATTCTTATTTCTCATCGATCTTAGGGGGTGTTTGGATGTGTTTAAAAAGCTAATAAATTCTGAATTGAACAATAAATAATGATAATAATAAAATATAAAAGCACCTGGTGAGGATAAGGTTCTGGAAACACCATGGATGAAAATTTGAAAACCCTCATATCACCACCATACGAATCACGAAAATTAATCCTGCATATCAACAATCATACAACGATGAAACAAAATTAGGCTAGAAATAGGTAAGGAATGTATAGAAATAAATCAAATTTGATCATACGATACACAATCAGAAGCTCTGTCTGCCAGTGTGTGTGTGTGTGTGAGAGAGATGAAGATAAAAGGAATAACCCAATCGCCATACGTGGCTTGCATTGCAGCAACCTCTTCAAATATTTTTTTATGTTTAAAAAATACTATAAATAATCTTTTATAAAAACTTTAACTGTTTCATTTCTAAACTAGATCATGTTTTAAGAAACTCATACAAGATTGTAACGAAAGGTTGTTAAAAGCTATAATTAAGAACATAACTTTTTATTTTTTTATGTATATTTTTCCAATTAAAATTGTTATTATTTTAGATTAAAAAAGCGTAAAAGATATGACATATAAGAGTCTAGAAAACGTGAAACAATAATATTTTTTTTAATCAATACTATATAATAAATAAAAGTTTTTTCATGTCACGTGTCGTCTCCACATTCATTGTCATCATTTTTTTCCCGCCTCTCTCTCTTATTAAATGCACCTTCTATTTTTAACAACAATATATATTTAAAAAAAATATTAAATATACTAATAAAACACATTTATTTTAAATTATCCCTTACGAAACTTTTAAAATCTAATTATTTAACTTTTATTTTCAATCAAATAATAAATGAAAAATAAATTATATTAAATATTATTTAATTTATTTTCGAAACTCAATTATATATTAGTTTTTACATATTTCGAGTTTTGTTTTCTATCCTGTATATGATACATTTTTACACGTGTAAAATATACACATAAAGATTTTAAAAAAAAGTTTTATTGATATTTTTCACCCGTATATATACACGAGATCTAAACTAGTATACTAAAAAAAAAAAACAGACGGAGGATGTGAGGAGATCACTTCCAGTCTTATCACTAGAAAGCAAGCACCAATCTTTACTGGAAAAAAAAACCAAATCCCCCTTCAAAGACTTAACCTTTCTGCAATCATGAATTTGCCTAAATTTCTTTTTCATTCTTTTTATAATTTCTTTGTAAAACATTATTTTATTTAGCTGTTTAACGAGTTATAAAATATAAAAGTTATGTTTTTTTTAATTAAAGTTTCAAATACGTCAAGTTTTTTCGTAGTTAAATGCGCTGTAATACACAAGTTAACCGCAACGTGTAAATGTTTTCCTTCTTTTCGGTTTATCCAACCGAGACGTGTAAAGGTTTTTTTTTGCGTTATTTCAAACGAATTTTAATAATACTCATCCGTAACGTGTAAAAATTTTGCTTTTTTTTGTTCTTTAACGTGTTGCAACGCGCGACGGCCGCAACGCGCCGTACTAAATTACTAGTTAACCAAACCAAACCAAACCAAACGTACCCAGTATAATCCCACACATAGCTAACGCTAAATTACTAGTTAGTGAGAATAAAATGTCAAATTATCGTTATTAATTATTATAAAAAGAGTTTACTTTTTAATTTATTTTACAATTTATAAAACAAAAAACTAGTTAGGTTAGTTTAGACTTTGACACTTACTATGTGAAAAATTCAGGTTGAGCCAAAATTTTTATTTTGACAATTATTGCTATGTGAAAAATTCAATAGAATCTTAATTTTCGGCGTAATCAACAATTGGGCGGTTTTTGAAGCAATCCGAATTTCAATTTGATAAATGCCAAATGCAGTTTTTGGCCCTCACCCTACATATACGAACTCTGGATCATTTGGTCATCCCTATCAGTTTTATTTGTTCACGAAAATTCCATACTACGCGTACTTCATTTCTCGTCTTAAAATTATGAGTTTTATTCGATCATTAAGTTCAGGAGAACCACTTAATTGTTTTAGTCGATCATTAAGTGCAAGCCAACTATAACAATTGTATAATTAACACTATAGTGTCTTGAGTTGGGCGTTAACAACAATTCTTAGAGCCTAGAATACTCTTTTTACAGTTTTTATCCATTAATACCTCTCTCCTGTAACAACTAACACATCCATCAATAATGCATCAATTACATTATATAATACACATAGAGTTTCAAAATATGTAACTGTAATGATGTCTGCTAGATGTACTTAGGGTGTTTATCGGTTCGGTTAATGGTTTGTTCGGTTTTAATTTTTTTAACTCTTATCCGTTAACCAAACTAAATTAGAAAAATTTCTAATCGAACTGAATTTAAAAGGAAGTATATCCGAATGAACCAAATTCAATCAAATAAATCGAACAGTATTAGAAATACCTTTTAATCTTGTTTTATTATCTTAAACCGACAAATAAAGTTATAATTTAGTTATTATCATAAGTGTGAACATTTTACTTCTTCAAAACAAATAAAAACAAAAACTGTCACATACCATATTGGGAGTAGAAATTAGAAAACGACTCAAATATTTCATTTCTTTACTTAAAGAGTTTTTAAATATAAAATTCTGATAAAACCTTTTTTTTTACCGGTTTCCTTTATATATTTATTTACTAGCTTAGAACCTGTGTCTTACACAAGGTGAAAAATATCAATACATAAAATTCTTAAATTTTTATATATGTATCTTATAGGTGGAAAAATGTATTACATATACTAACAATAGAAAACAAAATAAAAAAATATGTAAAAATTAATATATAATTGAGTTTAAAAATACATTAAATATTATTCAATGTAATTTGACTTTCATTTACAATTTGATTGAAAACATAAGCTAAATAATTACATTTCAAAGTTTCTTATAATATGAGATAATTTAAAATAAATGTGTTTTATTTGTATAATTAATAATTTGTTTAAAAATATTATTATTGAAAATATAGAAATGCATTTATTATGAGAAGAAGCGGAAAAAATTTTATGATGATGAATATTGAGGTGACACGTGATATTAAAAAACCTTTATTTATTATACAGTATAGATTCACATAATATTAGGGTTGGTGTCTTGGTGGTAGGGTGATAGAGGAAAAAGGTTTAAAGAAAATATGAATTCTAAGTCTAAATTTTAAAGAAATTTGTATTTAAAAAAAAAAAAAATTAATTATTCACACGCACCCATCACGTGCAATATCCGAGACCATGCCCCTTCACATTCACACAACCTCCACCCCTGTTGACCAACCACTAGGAAGCGGATTGGTTTATGTGCAGATCCATTTCTTTATTCCTCTTCTCAAACCCGACCCGAATACCCACCACTACATATTAATCGTTTCCATTTCAAACTGCATCAAATTCGCTCATGGATTCACCCTCTCAACCTAATGGCGACGATAGACGACCTACATCTCGATCACAAACCAATACTGATCGTTACAATCATCCAACATCTTCAGCTTCCGGATCTTCGAATTTCATAGGGAAGCATCGATTGGCTGCCATCATTTCACAACAAGATCAACAAATCCAGATCGTTCAGGTAAGCGTTGGATCAGGATAGCTTGTTGTTCCATTAATCACACACACTGAGTAGTTGTATGATGATGATGCGATTCAGGAAGAGCTGGATCAGCTGGAAACGCTTAGTGAAGCGTCGGTCGTGTGTGAACAGTATGTGAATTTCGAAATTATTAAACTAATCTAATAATTTGATTCATGATTGGTTTTCAGATTAATTTGATTGCCCGTACAGGTTGATATCAAGTGTTGAATCGACTACGGATGCTCTGCTTCCTGTGTACGATGTTATTCTTTTGCTGTAAATAATTTATGAGTCATGATATCAGTACACCACCCCCTGCGTTAGACACCAATGAGCCTGTCACATTATACGGCCCGTATTGAGCTATACTGGTTGTATTGTGTTTAGACCGACAATGTCAAATCAGCCACGTCGAAACATCCATACGGGCCGTATCGTAGGCAAATCAATACAGCCCGTATTACCAGAAGCGAGATGTATTGTGCTTAGTCAAACTGATACATGTCACATCAGTCACGTCGAGACATCCATACGGGTCGTATCATAGGCAAATCGATACGGCCTGTATTATATTTGCCATAAGGCCCATATTGCCCAAAACGGGGCCATTTGGTCCTGATACGAGCTGTACAATAGACATAATACAATACGACCTGCATATATGTCTTGATGTGACAGATGTGACGTGTGTTGGTTTAAAGCACAATACAACCCGTTTTGGGCAATATGGGCCGTATGGCAGATATATTACATGCCATATTGATTTGCCTACGATACGGCCCGTATGGATGTCTCGACGTGACTGATGTGACATGTATCGGTTTGACTAAGCACAATACATCCCTTTTTGGGCAATACGGGTCGTATGATAGACGTAATACGGGCCGTATTGGTTGGACTACAATACGGCCTGTATGGATGTCAATGTGACATGTGTCGGTTTGAAGCACAATACAGCCCGTTTTGGGCAATATGGGCCGTATGATAGACATCAATGCGGCCCGTACCAACACATGTCACATCGGTCACGTCAAGACATCTATACGGGCCGTATTGTAGGTGAAAAATGCAATACGACCCGTATTATGTCTATTGTACAGCTCGTATCAGGACCAAACGGCTTGTATTAGAGTGAAGGGCAATACGACCTGTAATGAGGCTGATTTACGAATAAAATGGGGGTGGTGTCTGGATAATAGGATCGCAATTTATTGAAAAGAATGGAATGAACATTAGCGCTTATAAGAAAAGATGAACAGGACAAGAGGGCCAGTTGATGGTGGATGGGATCGATGGTTTCAACGAGCAAATGAATCTTCTTCACGACATCGCAAACGTTGGATATGATATAATTGTCATTATGGATCGTGTTTCTCTTCTCTAGTTCTGTAAATCTTTCTTTCAAAGTTTAAAGAGTTATATCCAAAAGGACGATCATGTAATTTTGGATTTAATGGCTATTCAAGCATTGGAAAACGTTTCTTGTACTTGCTTTATTTTGTGTTGTAATTGGCATGAAAATGTGGTTTGTTTTTCAATTTTGTTAGGCTTCCGAGCATCAATACTAGGTTGAAAATTGAAACCATAATATGGAACGGGTCGGTTAACGGGTAATATATTGATACAGATCAAATCTAGTCCGGTCGGGTTGGCCCGTAACACTTTTATGTAAGTTCTAAAAATTAAACATGTTAAGATATGCACAAAAATTATATTTTATATACAGTTAAGGTTTATTTAACAAAACATATATGCTTAAGAGACACTAAGCCGCATTTAACCCATTTAGCCCATTTTCTTTTAACTCAAAATACATTTGAGCACGTGTGTGAATTTCTGATACGATAATAACCTAACACAAAACTCAGATTTGGATTTAGTCTAAACCCATTAACAGGTTAAGCTAAATAGATCGTGTTCGTGTAGACTTGACGGGTTTACACATTGATCCGTTTAATCTGTTTATTTGAAAAAATAAACTTGAACCTAAATCGATCCATGCATCATATGCAAAAACAACCACTTTAACACATAACATAACTGCAACTTTATAATAAAGGCGTTTTTCACCAATAAATAAGATAGACTGCATTTACACTGTTCGTTATAGACCACCTTACTTGCAACTTGAAAATAATATAAACTCCAGTTTTAACAAACAGCGATAAACCAAATCACGAGAACCGACTAGTTTTAAGCACGGCCTTTAACGACTCCATCGGCATCATATTCAGTGGAGAGACCATCACCGCCGGTGCCTTTAAGATCGTCAAAATAATCTTCTCTTGCATTATCAGCCAACATGAGGGAAACCAGCCAGAAAAGAGCGGCATCAAGAGCTAGAAATGCACCACCACCAAGCAGCCCGGTTTTTGCTGTAGGGCAAGTTGTTTCAAGGTTGTAATGGACATTGCTGACAAGGTGTTTGTGCTCGGTAATTGTTGGCCATAACAGCATTGCGGCTGCTAGTCCAGTTGAACCCCTGTCATTACAGTAGGCAATGCAGGTTAATTGGGTTGGAGAAAGGGTAGAAACGGGTCAGACTGGGTTGGGTTTACTTAAAATTTATTTATCTATTTTTAAAATTTATATATAATTTACAGCAAGAAAAAAAACGACAGGGCAATTTCGTTTATTTAAAAGTTTTAAAAAGTCAAAACCAAAAAATGTAAAAAAAAAAAAAGATTATGCATTTGTTGCACACAAGATCCGTGCAATTTCCCAAATGCTAATGTGTTACTTATTATTAAAAAAACAATATTACTACAAAATAATAATCTAAATATTTAAACAAAAATTTAGGAGGTCATGCGCATAAAAAAGAGACTTTGGGGCTTTGGGGTCACTTGACCCATTTGAATCCCTTTTAGCTTATTCTTTTTAATTTGACCCGTTTGAGATAAAACATCCAAATTGACTCATTCATAAGTAGTCAAAATTGACTCACGTTTGTTTCAAAGGGTATTATAGAAATTTGTCTAATTGTATAGCTAATGGTACGCTCATGTCAGTTATGGTACGGATGATATAGTAGCTATAGGCTCAAATTAAAGGAAAGCTACCATAACTACATGCCACGCGACATGTCTGGAAGAGGGTATTTGCAATAATTAAAAAGTATTGGTTTTAAATCTTGTTTTTATTAATAATCAACATGCAGAATTGAAATAGTATTCAAGATTAAGGTGATGTGTACTCACAAAGCAATGAGGAAGAATATAAAGAAACTGGTGCTTTGAAACAATGCAGGCCATGGAATAGACTTCCCTTTGTATGGATAAAACAACGACAATCCTCCAGCCAAAGTTGAGGCAACAAGAAACGCGAATGACAAATATCCCAATGCCACTGTCGGGTCCGTTGGATACTTGCAGATGACAACATCCTTCCCTGTGATCGGGGTTCCAGACGCAGGCTGCAAATACAAATAAAAAAGAAAAACAAGCTCAATTAATTATTCCCTGTTATACTAATGACCGGCTGAAATCTTATAGGCGTAAGCGAAATTACATAACCAAAGGAGTAAAGTTAAAAAGTTAATAATACCTTCTTGTTTTCAGCAATAACACCGAGTATGAAAGACACTACTCCAAGGGTACCAACAATTAAGGACATTTGTTTTGTAGTAACCTCCATTGCACCTTAATTAATTTAACTCACTGTGTGTCAACATCAAACAATTATAATTAGCATATGGTTTAACTTGAGGAAAAGATAAACTAACGATCGTTCATATTTATATAAAAGACACAAAAACATAACCAAACCACATGTTAGAAAAAGTACCTATATCAAGTCACAAAATGCACAAGTAGGTATTATAAATCTTGATTATAAAGCAATTTATCATAACAATGGTTTAAAACCTCAAACAACTTCTGGGAATTGAATCTTGATTCAAATCATTAACAAGAAGCAACAATCCTTAAACAAGATCAGACATACAATTGCATAAAGATACCAATAAATCATGATATCTTCCTATGAATCATTAATTTGATATCCAAAACCAGGATGCAAACATAATCTTTTTCCAAGAAAACCATACTGATATACAGATTACATACATATGGATATACCAAGGATCAATAATTCTCAAAATAAAAAAAAAACACCCAGAAGTCAAAAGAAGCACTCACATGTTCACACATACACACCAAATTCACCAATCAAAAAAATAAAAAAAAGATCCAAAATTGAAACTCAGGAAGATGCATTCGAGTTCAGAACATGAAACCCTAATTATCAACAAACAAGATCCACATACAAGAAAGCATACCAGAGGCGAATTGAAAGAAGTATGCCCTAGAAATTGATCAAGATTATGAAAACCCAGATCCTATTTAGATAAATATACACCAAAAGTATCTGATTTTGAATAAAAGATTTGAAATTGAGGATACCTACCTTCTGAAGAACCGACTGAGATGAGGAAACGTAAATTGGGTGGGATAAATATAAAGCAAAATCAAAAGAATGAGGGTGACTTTATAGTCAACGATATTAGAAGCCCATACAAATTACCGTAGAGAGGATCTTTTATTTGATTTTTGAATCACCGCGATACTTGGATTCTATCTTTGAGATTTTGATTGCGTCACGAATATCCTTTTTACCATTTTTTAATTTCGAGAAATGTTATACTAATAAAGTAACTCAACTTTTAGTCTTTAAATTTAAAATTTTTGTTTCAGAGAAAATTGCCATAAGTTATTAGAAGTGAAATTCTAACGACGCACGAAATATTGATAATTGGACACGCCGCTGGCCTATAAGCCCTCGTATAGGGCAATACGAAGGCGTATAAGGTTCAGTCACTTACAACAGAATATCACGTGTCATTCTGTGTCAATCGGCTGGTCCAATACGTGACGTATTGAGCTATACGCAGCGTATGGGTCACGGGTTATATTTTTGCTAAAAAAGTTAGAAAATTTGGAAATTTATGAATCTTATACGTGGTGGATTGCTCTATACGCCACGTATAGGTTTTTTTATTTAATTATCTTTTTTAATTTAATTTATATTGTGTTTTTTTATTTAATATCTTTTTTAATTTAATTTATATAATTTTGTTAATATAAGTTTGTTATCTATTTATGAATTTTATATATTTTTTATTTTTTTTAAACATTTATTATATTTTTACATTACAACCAAACAAATAAACTAAACATTATATATTATACATCAAGAAATTAAATATATACATTAAAATGTTTTACATATATAACAACGAAACAAACTAAATACAAATAAAACAACTAAACTTGACCGGCTCCGCTGTCACCATGACCGGCTCCGCCGTCATCCTGACCCGCCCCACCCTCATCCTGAACGGGGTCGTCCGGATAATGATGTGGCGGTGGTAGTGGTGGTGTCTCGATGCCGGCGACTCGTGACAGATCAACGAGGCGGCCTACCGCCCACATCATCAGGTCCTCCATGCGATCGACATGACGGCCTCGACGAACCGAAGACCGATCCCGGGAATCAGTGTATGATGCGCATGCTGCTCGCCGTGCGGCGGTCTAATCGGACAGGGGGAATGGACGATAACATCTCAGGATCATGCGCATGCCATGGTGTAATCGTACGCATGATCTGAGTGATAAAACCGCCGCCATACAAAAGCCCGCGCTTCTGTCGCATATAAGCAGATGCAAAATAAAGCGTCAGGCATGTGGATAGGGCGCATCGCCTGCCAGTAAGCAGGCAATAAAGAAAGAAGTTTTCCTCCCGTTCTTTTGATATAAATGCATGAGCGACGCAAAACGACTGGTGTGTGGAGGTCACACCGACCACTTGGACAAATGGAAATCTATACATGTTTGTTTTGTACGTCACGTCGATCATCAACACGTGCGGGAACGCACGCCACATCTCGTACGATTTCGGATGAACAAAGAATATCTCCTCCACGACATTTGTGGCGGGATCCTCTCGAGTATAGTAGACGTATTTTTTAGAAGAAAGCAGGTTTTCCAGAATCTGCATTGAAGTTTCACCGACTCTCGTTTCATTTTTTATCTTTTGTATCTTATTATAAATGTCCTTTTTAATGCGCCTCAAGATGTTGAATAGGATCGTGGTTATGATTGTCATTCTTCACCGTTAATTTCCAATCATCAGTATTTTCTTGGTACTCTACTTCCAATTTAAAGGGACAACCTATTTTCTTGCTACCGACACGTCTAACCGTGGCAGTAGACGCACGTTCGCCGTGACGGTCACACACAAGCCCCACCTTGATAAACGGTTCCGACGGGTCGTCGCCTTTTCTCCTCGATCATCGGGTGACAAGGACGTAACCATTCTCACAACCTATTCGGACAGCCAAATCCACCAACTGTTCACGAGACTGAAAATTCTGATCAGTTTATATGAAACGTTTTGATGGTTTTGTTCCTCGTCTTCGGACTCGTTAGCCGGCTTGTTCCTCGCGTATACGAAGTCGTAGGTTTGTTGTGTCGGGTAAGAGACTTCACCGTACACGAAGTCGTCGGTTTGTTGTGTCGGGTAAGAGACTTCACCGTACACGAAGTCGTCGGTTTGTTGTGTCGGGTAAGAGACTTCATCGTACACGAAGTCGTTTGTGGGTTGTGTAAGGTAAGACGGTTCACCGTATACGAACTTGGGATTGCTCAGTGGCTCGTTCAAATCTGGAAGCCTTACCCGTTGATTAGAATAAACGTCGGACCAGACCTCCTCCCGGTTCACCTCTTGAACGCCAGAACTTTGCGGGTTATTTTCCAGCAACTCGTTAGAATATACTTGAAAACCGTAGTTACCATCCCACCACCAAGACATGGTAATAATTTTTTGAAGAAATTGTTTGAAAAGTTTTTGAACGATACGTTCGAATTAGAATCTGCATGGTTAAATACACAAAATTTAGGACCTATACGTATCGTATAGGGCAATACGATGCGTATAGGATTATGGTAAAACCTCGTATACGCTATACGTGGCGTATAGCGATGTGATGGATGACTAGTTGTAGAAGGTACCTCGTACCCTAAACTGTATCGTATTGCCCTATACGATGCGTATAGGATTTGAATGACGAGGTTGTCGGGCATGGGTAATTGTGAAGGGCTATACGCATCGTATTAGCCTATACGATGCGTATAGAGCCCGATCCAGATAGCAATTTCCGTGTCTTGTTAGTAGTCCCCTATTAGAAATCACTAGATCGGGTAAATTATTTATTTCAACTTTTGTCAATTTACATAACATAAATTTTTAGTTACGTTTGAGATAAATAACTTTGTTTTATTAGTAACCAGTTTAAAATCCCGTGTATTAAACGTGTTGAATAAATATAATATTATATATTAACTAATAAAACAATTATTTTTTAAAAACTCGTGTTTTATACGGATTGAATAAAGTTGTGAAATATAATATAATCTGTTAACAAATACACCCGTCAAAATATGTTAAGAGATTTATTAATACAAAGATTAGTATTTTCTTTAAAATAATATTATTACTAAAATATATAGGTGTATTTAATAAGAGAGAGACGAGAAAAAAATGATGAAAATGAATATGGAGATGACACGTGACATTGAAAAACCTTTATTTATAATATAGTATAGACTAGTTTAAAACCCGTGTAATACACACGATGTGAAAAATATAAATACATAAAATTCTTAAATTTTTATGTATATATTTTTCATGTGTAAAATGTATTACATATACTAAGAATATAAAATAAAATTCAAAATATGTAAAAATTAATATATAATTGGGTTTTAAAAATATGTTATTTACTATTTAATGTAGTTTGACTTTTATTTACTATTTAATTGAAAATAAAAGTTAAATAATTAGATTTCAAAGATTCTTATAATGAGAGATAGTTTAAAATAAATGTGTATTATTAGTATAATTAATATTTTCTTTAAAAATATATTATTATTAAAAGATAGATTTGTATTTAATAAGAGAGAGTCAAGATAAATAGATGAGAGTAAATATGGAGACGACACGTAGCATAACAAAACCTTTATTTACTATATAATTAGGTTAGAATACCGTGTATTACACGGTTTAAATAAATATAATGTTATATAATTAGTAAAAAAAGTTACGTTTTTCCAAACCCGTGTTTTACACGGGTTGAATAAAATATAATGTAATCTTTTAACGCATGCATTCGTCAAAATATGTCTACTTTAACGTGACAGTTATAAATTATATTAAGTTCATTTTTAAAACATTTTTTTCAACTTGGTGTTATTTTTTTTATGTAATTGATAAATGATAATTCATATTAAATTCATTTGTTTAATGATATAATAACAATCCATAATTAAATAAAATGTATTCATAATTAGATTGATATTAAATATTTAAAAATATATTCTTTTAATATAGTGTTTAATAGGAGAGAGAGACGGAAAAATCATGATAAAAATGCAGCAGAAGGTGACACGTGTTTTATAATTTTACTTGTTTATTAAGTAATATAAATATAGATTTATGTTAGGTTTTCTAACGAATATTAGAAAAAAAAATTAAGAATCGTTCTTTATAAATACATAAAGTTGCATGGCGTGTGTTTACACTTTAATAATTACACTGATTTTTTTTTTAATTTTTTACACACTTTTTATCATTTATACTAACTGGTGTTAACTTTTTTTGTTTATCTGTAGTCATGTGTCTATTATATGATGACAATATGATAATTTTACCATATATAAATGACAAAAAATATAATTTATTCTAAAATAAATAAATTGATATTTAAAAAAAATTATATAAATACAAAACACCCCCTCCTCTACTTTACATCTTCTCCCGGCTACCATCTCCGTCAACCATTGTCATCTCCACCAAAGAACACCACCACAATTTTTTCTGTTTTTTGGTTTTTAATTAGTTTTATGGAACTAAAAATTTTCAAAGGCGTTACAACACGACACACGTAGTCACGAGAAGTATAGAATAAGGACTGGAAACTGATCCGCCACAGGCAACATCCACGGCATCGTCGATTTCATCTTCAGTAATGTTGTCGTGAATGCAATATGTACTTGTAGTGGCGGAGCCATAAATTTTTTAACTGGGGTCAAAAAATTTCGGTCTACGTTTATTTATATGGATGTATCTTACCAGGTCGAATCACCAAAATGTTTTTTTGTCGAAGAGAGCCGGGTCATCGAAAAAATTCATTTTAGATGATTTGATTAGGTTTATATTGAATTTGAAGGTGAATTCAATTGTGTTAAAGGTGATTTCAATTTAAATATTTTCCTACCCACTAGAGTTATCAAGCTAGCATGTATTAAACTATGCAATAAACACGTAAAAATAAAATAAAAAAGACTAACCTCACGGTTATTCATATTTTGCAAAGGAAAACTTATGCTTCTCCTTTCTTGCAACTTGGAGATCATCTTTCTCCGATACGTGTTACCAAATATAATAAATTTCAATTGATAAAATAAAAAACAAATGAAAATCAATTATCAAAACAAAACAAGCATATGAAGATCCATATATCCATCCTTACATGAATAAATATGAATCTCATTTGAAACATTAAAAAATTACATCGACATATAAGGCAAACGGCCAATAAACATCAATGAATCTTGTTAACAATGTTAGGTTGACCACCTTTATTAACCACATTAATTCAAAATCCTTTTATCTATTATATACTTTTCTTCAATTCAGTGGCGGATCTAGAAAAATAGTTCAGGGGTAGCGGATTTTTTTTACCGTACATTCATGTTAATGAACACAAATAAAAACACGATAATAAATGAAGTAAAACGAGTACCTAATAGATGATTAGATCTCTCATTTTCGGTTTTTTAAAGCTTGAAATCGAATCATTACATCGTCATCCGTTACTTTGTCAAATATTTCTCTTTCGATCGCACAAACTAGGGCATTGTTCAAATACTCGTCTCCCATTCTATTGCGTAAATCCGTCTTGATAAGCTTCAATTTAGAAAAACATCTTTCAATGGTTGCGGTTGCCACCGGTAGAACCAACACTAGCTTCAATACCCGATAAACCAAAGAATAATAACGATCTTTTTCGGTTTCCACCATTAGACGAGCAAGGTCACATATTCCATCCAATTTTGCAAATCTATCATCTTCCTTTATACAGTGATAAAAGACCTTAAGCTCACCCAAAAGACACTCTCTATCATTCACATTAAAATCATACAGATACATCTCAGAAAATGCCACAATCTTAGATATGTCAAACTTAGAAAAACAATCACAAGGATTTAAACCCGACATATTTTCTATCAATGTAGTTGATACCTCATTGAAACGATTTCCCAATTCTTGAATTTGCATATCCAAAACCGTATTAAAAACCTCAACTTCAAAATGATGTCGATTAGTAATGACATTCTTTCTATTTCTTGGGTTACCATAACTTTCCGTCATATCCAACACCTTAATATTGTTCTTTTCACAAAAAGAAGTCACTGTTTTTAACATATCATCAAACCCATTTTGTCTTAAACCATTCAATGCTCGTTTTGTTTCATTTATCATCTTAGTCGCTTCTAATAAGTCTTGACTTTTTTTGAAGATGCTTAGAGAGTGTATTTGTGATGCCTAAAACATCTCTCATCAAGTGTGCATAAAAAACAAACTCAAGTTTTTTTAAAATAGGGTAGAATACCTTTTGCAATAGTTAGTTGTTGAGTGCCATCTCCTTCTTCTTTAACATAACGAAGCACGTCAATAACTTCGGGAAATAATTTAATCACACTTATGATTGTTCCATGATGAGAACCCCATCATGTATCCCCGGCTCGTATAAGGGAAACATCTTGTTTAATCCTTTTCCAGTCTTAATTTCACCTTCAAGAATTCCTTCTTCCACTCTCTTTCTTTTTGCCTCCCGTATCATATCTTTTCTTTTGCAAGAAGCAGAAACGTTATTAACAACCATGGAAAGGTATTCATAAAACGTGTTAACACCGAGATGCTTTTTTGCAACCGCCACAACCACTAACTATAATTGATGAGCAAAGCAATGTATGTAATGGGCTGATGGATTATCTCTCAAAATCAAAGCTTTAAGCAATTAAACTCTCCTCTCATGTTGCTTGCACCATCATAACCTTGACCCCTTACCCGTTTTAACAAAAATAAACTATAAAATAAATCAAATAATCTCTATTAAAGTTAATGTAATGATGCTATGAAACTTATTACTCACTTGTTCTATGCTCAACTGGTTATTTGCTAATAAAGAAACAATGGCTTGTTTAAGAGTTGAAGAAGATGCATCTTTCACATGAGTAATTATAATAAAACTCTCTTTAACAACTCCGAGATTATCAACATATCTCACAACTACAGCCATTTGTTCCTTTAAAGATACGGCACTAGACTCATTCACTAACAACCCAAACACATCATCTTTAATTTCTTCGCAAATCCTATTGGTTACTTCTTTAGCAAAGCATTCAATAATCTCTTTTTGTATTGATGGAGCCGTCAATTTATTCTTCTTCTTTGCATTCCCTAATGTGTGTTTACCAATATTCGGGTTGTTACTAATCAGCCTCAAAACTGAAAGAAAAAGACCATTCGAATGAGATTTCTTCGATTCATCATGACCACGAAAGGGTAAAGAATTGTCTAGCAAGAATCTAGCACTACGAACAGAACCACTTAATCTTAACCGATTTACAACCTTTTCTTCTTCACTTACCGTATTTAATTTCACTTCAATGGATCTCTTTTGTTTCAAGAGATCGTCACATTTGTGCATCGCCTTATTATGATAACTGTTAACTAACCCAATATGCTCTTTTAAGGCACCCGGTTTACTCCAATTACAAAAGCCTTCTGTTGAACTTGAAAAAGTATCTCTTCCACCTTGATTACCAACTGTTTCTTTAAACAAGTAACAGCATAAGCAATATGCTTTGTCTACTTTAGTGCTATACTCTAACCACGGATATATATCAAACCATTTTACATTAAAACGTCTCTTTCCACCAGAATAGTCTTTGAATGGAAATTTATGACTTCGTGGTTGAAAGACATTTTTGACAAGATAATGTCTTCTTATGTCATCCATTTGATTAGGGTGATAACTAGTTATAAGTGATCTGTCAAAGGGATCCGAAGGAAGATCATTCAAATCAATTATATTTGGGATTGTAGGAATTGAAGCCGAATGAATACTTGGACCAATATCATCAATTTCATGACTTGATTGAGTTCCATCAATGTCATTGTTAACATCCTTATCAATATTAGAACTTTCATAAGTTAATTGAGTTGCATCAATGTCATTGTTATCATAATCTTGAAATTTTCTTTTAATTTTTTTTTCCAAGTAGTGCTTGTTTTTTCATCTTCCAAAACAAAACAAAACATAATCAAACCCCTAATTTTATAACAAATAAAACAAAATCAAACCCCTAATTTTATAACTAACAAAACAAAATCAAATCCCCTAATTTTCATATTCCAATATTATAACAAATCCCTAATTTTATAACAAACAAAACAAAATCAAATCCCTAATTTTATAACAAACAAAACAAAATCAAATCCCCTAATTTTCATATTCCAATATTATAACAAATCCCTAACAGTTACTAATTTTATACAAGCCTAATTAAATTCATTATTAAAGTAACTAGTAATTTAAAATTTACCTTTGCAATTTCTTTGTGAGATCGGAGCCGAGAGAGGGGAGGGGGCAGGGGCAGTGGCCGGTGGCGGTGCGGAGGCAGTAGGCGAAGGGAGAGGCTGCTGCTGCTCACTGATGCTCGATCGCTGCCTTCTGTTATTTCTTCTAAAGCCCACTCCCACACACAATATAATTAAATAGTTTTAATTAGATGTTAGAGTCTAAAGCCTAAATTTTTTAATTAGTGAGTTTTTTTAATAAGTTTGAGGAGTAACGTAATTTTTTATTAGGTGTTAAACTTTTAAAAAAGTTTGAGGGGTAACGTATTTTTTGCTCAGGGGTAACTTAATTTTTGCTCAGGTGTAACTTAATTTTTGCTCAGGGGTAACGGGATACATAAAACCGTAAAAAAAAAAATTCCACTGCGCGTAAAAAGTTGAGGGGTAGCGGAGGCTACCCCTCCCCTAGCCTTAGGTCCGCCCCTGCTTCAATTACCCACGTCTAATTCCACCACTATCCTTCACCATGATGGTGAAGGTCTAAAAACAAATATGGTTTATTGATACTACGTACTATACCTTGTATAAATCAGTGGGATCAAACAGATTTTGGGTTGAGTAAGAAAATAGTTTCATGTGACGGAGATGAGAGAGAGATGTGATACCTTTCATGTGCAAACCTCTTTATTAATGTTTACGTATCGTTAAGTTATGCCCAGCAAGAGCAGTGTTACTGTTTATGTTCTTGTTTGTGTTCTTCAAAAATTGATCTCGAACAACTTTCTATCAACAAAAATCACTAGAGATTCAAATGCCCAAAGATTTGGAACATCGTTTCATATATATAACGGACTTGTAAGAAAAAAAAGAGTTCAATTTTAATCCTTTTAATAATATGATATAACCTTTAGAACCAACCATAATTATATATTTTCAACTAGTTTAGATCCCGTGTATACACACGAAAATAAATAAAAATTTTAAATCTTTATGTGTATATTTTACACGTGTAAAAATGTATCATATACTAAAGATATAAAACAAAACTCAAAATATGTAAAAAAAATGAGTTTTGAAAATACATTAAATACTATTTAATATAATTTGATTTTCATTTATTATTTGATTGAAAATAAAAGTTACATAATTAGATTTCAAAGTTTCATAAGGGATAATTTAAAATAAATGTATTTTATTAGTATAATTAATATTTTTTTAAATATATATTATTGTTAAAACATGGATGTGCATTTAATAAGAGAGAGAGACGGTAAAAAATAATGAGAATGAATGTGAATGCGACACGTGGCATGGAAAAACCTTTATTTATTATATAACTAGTTTAGATCCCGTGTCTACACACGGGGTGAAAACTGAAAAATATCAATATGTAATTTTTTAAATCTTTATGTATATATTTTACAGATGTAAAAATACATTACATATACTAAGAGTAGATACAACCTCAAACTATGTAAAAATTAATATATAATTGGGTTTCAAAAATACGTTAATTACTATTTAATGTAATTTGACTTTCATTTACTATTTGATTGAAATAAAAATTACATAATTAAATTTCAAAGTTTGTTATAATAAGGGATAATTTAAAATAAATGTGTTTTATTAGTATAATTAATATTTGGGAAAACTTCACGTAATAGTAACCAAGTTTCTCAAGTGTTCCATTTAAATACCTCAAAGTTTTTTTGTCTCTTTAAAGTCACTCAACTTTCACTAAGTGTTCTGAACTTATGTAATATTTTTATAAATGTTTATTTTTTTTAAAATTGAATTAGGCAAATGAAATATATATGAATATTAGTTATCAATAAGTGAAAATTTTATTCAATTAACTTAAAATAGGAGGTAATAGTGAAGAAAAAAAAGTTCATTAAATAATAAACAACTTTCAAAATTGTTATATTTAAATAGAATTAGAAAAAAATAATTGCTAAATAGTGAACAAGATTCATATATGTTTCATATATCTCATTCAATATTCAAAATTTTTAACATTTATAAAAATATTACATAGGATTGGAACATCTACTGAAAATTGAGTGACTTTAGAGGGACAAAAAAACTTTGAGGTATTTAAATGAAACACTTGAGAAAATTGGTTACTATTGTGTAAAGTTATCCCTTAATATTTTCTTTAAATATGTATTATTATTAAAAGATAGAAGTGCAGTAAATAAGAAACAGAGACGGGAAAAAAGTAATGAGAATAAATATGGAGGCGACACGTGGCAGTAAAATATTTATTTATTATATAGTATTGATATAGATATAGATATAGATATTAAAAACCATTAAATATCAGTCAGGCTATTGTCACAAATAAAGCAACCAAAAACATATAACCATAAATTCATATTTCACAATTGCAGGATATGAAGAAAAGTTTGGGAGGCAGTTATCCTTACATAGATCATATGTGGCTCTCCCTCACAAATCTATTTATGTGATCGTCTATCGCGATAACATTATGTAGACATCTAACCATAACTTATAAGAAAATCAAGAACATCAGCAACTACATGAAACTAACATAATTTGAGGAATTGAACTCATGCATTTGATGGTTAATTTAACCATCAACAGTGATCAATATGGAGCCCAATAGTTTTCAAGGTCAGCACACTGGTCCATAGTCATGAACCGGTTATTGGCAAGCCCATCACCAGTACTGTTACTCATCTCCCCATCATAACCCATGGCAGCTTCCACATTTGCAAGTCCCCGACTAGTTACGAGCATCGAGGAAGCTACGTCTTCTGGCAGCTGTGTTGGTGTTGATCCTGATGGCAGTTGTTGTTGTGCCAATATTGGCCTAATCTGTGTTGAAGTTGAGCCTCTTAGGTTTAGATTGAGCCCGGAGATAGTAAAGAGTTCAGATCCATCTCCGTTAGGATAGTTTAACTGTGTTTGGTTGAGAGGCATATTATTGGTGTTGCCTCTAAAAACCCTGGAAATTTGATCAGCAATATCAGCATTGCTCATGTAACTTCTTGATCCTAATCCATATGGGAATTGATAACCTGGATCTGATGTCATGATTTGGGGAGGCATTTGAATCCCTACTGAAGCAGGGCCGATCTCGAGATTGTAGGGATTAATCATGACTCGCGAATGGCTCGACGATGGATACTTTTTGCCACCGGCAGTCTTTTGGAAAACTCGACATACAACCCATTCATCCTGTGAATATATAACCAAGAAAATACGCGAAAATATTAGAATACTAGCATATACTAACATGAAGGAAAAATATATATGTTTTTTTGTTTGCGTATAGGCATAAATTGATTACTTTGCAATAGATTTATAGTTTCAAGTAGGTCTAGGTTTATTCAAGCAAGTAGTTTCATTGTATCAGTAGAGAAAGACATCTTTATATCCTTCAAATGTAAGATTTGTTTTTTTTATAAATGGGTACACACCCATTAGATGCATATCACAAGGAGGTTTTTTTTTGTTATGTTTCACAAGAAGGGTTGTCACTCTTCGCATAGGCGACCTCTTGGCCTCAATTCTTGAGCACTAGCTAGGCCTGTCTGTTGGAAAGTACAACTTTATGAGAGATCGTCCCTCTAAATAACGACCTCTCTAAAGTCCAGGGAGAAATACCCTCTGTGAATGGCGTGAAGGATTAATCTTGATTAAAGATAATTATTAATATTAATTTGTTAATTGTTTCGTTGAGTTCGTATTAGATTAGGAGTGTGTTTGCTTATTTATTTGATTATTTAATTGAGTTTGAGTTTGGTTGGGATTAGTATTGGGTTTATTATAAATAGATGGTTATGGATTAAATGTAAAGTGTGAGTTGAGTTTTATTAATAAGTAGTCGATCTTTGAGATCAAAATTCATGTGTTTGGGGCCTGATTTCCAGCATGGCGATCTCTTCAATTTATTGTGTGACATCCCACTTAGAGATCGTGATGATTTTAGAGAGATCGCTATTCAAAGGGACGAGCTATCAGGAAGTACACCGGCAAGGCTAGCGCGCTAGCTAGGATTAATGCCAAGAGGCTGCCCTACCAAGGGTGACAACCCTTTTGTGAAAAAAAAACAAAAAATACCCCTTGTGATGTATCTAATGAGTGAGTACTCATTTATAAAACAAACACTCATATGTAATGGTATGGATCTATTTTGAGGCCCACATCATATTTTCACCTTTTTTATTTGTCAAAAACACAGTTATTTCATATGAATTTGCATAATTTCAGAGATGTATGCCTATGATTTTTGTTTTGAACACTCAATAAACATTGTGAAAACTGTGCATGCCTGTTGGAAGTTTGTCGGAAAAAGTTTTCTACCATTATTTTTCCGACAGACTTTTTTGTTGAAACACCTTTCCAAGACTTCCCGACCAAAACCATGGTTGGAAAAGGGGTTATTTTCTAGTAGTGTTAATTTGGAAACAAATGGAGCATTTGATTTCTTTTGTTAATAAATATGTGTACTCTAGACACACACAGATGCAGAAAAATCCAACATGAAAATGAAATAGTTAAGTAACCTTAGAAACTCGAAAGGCAGATTTAGCATGAACGCGATACTCATGCATGACCCAATTAGTTTTCTCGCCCCGCGGGGCTCTCCCTCTATAGAATACCAATGTTTTCTTCATACCAACAATCTCTGAGGTTACACCATTGAAAATCTCTTTGTCCTTTCCTGTAGTCTTCCAATATCCAGTGTTGGTGGCTCTGTTTGTTCTCACTCCTGTTGGGTACTTCCTATCCCTTAGGCTAAAGAAGTACCATTCTTTCTCTCCCATTTTCGCCTTTCCTGTTTCAAATTAATTATAATATTTGATTTAACATATACTTATATTTCTCAGAAGGTGATAATGTAATCTTAAAAAAACTATTTATGAATGGCTAATTAATCTTGAAATAATACTTAGAATGAGAGATATTGTCACATGAAGCCCTAGTGATTCAAAAGTTAACAAAATTTAATATGATGTTTGAGTGTAAGAGTAGATTATCATGCATATTTACTCAATACTGATTTTCTATTTGTTTGTTGAGAAAAACGAAATACTGGAGATTCATATTTTCCTACCAATTATAGTTATTTTAAATCAAATGCCAATGGGGTTGGTGGTCCATTGACAGAAGGAAAATACTCTAAGAACACTAAGGATTAAGGAGGTCATGGGTTCAAGTCCCACTCCCATAGGAATTAAGAAATTTGCCTTTAAAAAAAAAGTTATTTTAATATGCAACAAACAGTGATATTTTTTTCTTGGAAATATAATTCATGATCATTCAATATCCAACTAACTAGAAGAATAAAATAAATACTATATGGTAAAATATAAAAATTCAATATCAAGATTCAAGATGATAAATTCCAGAATAATAAGAAATTCTTCTTCTTAGTTTTGTTTTTATTTGTAAACGTAGGTTATTAATTTATTATTTATCTTATTAATATCAATTTAATGATGATGATGATAATAGATTCAAATCTAAGAAGTGAAGGACACATATACATACACAAATCTCAGCAATTTAATTGCTAATTTTCGCGTAAAAATGAACTTTTATTAACTCAAATGAACTTAGCTCTTGCAATGAAATCTTGAATATAATCACAAAGAAAAACAAAACCCTAGCTAGGTTTTATCTTTCTGAAAATTAAGAAAATTTTAAAGGGAATTTAGTTTAATTAATTGTTGTTCTAGTTATTTATAATTGGTATTGCATGGAACACTAGTAGTGAAGAAATAAAAGCTATAATTAAGCACATACCAGGAAGATCCCAAGGCTCACATTTATTGAGGTCAACATCAGTAATTGCCCTTGCAGTAAAACTAGAATCTGATATCTTGTTTATAAGATAAGAAGTGATGAGTTCTTCATCTGTAGGATGAAACCGAAACCCTGGAGGAAGTGTTTCTGCATCTTTTTTCACTTCTCCTTCCATATTAACTACCTTTCTTACAAGATAGTTATCTAAAACCTTCAACTAATTAAACTACCTTTAGCCGATCGATCTGTGTCCTATACAATCATTTTGATCAAAAGAGGTGAAGGAAAGAGAAGGTGTTAGTCTTAATGGGAACTCAGTGATAAGGTTTGGTAGGGAGTTTGAAGTTTTCTTGCCAACAAGTTTAGAATATATATATAACTTCTAACTTACAACTGTAAAATGAAATAAGAGAAGGAGGGTGGTTCTAAGAAGCTCTCACCTACTCTAAGTCTTAACATTTACGCTTCCGAAAGTCGTATTAGAACCTTAATTAGTTCTCCACATACATTCTACCATAATTTGTGAAACTTTGAAGTTGTTTTGTCATAAATAAATGCATGTTTTAGTCTTTCCTTTTCTAAAAGTGAAGGTCTAAATGAAGTTCCAATTGTTTTAGTTGATAGTTCTTAACTTGCTGCAATGAAATTGTTCACTGATCTTGTGGCAAAACTATAAGAAACTATTCTTTTGTTTGTATAAAATGACAAGAGTACAAACCCTTTGTGCTTAATATCTTGTGGCAAAACTATAAGAAACTATTCTTTTGTTTATATAAAATGAAAAGAGTACAAACCCTTTGTGCTTAATCTCTTGTGGCAAAACTATAAGAAACTATTCTTTTGCGTATAGCATCGATACAAATCGTTAAATAATAGGATCAGTGCACAATTGTTAATGATCAAATCAAACCAAGAGATCAGTTTGTGTTGAAATTACTTTTTATTTTATGCATTCACTTTACAGTTTATTTAACTCTAGTACTAGTAATTTTCCATAATTAAACTCCCATAGTTTTATTTTAATCATATCTGTACTTGAATTTTGTTTGGTATATTTATTAATTTGTATTTCTTGTCACTTATTGTGTGTAAAAGTAGATTTATATTTTATTACTTTGTTTTGTTGGATTCGACACCCAACACCTTGTGTTTCAAAACGATCAGTCGCAACCCCAACAGATTGATGAGAACCATTTGCACCTCCGAATCCGCCCCGACTCTACCAAGCGAAACCATAAATGCGATCAAGCGGACATGAAGATTTGAAACACATTTGGCCAACTGCAACTGAAACATCGAACCAAGTCTGTCTAATGAGTACTGGAACCGCATCAAATCATGTTTAACAGTCATTGTCCAAAATGTAAAGACGACTCCCAAGTGGCACACTACTACACAAACATATATTAGGTATGGAATTTTGATACAAAACTGAATATTAAAAACAACTTAATAAAATTGATATCAAATTCAAAGCAAAATCGGGAAATAAATATTTAGAAAAATAACTAAAAGTAATTTAACAAAATCCTTAGCAAAACGAGAAAGAAACATTTAAAGGAAAACTTTTAATAAAATTCGTGGGAAAAGTGAAAACATGAGTATGTATAAATTAATTTAATAAAATCCGTAACAAAACCAGAAAGTAAATAATTTAATAAAATCCATAGGAAAACCAGAAAATAAATATTGAAAAGAAAAACTGTAAATAATTTAATAAAATCCATAGGAAAACCAGAAAATAAACACTTAAAAAATAATTCAATTAAAATCCGTAGCAAAGTTTATAATAAAGAGTTGAGTTATAGTAAAAAAAGTTTTAAAAATAAGAAGGGTAAGAAGGATTCTAAGCTTGACATGTGTCATTTTATTGTTTTTAAAGGGAAGGCATAATAGTTAATGTGTAATATACCAAGTCAATATGTAATATACCATGTAAATGTGTAATACACCAGGTCAATGTGTAATGCAAGGTCTGATATTACATAATGATCAGACCTGATATTACACAATGAACTGATATTACACGATGAGCATATTACACAATGACATGACATATTTGAGCGAATTACACAATAATGAGCGAATTACACAATGAGCTGGAAAACGTAAAACACAATGATGAAAACATGTAACACAATGATGAAAAATATTTGACACAATTAACTTGTATTACACAATGAACTTGTATTACACAATGACCTGACTAATTACACAATGAACTTGTATTACACAATGACTTGACTAATTACACAATGAACTTGTATTACACAATGACCAGATGTGGTATTACACAATGAACTTGTATTACACAATGACCTAACTAACTACACAATGAGCTGAAAAACGTAAAACACAATGATAAATACATATAACACAATGAACTTGTATTACACATTGAACTTGTATAACACAATGAACTTGTATTACACAACGAACTTGTATTACACAATGAGCTGATTAATTACACAACGAACTTGTATTACACAATAACTTGATTAATTACACAATGAACTTGTGTTACACAATGACCAGATATTACACAATGATCAGACGTGGTATTACACAATGAACTTGTATTACACGATGAACTTGTAATACACAATGACCTGACTAACTACATAATGAGCTGGAAAACGTAAAACACAGTGATAAATATATATAACACAATGAACTTGTATTACACATTGAACTTGTATAACACAATGAACTTGTATTACACAATGAACTTGTATTACACAGTGACCTGACTAATTACACAATAAACTTGTATTACACAATAACCAGACGTGGTATTACACAATGAACTTATATTACAAAATGAACTTATATTACACGATGAACTTGTATTACACAATGACCTGACTAACTACACAATGAGCTGGAAAACGTAAAACACAATGATAAATACATATAACACAATGAACTTGTATTACACAATGACCAGACGTGGTATTACACAATGAACTTGTATTACACAATGAACTTGTATTATACAATGAACTTGTATTACACATTGACCTGACTAATTACACAATGAGCTGAAAAACGTAAAAAAAATTCGTTTTTGTTTATGACGACACTACACTTGTTTTAAAGATAAAAAACGCTCGTTTTTATGGTGTAATTTTTTTGAAAAAATAATGTCGTATGTAAAAGTTATGAACGTTTAAAAATGAGGGGGAAAACTTGATAAAAAGTCAACAAAAGTGGCCAAGACTAAAATACCCTTTCAACAACTTTTTCCCCTACAATTTAATCTCAACCATTAAATCTTTTCAACAATTTAATCTAATGACGCTAAATCCTTCTCACCCTTCTTACAATTAAAATCTTTTTTATCTTAACCTAATCCCTATAATAAAATCAATAAATATTATTTCATCTATTGATCCTATATATATGGGATGATTAAAGAATCACCATCAGAATCCATTTTTCTCTTTTCCTAAAACTCAACCCAAAAATACATTATACTTGATCATTTCTAAAATATTTCTATCATACTAGTTTCTTCGAGCTTCAATTATGAGCCCCTTTCCGTAATCATTATATGAAAGAAAGTACATAGTTTTTGTCACTTATATAGTTAATTATGAAATATTTCTTGTCACTTATATAGTTATGAAATATACCTATAATATTTAAACAAACCAAATATCAGTTGACTACCTAAATATGCTTATTTCATTGCAAAATCTTTGCTTGATAACTAATAAACCTAAACAAAAAACGGGGTATTTTATAGCACAAGTTTCATATTATTTTAGTCCAACCGTTTCAAAGAAACCGAGGTAAAAATGTCGCACCAACTTCATTGATAATAACCATTAATTACAAAATGAAATGATAATAGTATTATCATATTTCTCATAGCTAAGATGTTATATAACTAATTGTTTTGTCAGAGATCGAATAGAAATATAAACATATACATATACTGTTCATATGTCCTTGTACTATGTAATCTTCTAGAAGTGGATCAGTAACGATTATGGAAAGATTTATGAGCATAATTAAATAAGTATTTATTATATTGAGAATTAGAGATATATGTATCTATCTGCATCTGTCTCTCACAATCTTTTCTTTACTTGTCCTACACTTCCAAATAATCAATTATATATTGTTCTTGAAACAAGTCTTCATCACTCTTACCTGTCTCATAACTTCATTTTTGCACTCTAGAAACCCTACTTTTGACATATTCTCACACATGAAATGTGTAGAACTGTGAACATGCCAAAACAAATATGTTAGATAAATTAAATCTGAGGTCTCATTTGGTTCGTGGAATTCGTCAGATTAGAGTTAGAATTGGAATGAATTCCACTTGTAATTGTGTTTGGTTGACACAATAAGGAATTGGAATTGGAATTGAAAAATATTCGATCATTCATTGGAATTTAAGAATCCTTCACTAGCTTGATGGAATTTCCACATTCCAACGGAATGTTACACAATTACCAAAACTACCCTCTATATTTGATTTCTTATATTCTTCTTTTACGTATCAATTAAAAACTCTGATGAAATCATCCTTCAAAAAAATAAATGATTCTAGAATTCCACACTTAAAAGTTGTTGGAGTTTAAGCAATAGTCAACGATAGTCAATTCTATTAGTCAATATGGTTTTTTCTTTTCTGTTTGTTTGGGTTGATTTCAACAAGTTGTCTAAAGTTCAAGGGTGCTTTTCTGAATCAATGAATAGTTGAGGGGGTTGATTGTAAATTGGTTATTAATCTTCTGTTAATAACTGATTAGGTATTATATTGGGGGTTAGGTTATAAGAGAGTGTAAGTTCGTCATTCTCAATCATCTTCTTGTAATTCTGTTTTGATTCTTCTTTGTAATCTCATTTGAAGTTAGCAATCAATAAAGTGATCATTTGAGGTTCGAATTCCTTTGTGTTTAAACAACAATTGGTATCAGAGCCAGGTTGCTCGGAAATTGAAGGAATCGATTGAAATTGAATTGATCAGAGGAAGCGATGGTCTCGACGAAATTTGATCTTGAGAAGTTCAATGGAAAGAATGATTTTGGCTTGTGGCGATTAAAGATGAGAGCGCTACTGGTGCATCAAGGTGTAGTGGATGCAATAACCGGTGAGACTAATCTACCGGTCACGATGACAGACAAAGAAAAGAAGGATGTAATGGAGAAAGCGCACAATGCATTAATTCTATGTCTTGGTGATCGTGTGTTGCGAGAAGTATCAAAAGAAACCACTGCAGCTGGTATATGGTCAAAGCTCGAAAGTCTCTACATGACTAAATCTCAAGCAAACAGGTTATATTTGAAGAAACGGTTATACACATTCCATATGGTGGCTGGTAAGACCCTTGATGATCACACGGATGATTTCAATAAATTGGTCTTAGATTTAGAAAACATTGATGTATCACTTGATGATGAGGATCAGGCTATTATTTTTCTCACATCTTTGCCTACATCATATGAACACTTCGCTGATACTCTAATGTATGGAAGAGAGTCGTTATCCATGGAAGAAGTATTGGCAGCCATGAACTCTAAAGAGATAAAGAAGAGGGGTAATGTGGGTGTTGAAACTACCGATGGTCTGTTTGTCAGAGGAAGGTCAGAACAAAGGGGATTTAAGATGAAAGAAAGACCTAATCATTCAAGGTCTAAACCCAAGGTCAAAAGAAGGCGTTTCTTGTGTAATTCAGAAAAGCATCTTAAGAGAGATTGTCCGGAGAACAAGAAGAAAAGTTTGAATCAAATACTTCCAAGAGTCAAAGCAACTACCAGACAGATGGGTCAACTGATGGGTATGAGTCAGCTGATGTGTTAATGGTTGCAAAGGGTTTAAAGAATGGTGATTGGGTCATGGACTCTGGTTGTTCTTACCACATGACACCTCACAAAGAATTCTTCAAAGAATTGATTATGGAAGATTTAGGAACAGTCAAGTTGGGAGATGACAGGTCATGCAATATTCAAGGATATGGCAACATAACTCTCAAGTTAGAATGGTTCAGAAACTACACTTGAGAAAGTAAGGTACATTCCTGATCTGACAAGGAAATTAATCTCCTTGGGGACTTATGAAAGGGATGGGTATGTTGTAAGCTTGAAGAATGGTAAATCCAAAGTCATAAAAGGGTCATTAGTGATATTATATGGTACTAGGAGGGACAACAATATTCATATATTGGATGGTCAAGTAGTATCAAGGACTGTTATGTTAGCACAAGATGGTGGTGCTAATAGGGCTGAAATTTGGCATAAAAGGTTAGGTCATATCAGTGACCAAGGTTTATGTGAATTAAAGAAGCAGGGATTGATTACAGACATCACTAGTTGCAAGCTTGGGCTGTGTGAACATTGTGTAATGGGAAAGGCCCACAGGGTTAAGTTTGAAAGAAGTCAACATAGATCTAAGAGGATTTTAGATTATGTTCATTCAGATATGTGGGGACCAGCCAGAACACAGTCAATGGGTGGAGCTCTTTATTACTTATCCTTATTGATGATTACTCAAGAAGGGTATGATTGTATGTGGTTAAACATAAGGGTGATGCTTTTGAGAGGTTCAAAGAATGGAAGGTTCTGGTAGAAAACCAAACTGGGAAGAAATTGAAGAAGTTGAGGACTGATAATGGGTTGGAATTCTGTAGTAGATAGTTTAATGAATTTTGTAAGAAATAAGGGATAGCAAGACATTTGACAGTTCCTAGAACACCACAGCAAAATGGCTTGATGGAGAGGATAAATAAAACTATCCTTGAGAAAGTTAGGTGCATGTTAAGTGAATCTGGGCTACCTAAGAAATTCTGGGCAGAGGCTGCTACTACAGCTGTGTATTTGATTAACAGATCTCCTTCTTCTGCTATTGAGATGTTGACTCCTATGGAGAGATGGTCTGGAAATAAGACTGATTACAGCAACTTAAAGGTGTTTGGAGCCTTGTCTTATGCTTATGTAAGTCAGGGAAAGTTGGAACCTAGATCTCAAAAGTGTGTTATGCTTGGATATCCTGATGGTGTTAAGGGATACAGACTTTGGAGAATGGATAATGTCAGTCCTAAGGTAATACTTAGCAGGGATGTTGTGTTTAAAGAAGATGTAATGTACAAGGATTTAATTGGTGAAAAGGCTACTCAAAAGTCAAACAATGAAGATCCTGATGGTATTCATCTTGAGGTGGAGCCAATTAAAAGTGATTGTCAAGCTGAACCCTGTAATCAAAGTTCAGATATTGATAATAGAAGTTACAGTTTGGCTAAAGAAAGACCAAGAAGAAACATTCAGTTACCTTTAAGGTATAGAGATAATGAAGACATTTCTGCATTTGTTTTCTTAGCTGCTGAGCAAGAGTGCACACAATAACCTCTTACTTATAATGAAGCAGTTAACTCGGCTCATAAAGAAAAGTGGTTATCTGCTATGAAAGAAGAAATGGATTCATTATACAAGAATGAAACCTGGAGACTTGTAGAAAAGCCTATGAATCAGAAACTTGTAGATTGCAAGTGGATATTTAAGATTAAGGAAGGTATACTAGGGGTTGAAAAGCCAAGGTTCAAAGCCAGACTTGTTGCTAAGGGATATACTCAAAAGGCTGGGATTGACTATAATGAGATATTTTCTCCTGTGGTAAAACACTCCTCAATCAGAATCATATTGTCTCTTACTGCTTCAATGAATTTTGAATTGGAACAACCGGATGTTAAAACAGCTTTTCTGCATGGGAATCTAGAAGAATGCATCTATATGAAGCAGCCTGTTGGTTTTGAGGTAATTGGTGAGGAGGATAAAGTGTGTTTATTGCAAAAGTCATTTTATGGTCTTAAACAATTTCCAAGGCAGTGGTACAGGAGATTTGATGACCATATGATTAGAAATGGTTTTAAGAGGAGCAGCTATGATAGTTGTGTATATTACATGGAGTATGCAAATGGTGACTTTGTCTATTTGTTACTCTATGTGGATGATATGCTCATTGCCTGCAAAGATAAGAGTCAAGTACAAGCTACTAAAGACATGTTTATGAGGGAATTTGAAATGAAAGAGTTAGGTAATGCAAAGAAAATACTTGGGATGGAGATTACAAGAAATAGAGAACAAGGATTGTTAAGATTAACTCAGAGTTCTTACATACTAAAAGTATTAAATAACTTTGGTATGGCTGAGTGTAAACCTGTTGTAACTCCATTGGCTCAACATTTTAAACTGTCCATGAAAGACTATCCTAATTCAGAAACAGATAGGGTCAGGATGGACAGTGTTCCTTATGCAAGTGCAGTGGGAAGTTTGATGTACCTGCTGGTGTGTACTAGATCTGATCTGGGGTATGCAGTGAGTTTGGTGAGTAGGTATCTTTCAAATCCAGGCAAGAATCACTGGGTTGCAGTGAAATGGATTTTAAGATATCTAAATGGTTCTAAAGAACTAGGTATTACTTTTGGTGGAAGTAAAGATGAGGTTGGTTTGGTGCTGGGATTTGTGGATGCAGACTATGCCAAGGATTTGGATAGGGGTAGGTCCTTAACTGGTTATGTTTTTAAGGTCTTGGGTAGCTTGGTAAGATGGAAGGCATCACTTCAGCATGTGGTTGCATTATCTACAACTGAAGCGGAGTATATAGCACTAACTGAAGCTGTTAAGGAAGCTTTATGGATCAAAGGGTTTATTACAGAACTGGGAGTTGAAGTTATGGATACTTTGGTTATGTGTGATAACCAAGGGGCAGTGAAGTTGTCAAGAAATAGTGTGTTCATGAAAGGACCAAACATATAAATGTCAAATTGCATTTCATTAGATATGTGTTAAGTTCTAAAGAGGTCAAAGTGGAAGAAGTTAATTCTGAAGACAATGCTGCAGATATGTTGACAAAGGCTTTGCCCGGATCTTCATTTGAAAGGTGTTTGAAGACTTTGGGTGTTAATTGATTGATTGGTTTGTTGATTTTTTCTTAAAGGTGGAGATTGTTGGAGTTTAAGCAATAGTCAACGATAGTTAATTCTATTAGTCAATATGGTTTTTTCTTTTCTGTTTGCTTGGGTTGATTTCAACAAGTTGTCTAAAGTTCAAGGGTGCTTGTCTGAATCAATGAATAATTGAGGGGGTTGATTGTAAATTGGTTGTTAATCTTCTGTTAATAACTGATTAGGTATTATATTGGGGGTTAGGTTATAAGAGAGTGTAAGTTCGTCATTCTCAATCATCTTCTTGTAATTTTGTTTTGATTCTTCTTTGTAATCTCATTTGAAGTTAGCAATCAATAAAGTGATCATTTGAGGTTCGAATTCCTTTGTGTTTAAACAACAATGTTGATAAATTGCTTAAATCTCCACAATTTTAACCGTTCTTAAAGTTTCTAAGCTCGCTACATGCTTTCAAAAATTGACTTTTTAATAGGTCCTACTATATATATATCGTATAGATAGCGAATCTGTCAGTAATGTAGCTTGTGTAGATCGACACCTCAGTTGCTTCTGTGTCGAAAAGCTATCGTGTATAGTTTTCTATATGATTGTATAAGAGAATAACACAACTCGTATAGCATGTATATGAAAAAATGTAACTCATACATTATGTATGACATCTACTGTCTAAATAGTATGAATAGCCTCCCCTTTTAATGTATATATTATTTTTTCTAAATAGTAGGAGGCTAGTGTCTTATATAAGTATGGTTTTTCTTTATATTTTTATACACTCATGAATATCGAGTTTTATCATTTAACCTAATACTTACATACCTGAAATACATTTACACAGTTATAAATGTGAAAATTTTGTACTTTCCACGTGTTTACATAACCCGTAAAGATTTCATGTATATGCTATGTCGTATGTGCATGTCTTCGTAAATGTCAAAATACTTACATGGAAACAAGAACGCTCAACAAATATGTAGAAGATCAATATCACCAAGAACAGTCTTAAAATCTTATTATGATGTATTGGAAATTAGAGAACAATTGATTGATAATAATCAAGAATTAACACACAGACCGAATTCTTGGTTATATAACTTCCATACAAATCCCTCATGTTCAACATACATCAATACATATATTTAAACCTGATGATTTGATGCCTATAAATGAAGTAATGCTTTGAAACACCGATACAACCTAATTGACACTGATTACATTTAGTCCCATATACATAATACTAATGACATTAGTTTAACTTCCAACACTCCCCCTTAGACTAAACTTCTTCTAAGGGAGATCTTCAAGACTCGGTTTGCCATCACAATAATGCTAGTTCAACATCCCCGTACCGAGTGAAGTTGACTTCCTTCTTTTTCTCTCATTTTGGACATTCATTTATAAAATGTCCGAGCTCGTTACACTTATAACACCTTATGTGGCTTTTATCCCGTTGGACCCGTTCACTATTCTTACTTTTTCCGGACCTCCGACCTCTACCTCAGCCACTCCCAAAATCTTCTAGAATTGAATTCCCATAACCGCAATGCAAACATTTATGTTCTATAATCTTCTCTTTTCCATCTACTTTGGTGAATCGAAGTTTATTATGCATGTCTGCCTCCTCAATTGGTTTATGTGTTCTTCGAAAGCTTTTAATCTTACAACGACTTCTTGGAACGACATTGTATTAAGGTCGACAAATCGTTCAATTGTCGCAACTATCTGAATATACTTTTCTGGTACCGAACCTATCTTTTGTAATTCAATGTATGCCAAGACTGCTTGCTTGTGGTGCAATCTGACTAATTTTTCCCATATAGATATCAAGTGACTCGCTAACATTCATTTTTAGAAATTCAAAATCCAACTCGAATGTTTGTGTTCGTGCCTCCTTAACCTTGTTAAATCCCGCAGGTTTAATGCGTCCCAAATATCTTTAGCTGAAATATGGTGAGCAACTACAATACCATGTTTTCTGGAATGGCTTGGAATAGTAAAGCAATTGTTGTGTTCTTCTTTTTATCAACATCAGTTTCGGGTCGGATCCATTGCTTCTCAAATTCCATGGACATTGAATATTGTTGATCTTTACGGCCCAAATTGTATAATTTGTAGAGCTTAACATAGGATATTGAAAACTCATTGTTATTCCTCCTTCCTTAATCGATACGTAATTTTAATAAGAAGTATTGTTCTGATAAAAAAATATAGTCGAACTTCTTGATCCTTTCTTGTTGATCAAAATCCACCCTATTTGCGGTAGAAATATGAAAAAATCTAGTCAAACTTCTTGATCCCTTCTTGTTGGTCGCTATACTTCTGATTGAAAATTGATTTCGGTGTTCTAATTTTAATTGTGGCTTTTGATTTTAATGAACGAAAACTTCAATATTCAATCAATCGACTCAATTTGATGATGTTCTGATCGATCGGTGATAACAAGTGCTTCCCTTTATCGATTGTTCTTGATGTACAATAATACAAATTGTTGAAAATCAGAATACAAATGATCACGAATTAACACACGGACTGAATTCATGATTATACAGCTTCCATACAAATCCCTCTTGTTCAACATACATCGATACATATATTTATACCTAACGAACCGGTGCTTTAAAACGACGCAATACTTTGAAACACATACACAACCTAATTGGCACTAATTACATTGAGAGCACTGTATATAATAATAATGATACAATATTACTAAAGTTTAGTTTAACTTTCCACATGATAAGAAAAAGATAACTAGAGTCTCCACCATAAAAATGTAATCTCATAATCATATATCTTCTAGATTTACTCAACATGATGTAATATAACTGCATCAATGACCAAGAGAAGATTAGAAAAATGTGACTGTTTCTTCTCTGTATATTATATAATTCAGAATTGATAAGATCAGTCCTTCAAGTCTTTTATAACTTCAATCTACTAGCTTTCAAACTTAGATGTTGTAGTCCTGAACTTCTTTTTTCTTTTTTATTTTTGTCCGGTTTTTTTTTGAACGGCTAATCTTTTTCTACTTAACTTCAAATTTACCCCATGTCCGAACCCAACATCACTTGGGTGAAGGCCATACACTTTTGTCACTAGACCAATATAATGGTTATTGTCCGGTTCCAACTAATATATATTTATCTTGAAAGAGAAATATTACATATTAATCATCTAAACTAAACAATGTTTGCAACTTAATTAAATTGGTATTTATAACAATAAATTTCAGAACAGTGCCAACATTTATTTTTTGAACTTTAAGTGTGACAAGACGTTTTGATCAAAGATTATATCTCATGTATTCTAGATTATTTGAATAATTTACATATTTATTTATGCAGCTAATTTGATTATTAAGCAGTCAAATTCAGTTTTCTAAATTTTGGCTGGACCAGTCAAATTTATATTTACGCTATAAAAGATAGCTTGATGTACTAACCTAATCATCTAATCATTAAATAATATATCATTTTTTTCTTATCAAGAGTATTTTGTCTGTTTGTGTTTGCGTTATGCGTCATCTGTTTGAAGTTGAATGGGTTACATAGTAGTCTTTCTATAGTCTTGGAAGGAAAATTGAGAAAGCTAGCAGTCTCATTGTTCACATTAAAAGAGACATGCAATTAACAATAGACCAATGAATACATCAATGACTTATATGAGATGATGATCATTTTGATGACCTTTGTCTCCCAAGGGGCAAGACTCATTTGGTCATGCATGTTGTATGCATAAACATGTTTTAGTCATAGACGAAACCATATATGTTGAGATCATCATCTAGTTATGTATATAAATAAATATATGTTACGTTGCTTGTTGGTTTGGGCAAAAATGGTACATGTGCGTAACTAGCGACGCGCTTTCATGGAAACATCTAACTGGTTATCGTTTACCAACGACATTGTGGACACATGGAACAAGATTCAATCATGGTGCAAATGTTTGAAAGGCACTTGTCAACAAGAACGTCTTTTTATCTCTTATAAAACCGGATTCCTACATAACAAGCTACTTGTCAAACACTTCATGTATAATAACTATATATAATCTACTGCTAGTTGTCTTATCATGGATCAATGACTATAAAAGTCTAGTGAAATATTATATAATCAAATTGTTTTATTTAAAGTGAAATATTATATAATCAAATTGTTTTATTTAAAGGTATATTCATTTTTTTTTCTTTTTGTCAATAAGTAAATATTGTTATTGGAGAACAGCAACATCATATAATTTATTTCTGATGTTGAATAGTGCTTTAAGGAGGATCCGTACGGTGGTGTTGATTGAGTCCCAGACATGAAACATCGGAGTCCTAGATATTAAACATCGAGTTTCAAATAACTGCAAAGCTATAACTGAAAACACTAAGCACACGATAACACTTAATTAAGCGGATGGAAAGATGAGAAACTAGTGAATTTAACTCATCCGATTTAGGTTTGAGAAACAAAGAAAAAGAACTGAGAACTTGTCACACCCTGCTTTTCAGGACCATGGGCGTGTGACCCTGTTGGTACCCTCTTTATTTATTTATAATATCAGAGTTTTTATCGTAGCGAAAAAATATGTTTGGATCGTTTCTTTCATAATATACTCAACTGTAAGTTGATATAGTATGTTAAATTATTTGATTTGATTTAATAAAACATTCTTTTCATAAATGGGTTTTAAACACCTCTTTGATTACAAAACATTTATTTGAAATCGTTGAACTTGTTCACAAACGGTTCACGAACAATAATCGAACAAAATTTCATGTTCGTGTTCATTCATTAAGGAAATGGATTTGTTCACGAACGGTTCACAAACCGAACCAAACAAAACTTTGTTTGGGACTTTTAATGTCAACCATAATGCCTTCAGAAATAAACATTTAATAAGATTAATTTATCATCAAGTTTTATCTACCTATATCGAAATGATAACTAGTTATCTAACTTTACCATCAATTTTTGAAAAAGAAATAACATGTTTTTTCCAATTTTATTTCTTTTAGAGTCATTAACCCTAACAAACTGTTGCTATGTTTGTATCTTATAACATGAAATAAATAACAAATGAGGTCAAAATCAAGGAATCTTACCTAATTTAGGATTAAGAACTTAGAGCCACTAAACGTTAAGAACTTAGAATCCCTAACCGTGAAAGTTGCCGAGTATGCGAAAGATGGCAATTGGCGAAGGCGGCGTTGGTGGAACATAAGTACAGAAGGTTGTGAGAAAATGGGGAACGACGCATAAATGAGAATATGGTTTCCTAATTGTTAGGGTACCAAAATAAAATAAAAATTAAAGAATATAAAAAATTTAGATAAAATAGAAATATACAAAAATCTTTAATGAACAACATAAACAAACGGACATTCATGAACACATTATTGAATGTTTACGAACACAATTGAACGAACGAGACATCCGTTCATATTCGTTTATTTAGTTAATCGAACGAAATTCCTTGTTCATGTCCATTCATATATTAAAAGAACAAACGTAAACGAACTTCACATCAAACGGTTCACAAACTACACGTTGAACGCTCGGTTCGTTTTACAGCTCTACTCGTAACCAACGACATTTGATGGAGGGCCACGGGTGTAACAATTTCTCAAAAGAAAGGACCATTTGTGTAACTATGGGAAAGTTAGAGAACCTTTTTGGTCCAATAACTAAATTAGAACTCCGACCGCCACAGAAGCTCGCTATCTCTGATCCGCCATGGCGATGGCAATGGGGTTTACTACCCCAATCAAGTACAACGCAACACCTATCATCAACCGCAAATACGACCATCACCATTTGCTTGATGCGTCTTATGTGAAACGCGCCGCCGATTTGTCCGATAAGTCTGCCTGTTTCACCTCGCCGCATCCTAACTTTGGTTGCGTCATAGCAACAACCAGCACCGCCTGGAAGGTTGTCGGAGAAGGATACCTCTACGCGCAAGGTACAAAGCCGGCAGAAGTTCAGGCGGTGGAGGCCGCCGGAGAGTATTGCCGTGGCGCCACTGCGTATGTCAATATGGAACCTGGAGACTGCCATGGCGATTACACTGCTGTATCTTCTTTTATAAAGGTTTTTTGCATTTGCTTAATTACTTGCAATACATTATTGAAAGCGTTCCATTGGATCTGAATTTTGGATGTGATGATTGTTGCTAGAACCTGAATTATGAATAATTATATTTAGTTTAGGGTTTTGTAATGTTGATGAAACTTACTTTGCCTTCTGAAAGTGTAATAAATGGTATTTCAATTGAACTAGAAAGTTAAAGCTACAGAAATGATTCATACAGAAATTGTTATGGCTTGTGTTATTATTCTGGAATAACCTTCACTTTGGTGAGGTGAAGTAGGTTGTTAATTCTGTTTCTTAATTGAAATATGATGGTTATTGATACTTGATATATTTGCTTTCTTTCTGTTATCAAATGAGATTATAGTTAAGTTTAATGAAAGATTTTACTTCAAATTTACATGCATCTATCTGAGGCTTAATCCTTAGGCAGGAATCACTAGAGTTGTTATTGGAATCAGACACCCTTTACAACATCTTCGGGGAAAAGCTATTCAGACATTAAGAAGTGAAGGACTGCAGGTTGATGTTCTTGGGGAAGATATACGAAGTATCTCTATCGAGGTATGCTATGGATTGTTGGTGGCAAGATGGGTAGGCCGAGCAGGTTGGGTTCCAGGTCAAAACTGGTTCAGGTTGAAACGTGTGAAATTTTAGTATTTGACAAAACTGACCAGTCAAGTTGGGTTGACCCACAAACTTTTTTGTGCATTCTGTATGTGTTGATTATGATTACAAAAATATTGTTACAAGATGTTATATACTTATGTGCATTAAAAATAGACTTTGAGGCTTAAGCGTGTTTCAACACGTTGCCCCTTTTAGCTAAATATTTTTATTTGACCCGTTTGAGATAAAACACAACCCGAATCAACGCATTCGTAGGTAAATGGTTCTAATTACATTTGCGCTTAAGTCTGTTTCTTTGTTTTTTTCTGCTTTTGATTGCGAGGCATGCATCTGTTAACTATATTTTTATTTTTCTAGGATGCTCTAAAATCATGTCTCGTTGTAAACGCTCCTTTGCTATATAGATCAGCTTGCCGAGTCCCATTCTCTGTGCTCAAGTATGCAATGACCCTTGACGGTTAGTGTCATGCACTTATAAAAATATTAAGTGTTACCTTAAATTAAACGTATTCATTGTGTCTTCATATTCTGATAGGAAAAATTGCTGCTACTAGCGGGCACGCATCATGGATAAGTAGCAAACAGTCAAGATCTCGTGTTTTTGAATTACGTGGAAGAAGTGATGCAGTTATTGTGGGAGGAAATACTGTACGCAAAGATAGTATGCAACTTTATTGACTGCTAACTTTATAATTTCTATAGATTCTGGATTTATTTTTTACTGAATCTTGTTTTGTTTTTTAAATATAGATCCACGTTTAACTCCAAGACATGGAGGTGGACATGTACCTATGAGAATTGTTATGTCACAAACTCTTGATCTTCCGGAGGTTGCAAATCTTTGGGATGTCAGAGAAGCATCTACAATAGTCGTCACTCAGAGAGGTGCAAGAAGAAGTTTCCAGAAGTTTCTTGCATCTAAAGGTGTTGAAGTAGTGGAGTTTGATATCTTGAATCCCAAAGATGTTGTGGGTTACCTTTATGATCGTGGGTATCTTTCAATTTTGTGGGAATGTGGTGGGACATTATCTGCATCCGCTATTTCCTCTGGTGTCATACATAAGGTGTGTGATGGTTGTGTTTGGATTGAGGGTTTGGGAATGGGAATGGGAATGGAATGATAGAAGGTGTTTGGTGTCATGGTATGGGGTTTAAAATTCGGAATCATATCCTCAAACTTAGGACCAAAGAAGGCCGGTTTAGAAATTAATTCCCATTCTCATACCAGACTGTAATCAAACCCATACTCATACTGATTTCTGACTGCAAACCAAACGCCACGTAAAAATACATTTGTTTATGTAGGTGCATGCTTTTGTTGCTCCTAAAATAATTGGTGGAAAGAATGCGCCTTCTCCGGTTGGGGAACTTGGAATGGTTGAAATGACACAGGCTTTGGAGTTGAATGATGTTTCTTATGAGCAGGTTGGTATAAAGTAGACTAAATTACACACATGGTCCCTGTGGTTTGGTCAAATTTGACTAAGTATGAAAAATTACACCAATATATGGTTTGTACTTGGTCATGAAAAATTATTATTCATTTCCAATTTTTGTTAGGTCAAACCAATGGGTCAAACACCACAACACACCACCTGACATACCATCACCTCGCGCCGCCCTGTCAAACCACCACCTCACAGCCGCCTTCACACCACACCATCTCACAATGCTTTTTAATGTTTGTCTAAAATTAAGGACCAAGTCTGTGACCGTTTATGTGATTTAGTCTATGAAATATAAAGTATACATTCAGAAATCTAAATGTTCTTGACTTCTTGTCTTAAATGTTAAAATGTTGACTAAAATGACAGATAGGCCCTGATGTGCTTATAAGTGGTTATCTGCAACCCATTCCTGACTTGACACCTGTTATTCCATCGGTTGATGAGACCTCAGCCATTGATCCATCTATATCTCCTTATGATTCACCAATCATATTCTTCTATAAGACATGGGACCCACACGGGAGTTTCTCCAATTTTTCTCCTCATCCAATTAGACTGCCTGATGAAAATGGTGACTATGTCACTTGGTCAAGTGTAGAGCACTATTATCAGGTGATTTTCTGAACTTGTCGTAGCTTCCCACATTATGATGAGAGGTAAAAATGGGCGGGGCAGGCGGGCTGGGTAACAAGTCAAAACGGGTTAGGTTAAAATGGGTAATTTTTGTTTGGGTTGAAAAGTGCCAGATTGACCAGAAACATTTTCATTTTTTATAAGTAATTAATGTGTTAAATATGATTACTAAATTATATTATATCAATAATAATCTAATATTTGAAGAAAACAGATCAAGTGGTTTTATGCTTTAAAAATACATTTTGCGCAGAAAGTTGATTATATTTTTTTCCTTTTATTTTTACCCGTATGAGATCAAACATAATTGGAATCAACCATTCACAAGTAAATGGTTAGAAATTACCATCTCTAGACTCTAGTTATGATCCATATGCAATTTGAGTTTTATTTTTTTACCCCAAAATGCAGGCACACAAGTTTGTGGGCTCAAGCAATCCCAATGCAAGAAGTTACATTGAAGCAATACATTCAGCAAAAAGTCCTGAAGAAGCCGCTTGGTTGGGAAGGAGAACACAGAGGGAGCACCCAGATATGGTATACCCTTCACTTGAGTTTTTTTTCAACATTTTTATAAGAACAGTATTAGTAACACAAAGTCAATAAGTAACCCCTTGAAGGCCACATGTCAAGCGCAAGCCATGTCTACCTGCTCCCATTGGTTAGCAGGGTAGGTATTGGTGGCCCCGTAAGTTTTCTTGTGACGGGTTCTCACGGTTATTAAAAAAAATCATTAAGTTAATAGAACGCATTGGTTATGCAGGTAAGGGCTGATTGGGAACGCGTGAAAACAGAGGTGATGTATAAAGCATTAAAATGCAAGTTCTCAATTTACCCACACTTGAATTCAATGCTTTTGTCAACGTCGGGTTGTATATTGGTTGAAGCTTCGCCTCATGATCTATTCTGGGGCGGGGGGCGTGATGGTGAAGGTCTCAATTATTTAGGGCGGTTACTTATGAAGTTAAGATCTGAGTTTCTAGGAGATGATGATGACACACATAAGCCTGAGATATCTGCAGGTTACTCTCAAGTTTGATCATATATACATTTAAAATGGTACTGTTTGTTAACATAAGTTGGTATATATTTTTGCATTGTATTTGTACCAATTCATAATTTATACAGATACAGATGTAAGAAGGATTTCAGTCCTTATTTACTAATAAAAGAAAAATAATGTCTAGAACAAATCGAACATTTAAGTCATTTAATTTATTGTTTGTATTACATATGATTTCTTTCTTTTTGTTATTATAACTAGAAATTATGCCCGTGCGATGCGGCGGGTTTGCGAACTACATTACGCGTGTTGCGGCGGTAACATTAATGTGACTAAGTATATAAAAAATACGAATAAATTTGCTGCAACTCGGTTTTGAAGATCAAGAAATAGATAAATTTCGGCACGAATATGAGTTAACATTGAAACGACAAATTCGTTAAAAAAGTTAGTAACAAAGTAAAAACAAAATAGAAATAAAAAAAATTAATTTTACAAATGAATATAAAAAAGTAAAAGAAAAATAAACAAAAAAATCCAATTTGTCACACCCTAGACTTGAACATGCATCGGCGGATTTAGAAGAGTTACTGTAGAAAAATCAAAACAGTAAAAAATACTGAGTTAAAATCGTATATAATATATATTATGTGTAAACTTGAGAGTATAGAAACTTGAGGGGTAGAGTTGAAAATTTTGTCCATGGGTCAACTTGAAACTTTATAAACTTGAGGGGTATATTTGAAAATATAAAAAGATGTGAAGTATTATTTGAAAATGTAGAAAGTTAAGAGGTGTTTATGAAAAATAAATAAAAAAGAATAGAATTCTTGTAACTTCTTTTTTTATTAAAAAAACATTTTTATTAAAAAAGTAAAAAAAAATGTTTTTAAATAAGTTATAAAATAGTTTTTATGAAAAAAGGTATAAAAAACAAATTTTAAACTGAAAAGGTTAAACTAGTCTCTTAGATATAAAATGACTAAAATGCCCCTACATTTAACAGAAAAAATTAATAAAGAGACTCGAGGATTAGTACGTTAAAAGGTTTATTTTTAGGTTGAAAGGGTTAAAACATCAAAACCACTTAAACCAAAAGCATAATTTATTATATTTTATTACTATGTTAGATTACCGTGTATTACACAGGTTGAATAAATTTTATATACTTAGTAATAAATATTTACATATTACATATAGCTTAGAACCTGTGTAATAACACACGAAGTGAAAAATATTAATACATAAAATTCTTAAATCTTTATGTAAGTATTTTGCATGTGTAAAAATGTATTACATATATACCAAAGATAAAAAAAAAAATTCAAAAAATATAAAAATTAATATATAATTGGGTTTTAAAAATACATTAATTAGTATTTAATGTAATTTAACTTTCATTTACTATTTGATTTAAAATAAAAGTTACATAATTAGATTTCAAAGTTTTTTTATAATAAATGATAATTTAAAATAAATGTGTTTTATTAGTACAATTAGGATCTTTTTAAAAATATATTATTATTAAAATATATAGGTGTATTTAATAAGATAGAGATGCGAAAAAAAATTGATGATAATGAATATGAAAACGACACGTGGCATAAAAAATCTTTATTTATTATATAGTATAGATATAGATTACCCCTTATTTCAAATCAACTTTTACTTCTTCTTTGTTAGGTTTGATAATTAAATAATATTTGGATAGATAAATTAGATTTATTAATATAGTTTTCAAAGTTCATTTTTTAAATAACATATTTTGATAACTGTATGTGTTAACAGATTAATGGAATAAAAGAAGATAATTTTTGAACAAACTTGATGTGTTAAAAGATGTAACTACACCTAATTTTTTAAACAATTCCTATGTTATCTCTCTTCAACTTTTATTTATAATACGAAAATATTAATTTACTTGATAAATTTCTCCCTGTTTTGTTGATTATTATACATAATTTCAATCATAAGAATATTAACAAATTTATGAATTATAACGTTTTCGTTATTTAACCGGTATAATACACGAGTTTATAACTTAGCATTATTAATATAAAATTTAAATTTGAAACTATTATTTTATTATATTTAAACTAAAAAACTTATACTATTTGATTTTTTTTATTAATTATCTTCTTAATTTTAAATACATGCTATTAACTGTGTTTAATTTAAGATGGGTGATTCTAACCGCACACGGAATATTGCTAATTGGACCCGCCGCCGCCTTATACACCCTCGTATAGGTCAGTACGAGGGCGTATAGAGTTCAGTCACTGCCAACAGAATGCCACGTGTCATTCTCTGTCTGGCGGCTGGTCCAATACGTGGCGTATTGACCTATACGCAGCGTATGAGGCACGGGTTATATTTTTGATTCAAAAGTTGGAAGGTTTTGGAGTTTTATGAATCCTATACGTGGCGTATTGACCTATACGCCACGTATAGGTATTTTTTATTTAATTATATTTTTTTTATTTTTTTTTTATTTTGTTTATTTTTATTTTTATTTTAATTTATATAATTTTGTTAATATAAGTTTGGTAATCAAACAAAATATTAAACATTACAAACCAAACAAAATATTAAACATTACAAACCAAACAAAATATTAAACATTACAACCAAAGAAATAAACTAAAATTATATACATTACATCAAAAAATTAAATATATACATCAAAATGTTTTACATACATAACAACGAATGGAACAAAATACAAATAAAAGAACTAAACCTAACCGGCTCCGCCGTCACCCTGACCCGCCCCGCCCTCACCCTGAACGGGGTCGTCCGGATAATGACGTGGCGGTGGTAGTGGGGGTGGCTCGATGCCGGCAGCTCGTGACTGATTCACGAGCTGTCCAACCGCCCACATCATCAGGTCCTCCATGCGATCGAGTTGACGACCCTGTCGCCGTGAGTCGGCAACAAGGCCATCAAGCAATGCCTGGGTAGCCCTATCCAGCCTAACAGACCGACGTACGTGTCGGAGATGCTGTGGCGGATGCTCGTGGACCTGCTCGACGTGTGGCGGCTCGTCCTCAATCGCCACACCTTGTAGCGGCTGAGGCATAGGCGGGTCCCCCTGTCTAGGCATCTGCTTCAACGGCACCGGGACCCAAACCTGGTCCTGGACGGCCCCCACGAACCGAAGGCCCTGCGGGAATCGGTGTGTGATAAGCATACCGCTCGCCGTGCGACGGTCTAATCGGACAGGGGGAATGGGCGGTAACATCGCAGGCTCATGGTCGTCAAATGGTATGACCGACCGCATGATATGCGTGATGAAAGCACCGCCATATAAAAGTCCGCGCTTCTGTCGCATATAGGCAGAAGCAAAATAAAGCGTCATGCTCGTGGACAGGTCGCACCGCCTCCCAGTAAGCAGGCAGAAAAGGAAGAAAAGATCTCTATCAGTGCACCACTCACGGCTTTTCAGACGCGGTGCGATCGACGTCGAAATAAGCCGGTGCAGATATCTATACAAAGGGTCTCTAATACCCGAGACCCTCCCCTTGGTACCCAACCAAGGACTATCTGAAATCAAGCCCCAAAAAACAAGGAGTTCCTCCTTGTCCACCTCCGTCACCGCCTCGGTGAAAAGCGGCGTGACCGTCTCAGGCTCGTAGTATAAGCCCGTCGTGACGGCCCACTGACGGAGGGTCTGACGGTAAACGACCCCAAAAATAGAAAAAGAAATACGATCCGGATCAATATTCAGCGCCTCCCCGGGTAGAGGCTACAGCCCAGTCTCTGAGTATATGAACGTCGAAAGAAACTCGATGACCAGCTCTCGGTATGTATCCTCAAAAGAAAGGTCAAAAAGACGCGACCATGACGTGTCCTGACCGATGATGGCCCTAGCTCGCTCGGCCTCTTGCACCTCCTCGAGGAGGGCCCAATCCACCGCCGTACCTGGACCCATCTGCACTTCCCGGAGCTTCTGGCAACGGGAATAAACCTCCGTATCGGGCGTAAAATCCAGAAAAGGGTAGTGCGCAAGATCGTCTAGCTGATCCATCTCAATATCACCATCATGATCCGCCATATCTGATAATAATTAATTGTTTTTAATTTTTTAATTTAAATAATAAATAATAATAATAATAATATATCGTTTAAATTTTAAATAATAAATAATAATAATATATTGTTTTTAATTGAAATAATAAATAATAATAATAATACATTGTTTAATTTTTAAATAATAAATAATAATTAAAATTTTTTATTTTAAATATTAAATAATAAATAATAATAATGATATATTGTTTTTAATTTAAATAATAAATAATAATAATATATTGTTTTTAATTGAAATAATATTATATTTTTAAAATTTTAAATAATAATAATAATTAATTTTTTTTATTTTAAATAATAAATAATAATTATTATTATTAATTTTTTAAAAACCTATACGCCACGTATAGACTTATACGTGGCGTATAGGCGGTTGCCAGGCAAAATAAGCCATACGCAGGCCAATTAAGCCATACGCGGGCGAGTTGCCGGATAAACCAAGCCATACGCGACCCAAACCAGGCCATACGCAGGCAAGTGACCGGGTAATCCTAGCCATACGCAGCGTATAGACTTAAACGTGGCGTATGGCTTCATCGTCTTCCTAAGACGAACTATACGCCACGTATGGCCCTATACGTGGCGTATAGTTTTTAAGTTCAAACCTAAAAATCGCTAATCTACCCAGTTTTACCCGCTAATATTCAATATAAACCTAACATTAATGATCATGGGTGTAGAGACGTACCTTTTCGAAGTTTTTTTGAGACGACAATCCTAATCAACGAGCTTTTTTGTCGGATGCGTGTAGGTTTGTGTTTGTTTGTTTTGGGTCGTTTGGTTCTGTACGCTGTCGTTTCCTGGTATATCAAGTGGCTATACGCCGCGTATAGATCAATACGTGACGTATAGCAATCAAATTTTGGTATTCTGTACGCCACGTATTGCCCTATACGTGGCGTATAGAATATTAATATAAAATTAGTTATATTTAATTAAAATTAATCAAAAAATAATAAAATATTAATTATAATTAACTTAAAATTAATTTAAAATAATTAAAATTACAAATAATTAAAATTTAAAATAATTAAATTGACCCTATACTTAAAATTAATAAAAAACTAATAAAGCATCATCCGTGAGTCGTGAAGTATTGTGGAATTGTAGATCCATTAGTAGCCATTATTTTCTTAAATCGTTAAATACGATCACTGTATATATTTTCCCATTTTGCTGCATCATCATTTCGGTGCAAATTCCAAAGTGCATTCGGCGTGGGAATCGGAAAATCTCCGTCTAAATTGACGTGGATGAAATGAGCCCTGTTGACGTGAACTAATGATACAGTTTGATGTTGAGCGTGAACGTTTGGACCAAACCACAATGGAAAAAATGTTTGATTACCGGCGATGCTTAAAAGATGAACAATCACCCCAAATCTTTGAGCAGTTAGGAGTCCTGTGTATGGCATCGACATCCAACGACTAACTGGTGCGGCTTTCACATCCTGCCAATCTATTGTGTGACGTAGCATATCATACTCTTGAAAGGCGACTCTGTCAAAAACAGTTCTCCACCATTCCTCTTTATTGTCCATCTCCTGTAGAAGTTGTTGTCTGATAAAAAGCCACCGGTTTTCATTTAACCCTAAGCCCAAAGCTACCGATCGAAAACCACAGTTACCGTCGGGATTTACATCCTGTATTTGTGAAATGTACGGATGAAAGACAGACGGTATCGAATCCTTAAAACAATTTATATTGTTAACCGCATCTTTCCCCATTATCAATGGAAAACCAAGATGGGCGTTATCATCTTGTGGTTGCTTTCCTTTACCCTTCGTTGGACGACGGTGTTGAATGACCGAACTCGCTTGTATCGAGTCTTGTGACGCAATGTACGAGCTGTGTCTCGCAGGGTCACATTTGCTTTGTCGGGATCCTGTGAATGAGCTGTTTCTCGCGACATCCTGTTTCCTTTGTTGTTGCTTTTTCAAAGTTGGACGACCGCGAGTATCTTCTTGTACCACAGGCGCTTTCTTATTACTTTTGCTCGGAAAGACCACTCCTGCGATTCTCGACAGCATACTTCTTTTGACCTGATCAGGTTCTGAAATAATTTTGTTTCTCACTTGACCGAGTACTTTATCCACGTCTACATTTTCATCATCGACAAACGACGGTTTTAAATCAAGTTTCCTCCAGAAGACGTCCAACGCATCTAGCGGGATTCTGCCACCTGTAGCTTCGATACTTGCCAGACGACAAGCACACGGCAACCCACAACTACTGAAAAGTTGGCAACCACACGTTGCATTTTGTTTCCGTATATGTGAAAACTTGTACCACTCGTTTTCTAACAAATTTAGAGCTTTATGTGAAACCTTACCGTGCAGGTTATCAAACAATTCAATAGCTATGTGGCTATCCATTTTTCTTATGAGGCTTGTTCCAAACGCAAACTGTAATTGATAATATTGATCTGTTACAATTTCATCAACAGACCCAACAAGTCTATCTAGAGAGCTGTTAGCATTTCTAAGATAACTCTTTAAAAGCGAATGCTGGCTCTCAACTCGGTTCGTTGTTTGTTGACCAAAATTGAGGTTTTTGTTGAACCAGGCGGATACAAACTTTTCTTTATACGGGTCCAACCAATTTTTAGTCACATAATGTATAACTCCTGGAAAAATATTGAATAAATATTTAAATATTTAATAATTATTCAATACTGAAAATATTAAATATTCAAAACTTACTTCCTCGTTTGGCAGCATACAGTCGTTCGTAAAGCCGGTTGAAGTTGTACTGGTATATATCTGGCGTGGGAGACTCACATAATACCGACCATGAATACTTGAAATTTGCCCAGTCTTCGTCTGTAAATGATGCCCTGCAATGTTTTGCGATATTCTCGTGTATGTGCCACCTACATAGGTTCTTCGAACAATCCGGAAATATTTTATCACATGCGTTCATAAGAGCTTTGTCCCTGTCTGTTACTATCACACGCTGCTCCATACACTTTTGCAACATTGCTTTTATTTGCAGTAGCACCCAGACGAAGTTTTCCTCTCGTTCTTTTGATATAAATGCATGAGCGACGCAAAACGACTGGTGTGTGGAGGTCACACCGACCAATTGGACAAATGGAAGTCTATACATGTTTGTTTTGTAAGTCGCGTCGATCATCAACACGTGCGGGAACGCACGCCACATCTCAAACGATTTCAGATGAACAAAGAATATCTCCTCCACAATATTTGTGGCAGGATCTTCCCGAGTATAGTAGACGTATTTTTTAGAAGAAAGCAGGTTTTTCAGAATCTGCATTGGAGTTTCACCGACTCTCATTTCGTTTTTTATCTTTTGTATCGCATTATAAATGTCCTTTTTAATGCAACTACTCTCTGGGTTTTGTTCCCTTATAGTTGCCAGAATGTTTCGTGGCAACATGTTTTGCGAATACAACTTCGCCACCAAAAGTTGTTCCGACTGAGACAGTCTCCTCGCAAAGGAGTGCGCCTCAAGATGTTGACTAGGATCGTGGTTATGACTGTCATCCTTCACCGTTAATTTTCAATCACCAGTATTTTCTTGGTACTCTCCTTCTAATTTAAAGGGACAACTTATTTTCTTGCTACCGGCACGTCTAACCGTGGCAGTAGACACACGTTCGCCGTGACGGTCACACACAAGCCACACCTTGATAAACGGTTCCGTCGGATCGTCGCCTTTTCTCTTCGATCATCGGGTGACAAGGACGTAACCATTCTCACGTCCTATCCTGACCGCCCAATCCACCAACTGTTCACGAGACTGAAAATTCTGGTCAGTTTTATACGACACGTTTTGATGGTTTTGTTCCTCGTCTTCGGACACGAATTCGTCGGTTTGTTGTGTCGGGTATGAGACTTCACCGTATACGTAGTCGTCGGTTTGTTGTGTCGGGTATGAGACTTCACCGTATACGTAGTCGTCGGTTTGTTGTGTCGGGTATGAGACTTCACCATATACATAGTCGTTCGTGGGCTGTGTAAGGTAAGACGGTTCACCGTATACGAACTCGGGATTGCTCAGTGGCTCGTTCAAATCCGGAAGCCTTACCCGTTGATGAGAATAAACGTCGGACGAGACCTCCTCCCGGTTCACCTCTTGAACGCCAGAACTTTGCGGGTTGTTTTCCACCGACTCGTTAGAATATACCTGAAAACCGTAGTTACCATCACACCACCAAGACATGTTTATAGTTTTTTTTTGGAAAGCATACGTTCGTTCGTTCGGTTCGAATGAGAATTCTGCATTGTTTAAATACACAAAATTTGGGCCCTATACGCATCGTATAGCTCAATACGATGCGTATAAGGTACGATGTGATGGGTTTAGTGGCAGAAGGAATCTCGTATCCTAAACTGCATCGTATTGACCTATACGATGCGTATACGAGGTTTGAATGACATGTTGTAAGAGAATGTCGGGCACGGGAATTTGTGAAGGGCTATACGCATCGTATTGCCCTATACGATGCGTATATGACCAAGTACGATTAGCATTTCCCGTGTATGGTTAGTAGTCCCCTTATATTCTTCACAAACAAAAATATAAAAAGTTTCATGATCCAAAAACTCGTCACAAACATACAATACTGACACTTTTCTTTTCTGTAAAAAAAAAACCCAAAACAGATCTGCTCCAAGACCACCTCAAACCCTTCCTTCAATTCAATCTCGTTAATTCACTCATCCAAAAACTTCATACATAAATCCATCCCTCTTTCAATCTAGGTTTTTAATGCTCAAAACAATTCCTCTAATCGCATGCCAACATTCGTTCATCTCAAGGGTTTCCCCCAAACCCTAAATTGTTCTCTCAATCGAAAATGGGAGCTTTGACGACTAATCTCTACAAGCGCGACGCAGAATCTCAACCTTCACCGTTATCCGCCTTCGGTTATGACCGTCCTCACATTTCGAAGAAGCTCAAATCGTCTGATTGGGCTTCGAATTCTAGGGCTCAGGCGAATAGTTCGGTTTCAAGGCTCTGTCTATATCCGCAGCTCGTAACTCCAATTGTAAGAGAAATTCAAGCTCCTTGTATTGTTGTTAAGGGATTTACTTCAAGCTATAAAAGATTAGATAGTAGTTTTAGTGGAAAAACTAGACAGAAATCGGATATTTCCGGTAACAGAATGGCGAATCTGTTATCGAAATATAATCGCGCGAAGGAAGTAGCGAAAGGTAGTTGCAAGTTTGTTAGTTTTGAGATAGAGGATGAGGTTGTAGAGGTTACTAATGTTGATGATGCGAATGATGCTTCTGGTGACTCAGGTGTTGAGGAAATTGCAATGGTGGAAAGTGAGAGGGAAGATGTTAACAAATTAGGGGAGTTGCAGAACATTAGAGACAAATATAGGGAATTAGATGAAGAAAATCTTGAATTTCAGCCTTCTACTTCTTCAGGAGTGGTGTCAGAGTTGTTGGATGGGAAGATGTTAGAATCTTTGTCACTGAACCAGAGGCCAGCTGTTTCGGACTTGCCTTACCATAAGAAGTTGCTAAATGATTCATCCGAAAAGCGGGACCCCAAATTAAAGAGATTGAGCTTTGACATCAAATTACTAGAGGAAAAGAGAGCTTTGTTTAAACAATTGACTCCTGCTAAGAAAGATGAGGCGGATAAAGATGAGGTGAACTGTTTATGTCCAGTATGGCAGTATCTATTGTAAATTGGAGATTATGTTAGGCATTTGTGTCGTGTTAAATTGATTCATTTTTCAGGACGTATTGCTTGAGCCTTTTCGACCACTTACCGAAGATGACAAGGAAATGATTGCTGACGCATTGTCTAATTCTAGTCGGTATGATTTATTGCGTGTATGTTTACGTATGCATGTATGTAGTACTTATGTATTTTGTACGTAACTACGTACACTATGAAGGTAGCACGTACGTACTTAGGTATGCATGTATGGATGTATGTATATATGTATGTATGCATGTATGTAGGTATACATGCATGTATGTATGTATTTATGTATGCATGCATGTATGTATATACGTAGGTATGCATGTATGTATATAGTACACTCATATATGCAATTATAAATGCCTTCGTTATGTTTTTAATGTCTGATACGCCCTAATTCTGTAGAAGGAAGGTTTTGGTCACTCATGAGAATTCGAATATTGCAATCACCGGAGAAGTTTTACGGTGTTTAAAACCTGGGGCATGGTTAAATGACGAGGTAACTTCTGATTTTGCATGTTTGGGAGAAACATAACTTGTTAAGCAATATACACAGTTCTGAATCTTTCATAATATAGGTTATTAATATTTATCTTGAGTTGCTGAAAGAGAGAGAAAAGAAGGAACCCAAGAAGTTCCTGAAATGTCATTTCTTCAGCACGTTTTTTTACAAGAAGGTTAGTTTAATTTCATCCCTTACCATATCCTTCTTGGCTTTATTTGTGTCCTCCTTATCTCCCGCTTATATTGGAATATTCCCGTTTTTAAGATATATTTCTTTGTTTGGGAAATTGTGAAAGTTAATTTACCAATTGGCCCTTGTGATTCATTTTGGTCTACAAGGTTTACATGCAGGATGTAAAAGCAAGTGGTCGCTTTTAATAGATGCCTTAAAATTTTAGGTCAACGATGACTAGGAGTGGATTCTCCAATTTTACTATTTCTATATAAATTGTAAACGCTAGCAATAAGTGAAGTATCAAACACGGAGATGTAGTTGGAAATGCTCAATAAAGAAAAGTAAAGCACATTTCAAAAATGATTTTAGAAGAAATTGCAAAATGGTAACTGGGATTGATATCAATATGTTTCTTCTAAAACATACAAATGGGTCCAAAATATAACTCAATGCATGCATCCAAATCGAATCGTTTTTTATCTCTCTTCTTAATTAATGACATTCCTCTACAAAATATTAGACATAACCCTACTCAACATCCCTATGTCATATCTTGTTGGTGAATTCAAAATGGCATGGAGAGGGCTATATGAAATCAAGTCATCAATTAAATTAAGAAAAGACATTCTGATTCCAGCTGAAGTACAAATTCACATGGCAGGTTACTACCTGAATGCCTTTGTATTTTTCCCCCATCCCTCAAAATAGCTTGATTTTATGTGTCTGGGTATGTATGGACTTAAATTGCTATGATTTTCCATATGTTTTTAGAATCTTGACTAAATACACTACACATAAATGTTACTATATAAGTAGAAGATTACCATGTTAATGATCTCTTAGAATTTAAAACTTGTATACCACTTTTTTTACTCTGAAAAAGTAAATAGTTTGTATTCCTCTTTTTGGCAATTCATTGGAGTAATCAGCAATTATCTTGTTATAATTGTGGGGTTTGCCTCTAAATTATAAGAAGTTTGTTGTTCTTATATCTACCGATGTAAACTGTTATGTGATAATTTATATATTAGAAATGGACTATGGTTTGTACTTATTCAGATATCATTTGCGCTCGTGACACCTAGGCATCGGCTGGAAAACCATATGAGGCTTAAATCAGTATTTCCTGTGATTATAGAATCAGCAAATTTTATAGTGATTATAGAATTAGCATTTTTATAGTAACAACGAACAACAACAGATTGTATTTTGTGTGTTTTCTTAAAATAGGATACACAATTACTTTAACTCTTTAAAATTCTAAAGAGGGGTCAATCTAGCTTGGATTTTCTTTATCTTACAAAAGCATCTTTATATTATAACCATGGTATGTGTTGGTTAACCATGCTTTATGGGACTTAATTCTGATAACAATATAACATGTACCACCTTTCATGATTCTTATTTTATCTTTTTGTTGCTACAATAGTTGATAAGTGGAAAGACAGGCTATGATTACAAGTCAGTTAGAAGATGGACGACCCAAAAGAAGTTGGGATACAGTCTCCTCGAGTGCGACAAAGTAATGTTTGTGTGTGTATAACTTCTGTTTTCGCTGATCAACATACTATTCTTTATTAATTTTGGAGTTCTGACCATATCTTTAAGCAGATATTTGTCCCTGTTCATAAAGAAATACATTGGTGTTTGGCTGTTATCAACAAAAAAGAAGAAAAGTTCCAGTATCTTGACTCTCTTGGAGGAATTGATAAACATGTAATGAGGGTATTGGTATGTATCATAGTGACTTCTTATATACATGCAAATATATAACTTCTGCTTCCAAACGTTGTCTGTTGCCTGCTTTTTCGGGTTCAAACAGAGGTGGCAAAATGTTCAGGTCAGGTCACGGGTCAAAAAAGGGTTTAGTTTGAAACAGGTCAATTTTAGTACAGGTGGAAACGGGCTTGGTTGACTGGTAAACAATTTAAATGCATTAATTATGATTAGAGAAACAATACTATTATAATAACAATCAAATCTTGAATGAAACGATACAGGAGGCTGTATCATTGTATGCATCACAATTCACAAATAGACTTTGTGCGACTTTAAATCTTGTCGACCGGTTGAAATATACTTTATTATTGTTTTATTTCACGTAACAGTTATTTATAATAAATGTTGCTTATTCATGGCTAATATTCTCCAGCCTAAATACTTTATGGATGAGGTGAAAGATAAGAATGGGGAAGACATTGATGTCACCTCTTGGCAGCAAGAATATGTCAAAGACCTTCCTAATCAGGAGAATGGGTATGTTATTCTTTGACCTATTTTTGACTTCTGTTTTTTCAAACTTGATCACTGGATGCAATTCTACTAGTTTACTGTTACCTGTTATTCTTTTGATCATGATTTGTTTTTTTTACCAGGTTTGACTGTGGCGTATTTATGATCAAATATGCAGACTTTTATAGCAGGAACATTGGCCTCTGTTTCAAGCAGGTCAGTTATTACATATTACATTATAATTTTCACGGGCGTTATAAGATGATATTAGATGTTAAACACGGATTAAATCTTTGCTGTAATGATGGTCTTTTGTAGGAACACATGCCATATTTTAGGTTGAGGACTGCCATGGAGATATTGAAATTGAGAGCTGATTAAACATCTTTCATGCTGTAAGCAAGCATGTGGTGTACATAATAATCTCTAATAGGCAAAAGCATGGGATTTCTATTGATCAACTTTGTTCAAGCCTCCATATTGTGATCTAAAAATGACAAATGTAGTTACATGTTTTGTTAGTTAATATGTTTGGTTATTTAGATGATCCTCAGACTAGGTTTGAATTATAGAAATGTCTTAGCGAAAGCTGCAATGGCTTTTTTTCAGCTATTGTCACTTTTGGATGGAATATTAGATGCTACTTGTATGGATTTTATTGTTTATCCTAAGGTTTGATCATTTACATAATGTCACACTGCACAAGTCTAAAACTTTCAAATCCATAATTACTAGATTAAGAAGCTTTTAGTTTTAAGGGGGTGTTAATAGGATTGACTTTGTACCTGGGGCGAAGCCTGATGCTGAGGCATCTTACTGTCTAGCTCCTTCGGAGATGAAGATAGAACCCTCAGTTGTTTGAATTACGCTTCTTTAATCCCATTTTCACATTCAAATTTCTCTCCAAACCTTAAATCATCAAATTCAGGTCTCGAATGTGCGATCATTTATAGATATCGTAAGTTAATCTAAGCCTAAATCCTCAAGGATTTGATGATTTTGGAGATTTGATGGTCAATGATTGAGTTTTTGGTATTGATAGGCTTTTATTCTGAAAAACATGTTGAATTAAAGTATGTCTTTCTAATGGGTTTTGATAATAACTGGCTTTTGAACATCTGTTTTAAGTCAAAAACACGTTTAGAATGGAAATCATGTTAAAAACCGTAAGTTGTCATTCCAAGAGGCACAACCATGCCTGATGAGTCACAATTGTGCCTGATGAGTCACAATTGTGCGTGCCTCTAGAGGTGCACAAACCGGTTTTTTTCCGGAACCGGATCCGGATCGGATCCGGACCGGTTCCGTCAACGTTGGTCAAGAACCGGACCCAAGGGAACCGGTTTCGGATCGGATCCGGTTTTGGGAGTGGAGAGGTGGAACCTATTTGGAACCGGTTCCGGATCGGATCCGGTTTTATCCGATTGGAACCGGTTTTTTCCGGATTTTTTTTGTGTCCGATTTTGTCCGGTTCCATTTTGTCCGATTTTGTCCGGTTCTCAAAAAATCCGGTCCGGTTCCAAAAAAACCGGTTCTAGCCGGATCCGGTTTCGGATAATCCATCGGATCGGATTCGGTTCCGGTTCTTTTGAGCACCTCTACGTGCCTCTAATCTAGTGCATAGTAGATTGTTACTGAGAACTTAGTTTATGGCTCGGCGAAACTTGATTGGCATGGGCGTGCCAATGCTAGGCACGGACGCAGTAGTGGATACAACATGTAATTAGGGGGTTCAGAGGCACCCCGTAACCCACAAAATCTTTGAAGAAAAAGGGATTTTTTTATTAAACTTTTGTCAAAATTGATGAACTTTTTATTGTTTATTATACTATTGGGGGGCATTTTTAATGTCAATTGGGGCCACAAAACTGCAATTCAAAGAAACCATAACAAAAAAATATGAATAGGCTCATTATATGTGAAATTTAATTTGAATGGTCTAAATGTATCATTAATTGAAAGCTTGAAACCTCATTTACATGATTTAAACATAGACTTACATTTAAACTCAATTCTTTATCATTATTTACGTTCTATGTGTTAATTTGTTTATTCATGTTAACTTTTATTTATAATTAATTGTTTAATGTTATTTTATACTTGTTTTTTTACCCGACTTATTTTTGACCGACCCATATTTTGCACCCCGTACCGAAAATTCTTGACAAAAATGGCTTTAACAAATCCAGACAAACAAATGCCTTTCAAACGCAGCTTTAACAAATCCAAGCAAACAAGTATTGATCGAAATAAAGTGAAGCGATGTCTAGAGAACATTAGATGAAAAGGAAACTAAGATCTTGATTATTATGCTGTGCAGGGTCGATTATTGTGGGTCAAACATGTTTTAAATATCTATACTCATAAAACGTTTAACTGACCCAATAAACAGAATGAACACCTAAAAATCATAACTTATAAAGAAAAGAAACTAAAAACCATGACATCCAATAACTGTAATTTTAAATAAGATCCGATCCAATCCAGTCCCAGCCCTGCCTCCACTATGCATCGCGCCGCCTCCTTGAACCACCATTAAACACCCTGCCTTGGCGGCGCCTTCGAATCCGAGGAATGTAATTACGAAAAGGTTCCTCAATTCCGCCCTCGCTTTCGTCGTCGTCGTCGTCGTCATCATCATCATTGAATGACCGATAACGCCTTCCAAAAATGGAATTCCTTGACCCTAGCTGCAAAATGACATTATCCAGATAATTATCCATTTCATGAAAATTCCTTTCTATTACATAATCCCCCATTATGATTGACCCAGGCATAGTTGAGTTAATTGTGCTCATCACATCATCTAATTCCCTGTCGTTTTCAAGCTTCTTCCATTTCTTTGCAAGTGACGGGTCAACTTCTCGGGGGCGGGCTGAAGGGTGACTAGCCCGCACATGCTTCCTTAAATCTTTATACGACCCAACAAACGAGCAGTTGTCTTGCATGCAACCCCTCTTCTTGGAATTAAAAAACTTACGGGCCCGTTTCACCACAGTCCACCCTTTTACCTGACCACGACAAAGCGGGCATAAAAGCTCATCTGATGCTAAACTAAAGCTCGGGTCGTCAATTGAACCATCCCCTCTCTGTGTCGGGTTGGCTTTGGTGTAGGCTTTCTTGTACTGGTCTAAACAATTGGAATAACGGTAGCTGGTTGCACACATGTAAGAGCGACAGCCTTTGTGATGTGAGGAGCAAAGTAGAAGAACAGCATTGTGTGGGTATTCCATACAAACAGAGCATTTTGCATCTTGCCATTCCTTCTTTTCAGATGTCTTTTTTTGTTTTTTGCGACGTGAATCTTTAGTAATCTTTGAACGGACTGATTGTAAAGAATGCGGGTCTGGTTTATGATGCCTTGATCCAGATCTTTCTGGTACCTTCTTGATTTTAGTCATTGCGAGTCAAACCTAGCACACACGTCAACGATAAATAAAGTTGTTGAGAATGTATAAATGTAAGACAAGAGATAACATAAATACACAGTAACAGAAACATCACAAAAAGTGTAACATGCAGTTACACCTTGTAATATGATTGTATTAGAATGTGATTGTGTGTGTTTAGGGTTTACATAAAGAGGTGTTTATATAGAACACCATATTACAAGTCTAGTCCCTATACTATATCACTTAGTCTAATACATGCTCAAATCAAAGAATGTGTTTGGTTTATGGTATGGGTTTTAAAATTAAGAATGTAATGCTTAAAGTTGTATTTCATCCAAACCCGCTAAGGGATAGGGATGGATGGAAACTCAATCCCATCGTTCTCATTGGATCCCACGTCTCATCATCCCATGTGAGAAATTATCGCCACCCCTCTCTAACGCCTAACTCGTTCTCATTAGCAACTCATGCCCTTAATGATTCCTGATTGCAAACCAAACTTCACCTTAACTAATTGTCTAATAAATCAAAATGAAATGACCTAGATTGACATAATATCCACGCCTTATAGAATGTGAGCTCCACCAGTGCGCCTTAGATAAAAAGTTGTGGCACCCTCAAACAAATTGTCAATAGAAGGGCTAAGTACTTAAGGCCATTTTCCTACTTTAGGCAATGTACTATTTTCACATGTAATAGGAAATAGAAACATACTTCAATTTTTCACTATCTCTTAGCGTCTTAGCATGATGTAACAACTACTTGTGAAGAAAAATTCTAAAAGTATATAACTAATAAATCAGCATCCAACAATGTAACTTACCTTGCAACTAATCAATTGAGAAGAAAAATTCTAAAAGTATATAACTAATAAATCAGCATCCAACAATGTAACTTACCTTGCAACTAATCAATTGAAGTAAGCTTATGAGACATCTATAAATTGAAATAGGCCAACTATTCATAATTCATACACTTCACAACCAGATTCATTGCTTAATTTTTTTTTATTTCCATTTTTTTTCAACAGCAACACCTAGATTTTCTAAGATAAATACACCACAACCTGCACCCCAACCTTTTGGTTACGAGGCACACCACTTAACCACCAGGGCTCTTTAATTGTCTTCAGTATATGGCATAGGTCATGTGATTCTATTTTCAATTTTACTTATTCCCTCTATTCAATCCATTTTGCTGATCTTTTTTTCAGTCTATTGAATCCACTACGCCACCCCCTTAACTAGTTTAAAACAGACAAACCCATGAAAATTTTGACTTATTACCGGTTGCGCATAATAAGTCAAAATTTAAATAGGTGGATTCCTGATTTTTTTTATATTACATAATGGACCAAATTCTATGAAAAGAAACTAGCATAGTTCCACTTTTTCAAAAAGTCCCTCAATAGACTTTTGAATAGCCCTTAAACTGTTAAAGATATACAAACCTATAATTTATAGTAGTAACCGGTTGCTTGCACATGTAGCACATAGGCAGTTGACTGGACGCTATGCAGGCTATTGTTTGTTGCCATGACTTTTTATAGTGCTATTTATAATCCACTTAACAAGTAAAATTGACCCCTTTCTTTTTCCTGATCTTCGGTCTCCACCCCCCCCCCCCCTTCCCCACCATTTATCCAACATACAACCTCAGTTTCTTTCATTCCAATCGGTGGCGGATCCAGGAATTTCTGTGAAGGGAGGGAGGGGGGAAGAGTCGGACCAAAACGAATAGGGTCAAAAGGGGTCGGTTAAAAGAACAAATAACATGAAAAATTCAACAAGCTTGTTATAAACCAAAAATCAATTGCAAAGCCAAAATTAAAATAACATGTTCGTGTTAATTGCAGAAGCCAAAAGCCCAAAATTGATGGGGGCATGGGGGCATATCCATTCTAATTGCAAAAGCAGATATAAAAATGGAAGACAGAAGCAATAATTTTTTTTTGCTGTTGTTCAACTATATAAAACCCCCATTTGATGGGGCAGGCTTTAAGGAGACTATATAAATAAGATGAAAATAGGATTCACAAGTAAATGGTGAATTCAGTTGTAACATTGAGATTGAAGAGAGGCCTACTAGAAAATGAGATGGGGTCCTGATTCAAATCATAAGGAAAAATCAGATTTTTTTGAACTAACTAAGCTTTTTAAGTCCCCCCCCCCCAAAAAAAAAAAAACCCCCTCCACATAGATCCGCCCCTGCTTCCAATCAATTTACGTATGTGTTCATGCTCACAGTGCAATTGCGTATGCGTTTGATGTATGTTACATGTATGACTTGTGCAATTTTGGGATTGAGTTGATGCATGTGTGTGGTGCAAAACTGCAAATTGTGTATGTGTTCGCCGGTATGGTCGTGCAATTATTTCTTTTTATCTGTTTGATGTATGTCACATGTGTGTTTTACGTGATTTTGGGGATCCAATCAATGTATGTGTTTACATTCAGGGGTGAAGGAATGAACACAGGTGAGAAAGGAGAAGATGGGGGGAAAAAGGAAGGCGCAACAGGAAGTCGGGAACAACTAGCAAGGGAGGACACTTAAATAATTTCATATATTAAAATAATAACGATGTAAAGACAAAAAAATAGCTTAAATATTGAAACAATCTAAGGGTCTATAAATTCAAAAATCCAGTTGATGGATTTTTTCATGATAAAAATAAAAGTGGGTTGTCCACATCAGCCACCTAAGTGTCACATATGTACACACAACCAGCCATTACCAACAAAACTCAGAAGGTTGTATATACTTAACAAGTTAAGGGAAATTCAATATGCAAAAAAACAATTTAAAGACTTTTGTAGTGAAAATAAGAAACCATATTGATTTTTTTTGTATTAACAAACCCATGGTTAATGATAGATTATACCCAAAATACTCAACAAAATATGAAATTCAAATGCAAAACGGTTCACAAAATCATCTTCCAATCATCATCACTTGAAAAATACTTATGATGCTTTATTTTGAAATGTCATCCAACATATTTTATCAATGACAAAAAGAATCTAAATACATATCTACTAGCCAGAAAATCACAGATCCAAAAAGTAATTAAGTACCACAAATCATCATCGAAAACACATATTCGAACACGAACACAAATCGTCATCTTAAATTAGGGTTTCAAAGCCAATAAAAACCCTAAGTATTACCTTCATATGAACATCAATAAGTAATTCAATCTCATTCATCTGGATTTGACATTGTATACGTGAAATTACAAAACATGTTATGTTCACGAAATTAAATTAGCATCTCACTATTTTGACGATAGAGTTCAACAAAATTGGTATCTACGATACTACCGGAAGGAAAACATTACCGAGAGTAATATCGATGAGGAGAGAGAGAGAGGCGCCGTAGCCGGTGGAAGACGGTGGATGGAGACGGAAGAAACCGCCGTGGTCGGTGGCGTGAGTTTTGTGTGTTCGAGCGTGCGGCAGGAGGCCGAATAATAAAGGTCGGAGAGATTTGAAGTTGATTCAATTTAGCAACCAATGTTTATGAATAATAAATTTCTCACTAAATGTTTAATTTCATGTTTATTTCTATTGTTTCATACTTTTATAAGTTTATATTCTTATTGGATTAATAATTTTTGTAAAGTTCAAATTCTATAAAACACTTGCATCACACATAAAATCCAAGACATAGTTGCAATTCAAAAGTATTTGACCTATAGCTCTTTAAAAAAATTAAACATAATAAGGAGAAACGTGTGTGTGTATGTTTTACTGAGATCTAATTCATCATCGATAAACAACACGAGCAACTTGAATATGAACTTGAAGATCTAACTATACGTTTTGATATAAAATTTATAAGAATTTGAGTCAATTTCTATAAATATTTTTATAAACTGAAAACGACTTAGTTTTTATAAAATGTATACCGAAAACAACATTTGTATATTTGAATTTATATAATATAATATATACATGTATAAAATAATATTTTAAAATGAAAAAATAAAGTAATAATAAAATAATAACTTTATGTGTAAATAGTATAGCCCTAAATTTAGATGCTTACTTTAGTAAACTTTAAAATGCGAAGGATAAATGATGTAAATAGGGAGTCCGATGTAGAGTGAAAAACAAGTTTTTTGACATTTACTTTAAATTTTAAAGATGAGAAGCAATTTGGTTTCCCAGGTTTGAATGCTCTTAGTTGGGGGCAAAAAGTGCATGAATGAAAAGGAAAAAGGCATTGTGTGCAAGTGTGGTATTGTCAAGTAAAGATTTTTCATAAAGTAAAAACTCAGGGTTTGTATAAGGAAAAAAGACGTTGTGTGCAACTTTGATCAAAGACAAATATATTAAAGTTTTTTCTTGAGAAAAGAACACACCATGTCTCATGATCGATGTGAGGTCGACCGTGGATCTTTCGTGTGACATCCGGCATTTTCAGGTTAACTCCGTTAACTCAAACCTCGTTAGTTCAAACATTTTTCGTTACAAACTCAGTTATCTTAGTTCGTCACACATACATTGCATTTAATTAGGATTAATTAAATGTGTCAGTTAGTTCACACACATCGGAGCACACACGAGTCGAACCCGGAACGTTGGTGATAAACAATAAATAATAATTCAAGCAATAAATAATTTATAATGAATATAAATTATGTGCTTTTACGTGCTACGTGAATTATCTGTGAATTACGTAAATTTTCGTTAAATCGCGTAGATTTACCGGACTGCTTATTTATCTGCTATTTTATAAAGATTGTATTTTTATAAAATAAATTAGTTAAAGGGTTTTAATTATTAATTAGTTAAAGTTAAATTAAAAGCCCGTAATTACCCAAACCCGTTAGTAAAAGCCCGTACAAGATTTATAAAAAGATTTTTATAAAAGTTTCTAACCTAAATCACTCTCTCTCTCAATCTCGCCGTCTCTCTCTCTCTCTCTCACCCTCTCTCACGAAATTGAACCTGCAACCAAGCAAGGATCGCTCATTCAAGCTTCAATCTTGGAACTAAACGCGTATTCGGAATCCTCTTTGCGTTTCTAACATCCACACGTAAGTTGTTTCGACCGATTTGAATACTTTTTGATTCTTACAGTTAGATCAGACCTTAGATCCATCCAAACATGATGATTTTCATAATAAAGTTGCAAGCTTGATTGGTATTTGATGATAATTGTTGATTTATGATGTTTTGCTAAACCCTAGTGTTATTTGATTGATTAATTGTTGAATAATGAAACTAGTAATGTTATAATGGTGTAGAACATGATAAAAGTCAAGAACTTTACTGATGAAATCGTTGTATTGCATGAGAAACGGCTAAACCCTAATGTTTAAAACAATTTGCTGAATTTTAACCCTCTCGCGTACCGCGAGGGCCTTCGGAACATTCTCTCGCGCACCGCGAGAGACAAAATAGTCGGGACTGGTTTTTGGTTCTCTCGCGTACCGCGAGGCACCAAGGTCACATCTCTCGCGTACCGCGGGAGACAAGCTAACCTGGGCGAGTTCCTAATCTTCTCGCGTACCGCGAGGGAGAACCCTCTCATCTATCGCGTACCGCGAGGGATCGTTGTTAACAGAAAGATAATTTAGTTTTTCAGTTTTTCAATCTTTCACTTGTTTTGAATTCTATTGCTTCTTGATGATGGTTTTGTACTTGACATGACATGATAATGTGTGTAAACTTGATTGATGATTATATAACGCGCATGCTCATCATAGGTTGCTAAAAATAGAAACTTTATCGGAACCAAGTCAAACATGCTAAGTAGAATAGAATTGTTGTAGGATATGATGATTGCTATGTGCTACTTGAATTGAAACCTGCAAGCATATGATAACAATGATGTGAAACCCGAACATGGTTACTATTTATAGAAACTTACTAATTATGGAAACCTGCCATTAATGGAAACATGCTATCTTTCTAGAACAAATAGGATTTGTTGCTACGTGCCATCGTATGATCAATTGTGTGCTATGTGTTAGTATGCAACTCAAACATTAAAACACAAACGTGTCACCAACGGGTCGTCGTGTCAAACTTGAGTCGCACTTGCAAACTATTTTCTAAAACCTTTAACAACAACATTGTTTGGATATATGGGTCTATATCGAACATCACGAACACGCACTTATAGACTACGGTTATAGGTGGCAGTTAGAAGTCCAGCAGTTGCTTCTTAGCTTTCATACTTGCATACGCACTCAGGTGAGTTTCATAACCCCTATTTTACTTGTTTTCCTTTTTGGGGGAGAAAACATGCTTTCAAACATTTCAAATATTATGGGATTCTGTATTACTGTTTTACCGCTTGCGTACTGAAAGTGCACAAACATACCAAACAAGTCCTTACATTTCGAACCGTTAGTATTGGGGAATAGCGAGGGGATTTTGAGTAGTACTACTGGGTTTTGACAAAGCCCCACCCGAGTTAGTCGCTCTAACTATGATTGGAGGTCAACGGGTGTAAAATTTGCCTAAACATTAGCCAGTGTTCGGTAGACATGGCTGGAGGCATTCAAACATACAAATAGTCAGCTTCGGTTGCGAACACTTAAAGTAGCAATGCATTAGACTAGCTATCTATCGGTAAACAATAATTACTTTATCTGACAAACATTGAGCATGGGATGCTTGCGTTAAACAATTGGATTTACTTACATTACTTTATGAACTCACCAACCATTGTGTTGACACTTTCTAGCATGTCTTTCTCAGGTCACTAAGGTATCCAAGCACGAGCATAGGGCATGCATGGAGTCTTATCACTATCGAACATTGAATTTACGTTATTTACTTAAACTGCATGGTTTTGGGCGCTTTGTTTTGCGCAACTTACTTTTACTTACATTGGTTTATGTTTACGCTTTCGCAACGTTTTCAAACTTGAACTTTTGTTGTCTCGTGACTATGAGCAGCATTAGTGGTTTATTTAAATTCATATAGAGTCGTTCCGTGTAACTAATGACTGAGATCCTGATGTGTCACCTTCCAAAACGGTAAAACTCCGTTAGTGGGATTTGGGGGTGTGACATTTCGTGGGGTACAAACGAGAAATTTCAGTTTTACCCATTTTGTCTTTAAATACCGCATCTCAACCACACTTAAGATTGACCTCTTGCAATATAAAAAACACTGAAAAACATCATTCAACTCATCTTTCTCATTATATTTCAAGAATATCATAGAAGATCGAAAGTGAATAGCAAGAGAAGAACTCCAAGCTTCAAAATACTTTTATATTCAGTCTTTGTATTAGCGAGACGGTGTGCAAGGTAGTCACTGCCTTGTAATAGCGAGACGAGTTTTGAGGTGATTACTACATTTTATTAGTGAGACGGTTGTACATTGGTTATCTCTACGGCATTAGAGAGACGTTTACAGTGGAACAACTATAGAACGGAGAACCCGTGAGAGGACGTAAAGTTGATTAGTTAACATTCAATTGAACCTCTGTAAATCGGTTTTGTCTTTCTCATCTCTTAGACTATTTATTATTGCAAACTTATAAACACAAGTGTTCTTCCACAAATAAGAAAATATATAAAATATATATATATATATATATAAATTAAGAAACATATTCACCCTCTCTAGTTTTCTACATAAATAAATGATTGAATCGTTTCTTTTGATATACTATAAAATTAAGGTCCCTACCTTAGTTCTACACTGCTATGACACCCACAAGAACAACATGAGACTATGAGAATTGACGGACACACAAATATTTTCTACAAACTTGGACAAACTTTAGGCCAACTAATCATCTCCGGCAGTACAATCGACTGTGAAATATGTATTTAAGGGAGCATGTCAAACACGAGACCTTGATCATTCTACTTATACCTCTTCTATTGTTTTATGTTTATTTCGATCATAACATGCATTGTATTTATTTTCCTTTCGTATAGCAAGTTGGTTTATTATTATGAACGGTATTCTCGTACAATTACCTTGAAACCAGAAAGCAAAAAAACATATGCGTCCTATTCTCCAGTGGTGAATACAAAGCGAAATAAGGGACGCACCGGTCCAACCCTAAAATTTGCTCACAACGTATACAAGACCCTTCTCCTCCTTTGCCCCTTGCCCCCTTCTTTCTCGGAACCAATATGCTGCTAAACAGATGGTAATTACACTTCTCCCTCCTCTAGAAATAATATTCTTATCTCTGTCCATATTTTTATATTTCTTATCATGTTTGAAACTTAGGGATTGATTTTAGGGTTTTCATGTTTTTGATAAGAAATTTTAGAGTGAAACCTTAGGTGCACAAAACTTTGTGTAACAATCAAAAACTACAAAATTTTCATCCCGAAGTTTTTTGTTTGTCTGAGCTAGATCATCATTTTAGTTCCCATTTTAACATGAATCTATGCCATACGGCAAACTACACTACTCATAAACTACGCCTTACCAAGTTTGAACCTGGGTTTATTCCAAAGAAGCTCCGCCTCTTATCACTGGTCTACAACCCAAGTGACATTTACTTAATAGTACTTTGATGCTATTAATAGGGGATTGATTTTATTTACCACTATCTTCCAAAGGACCTCTTAACCATAAGTGAAACTTTTTACATATTTGTTTGTTAATAACAAATATTTTACATGTGTTTATTTTTATTTGATTGACGCGATCTGTTTATCTCGTCCATTTTAGCCCCTTTGTTAGCAAAAAATTTTATATCGGTCACTGTTATTCTATATCTTGGTTCAAAATCGACCCGTTCAAATGAGGGGATTAAGATGCAGAATTTGTTGTTAGAGTGTGTTTCCAAGTACCCCATATAAGGGTTAAGATTTGTAATCAAACATGTCCTTGTATAGGTGTGAAATCCTTATGTTGAAAGTATTTCTTTTATTTTCAAACATCATAAAAATATTTTAAAATTACTTGTATCGTAAGTAAAATCCTTCTGATGATAATTATCATTTAGAAGATAAATATATGTAATTAATTACATAATAATGAACTTGAATACATAATATTTAATTAATTAATGGATATGAGTATATTAAAATCATATGTACTTATCTCATAAATAAATTTTGTGTAAATTACTTTCAATTAACAACATCACATATTATGTTTTATCACTTTCAATAATTCTTTGTTGAAAAACCCTAAATAATTTATCTTATAAATTAAACCAAATAAATATTCTATCTAACTAAATTCATACACCAATATCTAAACTTTACTTTTACATAACTAAAACTTAAACCTGTAAAAAACTAAAAAAGAATAAAAAAATAAAACGGTCTAAGAAATTTATTTTTAACAAGTAGTTTTTTATTTATTTATATTTTACATTATTAAGTGAGTAAGCTGAACTAAAAAATAAAGACATTTTTATTTCATAAATTAATAAACTTTCGTTCAACATTTATTTTTAGTCGGCTAACAATGAATAATAAAATCTGCTTTATTTGAACCCAATCATACGAGCAAAGGGTATGTATGGAAATTGCCTAAAAGTTAAGACCTATTTTCGTAATTTCACTCAGAGTCCTGTTCTGTATCGTCGTCATCCCCAAAACCCCATTGCCCTATAAATATTCTCTGCATATCTGCTGCTCAAACCCTCTCTCCCCGTCGCAAGTTGTTCTCTTTGTTTCCACCGATCCAGAAGCATCAAGCAAACATGTTGGTCTATCAAGATTTGATTTCTGGTAACCTAATTGTTTATCTCATGTATACTGTTTGATTTTAGTTGCATAATCGATTAATAAACTTCTGTTTAATAGTTGTTATTCTCAGTAACACAGCTATTTGATCGAGAATCGTAGGGTTTTTGGCCATTGATTAGACCTAATTTTTCAGTTATCGTATAGATCTAGGTTTGCTTTATTGTAATTTGGATGGATGGTTCCATAGGTTCTTATTTGATGCTTCGATTTGTAGCTGTATTAGATCTGGAGATTAGTTTTAGCTTCTCTATGTGTTAGGGTTTTAGTTAGCTTGTGATTGTTTTGTACTTGGCGGAATGATCTCATACTAATATCACTATTTCATTCATAATTACTCAACAAAAGAAATCAAGTATGAATTTCTGATTTTGATGAACACAAACAGAGAAATAGGTAAAATCAATGGTTTTTATTAATCATCATGATGAACTTTGATAGAATGTGTATCTCGAATTCCTTGATTATTTTGTACTTGAATTTCATATCTAATTCAAAGTGTAAATGTAATTTTAGGTGATGAGCTTCTTTCAGACTCCTTTCCTTACAAGGAACTCTTGAATGGGATCCTTTGGGAAGTTGAAGGAAAGGTATATCTTGCACCAATATTTGTTTTTTAAATCTTTGATGCTTGGTTTTAAAAAGCAAGAAGCGCACCACTTTTCGTACACGAAACGCAAGATGCCCATAGGATTTTAAATTTAGCTATAAATTAGCTTTATATATGATTTAATATATGAATTACCTACATGGACAACCTAAAAAGCCTGTTGTACAACATCCTAATGCACATTTGCGCTTTTCGTACATGAGGCGCACGTCTCACCTGCGCTTTTGGTGCGCCTTTGTGCAATTTTCGTAAAATTCACGCCTTATGTACACAAAAGCGAAGGGACTTGCGCCTTAGGTCGCCTTTAGCCTAAGTGCTTTTTAAAACCAAGCTTTGATGTGGGAGGTTGTTAGTAATCAATACATTGATCACACATGTGTTGAATAATATCTACTTATAAATACTTCTGAATCTACAGTGGGTGGTGCAAGGAGCAGTGGCGGTTGACATTGGCGCCAACCCTTCTGCAGAAGGAGCCGATGATGATGAAGGTGTTGATGATCAAGCAGTGAAGGTGGTGGACATTGTTGATACCTTTAGACTCCAGGTAAATAGTTTAATCTGATTATGAATTTATGTTATCTAATTAAGTTTCAATTGTTTATAACCGTTTATAAAACTATTAATATGTAGGAGCAACCCCCTTTTGACAAGAAGCAATTTGTTGCTTACATCAAGAAGTACATCAAGGCACTTACTCCCAAACTTGATGAAGAGAAACAAGATTTCTTTAAGAAAAACATCGAGGCTGCAACGAAGTTTCTCCTCTCAAAGCTTAGTGACCTCCAGTTGTAAGTCTCGCGTTCATCTGTTTTATTAAAGTTTTGAAAAACAACGATCGTGTGTGTGATTATGGTTTCTTGTTTTGCAGTTTTGTTGGGGAGAGCATGCATGATGACAGTACAATAGTGTTTGCTTACTACAAAGAAGGTGCTGCTGACCCGACGTTTTTGTACTTTGGTGTGGGGTTGAAGGAGGTTAAATGTTGAGGAATACTATTCCGAGCCAGTGACCCTAGTCCGCAAAGAGTTGAGGCACTTGCTGTAGTTATTGCTTTTAAGTTTGGTTTTTGTTCTATTAAATATGGACCTGCAATTATTTGGCTAATGTTTGGTTTAGTTTGTGGACTGCTATTGGTATTTGATTTAAGTAAGTTTTATGTCTTATTCACCTGGTGCTAGTCAAACCGAATTCTGTTAGAAGTTACAAATAGTTATGAAACTGAATACCTGAAATTTAGCATATTAGGTTGTTCAAAGAGTTTCCGACTACACCTATTTGGTATATATTTTCTCTAGAAACACCCTTTTAAGAAAAAGCTCGAATTAGTCTGAGAGAATTGAAATTTCCTGCACCTTCTTTGCTACCACCGAATCGTCGTCGAGAGCTACCACTGTTTGGTGTCTCTGCCACCACCATTGATACCATCACATTGTTATCAATACATTTCAACTTCTTTTAACAAGTTAACAAAGCTAATATTTTGAACTTCTTAACAAATCACATATTTGTTAACCAAATGCATCATAATTACTTTGACAAATTGAGTTTATATAACAAAGTTTAATTTCAAATTCAGATTTTTCTAAATTCTAACTAGATTAACATGTTTTAGTTACTTCGATAAAACTAGTAAATCGGACGACAATTGGTGTTCATCAATATCCATGTTGCTATTGACACTAAAGGGAAGGCCAATAAAGAAAGTGTAAAGGAACACCCCAGTTTACAATGATAGATGGTAATAATAGGGTAAATGTAGTTGGTAATAATGTGGTAAATATGAGTAAAAAAAATTGTTAAAAAAAGTTGGTAATAATAATAATCGTAGTTAATCCTACTATTTAAGCAAATTTATACAAACTTATCTCAAGTTGATAACAATTATAAAAGATCCTTTATGTAAGCCCGTCATTAATGATAGTTGAAAACCTTAAATCTTACGGTTATCTTACAGATAATATGAAAGGAGTCAACATTATACGACAATCCTCAAATACTTAAGTATATCTAATAAATCTTTACGTAGAAGTCCATTATGGTTAAGTTTTAGTATCTATGTATCCTCGTGTGTTGGGAGTTGGACACACAGAAATATACAAACTTTTATAGTATTAGTATTAGAGGCACAAAAACTTCATTACCACGACGCCATCACTACCATTGGTCTCGTGTCAATGGTGCGACCAATCCTACAAAATATCACCTCCGTCATCCAACCCACGCCCCACCACCGGAATCCGGAGTTCAACCACTGTTCCGTCACTTCCGACATGTTGATTCAAACAGCACCCCCGTCCTCTTAGGGTCCGACCAACCTAGTCACGCGTTAGCTGGAACCGTCATTTGTCATCGCTACTCTGCTGCCTGTCGTGTTATATTACTCACCGAATTAACTCACTTCTGAACTATGGTATCTATTTTTTTTTCTTTTACCTAGTTTGTCTCTTCCCTATTTTGTCTTATTACGAAAAAAAAACATAAATTAGAAACAAAAAAGGAGTTTTATATCTTCACTATTTTTTGTTTCGGAAAATCAATAAATGTTTGGCCCATACAGTTTCTTTGATTTACAAACTCAAAATCTTTCCAGTGTGATCATGGCGGAGAACCTGACAACACCACTCTTCATAACCTCTTTACCACGCATGGCATCCATTTCCATTTCTTGTGTCCTCGCACGTCTCAACAAAATGAAAAATCAGAACATATGATTCGCACACTTAATAATGCCATTCACACCCTTCTTCAAACTTGTATTCTGTCTTGAATATTGGGTTGAATCTTTTCATATGGCACAACTTCTTAACATCATGGTTATCGATGTCTTGATCTTCATACTAAGAAAATCAGAATTTCTTGTCAAACTTCTTTAGGCTTTAGGATTTCGTGTTCAGGGCTTTGATTTACAAGTCGAGGACTGTTTAGGCAAAAAAAAATAGGTTTTGAGTGTTGCAAACCGCGGAGATGGTGGGAGTAACGATGATGGCGGAGATGGTGGGTTGAAACATTTAGAAGGGTATGGATAAAACATGCAGTTCTGCAGAGAGAAACTGGCACAGGTGGTGCTGATGAAATCGAATGAGGTTAACTAAATGGAATGAAGTTATAGATGAACACAAATACAGATAGCTGGTAAGTATGCAAACAATTATAAATTTAATGATTACGCAACATTTGACCTAACATGTTTAACATGAATGTGACATTCTTATATAAATAGATGTAACTAATAGAACATGATATGCATGGTCACTTCAACCTTCAAAGATCAATGGGCATCTACTAACTGTTCATTTTCTATACCTGCAGTAGCAATGTCCGGAGTTTGAAAATCTAACCAACTATAATCACATAACGCATGTTCGTGAGTGCGTATACACACAACAAAAAAGGGTCTATGATTATCATTATAATAATAAAATGTGTTCAAACATTCAAATTAAAATATCATGAGCATGTTGCTGATGATAGGTAATCAACCACTTGGAACAACAAAAGGGTGTGCCAAATTCCAGAAATGAAATAGATTGCACTCTTCAATCATTATTTGAAACCAGAAATTTTGAAAATTTTACACTAGTGATGAGGAACTCCATCACTGTCTCCGCCTTTTGCCTTTTGTGCAGCAGCTCTTATCTGGCGTTGTTCCTCTTTATAAATCCGGTTTCGCCTTTGGAACTGTTTAAATATCAAAATCAAATTTGGATATGTTAGTGAAGAATTACAATTCACAAAATGGTTATAAAAGGAGTAAGTTGACAGAAAAAAGGTCATCATTTATATTTCAAGAAGTACATAGTAATAATTATACCAACAATTTTACATGCTATTTTGAATATCTCCCATCTAAACCAGAATATTAAATATACGTCTATACATGTTCCTTTTTTCTCAGAAACACCTTTAAAACCACACACAACATTTATGTTATTTTTAACATAGAATATGTATATAATACATATGATGGAAATACATGTCACCAACAAGATAATGAGTAGCTAAGGAGACTAGTGTGATGAAAAAGATAGGATGTAGCGGGGGCTAGGTTCATTCTCATTTTATTTTTCTCACATAACATGTAAAATCACAAAACTTAACGATTAATACTATCAAGAAAAAGTATATACATTATACAGATGACTAACTGTGACAAGAAGCCAAGATATAAAACTCCAGTGGTAATTCAAATACTCCATATATTTATGAGACGCCAACCTAGACTGCATACTCAACTTAACACTATTACATGATTTGTATAGTGTGTAGGGTTGTCAAAATTAACAATTTTAAGGATTTCTATTTTCATCCTCATTGTATAACTTGGGGAACTTTCTAGAACTGTTGAGATTTTAAAATAAAAATGATTACATTTAATTATGCGCATGAATGCTCTATTACCCTTTCTTCTGAATTTTAGCAGTAATCTATTAAGCATAGATATTGGCATTATTAAGCTATTAGATGTTTGATCACCTTTACTTCTTCAATGAAATGGTAGGTATACTAAAATTAAACAAGTGATCTAGACAAGAACAGTACAATATGAAGGCAAATTGATTGGTCGGATTATATACATCTTGTGGAGGATGTGATTTCTGAAGAAGACAACACTGCTCACTTCATAAAGATGTAGGTGCTTTGTTATTGATTTTTACATATTGATTGTATGTATGTTTTATTTATTCAAGTGGACTCATTATAATGATCCCCGAGTGAATAGTTGGTTTAGTTTATTTGATCTTCTCTTTTTCTCCAAAGCATCCCTTTTTCTCCAAAGCATCCCCCTCCCTCCCCCCAGGCGGGTTCTGCTGATTGATTGTCTTGTTTTTTTTACCGTTCATGATTAATAATATCTTCCTAGCAAAGTCGAGTTTCAACTGACATCAACTCAAACAAAATCATAATGCTCCTACAATAGAACTCAACACTACATGATTATGCAGTGACCCTATTAAAATATCCGATAAACCACCGAACTCAGCAAAGGGTTTTTGACGACACCCCATTATCCATACACAAAAACAGTGATGCATCCTAGCTTAATGATTTATCACTCGTCTAATAAGTATCAAATCATTAAACAAAAAAGTTAAAAAAAAACAGTTGCAATGAGAACTTTTATTCCAGTGCAATGTCACCAAAAGACTACCACAAAACTACCACACCCTGACTGTCCATAGCAAAGTTGAGCTAGATTTTGACATTCAAAGTCAGATTTGTTACTACTCAGCTTCAACAATAAAATTGACAGCTACAACAAATAGAATGATGATGGATTCATAAACAGGATAAACATATCAAAATCAAAAATCAATAGTACAAGTGCACATTTCCTTTCTGAAAGAATTTGCATTATATATCCATCAGATATATATATACATATATATTCACATCAACAAGAGCAGACAGAATCTGAGCATACTGTTTGACCGGTAACACCTCTAGAGGTTAGATTTTGGTACTGAAATAGCGAAATCAACTTATAGAAAATGAAACCCTAACCAATTGCAGGTTTCTCGTAGCGGAAAGTGCAAACCATCAATTAGGGTTTAAAATAGGCAAAACTATAACAGATTCATTACAGCATCAATCATATACCGATCTTCAATTTGAAATGAAGTTATAAACATAAACATAAACAGATATTTAGAATTCGATTCGATTTAAGTAGATTATACCTCTTTAGAGTGGTGAAGACACTCGAGATAATCTTCACGAAGAAGAGAGCAGTCTTTGGGTTCTCTGCAACGAGACATACACTCGCTGAAATCCATCCAGAAGTCGTAGCATCTTCCCTTGTTCCCTGTAATCCCCCACCCCGACGCCATGGATCCTGATTTTGACCTTACGATCTCTTTCTCAACCTGTCCTAACCACGGTTGATGATGATCACCACCACTTCACTTCATTTTGCTGATGGGCCTCACTTTTTTTGGGTCTCATTTTGTTTTTGGCATTATAGGTTACCTGGGCCTCTACAAACCAGATTTTTTTTCTTTGTTCGGTTCCAAATTGGTTCTGGTTTAGGTCAACAAAAGTCAAAACCGGTTCATGGTAGAAACTAGTTTTTGAAGAGGAAAGGGATTGGTTGGGTTCTGGTTCTTTGAACGATTCCAACCGGTTAGGTATAGGTTTAACCAGTTTCAAACAAGTTCACACATGGTAGTTTACAAACCGATTGTAAACCGACGGGTTAGAACTCTATCTAGTTTCAATACCGGTTCCAGTTCAAGAACCCCTTTTTTTACACCTCTACTTGGGCCTTCTCCAATTTTCCTTTCTATTAGAGGTCCAGAATTTAAAACTCACATTTATAATTTTTATGTTTAGTTTTACTTTAAACCATATTTTGTTACAAATTACTTAAAACCTTGGATTTCCCCTTAACGTGTTCCTTTTTTTGCCTTTTCTGATTCAAATATACCATCTTTAGGGCTATGATTAGGGCTTAAACGTTTATAAAGATCATTAGATGGTGGTTGCTAATAAAGATCTATTAATCAGCTTTTTTTAGCAGCGGCAAATTTTATTAATAAAGAACACTAGCAAGAAGCTGGATAATACATAGTTAAATAACTAAAGCCACAACTGACACACCCATCTTTAACTATATCGTCTTCCGCCATATCAATTAATCAAGGGCGCTCGACTCTAGTGGGTTCCCTTAACCAATTAATCAATAGCTCTGTTAATGGTGGGATTTTTACTGGATATGGTTTTTGTTGTTGTACTATTAATCCTTGGGTTGGATGATACTAATATTGCAATGTTAAACTCAGTCACATGCTTGACACATACGGGGTATTTGTGTCTTTTTATCATTAAGTAACGAAATACAAAATAAACAAAAGGCAAACACTTATTCTCTATCCTTTAGGTTTTCTCTATCTCCTTCAATATGTGGTGTGTGTTTGTGTTAATGTGTGTGCTTTGAATTATGACAAGTATGTGTGTGAAGTGTGATCTTAACCATGAAACTGATGTGTGGTGTGTGTTTGTCTCAATGTGTTAGTGTTGTGGTGATAGATATTAAGAAGCATGATATAACATTATTTATAGGTAAAGTTTTTGTAAAGAAATACGTGTATCCATAGAAAAATTTTTAAAAAAAACTAATGTTTTGTGTGTTGAAATTTTAACTTTAAAAATTTCACTAGGCATCATTTTTGGGTAATAAAACCTAGATGTTAATCTAAAATCGCACAGTATAAACTTTTAAAAGGATCATTAGGTGCCATATTAGGTAATAGTAAAAAAACTGAGCTCAATTCTGTATATTTAGAAAATTAAATTAATCTATACTATATAATAAATAAAGGTTTCTCAATGTCATGTGTCGCCTCCATATTCATTTTTATAAAAAAATTTCCGCCTCTCTCTCATAATAAATATCCTTCCATATTTTCAATTATAATGTATTTTAAACAAATTATTAATTATATGTTTGGGATTACTTATTAACATCTACTTTTGACTTCTTGTAAAAGTAAGAATTTTCTACTTTTGAAAAACAACTTTTCATCCCTTTTAAAATTGACTTTTTTCTCATTTATCCAAATGAACTTTTAACTTATTACCTTTTTGAAAAAGGTAATAAGTTAATAAGTAATTTGAAAAGTAAATCCAAACACCCCCTAAGAGTAGACTTCGTTTTTGGCCCCTGTGGCTTGGCCTGTTTAACCCTTTTAGTTCAAAAAAAATCTTTTAACATATCAGCCCCTGAGGTTGTATTTTTGTAACCATTTCAGTTCATGACACTAACTCTGTTAACTTTTCTGTTAAGTATAGGGGCATTTTAGTTATTTTATTTTTAAGTAAACTAGTTAATCTTTTCAATTCAATAAAAACTTTTTTAGGCTTTTTCATAAAACTTTTTTTAAAAACGTTTTTTTTATTTTTTAAAATCATTTTTTTTGTTTTTTTTTCGTAAAAACGTCTTTTTTGAATCTTTTTAAAAACGTTTTTTCACTTTTCTAAAAATCACTTTTTAAACTTTTTCATAAAAAACGTTTTTAAAAACATTTTTTTAGTTTTTTTATAAAAAAGTTTTTTACTTTTTTCGTAAAATGTTTTTTTAACTATTTTAAAAACGTTTTATTTTTTACTTTTTAAAAAAAGACATTTTTGAATCTTTTTAAAAACGTTTTTTCACTTTTCTAAAAAATATTTTTTTAAAAACTTTTTTTCATAAAAAACGTTTTTAAAAACATTTTTTCGTTTTTTTATAAAAATGTTTTTTAGCTTATTCGTAAAATATTTTTTTAACTATTTTAAAAACGTGTTTTTTTAAATAGTTCACTATTTTTAAAACTAGTTCACTCAAAAAAGTAAAAAAAAAAACGTTTTTAAAATAGTTAAAAAAACAATTTATAAAAAGCTAAAAAAAAATTTATAAAAAAACTAAAAAATATTTTTAAATCGCTTTTTATGAAAAAAGTTTTAAATTTTTTTTACCAAAAAACGTTTTTAAAAAGATTCAAAAAAGACGTTTTTACTGAAAAAAGAACTAAAAAAATAATTTTTAAAAGAAAAAAAAAACACTTTTAAAAAAAGTAGAAATTTTTTTTATGAAAAAATCTAGAAAAAGTTTTTATTGAACTTAAAAAATTAACTGGTTTACTTAGAAATAAAATAACTAAAATGCTCTTATACTTAACAGAAAAGTTAACAACGTTAGTGTCATGGACTGAAATGGTTATAAAAATACAAACTCAGGGACTGATATGTTAAAAGAATCTTTTTTGGACTAAAAGGGTTAAACAGGCCAAACCACAGGGGCCAAAAACGAAGTTTACTCTTATACTAATAAAACACATTTATTTAAATTATCTCATATTATAAGAAACTTTGAAATGTAATTTTTAGCTTATGTTTATCAATTAAATAGTAAATAAAAGTCAAATTACATTGAATAATATGTAATGTATTTTTTTAAACATAATTATATATTAATTTTTACATATTTTTTTTCTATTGTTAGTATATGTAATACATTTTTTCACCTATAAGATACATATATAAAGATTTAAGAATTTTATGTATTGATATTTTTTAATTTGTGTACACAAGTTCTAAGCTAGTATGTAATAGAGTTTGGTTACATTGCAATAACAAAGCTCTGTTACTTTTAATAACACCTAAAAACCATTCCGCACGTAACTATACAAAGCACGTTAAGTCAACTATACCGATAATTAGCATTAACAACACCTGAAAACCTTTTGCTATGCAAATGATAGATCTCGATGTATAAGGATGCCTAGACTTGAATAATTTGAATGCATGCTTCCGTAAATAACTTAAAAATCAGGGGTCTTATACACGTGAGATGTAGTATAGATACAATTCAACAACTCCGGTAACATTTAGCATAAAACCAACTCTCTCACTCCCAATTCCTATATTTTGACACTCTTTCATACTTATTTTCACGTTAAAAATTGGTCACATGGAGAATTTCCTAATGTATGTAACACGACGTGGTGTCATGTTTTGCAGCCAATTCTCTTCCTAAGTCATGGTGTCATATCCCACCACCACCACCACTTAGTCGAAACCTCTAGGTGGAGATTCTTGAAGCAACAATTGTTGTGTTTTTTTAGAATTTCGTATAGTCCTTGATACCTTTCTGAATTTAGGATAATTCTCTTTCAGGTTAAAGTATTTCATGTATATAAAAAATCTTCAATATGATAAGACAGAAAGTTTTCAATTAAAAAATAAGATGTTCTTTTCTGTGAAATTCAAGTGAAAACGTGAAAAATATTAATGTTGAAGTAGACCAAATAAATCTTTTATATAGAGGTCGAACCATTACGATGAACAATTGCAGCCCTTCACGAAAAGGTATGATAGTCGGAAGTTATAACTTCTAGAACTATCAACTGTCGGTAGTTAATCTCTAGTAGTAACAAAATTACTACCGATTTTCAAAGTTGCTATTCATGCTAAGTTACCACTAATGTATTAGTAACTACCTAAAGGTCAAAGTTGATGTTGATCATGGTTTCTATCGATACAACTTTTCAATAATAATTGAATCCAAAGCAACTTCCATGGGCACACCCCCGGGACCCACTTGGCCTAGGAGGCTTCGCCCCTTGAACTACCGAGGTTCCTTTAAACCAGAACTTAGAATAATCTTGATCAAGTATGTACTCCGCACCTCCTTCTTTGCATCAATGTACATTCTAACTTCTCATTTGGTCATAAAACAAATCCAATCAACTAAAATGATCTTGATGACACTAAAATCAACAACTAACATTCACAATTACGTAAACTAATTTTGGAGTTAAGGACTATTACACTTCTCGAAAATCACTCATTTATGACTACTATAACATCAAAACAAACATTGGCGAACTTCGATTTGGGAGTGTGTTTGCCTAATTTGAACTCTCTTTCCCAAACACATCACCACTTGAGACGAAGAAAACTAATATATGGACTTAATGATTTAAGGATATGTTTAATTGAGAACCATAATTTTGGCAAGAACCAAAATAACTGTGCATTACTACACAAATGCATACATACTTCATTATTTTATATATGCACAAATGCATAAACGCATCCTTACATTTATGTAAAATTACATGGTTCTTTTGGTTATCACCAAAATTATGTTTATTAATTGAACATGTCTCTTATGATTTAATAGCAAAGGTTTAGTGCAATTAAATTTCAAACTCATGAAACATAAAAAAATAATAATAATAATAATTTATATATATTAACTACCGCCAATTTCGAACTTCCCTTCGTTTGTAATAAGATCTACGTGCGTATGAATCCATCCCTCATTCTTTTTCTCTTCCGCTTACATAATTCCTCATCTTCAACAACGATCAATTCTCCTAATAATCATCACATAGATTTTGAATATGACGCCGGAAACAATCCAAAATGAAGCCCATATCAACCCTAAATTAAGATTCTCAATCAAAGATTCGATCCGATACATGTTTCAAGAACAACGTCTGCTTTTTCTCCTCGTCGGAATCGCCATTGCAGCTCTCATATCCAATGTCGTCGCCTTTCCGTCCATGTCGCCAATGCAAATGTCCGAACAGGTCTCCGGTTCGTTTCATATTGCCGAGTTGACATCCGTACCACGCCGGATAGCCTATGAGCTCCCCTCCGGTCACGTTAATTCCGGTAAGTACCGGTATCCCTCACCGCTAAAAATAAGGCGGATTTCCGACGAAGAAAGTTTGCGGAAATTCCGACAGAATTCCCAAAAATAAGAAAACCATAAAATTAACGACGACTTTCTAACAAAATACCGATAAAAATATAGTTCATCAAAAAATTGTGGAAAGTTCTGACAAAATTCCGACAAAAATCGTGAGACGGAACATCCGGTTTTCAACAAAATGGCTCTTCGTAAATACGAATATTTTCTAGTAGTGCCTATCCGGTTTTAATTTTTATATTACTCGTGTATAGGGTTTAGGTTATGATTTATAAATTTTAAACATTAACGATTGTTGAAGTTTATTTTTGATTGGATATAGGTGGCAAAATCCCTCTTGGGTTAAAGTCGAAGAGTTTGAGGGTGTTAGTGACGGGTGGATCCGGGTTTGTCGGAAGCCATCTCGTGGATCGTTTGATGGCTCGGGGCGACAGTGTAATCGTAGTCGATAACTTCTTTACAGGACGAAAAGATAACGTACTCCACCATCTTAGGAACCCTCGGTTTGAGCTCATTCGACATGATGTGGTTGAACCCATTTTGTTAGAGGTTGATCAAATCTATCATCTTGCTTGCCCTGCTTCCCCCGTCCATTACAAATACAACCCCGTAAAGACTATTATATCCTTTTAATATGCAAGAAATCATGGAATTACAAATTAGCCCTTTTAAACAAACTTATAAATAGTCATTGACTAATGAAATTGCTTCTATCTTAGTTCAAATTTATGTGCACGTATATTTATTCTTTTCGTCACATTAAAAATCTTTAACTGACATAGAGATCACAAGACAAACGTGGTTGGAACGTTGAACATGTTAGGACTCGCAAAGAGGATCAATGCGCGATTCTTGATAACAAGTACTAGTGAGGTCTATGGTGATCCCCTTGAGCACCCACAAGTTGAGACCTATTGGGGCAACGTTAACCCCATCGGTGAGTCTTCGGTACCTATAGATTATCTTTAAGTACACAAATCTTCACCCTTTTTCGGTTTTCAATACGACCACGGGCCACATTGTTTTAGTTTAATGGGCTAGCCAGTTTCTTATACATTTTTGACCAGGTGTTAGAAGTTGTTACGATGAAGGCAAGCGTGTTGCCGAGACTCTTACCATGGACTACCATAGAGGACTTAACGTTGAGGTTTTTTTTTCTCATAATAGCGATGGTATAAAAATTTTAAAAGCTACTTTAGGCGACGTCATCAAAACACCGGGTGACGTCATCATATAGGTCATATAGTACATGAAAAAATATAATATGAGCCAGTATTGCTTTGTGAGTAGTGTATGCCATCAAATCAGTCACTTCTTTATCATTGAGAAAAGCTATGCCGCCTATGCGGCCTTATAACTTTCTATCACGCGGCGCTTATGAGAGAGAAACAAATCTCATACCGACCGTATGAGAAAAAAACAACTCATACAACGCTTATTACATCTAATATATGAATAAAATAGGACAGGTGTCGGTATAGTCTCTCCCTTAAAGAACGATTACACATGTAAGTCATTTCTTGATTTCATCATATAACACTTTTATGATATTGTTTGCAGGTTAGGATTGCTCGGATTTTCAACACATATGGACCGCGAATGTGCCTTGATGACGGACGTGTTGTGAGCAATTTTGTGGCTCAGGTGTGTGTTTAGAAACTAATTGATCAAAAACATCGATGAATTTTATAATCTTACATGTATAGTATGTGAAACCATTAAACAAAAATGTTTATATTTATCTAATTTATTGTTATGTTTTGAGTAATAACTAGGCCTTGAGGATGGAACCCATGACTGTTTATGGCGACGGAAAACAAACCAGAAGCTTCCAATACGTATCCGACCTGGTAAACCCTAATTTTCGTCTTCTCGATCCACTTTATAACTTATGAATTATAAGCTTTTGTATCAAATCAAATTTTGAAATAAAATGTGAACCGTATGAAGAACAGGTAGATGGATTGATGAGGTTGATGGAAGGAGAGCATGTTGGACCGTTTAATCTAGGCAACCCTAGTGAATTCACCATGCTCGAACTCGCAAAGGTACCCTAATCGCCATCATTATATATAAAACTTGAAGGTTGTTTACTTGAATTGATTTTTTTTTACTTTTCTAGTGGACTTAGGAAAATTGTTTTGATTTCAAGGTGAAATTTAAATTTAAAATACCTTCTAGATAATCTTATTTGAGATAGCTAATTCAAGTTAGTCTCCTCCTTAGATAGTAGATTCATGGGAATCCGATTTTTGAGGTAGCAGAATCAAAGTATTCCTAATGTTAAACACAATGCTTAAAGGAGCGGATCTGTCATAACTCATGAATCTGTTATTTGAAGGAGTGGGTTACCTTGAATTCGCTATCTCAAGGAGCGGAAAATTACTTAGAAACCATTTTGAATTCAAATTTCACCTGGAAACCAAAACCAGTTTTCTAAGTCCCCTAGAAAAGAAAACGATTTCTTAAATTGATCAAGAAATCATGGAAATTGTTATGGCAGGTGGTGCAAGAAACGATTGATCCAAATGCAAAGATAGAGTTCAAGCCAAACACGGAAGATGATCCTCACAAGAGGAAGCCAGACATTTCAAGAGCTAGAGAGCTGCTCGGGTGGCAGCCGATGGTGCCGCTCCAGGAAGGACTTCCAATGATGGTATCGGATTTCAGGCAACGCATCTTCAGCGACCTGAAAGATGTTGGTAGCAGTACGAGCACATATTCGTCGGTGTAATTGGTGCACACGTTTTGGTTAAGTTAGGTTATAGAGTATAACCAAGGTAGGAGATAAAAAAAAAATAAGTTGATCGACAAAAAGAAAAAAAAACAAATGAGAGAAAGATATTGTGTATAATAGAGGATAAATGAATAACAGATGAAACTAACTACAAGATCAAACATATATCTTTTTAGAATGGTAATTTTTTTTAATCCTGTTAGTAGTGGGATTTGGACTCCTGACCTCCAAACAAAAGATCAACCATAATTAATGTATTTGTAAATTTCATACGTATATCCTCAAGTCTGAGTGGGTGTACTCTATGTATTTGATTAAAACATTTATGTAATATATGTAATTCGTAGTTTTATAGATGATTTTGTTCTTCATTCATTTACTTTTTATTTAACCATTATATACAACAAAATAATTATCAATATTTTAGTCTAACATTGTGTCTGACTATAAAATCTCTTATTAATGAGAAATCAGTTCTTTTTTAAAGATTTTAGTGTAAACTGGCGACATCTCTTATAAAAATTTATTTTACGGTTTTATGTATCCGATACATCTGAGCAAAAATTACATTACCCCTTAAATTTTTTTTAAAGCTCAACACTTTATAAAAACTCTAAAATTTTATAAAAACCCAATACTTTATAAAAAGTCCCCACATTTTATTAAAGGTTTTGAGTTATTGGGTTTTAATAAAACATATGGGCTTTAGTCAGCCCAAATATTTTATTAAAACTCAATATCTCAAAGTCTCAATTTTCAAACCCAACTTACCCAAACGGTCGGCCAATAAGAAAGACAAAGAGAGAGGGAACTGTGAGAGCCAGGGACCGACCACTCGACCACCACCCGGCGCCGCCTCCGTCAAACCCCAGTCCTCCGCTAGACCGCCCCTCCGTGACTTCGCTATCCGTCTCGCCAGTCGCATGTGACCGTAAAAAAAATTGTTTACATGAAAGTACGATCAAAAATTTTTTTATTTCATTTACATGAAATTACGGTCAAAAAAATTTTTTGTTTACATGAAATGACCGTCAATTTTTTTTTGTTCATTTACATAAAAGTATGATAAAAAAAATCGTTACTCCTGAATTTTTGTTTAAAATCTGCCACTGCCAACTACTATGATATAAGTAACGGATCATTCATGAAAACTTCATAATATCAAGCAAGTTGTCATTAAGAAGTCACTAACTAGATAATGGCTTGCACTAACATAAGCCAATGCAGTGTAATAGTTCGTAGTAAGTAGGTATGTTATGACTGAAGCCTCACAATTTGGGATGTCTTAAATAAATTTTATTATTTTATTTTATTTTATTCTTTTCTTTACATTTTAGTATTTATTAGTAAAGGTAATTTGATAATTTTACCTTTTTTTTTTTTTTAATAAACTTGTTTAATTATATATCATCAAGGCAAATTACATAAGGATAGCAGGTAGACGGGCAACAAACTGCGCCACCATCCCCTTCTGAATGGAAAACCCTAATCTACTAAAAACAAAGCCTCGCCCCTGAGGAGTCGTAAAGTTGCTGTGGACCACACGCTGAACTCTAGCCAAGAACCGAACCGCCTCCGGCGCCAAGGAGCCGAACGTGTCAAACGCCAGGGGGACAAAGGCATGCTGATTATCCTCACAAGCTTTCGCGTGCTTTTCCACCTTCTTTGACTCTGCTTTCATAACCGCTTGCCCCTCCACAAACCCATTTTCCCGCAACCCAGCTAGGGGGGATACACCTGTGAGATCGACACAAGCATGTTTCCCGCCCTCCCAACCAAAAACTAGCACGTCCGCCGGGCGTAGGGTGGACCTCCCTTCCGCCGGGTCCGTAAGAAAATTAACCGGTGCCTCTTTCTTTACCGAGATCCCTGCTCGTCTGAGAATATCCATTAACGCGTCTCGAACAAAATCATGGCGATACTTAAACCCCGGCAGCCCTCTACAGTGTAACGCATGCTCCCCGTATTTATCCAGGCATGCTTTACGGCAGACTGGGCAAGTTTCATCATTCGGGAACATGGGGATCATCAGACGGTACTTAAGGATTGACCGGTACTCCACCGCTGACATACGTTGACCCAGACCTTCAATAGGAATAACAGTTAAGAAATCTGGGCGTGAGGCCTCTGTAAGCATTCAATGACGGCTTTCTGGCGAGGGGACAAAAGGAAATCTTCTCCCAAACTTTGTGCGATTCGACAACAAAGGGCATTCGCCAAAGTTTTCTGTGGTTTTTTGGGGGCGGTGTCCTTGTTAGAGAAACCGCCGAGATCAAAATCAGGGAGAGATTCATGCAATCGATCCAGGGCGCTGGCATAATCCGGGTTAGTGGTAGCAACCCCACTGTTGCGTAAGATGTGGTCATGCAACTCCCAAGATTGAGACCTGGAAGCCACAAAGGCATAGGCAGCCACATCCCGGGCCGACAGAAGGCCTAACCCACCTAGCCGCATCGGCAAGGTCGCGATCCGCCACTGGAGTTCACCAAAAAAAGGGCCCCACATACGACAATGTCTTCTATTGCCTCTCGAAGACCTTTATCAAAACATGAAACCGCATCATCCACAAAGGGGGGTTGGCAAGTTCGCAAACCAAATAGCAACTTTGCAACCCCCATACAAGATCTAAGCAAGAGGAGTTCGCTTTGAGGATCCCGCAACAAGGGAAGGTGTCCCATGATGTCAACAGCTCGCGTTGCCCTCTTAGCCGTTAGACCACTAATAAAACTGGCATCACAGCTGACTGCCCCTCCTAGCAGTTTGACACCTCTCTCCGGCCTCCCAATCTCACTGGGGAAAAGCCCTGGCCGGACCTTCACCCCGTTGCATGTCGGCCAAAATACCTCAGTTTTTCTAATATTAAGCCGTAGCTCCAAGGCTGGACCCTCCGAACCGATGATGTCAAGAGCTTTAATGTGTAAAATTACCCAAAAAATGATATCCAATGTAATTATTGAAATATAAAAATATATCATATAATTTTATATATTTTTAAAGAATATAATGTGTAATTATAATCTGTAATTTACTCATTATTTTTTAATGCATTCAATTATATAAAAAAAAAATCGAAAGGACAAGTTGCAAAATAACAAGAAAAGCATAAAGTGAGAGGCCAAAGTGGCTGGTGTACACTGGCTTGACTCCTCTTTATTGGCTGACCCGTGCGGTGGGTGGCCCCATGCCAACTCAGCTGCCTTATCCGTTGTTTTTTTTTAAACCGAGCGGGTGTTTGGGATTACTTTTCAAAACTACTTTTGACTTATTTCTAAAAGTAAGAATTTTTAACTTTTGGATTTCAACTTCTCCATCTCACATTTTTTAACTTATTTTGAATTGTCCAAACAAACTTATAACTTATTACCTTATTTCAAAAGGTAACAAGTCAATAAGTTAGTTTGAAAAGTAATCCCAAACACCCCCTGAATGAAATGTAAAAAAGTTGTTTCAATTTAGGGTTATTGGATTTTATTAATCTCATATTTTACTAATTGGCCAATAATAATCCCCGTTAAGAATATTTTTACCACATGTCCTTACTTTCAAGCTATTTTCTTACAATGGACCGTCGTTAAAAAAAAAAACTTAACCCCGTTAATTTACATGACGTGAACAGCTGACTAGGCGATTACATGGCATATCTTTTAACCCTTTTAAAGGGTAAAGAGTAAAGGGTTAAAAGATCCTTTTTTGTAACAGCGGTCCATTGTAAGAAAACAGTTTAAAAGTTTAAACCTGTGGTAAAAATATTTTGGAATTATTATTGATCAACTGGTAAAATGTGAGATTAATAAAATCTATTTTTCTCTTTTAATTTATTGTTAAAATTGTAACATTTTTTTATAAAAGGAAATTTAGATCAAAGAATCTGATTCGAATAATAATGAAAAGACAAGGTTTTGCAATTTGTATTTATTTATTATTATTATATGATAATGAGAATAAAATCACCATCTTCGCAACCTGTAAATTCCAGTCTCTACTTGCCAATGGACCGCCTGGATTTCGGGAAGAAGGATTACGGGTATTCTTCTTCTGCTTATGCTTCCCACGGTGTTCTTATTGAATCTGTCCTTGATCGATTCCTTTTCTTAGATGCAAGCACTATCGGAGACGATGCATGATTCGCGCTCCCTGTTGCAACGAGATTTTCGGATGTCGCCATTGTCATAACGAAGCTACGGTACTAATCATATTCTCTTCTGCTTTCTGTTCAATCCGATTGCTGTTATATTTTCAGTAATTGTGTTAATCGATTGTGACCTAATTGTACGGATTTAATCAGTTCAGTTTCTTAGATAGTTAGATCTACATCTCAGTGATTGGATAAATAACTGCCAATTGACGGTTAGATTTTGTTTTCTTCTTCAGAACATGTTGAGCAGCCCTAGTGATCGGCATGATCTTGTTAGAAATGATGTACAGCAAGTACGTTTCAATCTGGACTTGAAATTGACATTTTGAAATGCTGTATACCTTACTGTTGTGACTAATTCGTGATTGTTGCAGGTTATTTGTTCTGTTTGTGATACTGAGCAGCAGGTGTGTTGTTGTGACTCAAATTAGAACTGATTGATTTGGTTTTCTTCACTGTTTCACTTGATTTATGAGTGTTTCCATGGTTATCCAGGTTGCTCGTGTCTGCACGAACTGTGGTGTCAATATGGGGGAATATTATTGTGAAATTTGCAAATTCTTTGATGATGATGTATAATTGTGTAAACTAAGTCAGTTCATACACCTTTAAAATCTGTGAGTAGGTTTATATTTCCCTGATGCAAACTTTCACATTGCAGACCAGCAAGAGGCAGTTCCACTGTGACGATTGTGGTATCTGTAGGTCAGTCCGTTAGGCGTTATATTTGTTCATGACTGATTAGACTTATTCGGATTATTTTTACAATTAATTTGATTTTTGGTTGTTCTCACCAAAGTTTCAAATCATTTATTTTGTTCAGAGTTGGTGGTCGTGAGAATTTCTTCCACTGCAAGAAGTGTGGTATGAGTCGACGCCTTCTACTTCTGTAACTAGGATTTGATCAATTTGGTTTCTTTTTACAGTAGTTAGATCAAGATTCAAGTTAGTTGTGGCCGTTAACTTAAGGCATTTTGGCACTTCTAATAGCCCATTAGTTAGTTGACTCATATCACCTCGACTGGTAAAAAGATCTGACATTTGATCCTTTATCTGTTTATGTTGTTCGATTCTCAGGATCTTGCTATTCGCTAAGACTACAAAACAATCATTCATGTGTTGAAAACTCCATGCACCATCACTGTCCCATATGTTATGAGGTTTTTTCTGTTTCTGTTTTCCCTTTTAATTTTTTCAAGAATCAAGACCATTCTTTGGTTTCTGAAAATCATTCAAGTTTTAATATTCCCAGCCCTGCATTTACAGTATCTATTTGACTCGCTGAAAGACACTAGTGTCATGAAATGTGGACACACGATGCACTCTGAATGTTGGAACGAGATGATACACCGTAATAAGTAAGCATTTCTAAGATTCTTTTGGGTCATTTATGTATCTTGTATAGCTAAATTTAAATTATCTTCTTTTCACAGATTTTCCTGTCCTATATGCTCCAAGTCAGTAATGGATATGTCTATGATTTGGAAGAGATTAGATGAAGAGGTTTGTCTATTTAATCCGCCCCAATTAAGTTTTCTTGAATCTTGAGGGTTTGCTTATATAGATGAGCGTTATTGGTTTGTTTTATTTCTCAGATTGAAGCTACTGTCATGCCTGAAGATTTTAGGCATAAGAAGGTTTGGATCCTGTGTAATGATTGCAATGACACTTCAGAAGTTACATTTCATATAATGGGGCAGAAATGTTGCCACTGCAGTTCTTATAATACCCGGGCCATCGCCCCACCTGTTCTTCCTCAAGAATGATCATGGTAGGTTTTTCATGGAAGTAACATTGACAAAAACATTCACCATCATTTGGTGTCTTTCTGAAACTTATTTTTTACGCAATTCTTTCTCCACTTGTGTGGATTGAATTAAAAAGGCCCAGTCAAATGACTAGGATTGTTATGCACAAGCTTGGTTACTTTTTATATGTAATGTATATACTATACACTATAACTGACGGGTTTGGATAAATTTACAATTATTGAGTCGCATACTGTCTAATTAAGTAGTGTGTTTCGGGTTGATTGTGTCTGGATTAAGGTTTGGTGTACAATATAACACGTCTAACATTTCTAGACCACGCGACAACCATAATACTTTGTCGTGAACGCGACTTACTGTGTGCCAAGGAAGGAGATTTCTACAACAATAACGAGAAGTCCATTAACATCCATGTTAGCGGTTAAGCTTTTTGCCAATTTATAAATGTTTATAGAATTCAGTTATTAGATATTAACAACTTTAACACATTTAAAAACATAGTATAACATGATTCCAACCAATAAAAGGGAAAATCACATGAAGACTCACCTTCAACTATGGTTAAAAGTTTACCTTTTACTTTGTGGGACCTCCTATATCAGATCATGATGTTTGCTTACTTTTACCTCCCCTAATCAACCTTAGTACCTAACCTCCTTTGACATTTCTTTCAATCGATTACTAGTTTGACTCAAACAAACATGGTAGTTAACCTTCATAAAATCTTCATTTGGAGTTGTAATGCATTGGGGTAGGCCATTGTGAATCAAGAATCTAATTTCAATAACATGTAGCAACACTTGTACTCAATCAACCAGTGAGTAGGCTTTCGGGTTGGACTGAGTAACCCGAAACCAACTCGAGACCGAACCTGTTAAGCATATTTAGTTCGGTTCTCGGTCTTAATATTGGGATGATTTGGGTTCGGTCCTGGTAAAAATCAAAATATGAGACATCGTAACATAAAAAATTCATATTCGGTCCTAGCCCAACCCGAGAAGACAGAGACCGACCCACCTTATAACGGTCCGGTTCCGGTTCCGGTTTTGACTTTTTAGAAATTTTGGGTTCGATGTTGTTCGGTTTTAACCGGATGCAATCAACAAATCTATTGCTAAGATAACTTTATATTCCTTTATTAATAACCTATTTATATAATAATAAAGTATTTAACCATATAATCTATCAATTAAAATCTAAATATAACATTATTACCTTACTATTAGACTGACAATATGGTGTAGGGACTAGACTTGTAATATGGTGTGCTATATATATATATATTTTTTAACAGCAAATTTTTATTATATATTTTTTTCTTTTTTTTGGTGTCTTAGATGAGGTTAGAACCCACAACCTTTTGGTTGTGGGACTCTCCTCTTACCACTACACCCCAACCCCCCCACCCAATATGGTGTGCTATATAAACACCACCTTATGTAACCCTAACATATACAATCATATATCTAATACAATTTACAAGGTTTAATTTGGAATCAGAGGGTGGTAGCTCTCGCTTGAAAACTCGCTGGAGGGGTGGCCGCCGCTGCCCTTACCCACCACCACACATCACGTTGCTGCTCTCTATTGTCTTATCCTTTCTCTTCTACCTCTGTCGCTAACAACCACAACATCCATCTTCACCAACAGCCACAACCTCATTTGCACAACACCACCACCACAACAAACACCGTAACTACCGTCCTACTCCACAACCCTCATCTCAAACAGCCACTATTAAACCCTAGAACATGGGAACAAAACCCCGAGGAGTTTTCGGCGAAAGATACAAGTTTTGGTTTGTCTCACAGTCGCAAAAGTATGAGGCAATGGGTGAAAGTTTTCGTGACAAGATTTTTATGAGGCAGTGGGCGAACATTTTTGTGGCAGTATGTTTCGACTAAGGCAGAGAAGACGAAGACCATCTATTTTTTAAGATTTATGTTTTTACATTTCAAATTAAATCGCTTCCACGCTTACTTTGCTGGTGAATATTAGATCAAGTGATATAGTATTGACGATGTTCTGTATAAACACCACCTTATTTAACCTTAATATACACGGTCACAAATCTATACTACTATATAATAAAGATGGATGGACATTATTGTATTTTACTTTATTTTTTAGGGTTTAGCAATTTAAAAGGTTTAGTTCTTACCAATAATTATTTAAAAGCCAATTAGCTAGTGGTGTAGTGGTAAGGGAGAGACCTGGTGTTCCTAGTGACCCAGGTTCAATCCCTGCTCTCCACATTAGTTTCTGCGGCATACAAATGAGGCCTAGTTTAGGCTGATGCATCTGGGTTTTACCCACGCCGATCCAGGGTTCGAGCCTCGGCTCTCCCTCAAGCTCGGAAGGGGCCGTATTGGGTGAGATTTTTCCTTGGATGCTTTCCAACTCTGACGCCAAGTGGGCCCGGTTAAGACAATATATTGGCCGGAGTTGAACGAATCTCTCCCATGTGACGGGAGGTGCGACGTCACAACAATCAATGTTCGTCGTTCAAAAAAAATTATTTAAAAACATTTTCCAAAGTAAATTAAATGATATTCAAGATCTTACAAGAAGAGGGGTTTTAGAAGAGATGAAACTCCAACCAATCATTTGGATTCGTCTCCGATAGGAAAAGAGATAAATAAAAAATAAAAAAAAATGTTCACTTCATCACCTCCTGCAACCTCCCTTCACCAGCTTCAAAATTAAACCATGTCCACTTCTACTTCTACATTCTTCCACTGCATCACCCCCAATTCTTCAACCTCAACCTTCAAGAACCTTCTTTCACCTCACCATCCAAATCAAATCCAACTAACTTCATCTCCATTTTCATTACCCAAAACCCCTGTTCCCAATCGAAAAAGATACAACATTGTAACCGCCTCAACCCCCACATCTCTCGAATCACCCCCCAAATCCTCATTCAGACACAAACCCCCCAAAGATATCAATGTTCTAGTGGTTGGATCAACTGGGTACATTGGAAACTTTGTGGTCAAAGAACTGGTCAACCGAGGGTTTAATGTGATTGCAATTTGCAGAGAAAAGAGTGGAATCAGAGGCAAGAACAGCAAAGAAGACACCTTGAGTAAGCTTAATGGAGCGAATGTTTGCTTTTCAGATGTGACCCAATTGGATCTTTTGAACAAAAGTTTAGAACTTTTGGGGGTTTCAATTGATGTTGTGGTGTCTTGTCTAGCTAGCCGATCTGGGGGTGTTAAAGATTCTTGGAAAATTGATTATGAAGCCACCAAGAACAGTCTAGTTGCTGGCAAGAACTATGGGGCTAAACATTTTGTTCTGTTGTCTGCGATTTGTGTGCAAAAGCCCCTTCTTGAATTCCAACGCGCGAAGCTTAAATTCGAGGCTGAATTGGTCGAAGAAGCGGAAAAAGATGATGGTTTTAGTTACAGCATTGTTAGACCAACTGCTTTTTTCAAAAGTTTAGGTGGGCAAGTTGAGCTTGTGAAAGATGGAAAGCCTTATGTGATGTTTGGTGATGGGAAGTTGTGTGCTTGTAAGCCGATTAGCGAGGCGGATTTAGCTTCGTTTATTGCGGATTGCGTGCTGGAACCTGATAAAGCTAAGGTTTTGCCAATTGGTGGACCTGGTAAGGCATTGACACCGTTGGAACAAGGGGAAATGCTGTTTAAATTGGTGGGAAAGAAGCCGAATTTCATTAAAGTTCCTATTGAAATCATGGATTTTGTGATTGGGATTCTTGATTTTCTTGTAAACATATTTCCTTCGTTGGAAGATGCGGCCGAGTTTGGGAAGATTGGGAGGTATTATGCGGCCGAAAGTATGCTTTTTTATGATCCTGTAACTAAGAAATATAGCGACGAGGAGACCCCGAGTTATGGGAAGGATACATTAGAAGATTTCTTTAAAAAGGTGCTTGAAGAAGGGATGGCTGGACAAGAACTTGGAGAACAAACATTTTTCTGAAAGTTTTGAGTTCTTGATTGTGTTAAAGGTGTGTAGTTTGCAATGTGTTGTGAATTATGTGCCATTTTTGCAAATATGATGTTAATTGATGTCTTATTGCTACACTTGCTTTCCAATTTGTAACTAGAAATTTGAGCAAATTCTTGTGTTGTTTTGGTATGAATCTCATTTTCTATTTGAATGTTGTGGGGTTTTGGTGTTTGTGAATCTTGTTAACCTATAGGGGTTAGTTATTTTAGCATCAATCTCATGCACCCTCCCACGAACACCTACCCTTTGTCTCCCCTCCAAAGACTTGCACATAGGGATGGCAAAAATACCCGAATCACATTCAGAATGGGTAATGGAACATGTCAGGTATAAGGATAGTTATACTTTTTTCCGTGGGTTTGAGACGAGTATGATATTAGTCTATTAGAGATACCGTCCAATTATCTGAAACTGACCCGTACTCATTTACCCACACCAAAACTGAATATATTATGTAATCTTAAAAATAAATAACTAATAGCATTTGAAATTGTTAGAAAAGTTAAATATATATCTATACTATCTAATAAATAAAGGTTTTTCATGCCACATGTCGCCTCCATATCCACTCTTATCAATTTTTTCCCGCATCTTTATCTTATTAAATACATTTCCATCTTTAATATTAATAATATATTTAAAAAAAATATCAATTATACTAATAAAACACATTTATTTAAATTATCTTTTATTATTAAATCTTAGAAATCTAATTATTTAACTTTTATTTTCAATCAAGTAGTAAATGAAAGTCAAATTATATTAAATAGTAATTAACGTATTTTTAAAACGCAATTATATATTAATTTTTACATATTTTGAATTTGTTTATTATCCTTAGTATATGTAATACATTTTTACACCTGTAAAAAATATATATAAAGATTTTAAGAATTTTACAAATGATATTTTTCACCCCGTGTGTAATACACGGGGTCTAAGCTAGTTATCAATATAGTAGAGTTCTTTGAATTATAGAGTATGTGATATTTTAAGGGTTCGGTTAATGAGACACTCAACCATTTTAATTCAACATCCGCCGCCATCTATACGCCTCGTATACACCTATACGTGACGTATAGTTCATAGTTTTTAAACTATATGCCATATATAGCCCTGTATGTGACATATAGTTCATCTGTTGAAGAAGAATATAAACATACAATGCAATGGGTATCATATATAGGGGAATGGGAGGCGTATGACCCATACACCACCCATTCCCGAGACCATACGAAGCTAATAAAGATATATGTGTCGTATGGTCTCGGGAATGGGTGGCGTGTAGGTCATATGCATCCCAATCAGTGCCGAGGTCATATACATCCATAATGACCAGACCTGATATTACACAATAACCACCCCTGATATTACACAATGACCTGACATATTTGACACAACGACCAATATGTCATCTCTTTAAAAACAATAAAATGACACATGTCAAGTCATAACCCTTCTTACCCTTCTTATTTTTAAAACTTTTTTTACCATAATCTAACCCGAAAACAAATAGTAAAAATACAATCTAGAGAGAAATTATAAAAATACAATCTAGTTAGAAATAATAAAAAAATAGATTCTATAGTTCCTCCCTACGAGTTTTCATCTTTTAAAAATGATCCATTACATCTTCAATCGAAACATTCACAAATAACTCTTCTTTAATGTAACAGTTTCGCTTTGCCAGGTCGATCGAACCAAACCGGAACCATTACATCTTTTGAAAATGATCCATTACATCTTTGATCGAATCGGATCGGAACCGCGAACCGTTTGAATGGAAATATGTTAACTGAGGATCGGACCGTATATAAACGGTTCGAACTGGACCAGAACCATATGAAACGGGTCGGAACCGTTTAATTGTTGGACCGAACCGATTAAGATAAAGTTCCACTTTCATTATACCAAATTATGTTTCCTGCAAAATAAAGTTCCAATCCAACTTCACAAAACAAAAAACAAACCAAACATACTCCATAAACGGTTCTAACGAGTGCAAACCGGAACCGTCGGGTTATTAACCGAACCGAACCGTGAACCGTTTAATGACCATATGAAGAACCGAGGACCGGACCTGTTTAGTATTTCGCGGGTCGGTTCCGGTTCCGGTTCCAGTTGGTCCGGTTCTACGTTCTAACGATTCTAAACCACGAACTGTTCACCCCTAGTCGCGACGCACGCAAGTGGCTACTATGATCAAAATACCGATGGTTTTTTAATTTTATTTTAGAGTTCGGTTTAAGTTAAAGGAAATTGAATATTTGGGTTAATGGTTATGAACTTTTAAAAAAAAAAATTTGAACGTCAAATCTACTATACTGCTACTTTTAAATTTCACCAAATAATTCACATATGCCTAGGTTTTGAACCCAAATTGTTAGTCCCACATTGACATCAACTCTTAAGTTAACTTAAATTTTGTTTATATGCTCCTTAGAACAAATATAATTTATTTACAACCTACTTAAATTAAAATATAAGTTGAGGTTAACAATTTTATTTTTAAACTAGCTTAAAATCCCGTGTATTACACGGTTTGATAAAATATAATATTATATATTTAGTAATAAAAAGTTTGTATTTTAAAAAATTCATTTATTACACGGATTGATAAATATAACGCTATATACTTAGTAATAAAACGTTTATATCTTTAAAACTCGTATATTACACGGTTTGAATACATTAATTTTTATAATTTGACTTAGATCACTATTTAGTTAAAAACAAAAGTTACATAAATAAATTTTAAAGTTTCTTAAAATAAAAGATAATTTAAAATAAATGTGTTTTATTAGTATTACTAGGTTACACGCCCGTGTATTACACGGGTTGTATGTTAAATACGATATAATTCATAAATATGTGTATACGTTTTTTCCGAACTTAATTTATAAACCTTGAGACAACTTTCATTTGCAAACTGGAGAATAATAACACGAGTATCATTAGAACTATATACAATATATTTAGACATTTCTTAAATGTAGTTTGATATACCATTTTTTAATTTAAATATAAGATACAATAAAAAAATTATATAATTAATAGGAGAGAGAGATGCGGGAAAAAAAGCTTGAGAATGAATAAAAGAGTAGCAAATGTTGCACCAAAACCTTTATTTATCAGATAGCATAGAATATAGATAAATTTTTTTATAAAAAAAAAATTCTTAAAACGTTTTTTATTAAAAAAAAAGGTTTGTTCATAAAATATTTTTTTAAATTGAACATTTCTTTTATTCTTTTTATATTTTTTTTTAAATAAATATATAACGTTTCTAGAATTTGTATTAAAAACCACATAACATGTCAAAAATATGTAATGTGTAATTTTTATTACTAAATATATAACATTGCATTTATTCAAACCGTGTAAAAAATTGGTAATATAAGATTTATTATAATTTAACATTAATTTAAAATAGGTTTTTAAAATCGGATTAAAAATATCACATTAAAAAATTAAATTAACATTATTTATTTTTTTAACTAAATTATTTATAAATAAATTATATATAAGGATTTTAAATTTTCCTATATGAGTTAAAATTTACATTTAATTTGGTTTCAAAATAATATTCATTAACTTTAAAATATTTTGACTTTTTTTAAAATTTAACTTAAAATACATTAACATAATTAGTTAATGCATTTTTATAAATCATTACCTTAATAATTTCAAAATCATTTATTACTGTGAGAAATAAAAGTAAGTATTTTGATCAAGAAAACATAGTTGAAAGAGCTAGGAAGATGACATGTGGCATCAAAATTTTTGTTTTATTGGAGTAGTAAGATTATTATTTTTTTAAATATAAATCATTATTAAAAAAAGATGTGTATTTAATAAAAGAGAGAGGAGGGAAAATGTAAGGTTGATGTGAGAGTAACAAGTGGCAAAAAATTTAGTTTTTTTTATAATAAGAATAAAAGAGTTAATTACATAAATGGCTTATGTTGTTTGATCAAATAGCATCTTTGGCCTCAGTTTTTAAAAATTGTAAATTTAGCCAAAACTTTTTAGGCATGATTGCGTCTTTAACCCTGATTTCAACAACAGTTAGTTTTTAACGGAAAGTTAGCCTATTTGTCATCCACGTGGCTTACGATTACAAACATAACAAAAAAAAATCAGTAAAAATCATTAAAAAAATAATAGAAAATCAGTAAAAAGTTAATAAAAAATCAGTAAAAAATAATAGAAAGCAGAACGTGTCAGAATGAGTTGAACATAAAAATAAGGGGTAGTGGTTTCATACACCACCTATATGGAATTTACACACCACCTATAAAATAGTGTTAATAATGACATAATCATTTCAAATCACATATATTAATTATATTTGTTTTGTTTTGTTTTATTTTTCTTTACGTTTTTAGTATTAGATTATATTTAAAATTAAATAAATATTTTTATTTTTTATCTTTTTGATATTATTTAATAATTTTTAACTTTTATCCTTTTAATATTATTTAAAGAAAACTAATATTATTTAACATTTCAAATTTTTGAATATTAATTACCATTTTACGGTTTGTCTTTTTAATATTATTTAAAGTAAACTAATATTATTTATTTATATTTGTAATAAAAACAAATAGAAAACAATAATTATCATTAGCGTTTGAATACATATCGAGTTTTAATCTATTTTTACAAATTCAGCAGGTTGTGCAACCCAAACTCTATACATATCCTGGCGTGATTTGAATACATTTTCCCAACCAGCTGCACTGCTTCCTCTTTTGAGTGTCCACAAGTTGTTTGTTCTAGCCATTAGATACTCTCCTTGCAACTCTACCATTATAAAATGGTCCCCATTTACGTGTGCAATTGTAATTACCTTTTTTTGTGGGAACTGATCAGGGCCTCTCCAAAGCGAGAAGCACGTCGAACTGTTTCTACTCATAATAAAAACCTTGTTGACAAAGCCTCCTGCAGTCTTCTTCGTTCTCTGTATGACCGTTACGTATCCAAGACTATTTGTTGTGTTTTGAACCCAGGCCATTAGCTCTTCTCTTGTCATGAAGACCAATTGAGTGTGAAATGGTGAACTCGTATCTGAAACATCAACTTCATTTGCATAATTTAAATCAAAACTTGACATTTTTGAATTGATGAAGAAGGATGTATATTACAACTTTTTAGTGTCATGTGGCAAGCCTCTAAATTAGATATGGCAATAATGATCTTGTAATGGTCATCATATAATTATAGAAAAAAAGCCATACCATGCCTAATAAAACAAATATTTGTCAGCCTTTTAATATTTGGTCTAGATTTTCTCCACAAGAATCTTTGCTGGATACACTTTTTGGGGCCAGAACACTCGCATCGCGTTCATCCAAATCTCTGTAAAATATTTGGATAATAATGTAACCGGATAAATATTATCAACTTTTTTTTCTTAAATATGTGTTGATGTAAAAATTATTTATCAAAATGAGTGTTATCTATATATAAAAAAAAACGTATCAATAAATTTTTTTAAATTTGCATAATAGCTAACAAAAGTTAGGCCATGTTAAAGCTGAATATCTATATATAAAAAAAAAAACGTATCAATAAATTATTTCAAATTTAGCTACCTAAAAGAATGAATATTTATAAATTTATTTTAAACTTAGCTGCATATCTGTGTATGGGTAAAAATGGTAAATGATAATGTTCGTGTTTTGAATATAATGGTTTTTTAAATGCATTTCTTATTCCTTTTCTCATTAAACATTTCAAATTATACCAAAACGTATTTAAATATATATAAATAAAAAAATTAAAAAGTAAAAGTGGTGTATGAAAACAATGACCTTATAAATAAAAAAAATTTTAAAAAATAGCATGTGTCATGTCAATGTCAAAGTGGTGTATTAAAACAAGTACCCTAAAAATAAACATGTTATCAGGGTTGTCTTTCTAGTTTCTAAAAAGGATTTTCACCGAAACACTAGTCTTTACAACGGGTCCTATTCTTCTAACATCACGATCCCACCATCTTCAACCAACAAAGCTCTCTTCTGACATCGCAAGCTCCGACTCCTATTATCCTAGCATCGTCTGATCTCCTAACATCAAGCTCCGACTGAATTATCCATCAAAAACATCACCCAAGTGTTCGATCACTTGCCTAGTGAGCCTTGTAATCTTGATTATCAGGACAAGCAAGGTGTTGGCTTTGTGGGTTCTTGAAACATTATATGATTGTTTTTCTTAAAATAAAACATTAAACATATATTGTTTTTGACTACTTATTATATGATTGTTGTGTTTATTTTAAGAAAAATAGTTGGCTAAGGTAAGTCATATAACAGGCTAAAATCGAGCAAAAAAACGCGCCGGCTAAGCCTACTATTTAGTGGGTTTCAGCCAACTTGGGAGTCGGTGCCGCCACGTGTCGTTTTCTGGTTGGTTGAAACTCTGACAAAAAGTTGGTGGGCACGGAATTTGGAGCCGGCTGAACTAGCCTGCTTCAGCCGACTATTGGTCTAAATGATCACAACTTAGTAGGTTGAAAAAGTTTGTCCATTTTAGTAAGTTTGACTGGTCAAATGTCCATTTTGGTAATTTTCCCTTGTTAATAACAAGAAATTAAACTAAATTCCTTATGAAGCTTGACAATCCAATATCATTTTCTGTATAAAATCTTGATTTCCCATATTGCAAAAAAACTGTGAATTCAAGAGTATGAAAGAAGTGGTTTCAAGCATATATGATACACCAAAATTTCTTCAAAAGAACTAAAAGCTGTGTTATGCAAATGAACCAAGTTAAAGTAAGGCAATATATTGCAATTTGCTTCTTTAAAAGATACAGTCACATTATGTACATAAAAACAGCCAGGAAATAGCATGTATGAAATCTAAAGAACATGTCCAATTACTAACCAGATTATTGATGAATCAAAATTGAAAATACTTCTAGAACTTCATGCATTAACAGTCTCATCATCATCTTCAATATCCCATGTAAGATCTTCTTCTTCCTCAGCAACACTCAATCGTTTCTGCAACTCCGCTCTATCAGCACTTCCACGGCTGCCAAGCGAGACCACCTTATCCTTGTTCTCATCACCGCTACCAATATCTTCAATCTCATCCCACCCATCTTCCTCAGGAGACGGTTGACTAGAAACAACCGAAATATCACTATCTTTATCCGTTTTCAATTCGGACACTGTTTTCAAATCCGATTTTGATTCCAAGTTATCACCTTCAGATACATTCTCTTTCTCAACATCTTTCTCCTCCAAAACCTCGTCTTTCTCCTTCTCCTCAACTTTCAAATCCGACTCCGCGTTTTCTTCATAATCGTCTTCATCTACATCCCAACTCAATTCTTCATCTTCCTCCCCTGAAATAGCCCTCTTCACAAGCTTAACCCTAGCCTCTTCCGCCATCTTAATCTTATAAACCCTATAAAAATACCGAACCCAAAACGAATTCTCATCAACTCGAGACGGAACAATTTCTCTAAATATCTCCCCAACCACATCATCCTTGTCATTCATAACATCATCAACTTCCCCAATCTTTGCATCAAAATTAAACCCTAATTTCCACTCATTATACTCCACTACATCCTCTGGATCCTTCAAATACGTGTTCATATCACTCTGAACCATTCGAATTTGTGCATCTAGTCTACTATAGGGTTTCGAAGACCGTAAATCAACACTACTACTGATTCTCTTACTACTAGCATCGTTAATATCACTATCAGTATCGGAATAATCAACGGCCAGAATAGATTCCTTACCTTGAGCAATGATTTCCGTTACGGTCGTGCCGAGATCGTCGATGGCTTGGCCGACCGACTCGAGCGACTCCTGAGCCAAGCCGGCGCCGGCTTCAAGGGAGGTCGGTAGGTCCCTAACGGCTTTGGCGGCGGCTTCGCGGATCACGGCTGTTTCTTTCTTGATGCCGGAGCTGAATTCCTCTAGATCGCGGCGGTAGGTCTCAATGACGGACTCGGATTTGGAGGCTAGGGTTTTCATCAAGCTGGTACCGAAGGTCCATGCGGAAGTGATGGACGGGATGTTCGGGCTAGGGTTTTCAGGAAGGTTTTCGGGATTTTGTGGTTCCGGTTCCGATTCCGGACTAGAAGGATCCGGATCGTCCGAGAAAACGGATTGGAAGAAATTCATGGGGGAAATGGGGCGGTGGAAGCGGAGATGGAGGTGGGGGTTTTGAACAGATTTTTCTTTTTTTTTTGCTTGCCGGTGGAGGAAGGTGATGTTTGTAATTTAGAAAATTTTATTTTTAATTTTTTTAAATAAGTAGAATAAGATCGTGGGCTTTTATAATTTATTTCATACTACCCAGGAATTAGTGTTTAAATTTATTTTTGGTATAATGAATCTAAATAAAATTTTGATTAGTTTACATTATAAAATCTAATAAGCATATTATAACTGTTTTTCAGATGTTTTGAACTAAAAGGCATAATTAAACTAAAAAAACCCAAAAAAAACCTTTAAAACGATTAATAACATATTATATAATCTTTATGTTTTGTTCGAGTTTGAGACTAACATGAAAGATTAATGTGACCTACACAATGTATATGAATTTTGAAAAAAATTAAGTTTTCTAATTTACTGTTAATATTTTTTCGCTTACTTGAATCAACAAGTGAACTTATTAAGTATAACTAGTTTTGAAATTATAGTAAACTCTATGAATCATCTAATATCTTTTCTTTTTTTAAATCTTATTCCTGATCAGTGCATTTTAGGTACACTACAAAATATATATATTATTAATTGCCTTTTTATATTTTACGGGTTAAGGTGTAAACAAACTAAAACTACTAGATTAAACTAAATAGACTAAATTAAATTAATATAATTTGGTTATGATCCACTGTTAGTTTAGTGGATTTGTATTAGCTAGTTAATTTAATTTAAATTGAATTGTCCATTTGTTTATTTTCATTGGCAGTCCATTATTTGGAACTAATTCATGCTCACAAGAAGGATAGGGAAGACGAAAAAAATGATATCAAAATGAATAAATGATTGTTGAGGAAAAATGAAGGTTTGTTATGCTTGGGCTTTGGTTGGTGACCTAATAAATGAATGTAAATGATTGTGGGCTGATGATTTCATGCACAAAATGTGGGCTATCAATGGCTCCAGTCTAATTAGGCTTGGGCTTTGGTTGGTGACCTAATAAATGGTTGCGTGAAGGTGAAGAAGACTAAAAGGAGGCCCACACCAAATCATGAAGCCCACGAAAGGAATTAGAAGGATACAGACACTGAGAGATGAACACCCAACCCAGCTACTGACCCGGCCCGAACCCGGTTCGGATTTAACCAGATAGTCACCCAACCCGGACCCCGGTTCCAACTCTATTCAACCGTAGGTTCGAACCAGTTCTAGCCTTCCATATGCAAAACCAGTTTAAACCCGGGTTCAACCCGGTTAAACCCAACCAAACCCCGCTCGTTATCATTAGGTGCTCTATTATGATGACCGCGTTTGAAGGGAAAAGATATTTTCTTCTCATTCAGCGAAGAATTAAAATACATAACTAACAACTTAACTATAAGTAAATAAAATACAACCCCTTGAGTAGTGAAATTAACAATTCATAGTCTCTAGTTTACACTTCGTTTTTAGGACAAAACACATTATGGGTTTTTTTATAACAAAAGATAGCCCTAATTAGAAACCTAATCACCATCCTTTTTGTTAAACTTTTAATTATCAAAAAGTTATGACTGGTTGATCACTAATATTTATTCTAACCACCAAATGGCGATTAAAAATACCACAACCCTAACACCTTAAAAGATGGAGTGAAGAAAAGAAAAGTGTAAGTATACCCAATATTTGATTTGTTTATTAATATATACCCGTATACAATTGAAAAATATCATATAAATCTAACCTAAATAAAAAATACCATATATATTCTTATAAACATGTAAAATTATCAGATATACTCGTGTAACTAATAACAATTTAAGAAATGACCATTTTATCCTTATTTTTCTAAAACTTTAAAAATTCATATTTACCCATTTTAAGCTTTAAAAAATTATATTTACTCATTTTTAACTTTAAAATTTATTTATCCACAAATAATAATTTTCTTCGAATATTATATTTAACTTTTTCGCTTTATTTTAGAATGTACCAATTTTCTTATATAACACTTTTACATCATATATGAAGGAACTCGTTTTCTTTTAAAACAACTACATAATCGTTGTACATAATCGTTGTCGTTAAGTAAAAAAATAGGTAAGAAACCATTTAAATCGGGTTACGTATGAGATAAAACTAAAACCATTTAAATCGGGTCATGTATGGGATAAAAATAAGAAAATTAGGTTATAAAAAATCATAAAATAGGTAGGGGTAAAAATGGTCATAAAGTAAAAAATAATTTAAATTGAGTATATGTATATATGGTATTTTTAGTTTTATTTAATATATATATATATATATATATATGATATTTATCTATGTTTGTAAAAGTATATGAAATTACCTCTTATTATGAAGCTAATAAGCTATAGTTCTATGTTTAATACCTAGTCTATTCAAATCACTAACTTGACCATCGGAGTGTCAGCGGGGCTCCGGCTACGAGACCCTACTGTTGCTCAAGTCCAGGTGCTAATTATTGGCGGACTAAGGATTCTTTTGCCATTCGGGGACGGTGTTTTTTCAGCTCTGTGTCTCTTAACCCGACTCCAAAATTTCAGTTCAGGACAGGTCAAATCACATAAATAACAAAAACTTGTCGTTATAACCGGTAAAATAAAAGTTACAGTGAAGTTTTTTAGTTCAGCCAATGGTGGTAATGACGTGGATTTATGTGGCAAACGTAAGCATGTAAGGTAGAGTACCTGAGCTCTGTACTGCCCCATGTGGGTTAAAATCCTACTGATCAAAAATTCTTTTTTCCCCAGCACACCAGTATGCTTGTTGGCTATTAGGTGGTACTTCTGCTCCTGTACAGTCAAATCCTTCAATAGCATTCAAAATACTTCAAGAAAATAACAAAAAATATTATTTTTTTATGAAATATCTAAAATGACTATTGAAATACATATTTTTTAACGGCGTGGGCTCAACTGGTACATCCCACTAGGGGAGTCTCGTACAGTCTACCCGAATATCCCTCAAGGAATTCGAAATCTGCAGAAGGTGTTCCTAGCTTTGGTGAAGGACACCTTGCAAGATTCGAACCCATGACCTCAGAGGGGAACCCTTTAGGAAAACCTCATTGACCACCAAGGCAGAACCTTGATGGCAAAAACATGGCCCATTGAAATATATACAACACTAATTAGTTATGATGATAAAGATCAAGTAAAGAAGTTGGTGTACCAAAATCAAATTGAGTTCAGAAGCTCCATAAACTGAAAGTGAATTAAAATTTTATCAGCGACGATCTTAGGAATCTCATGTTCTTGAATCAAAAGAGATGATTCGGTTCCCTTGCACACTTGGTAGCCAAGAACACTATGATTCAGGCCCCTAATATCATCGTAGTCGAAGGTGTGAGGAGGCGCATTTGAAGCGAAGACCTTACAGGTTAAAGCACACGACCAAGACATGAAAGACGCATGTATAAGAAAATTATGCGACAACTAAAGAAAACCAAGAAAACTTAATTTTTAAATGATTTGATTCCTACTGTATATTACACACACACAAACAGATGTATGGATAAGATGAAAGACGGTAACATAGTTACATACTATTACATATACGTAACATTATACATATGCGTAACACATAGTGTTAAGACTTACGTATATGTAACAATTTCTCATTCGACTTATTGTTACGTATACATAACACATTGTGTTACGTATACGTAACAACAACTTCTTATTCTCGTACGTATTTCCAACATATATGTAATAGATACTTAAATGTTCTTTTGACAACTAAAATACAAAATAAATTATAAATTATGTTTTTTGATCTTTCTCTAGCTTTCGTATAATTATGTGTAGCTTTTCTCTAAAACTCTCCCATATATTATTAATAATAATATAATAATCTAATACAAAAGGCAACCAATACACCGATCATCATCTTTGATCTAATTTTCAAACAATATAATAATGTTTGATCGATTCTCACAGTTCTTATATAACAAAAACCTTCTTCAGGGCTGGTCCCGAGAATTTTCAAAACGATTTGAGCCAGGGACATGTAAAAAAATCCGAGCCTCTAATATATAAAGTCAATAATCATATATAAAAAAAATCCAAAATACGACAATAATTGTTTTAACAATAAACAAAATAAAAGTATTGTCCCAAAATAATCTAATGTTACTTACTTATGCGAATCGTGAAGCTCTCCTAGCGTTTTTGGTAGCAAAGCTCTCGATCAAGTCTTTATAATCCATAGTCTCTAATATATCATTTTCAATAGATATCATCGTCAATCCGTTAAGTCTTTCTTGAGACATTGTTAATCTTAAACTTCAATTTTGTAAAGCTCATCTCCGCCGAAGCCACCGTTAAAGGATTAGTTAACAAAACTCTATAGTCAATCAATGCATTAGGAAAAAAAATTTATTGATTTAAACTTCTAAACTATTGGGCCTAGATTAGATAATGGTTATTTTATAATTGGGTTAGTGCATTTAGTTTTTAGTTAAGGAGTTGGGCCTTTTCATTTTAAAAAAAAAAACACACACACACACACATATATATATATATAAATTTAAAATTTCGGATCTCAAGGGTTATCGGGCCTGGAGCCGTCGCCCACTTTGCCCCCTCCCCCCCTCCGGGCCGGCCCTGCCTCTCATGTGCATATAAAAGTGCACTACAACCGATTTTAAATAGAAAACTATAAGTATCATATAAAATTTGTACATTTTTGCTTAAATTACAATACATTATTATCAAATGCATGTGGTTTAGCGGTACCAAAGTGAAATGTGTCCCTCATCAAAAGGGTTAAGAGTTCAAAGCAACGGTGAACAAATGTGTAGATTAATAAATAATTAAATAGGATCGAAGGCTTTGTAAGTTAACTTTTTCTAAAAAACACATAAGACGTTTATTATGCATGTAATCGTAATACTAGACCTAAATCTTAGACCCAAAATAGGGGAAATAGATTGTTAGTTTGGGTAAATAGTTTTTGTATTTGGGTTGAACTAAGCAACACTATAACACAGAACGAGTTGAAACTAGAAACACCTTAACATATTTTGTGTTAAGATAAGCCACCTAAAAACTATGTAAATTTAAAATAGGTTTAAACGGGTAGTAGCGGATCATGACATGTTTAGGGGAGAATCACTTAAGATTACCACCGACACCACCACTCACTGCCTCTTGTACCACCACGACGCCATCGTCATCGACCGTCGTTGCCGCAACGCCACCTCCAATCGCGGAAAAAATATAGCAGATTTTGGTACATTTTAAAAGACAACATATTTCAACCCAAACCACTTTTTTATTACAAATCATTCTGATCCGATGCAAATTGATATTTTTTTTTAAAACAACTCTTTTTAACACGAACTCATTTTGATTATAACTCGTTCTGACCCGTTACCCAACTAATTCCGCCCGTTTTGCAGGCTTGCATACTACTTCTCTTTCAAGTACAAATACTTTTCACTTGTATTTACTTAAAACCTGATTTTGTATTTACTTCACCATACAAATTCTCTTTCACGTCATCTAACAAATACGATATACAAAATTTTCATATTTATTTATTTAAAATTAATTTTGTATTTAGTTCGTTCCGGATATACATACAAGCTAGTGTCCTTGAATGAATCATTGCGTAACAACATGCAATATGAGGGTTGAGGTAATATGTTTTCATAACTTGTACTTTCTGCATACATAATTGTACCATACATAAATCCAACTTAATTTTGCATTTTTACAATTAAATAATGCGATTGGGGCATGTCCATGAAAAATAAAAATAAAAAAGAATTGAAAAACCCAAGAAAAAAAATTCACATATACTTATAAAATACCCAAACTACCCCTTTATTTGGGTTTGTTACAAGGCCAGAATACCCACTTCCACAAGCTTTGGAACAAGGTGACCACTCAAGTGAAGTCCGACGAGACTTTCTAATCCTCCGATCCGCTCTCCGCCGATAAAAACCGCCGGAGCTACAGTCTCACCCTCTCCTCCTTCCTGCTGCGACGCAGAGAGTGCGCCGATCTCATCCTCCTCCATTTCGATGACGGTAGGGTGAACACCGAGTGACGAGAGCAGTCGTTTCATGACGTGGCACATGCAGCAGGCGGAGCGACTGAATATGATGACCGGATTCTCGGTTATAAGGCGTTGGATCCTCATTTCGGTGGATTCGGAGATGTCGATCGCGAGAGGGGAGCTGGTTGTGGGGGTTAATTCGAGGCGGACTCCGCCGTCGGATCGGAGGTGGTAGCCGTGGACGCCTTGCATCTCGCCGGCGAGCTAGGTGAGGGTTAGAGAGAGAGAGAGAGAGAGAGAGAGAGAGAGAGAGAGAGAGCGTCAACGAGTAGGTGAGTTGGTTTGTGGTTGTGGTGAAGGGAGGGTTATAAATGGAAGATTGTGGGGTGCGGGGTGATTCATGACATCATAAAAGTATGCTTAGAGACCTACACTTTTCATACTTTTACGTGTGTTTTACACGCGCCTACCACGTTCTTCTTTTTTTTATTGTGATCCCGCCGATGAGCGTACTGATTTTCCTTGTGACTCATTTTTACTCCTTGTTATCTTCGTTAGTTTTTGAGACATGTAAATGAGGTCTAGCTCTTAAGCTGATGTATATGGGTTTAACCCATGTTGATCCAGGGTTCGAGCCACATCTCTCCCTCAAGCCTGAAAGGGGCCGTATTTGGTGGGATTTTTCTTAGATGCTCTCCAGCTCCGACGCCAAGTGTATCCGGTTAAGTAAACATATTGGTCGGAGTTGGACGAGGCTCTCTAATGTGACGGGGGGTGCGACGTCACAACATTCAATGTTCGCCATTCAAAAAAAAATATAATTTAGATTCACGTACAAGCAAATTATAAAAATTAAGTAATTTAAGTATTATTTAAATTTCGAAATATGTTTTTTAACTAATGAAATTACAAAAATACGTTCTTTATGTTTAAAAACGTTTGCACGTTACGTCATTTAATGATATGTTAATAATTATACATGTAAAAAATGCATATTACCCCTCATTTTGATCCTTTTTTGTTGCAAATCTTTTGGTTCAGACACTTATTTGTGTTTAATTTGAATATACGGTGGGAACGTGGTGATTTTTGGTGAAAAACTCAAGACTTGTAAAAATTCTCAAAAAAGGAAAATTTCGGACATGGCCATGTGAGCCAACGTTGCTGAGAACACTGCAAGCTGTGTTGATCAGATGGTCCACATTGGCATGTCACTTTCGGACATGGCCATGTGCAGATGCAGATTTACTTTTTATCCCCAATTCTCCCTCATTTGAAGGGGTTCCATTTTTTACTAAGAACCCTAGTTCTTTCAAGTGCTTTAGTCGATTTTGAGATGGTTATTGAAGATTGAAGGCCAGGATTGAAGATCCAACACATTCAAGGAAGATTTAACCTCCTACAAACAACCTCTTCTCATTTTCTTTGTTTGATTACTAGATATATCATGTTTTCATCCATTTTCTTGAGTTTGGTTGTGGTGTTTGTAAGCCCCATGGGCTAAACTCGTTTTATCACTTGGATTAGATGAAACTTAGCATGATTTAACAACTTGTACACAACTATTGGTGTTGATTATGTCAATTTCATTATGATGTTTGATTACTCTTCAATGAATGTGTGTATTTGCTCTAGTTTGATGATTTAATTAACATTGTGGGTGTTGTAACCATATTATGTTGGAAAACCGTATGTGTTGTAGCATTTATTCACATATTTGCATATCTTGTATGTATTTTTGTGGCATTCGACTAGGAATGGTGTATGAAGGTTGATTATCTAGTAAGATTGGACAAATGTGCATTCTTATGCTTATGTTTGAGAAAACCGTGGGGTATGTTATGAATTTCTAATGTCATTGGTTATGAAATTCTTTGGTTTATTAGCATGAACTTATTGGTTTTGTAATCATGATATGATGTTTATGAGTTGAGGATTGGTCATAGCTTTGTTTACTTTACGTATTTTGAGGTGGTTACCATGTGTTTATCGTGCTAACTTTCCAAATATTTGTGGAATTTGATAACCCTGACGGGAGTCTTGTTCATCTTAAATCTTGACATAATTGTATCATTGGTTCTTCATGCATAACTTTACGTGGCTATTGTGTGTTTATCGTTCTAGTTTTTCGAAGAGTTGTGCTTGTTGTTATTGTGTAGAAAATGATCTCACCATGTGTAGAAAATGATCTACCATGAGTTTGTGCTTGTTGTTATTGTGTTGCTAAGTTGATTCAAAGTCCAAGTGATATCTTCCCTTAATTGTTTATCTTCATCTTTTCCTTCATTCTTTGATTAGTTAAATTGTTAGTTATTTTAGTTTAAAAATACAAAAATATCAAATCTTATACTTTGATCGGTTTGACAGTGACAATGGTTTATTATCGGGAGCTATCGTGTCCACGGATCGATACTCGGTTATTGCCTAAAACTGTACTACTTATACGATAGGTGCACTTGCCTATCGTGTGTGTAGTTAGTCCTAAGGTGACAATCGTTTCTTTATTTAAAACACCGTTGTGTGGAAAATCTTTATTAAATTCTATATACACTTTACACACATCATTTAACTTAACGACCGTTAAATTTTACCGTTGAGTCAGGTCATGTGCCCCCTCATGTGAGGGTAAAATGGCATTCTTACCTTCTCAGGGGATATTTTTGTAAATAACTTGAATATTGGGTTTAATTTAAATAATAATTATAAAAATTTCAGCTTGAAAAAGATCATTTTGCCCTCATATGAGGGGCACATGACCTGACTTAACGGTAAAACTTAACTGTCGTTAGGCCAAATGACGGAACGTGTAAGTTTTTTTAAACATAAAGGCCATATTCTGTAGTTTCCTTTATTAAATGACATATTCTAAAATGTATGTAATACTTAAAGGAAGTAATTTGTAATTTGCTCTAGTTATATTCATTATAGAAGTTTTTCCAATTCCCCCGTGTTGAAGATGAGTCACTATTATAAACTCTCATGTTAGTTACATGGAAGGGTTAACAATTCTTTGTACCCTCATTTTCTTAATACTCCTTACCCTCTAAAGTCTGTATCTACTCAGTGTCTACTCTAAGACCATATGATATCAATGATATATTAAAGTAAATCTCGTGACTTAAAGATATGCAATAATGATTGATCCACAATCAAAATATTGTAAATTTCATAAAGGGGATTAGATATGTTGAGAGGTTGCCTTAGTTTTGGCATATTTACCTACAATTATTATTTTACTAACGAAATGAAGTATTACAAGCACGTTGTAAAGATTAAAGGTAAAGGTTGAAAGAATAATGAAGTGTTGATGATGTTATAAGATTGTAAGTGATTTACAAATGGATGGAAGAATTCAAGCTTTGTAAAATTGAATGTTGTTATATGATTAGAAGAGATGACAAGATGAACCGTAAGTTGCAATAAAACCAGTTTTAATGAATAGTTGGATTAGTTGTGTTTGATATTGATAAGCTCGCGTAATTGGGTTAAGATTGTCATTGTAAAACTTGTTAGTAATATATGTATTACAAGCTTAAATGATAAACTGTAATTGGACTTTAGTGGTTTATTCTAACGATTTGAAACGGGTCAAGTTGAGTCATCAAAAAGTTGTTTATGAAGGAGATGAGTAAGCTTGAATAGTTGTAGCAATCTTGCATAAATGTTGATTTTTCTGATGATCTAACAAGTTGGAATATGTATAGGTTGTATGGGATCGAAAGTGGCTTTGAAAAGCTTGCAAAAGGTGTTTTAGACCTATAGGGGGGCTTAGGCTACACTGGGTTTGGCGTAGAGTACGACGCCTAGGAGTACACACGTCGCAGACCCTTTGTTTACGTCAGGAGTACGCTGGTGTGTAGCCAGCGTAAGCTACGTCGCCCCACCGAATGTCTAGTTGGGTGTGACCGATCTATGAACTTGTATGATTAAATTAGAAACTTATGGTGATGTAACACCTTGGGTAGGATTCAAAGAAGGATGAGTCGAGGTTGGAGATTGAACTTGCATGTTTTGGTGTTGAAGATCAAAGTTCTCAAAGCGGTTTTTGGTTACACATCACATTTTTGTTTTCATATGTTGTAAATTGACTAAGTTCTGGCATGTGAATGTTGTTAACCAATAGTAGTTTTGATTATACAAAAGCTAATTTTGAAAAGAAAAGGTTAAACTTATTTTCCACTACGTTGTTTTCAAATTATTGATTAAATGTGTGTGTGCGCGCGCGCACAGGGCTGGTCGAAGCAGAGGCGAAGAGTGCGGCGACGGTAACGGTGATGGCAGTGGTGAGCAGCGGTGACGACAGTAACAACGGTGGGGGTTGGAGGCATTGACGATGATGGTTTGCAACAGTTAGGAGCGGCGAGGCCGGTGGTAGCTACGACGGCAGTGGCGATGGGCAGTGGTCAGTGGCGGCTGTGCGGCAGGGACTGGGGCGAGGGTGAGGTGACGGGTTGTGATGGTTATAGTAATATATTCAATTCCTATATAAGTTTTTTTTGTATTTAATTGATTAAAAATTCAAATTAATTTGATAGATTATAATTATTAAAATTTAACTTTTTTTTGACAATTTCTAATTACAAATCAAAATCTTTCAAATTACAATTCATTTGACCTCTCATAAATTCTTAGTTCTTTTTAGTTACAAAATTATTTTATTTCAGAAATAAAAATCATCAATGATGAAAACGAGTATTTAATAACTTGTTCGATTTCATATAGTATTTTAATATTATATATGTATTTTTAACAAGGATGTATAATATTTGTCTAGAAACAAAGGGTGTGCAAAAAAATCGAAAATCGAAGAAATCGAAATTCGAATCGTATTTGTAACCGAAAAAAACAAACCGAATTGTGAATTTGGTTTTCGATTCGGTTATTAACCGTATCCGAATTGCGAATCCGGTTTTCGGTTCGGTTAACGGATGTACCTTTTTTTGAATTCGGTTTATTCGGTTTGTTTGGTTAGACATATTTTCAATTCGGTTTGATTTATTTGGTTTATTCGGATATGTTTTCCTTTTGAAATCGGTTTATTCGGTTTTTTGGTTGAATTTGGTTCGGTTAGAAAAGTTTCCAATTCAGTTCGGTTCGGTTAACGGATAAGGGTTAAAAAAATCAAAACTGAGCAAACCGAATCGAATTAACCGAACAAACCGTTAACCGGACCGATGAACACCCCTAGAAACAATTCTAACATTTAGAAATAAAAGTAAAGTGTTATTTTCGTCTCTGTGGTTTGGTTATTTTAACCACTTTTATCCAAAAAAAAAAAATTTAACTTTTCTGTCCCCGAATTTTCAAAATTTAGCCATTTTCATATAACTAACTAACTCCGTTAAAATTTTAATTTTAACGTTAAATAAGGGGCAATTTAGTCTTTTCAAAAATCTTTTTTTAAACAATTTTTTATTCCCCTTTATTCAAACCCCCTTCTTCTACACTGGTTTTTCATACTCGCTATGTTCCCGAGTTTCATTTAACGAGAGAAGAGAAAGACTTTCTTTCCTTTCCCCTCATTTCTCTCCTCGTGTCTTCCCTTCTTTTTTTTTCACTTCTTTTCGATTTGAAAGGATGAAATTTTGCCCAAAACTCCCCTCCATTTCTCTTTTCTTCCTTCCACTTCTCTCAAAAAAAAAAAACTCTAGAACATAACCTTTTTTTTTTCTTCCTTCAATTTCTCTCAAAAAAAAAACTTTGAAACACCAATTTTTTCAACTTCCTTCCAAATCCTTTCTCTTCTCTCCTTAAACTTTCCACAGATCTCTTTGAGATGCGCGTATAATAATTATTTCACACTAAGTTTTTCACATCTCATACTCTGTGTTCCCCAGTTTAATAAAAGAGATAAAAGAAAAGAATCTCTTTTCTTTTCCATTCTCTTCTCTTTTTTTCTTTTTTTTTCCTTTCTCTCCAAATCTCTCCATTTTAGAAGGATAAAGATAAGTCTAGTTTTTCTTTTATTTCCCTTCTTAAAAAAATCTTTGGAACATGCTTCCCCCCATTTCATTTCTTTTCACTCTTTAAAAAAAACTCTAGAACAAGGTTTCATTCCCCCATTCCTTATTTTTCTCTCCTTAAATGAGACTCGGGAACACAGCGTTAGGGATAGAGGATTTGAGATGAAAATGGCGGCATCAGATCACATCAGTTGTCCTGTACGGAAGCTTTTTCGGTTAATTTAGTCGGAGATCACATAGTATAGAAGCTAGAGAAGATTTTGAAAAGTCAGGGACGAAAAAGTTAAAAAAAAGTTTTTGGATAAAATTGGCTAAAAAGGTCAAACTACAGGGACGAAAATAACACTTTACTCTATAAATAATTTGTTTGATATCGTCATGGTTCATGAAGGTTTGAAGGAGAGAGTTGAGGAAGGGCGCGTGAATACCGTTAATGTTGGGAGTAGGGAACCACTGTCTTTGGTCCAGTGGTAAGACAATGAAGGATTGAACGAAGCCAAGCAAGTTCAAAGTCGAGCCAACCCGGGTTTTAGTCCGGAGTGCGTTACGTTAGCTGGTCTTGGCCAGTGTAGCGGTGCAACTGCTGTCAAGGGCAGTAGGCTCCATGGTTTCCCGGGGAACGCCTAACCTCTCGCTCTGAATCCGCGGACCCGGTTCAGACAACATAGTGGTCAGATATTGAAGGGTGATGGGTCTCCGACTTGTCAGAGATACGACTCCCACTCATAAATTAAAGTCACTGTTTAAAAAAAATGTTGGGAGTAGGGTCAGAATCACATGGTAATGGTGGGACCCGGTCATTAATGGTATCTGACGTCATCTTGACTTCTAACGTGGAAACCCCAGCACAAGTAATGTCGTTGCTTACGTCACTCCCGCAGCTGAAAGCGAAAGCAACAGCACTCTATCTCGCTTACGTTTCCCAAATATCCCTCATTTTTTCCTTCATTAACAACTAAACAATCAGAAAGGGGTTGAATAGTAAGATTCACTCTGTAAAGCCTTATGTACAAGTCATTGTTGCATTAAAGGTGTCAAGTTCCTTGATTATACGCGTGTCCTGCGCGTTTTTCAGAAACCCTATCAACTCCTTATCTGCATCCAACCTTATCGCTTTCCCCCGGTGATCGTTTTCATTCGGCGTCAAATGGGCGATTCAGGGCGATTCACGCGAAAGAGGTCGCGATGGTAAACAACTTTGTGTGGTGGTTTTTTGGCTTCGACTGGTGGTATTTTGGTGACGAATGGTGGCCTCACAGGGGTGTTTTGGCTTCGAGTCGTGGTGTTCGCTACTTGCAGAACAGATGTGTTTGGTGGATAGTGTATATGTGACTGGTCTAGGGTTCAGAGATGGTCTCCATGGATGTTGAATCGTTGCCTCTCAACACGGTTTGATATCGATTAAACCCTCTCAACACGGTTTGATTTCGATTAAACCCTAATTAATTGCTAATGTTTTCCTCTGATTCGTTATGTTTGTGAAACGTGAATAAAACTTCTGGTTGTGCAGGAACATGGAGGAAAGAGGAAGAACCTAAGGCATGAAAGGAAGATAGGGGTTTAGGTATACCCAACAATTTTAGCTATCATTCTTGCTTTTACACTGATTTAAACTACTTTAGAATGATTTCATTGTCTTAGCCAATGAATTGTTATTGACTTTGAGTTATTGTTACTGATTTAGTCTTATTATAACTGATTTCATCTCACTTTACTAATTTGGGTTTGCCATTTAACAGTTCAGATTTGTTGTTTAACTTTAGATGATCAGGAATACTTTTTTTTACATATTTTGTTTATTCACTAATGGTTGCATTGGCACTTGGCAGGAGCATCTCTTGGAAGGATTGAATGTCTTCAATGTTTAGGGTTTAGCTTGGATTAGAAAAAAAATCGTACAGACACTGAATGATGTCATGTTAATAACTTATTTAGTGTAGGTTTTGTTTTGCAAGTTCCTCACAGAAACTAACCTAATAGGTCCGATGAAATTTTGTTTGAAATAATGACCTAAATTTGCTTATTTGTTATTTGTGTCTTAGTGGTGGATGCAGCCATGGAGGGGGTTTTCCCTCAGTCATGAATTGGTAGATGGTGATGCATCAAACCTTCTAAATCATTCCTTTGAAAAGGTTAGATTATATTTGAAATAATTTAGTTTTCGTAGCCATATCTGACATACTAAGTATCTGTTAAAAAATAAATTATGGGTTTGATCATTGAGGTATAATTTTGTATGTTAGCAGGCTAAAAGGACCCTGCTGATGAAACATGAAGCTGATTGCTGAACATGCTCCTTCTGTCCATAGGAAGGTAATATTAGACTTGAATAGATTGTTTTACCCTTTTAAAGTAAAAACATGTTATTTATTTCTGTTTTTCAATAAGATAAAATGTTGTGCATTAGTTTTCTTACTGTTTTTGGCGTGTGTTCTTCAGCAATGAAGTTGCGACGGTTTAGAGAAGACGACGTTTAGCGACAGCTTAAGTGTTCTTCACACATCTGAGCGCATGTTCTTCATTGCTCATCTCCATCTTTATGTATGTTCTTCATTACTCATTTAAGTTGGGGCTATTTCACACTTTAACTGATTGCTACAGGATGCTGATACTATAGTCATCAACAATAGTAAGGAAAATTTTGAACCCTTAAAAAGGCTCTTTCTTTGCAGTTTACAAATGAAAATTATTAGTCTATCACTCATACGTATTAAACAATTACAGGTTACCTACTTTTCCCTCCATTTGACTTATTGCAGAAATATTACATGCTATTTGTTCCCTCATTGTTATGCACTTGCTTAACATCATTCTTGGACTTTGTTAACTACTTTTAAAACTTTTTCGTTATGATCTTCCTTACTTTGTAAATATTCTTCACCAAACAAAAAACAGTTAGTTAAAATTATCCATATTTTTTTTATACATAATCACTTATGAAACACAATGAGTAGCTAAAATCGTTCATAGACTCTTTCAATTTGCTCTTCAATTTTATTTGTACAAGCTATTAACATTTAAGAGTTCAAGATATCAAAGTAATAGTTAATAATAATAATTATATGTTGTTTGATTGAGCTTTTCCTATCGACTCTGCTGTGTATGCATAAAAAAACAAAAACAAAATTCCCTGCTTTTTCCAACATTTGATTTACTGCAAAGATGTTACGTGCTATTTGTTCCCTCATTGTTATGTAGGTGTTTAAAATCATTCTTTGACTTTGTTGACCAGTTTTAAAACTTTTTAGACATAATCTACTTTACTCTGTAAATGCCCTTCACTAAACAAGGAATAGTCCATTAAAATTATTCATATTTTTATACATATTCACCTTTGAAACAGAATGCCCAGCTCAAATAGTTCATAAAATTTTTCAATTTCATTTTGATTTTTACTTCTACGGGTTTTTAACAATTAACAGTTCAATATATCATAAATAATGACTTGATAATAATAATTATATGTTCTTTTATTTGATGGGTTTTCTTTATTGACTATGCTATGTAATATGTTGTATTGCATTGTGCTTTTAATGTTGTCTTCACTTACTATAGTATGACATGAAAATTTGATTCTTTAAGAGTTTTTGCAAACTCGACAACATACAGTTGCTAAATCCTAATGTAAATTTCAGTAGGGCTTGAGTGTTTGCTTATATCCCAGGCATGCTCAGTTGGTTCTCAATGTTTACATATTTCCCTGTACTTAAGCCTGATGTAAATTTCAGTTGAGCTTCAATGTTTGCTTATATCCCTGACATTCGACATCCTAACAGTTCTATTACAGTGTTTATTTATCATCATGTATTTGTATAATTGATGAGGTATTTAAATTTTAATGTCAAATTTGAAATTAAAATGCAATTCGTTTGACTCCTAATAGGACAGGTGGATGTTGGTCAGGAAGATGGTGATGAAGAAGAGTGTTGTTTGTTCATGACATTTGGAAGTGATCAGCAACCTTTGTTTTGGTTCCTTAACATTGGTGGTTCAAACCACATAACAGGCCATAAGTGGGTGTTTTCACGCCTTGATACGAGTATACGACCAAGAGGGTGCAAGTTAAGAAGGGGAATGGTATGGTAAGAGTATCTAGATGCAAGGTATGGGTACTATCAAACTGAATGTTCCTCATGGACAACATAAAGTGCCTCATGATGTTAAGTATGCAATGTCAATTTGTGATTATGAGGCATGTTATTACATTAACCCGTTTTTGATCTCATGTTATTATTCAAATTGTTTCAATTTCCCGTTGTATTATTAGTTTATTACCTTTTAATTTTCAAATGTAAAATTTAAAATGGTTTTTACCATGTACAAAAAAGTAAGATTATAAATATTGAAGTTTTTGTGTGTCATATTTTTAAGCCATTCACTCCAAAATACATAGCTGTTACAACAGAATATATTTTTAATACGACCTACTTAGTTTGTTCTTTGTGTTATAATTTCACACAAACACGCACATGTATATTTCAAAAAAGGTTGATTATAATTTGATGGGATTTGTTATAGATAGAAAAATTGTAATAAAATGAATTTGGTTGCAGGTGGTTGTGCTAAGAGTGTCACCGGCACTGAAGAGGTTGTGAAAGAAAAATACGCAAACATATATCTAAAATGGAAGGTATGTAAATTTCTATGATATGTATGTATTGAATTACGAGAATCGTAAGTTAGTAATTCTCGAATAATACTTTCGCCTCAATGGGTGCGCAAACAAAATTTTTTTGCAACATCATTTTGCCCCTTTAATTGATCAGGATTTTATTAGATTGATTAATATGTTTGAATGCAGGAACATGATTTGGTAAACATATTGGTTAAACAAGTAAATTGTGGACTTTTAGTAGATGAAATTTGAAGGATGTCGTGTTGTTGCTGGAATAAGACGCAAAGGATGTGTTGTTGCTGGAATAAGACGCAGGGCAAGAAAACCCTTTTATCATTGCAATCATAAGCAACTGTAAAATAGCACCACCTCATGGGGCTCCTTATGATGGTAAATCTTTATATTTACCAAATTGTCATAATCTCTATCGAACTATTTAAATGAACCTTTGTGTTTGATTCTTTGTATTAGGATGTTACTAAAAGGAAATCACGAGTGTGTATAGGTAAAATGAATGTATTTAATCACGGTATTCCGTTGTATGCGTATGACGGAGTGTCAGAATCAAATTAACCTTTGAGTTTGATATTTTGTATTAGGATGGTAATAAAAGAAAAGTATGTGTGTATATGTAAAATGAATGTATTGAATCATATCAGAATTCCCCGCCGCAACGCGCGAAGGGGAAACACCTAGTTATAAACATTTTGGAGTGTCGGTTAGACACTGTTCGTCAGTAGGCATATCATTGGTCCACGTGTGTGGTCATTTGAGTTTTCTTTTCTAACTTTTCATTTTACTCTTATATTAGATATAATAATATACGACTTGAACCCGAATAATTTTCTACTAATTTACATTTCTCTGATAACTTTATTTTTATAATAATTTTCTACTTTATAGCGGAGTTGGACGTAATAATGTATAGTTTATCCAATCATAAACGTTAAATGTACGAGTTATTAAAAGCTGCTTCAAGGTTTCAATTTTTTCATATTTTTTTTTCATTTATAACTTTTAAAATATGATGTTTTACACAATTTCGAATATGAAGTTGCGACATGTCTACTTTTATCTAAGTTTCGACGTGAATTTTCGTAACGTCATTTTTAAACCGATCAGTTGTTTTAAATGATTTTTAAACCGTTTGGTTTTTTAAACCATCTGGTTTCTTAAATATACCGTTGCGAGGTTCCTCTTTTTTATTCTACTTTTTCTTTTTATTTAAATACAATTTTTTCAAAAAAATAAACAGTGTCCATAGCCCGGTGATTCACACACACACACACTACAACCTCATCCGTATCTACATTTCGAACTCATCGCGGAATGCGCCATTTTAATTAAAAAAAGGAAATGTTTTACTTTGACAACTTTGAACTATGATGCTTTATAAAATATCGAAATTGACATTGCGACGTGCCTGTTTTTATTTACGTTTCGATGCGAATTTTCGTAACATTATTTTTAAACCAACCGATTGTTTTAAACGTTTTTTAAACCGTCTGGCGCCTATCTAAAAATACGCCGTTGTGACGTTTTTTTTTGTACCTTTAAACCGACCCGCCTTTGGCATGTTTATTTTTATGCACCTCTCGCTGTGATTTTTTTTCTGAATAACTTCATCTTCGTATACAACGAGCTAACGTTTTCGTTACTATCGAATATACTGCCGAAACCTTTTTATTTTTAATGTCATGTCGTCGTGATTTGCTTATTTTTATATACTTTTCGAACCCAATGCGAAGCACAGATGGTAGCAAACTAGTTTTTAACATTTTAAACTAATATATATATATATATATAGCTCGTTTTTAAGTGACAAATTGTCATTATCTTATGATCACAATTACTTTTATTTTTATAACATCGGGATTCATATATGTAATTATTATTATAATATTTATAGACAACTATAAAGACAAAATTTAACCGGGACGTTTTAAGATATTAGTTTTATAAAACTGACTTGTCAAAAACTTATCGTATTTTATGCAATACCAAATTTAATATAATTGCAATGCTTTATATAATCTATACTATATAATAAATAAAGGTTTTCTATGTCACATGTCACTTCCACATTCATTCTCATCATTTTTTTCCCGCTTCTCTCTCCTATTAATTACACAACTATCCAAAAATGATAATATACTTTTAAAAGAAATAATAATTTTTATATTAATAAATCTTCTGACATATTTTGACGAGTGTATGTATTAACAGATTATATTTTATTTCACGGGTTTTTTCAACATGTGTAAAACACGAATTTTTAAAAAATATTTTTTTATTACTGAATATATAATATTATATTAATTTAACCCGTGTAATACACGAGATTTTAACCTAGTTATTGATATAATTTAGGCTAATAACATAAAAAAACTAACAAAAACTTAACTTACTGCAAAAACTATATCATAATTTTAATATACTAAAATCTATAAAATTGTTTAACATATAAATAATTACTAAATCATTTGTTAGCATCGATTAGTATGTAATCTTTTGATCAATAAAAAGTGTATCTTGCTACTATGTGACATGTTATAATTATGTGTGTTTTAACGAAGTTCATAAAATTTAGTATATTAAAATTTGATTTGATGGATACTTTAATGAAAAATGAGAAAAAGATATTATTATTAAAGCTAAATCGTATAATTTTATGCGAGTATAATGTGTTTATCATATGATTACAGATTCTTTGTTTTAAAAATAGAGTAAATTTTGCTTTTGGTCCATGTGGTTTGCCCGTTTAACACTTTCAGTCAAAAAAAGAACCTTTTAACATATCAGCCCCTCAGGTTGCATTTTTGTAACAATTTCAGCTCATGCTACTAACTCTGTTAAGTTTTTCTGTTAAGTTTAGGATCATTTTAGTAAATTTATTTCTAATGGACTAGTTTAACTATTTCAATCCAATAGTTTTTTTTTGTTTTTTGGTAATTTTTTTGTGCTAATTTAAAAACTTTTTTTTTTACTTTTTTAAAAATCATTTTTTTTTGTTTTTTTATACGTTTTTTTTTTACTTTTAATTTTCAACCTCAGGGACTGATATGTTAAAAGATTTCTTTATAGGCTAAAAGGGTTAAACAGGACAAACCACAGGGCCCAAAAACAAAGTTTACTCTTAAAAATATAATGTTTGTCAAAACCTTTTACATAATAAACAAGGTATTTGAAAATGAAAAAAAAATACCCGGGCTGATACGTTATGGATCAAGTGGTTGTACCACATGGAATACAAATTGTAATTAAATGTTCGAGTAACTACAGTTTTTGTTCCTGTGGTTTGGAAAAAATATCAGTTTTCGTCCGCGTGTAACACATTTGGTTCCCAACATTTGTCGTTTTAACACTTTGCGTCTCTAGTCCTTAACTCCGTTAACTTTTCTGTTAGTTTTGTTGTGAAATTACTGGTATACTCTTAACTATATCTTCTTCTTCATCAGGGTATATTAGTAATTTCACACAAAACTAACAGAAAAGTTAACGGAGTTAAGCACCAGAGACGCAAAGTGTTAAAACATTAAATGTCTGGGATAAAATGTGTTATAGGTGCGAAATCTGATTTTTGTTCAAATCTCATGGACGAAAACTGCAGTTTACTCTAAATGTTCATTAAAACATTAATTTGTCCCGAAAAAACCCAATTATTCTAGAATACTTAAGTGTTGTCGTTAAAAAAAATTAGTTTTCAAATAAAAGTACAAAAACACAGATATTATTGTAGATTTCCATTTCTTAATTAGTAATGTTGTATTTTTCTGAAAAAGCGTAAAATAAAATACATCCTTTTATAACGGCAAATAAGATACTTACATATTTACATCTTCTTTAATTAAAGGGCAAATACCGTAAAATTTCAACATAATTTCTGGTTTTTCTTATAAAAGTTCTTTAACAATTTATTCCATATAAAAACCGGCATACTCTTTTTCTTTCTCACAAATAGTCCGTCAACAAAGTTTTACATATAAAAATCTAACATACTTTATTATTTTTATTACAAAAGTCTCTCAGCAACTATTTACCTTAGCAAGTGAATCGGCATAATCAAGACAAAAGAAATTGACCGACAGCAAGCGAATCAAGCACAAAACGATTTGATTGTTTATGTGTTTAACATATTTTATACAAAATGGATTTTATTTAATTACAAATCATTTTTTAATACAATAAGTTTGTCAGTCTATTTCCTTTTTTTTCTTTTGCTGAGTTGTTTTTTAGAATAAATAGTTAGCGTAAGATTTTTATAAGAAAAATAGAAAGCATGTTACTTTTTTAAGGTATTTGTCCTAAAATAAAAAGAAATATATCATAAATATTTTAAGTTGCCAATGACACAAGTAGGTGATTTGTGCCCCACTGGCACGTGGCAATTTCTTTCTCTCCGTCGGTCATGGAGATTTTAGACCGGTGGGCCATGTAGAGCATAAAGGACAACAATTCATGATGCACCATTTTCACCAATATTTCTTAATTATTTATTTTTTAACCATCACCTCAACAACAAATTAATAATGCATTATTATACAATCACTATATATAGGGAAGTTTCATACAAGTTATAAAATAACTACAAACTATTTTTTTATTATTTAATCACATTCAAAAGATGACTTAAATCTGAAAAAAAGTATGTTTATTATAGTTCATGCATCGGAATTTTCATATTCTTCTTTGTGTTCTATGAACAACAAAGTTTGTCATAATCGTTGAATTATGGAAAATATTTTATAATTCAATTAAGAACTTTAGTGAAAATAATATTCATGACACTATTATCAGACGTGGCTCGACTATATAAATAAAACCGTTGTCTATAGCCCCATATTAAAGGGACTTCGTTTAATTTTCAAGTTTTTGACAGTAAAAAAAAAGTATACGTGAAAGATTTGTTTTTTTTATAGTAAACTTACTCCAACTAAATTTTTTGTGATTGTGTCTTTAATAAAATTGTATAATTCACTTTGGACCTCAAAAAAGTTGATCCCGATTTATAATTCGCTTTGGACCTTTCAAGAAAGTTGAACCAACCCGGACTATTATCGTCATAAATAGTGTTATAAGAATAATTTTGATAGAATAATTCAAATAAAATGATATTATTTTATAAAGTTTTGCTTTACAACCATGTTGAATATAATATAAATGTAGATATTTTAATAACATGTAGTTTTCACTTTTTAAGTATGTCTACTTTTTTTTTAATTATATAGCTTAATAATTAAAAGTTAGTTGCAATGTTGAATGTTTTTTCTAAATGAAGCAAAAACGATGTGATTGGAGATGCCAATATGAGCGAAGGCCTCAAACCGCACACCTCTTGTCAAATTCTCCTTTTCTTCTCTTTTTCTTTTTCACCTTTTCCTTTTCCTCAATCATGACATCATCTACAATTTTGTGACAGATTTATAAAGAAAAATATCATGAAAATAAATAAATAATATTATTTTTTTACTTATATAGAAGTGTCATAAATAAATGAATAGTTTATCTGTAATATTGTAATATACGTGAAATATAAGTCGTGTATATACTTTACTTACGTGTTAGACTTTTTTAAATAAATAATTACTTAAACTAATGTGATTTGTGATACTATATTACGTATGGAATCATGTATGTATTATTATTCCTGATAGGTTCGAATATGTATTATTACGTCGTATAGAATGAAAACATTTAAGAATTAGACGAATAAAAGTAGATACGTGACTTAATATTCACATATCCCACAAGTATGTAATTTAAGTTATTCTAACATGACTACAATAAGAAATATAACAACTTTGATTTTTTTTTTCATTTATCCATTGTTAGGCTTAGTGGTGCACAAATCGGTTTTTTAACTCAAACCGGTTCAACCCGACCCGAACCGAACCGGTTTGGTCAATGAAAAGTCAAAACCGGTTTGGGTCCAAACCGGTTCGGGTTAAACCGGTTCTGGTAATGGAAATATGTAAACCGGTCAAACCGGTTCGGGTAGGTTTTAAACCGGTTTGTCCTTTAAACCGGTTTAAAGCGGTTTTTATAAAAAAAAATCCAAATAAATTTTATATTTTTAATATAAAATCCATAATAAAATATAACAAAATTAAAACAAAAAGTTCAACGTTTATTAATATTTAAAAAGTTCGGAAATTAAAAAACATGACAAGATAAAATTGTAAAAAATTACAAAAAATATAACAAATATAAAACATTAAGTTCAACGTTTTATTTTTTGGAATATTGATTGATTATTCTTGTGCGTTGTCTTCGGAACTAGAGCTTCGTAGCCTTGCATCTTCAGCTAGTTCTTCATCCGTGACGGGTTCGGATATTCCAAGATCAACCTCGTTGTTGTGTATGACTTCTTCGGCTTGAATTTCATCTTCGAGAGAAGTTTGGTCTTGTATCCTATCCATCGCATCCAAATGGTCCTTCAAGCAAATGCACATTTCCATCGCTAGGGGTGTGAGTCTAGTCCTTCGTATCGATAATACCCCGCCACTAAAAGAAAACGCAGATTCCGAAGCTACCGTGGAAGCTTGGACGGTTAGTACATCACGGGCCATGGCGGAAAGAATCGGAAACGAAGCTTCGTTTGTTTTCCACCATGCCAAAATATCAAACTCCTCAAAAACGATAGGAGGCATAAACGCTAAAAAGTTTGTGCCAATATACCTTCCGAGTTCGCTACTCGGGGTGGTACCTCGAGCCCGTTTACTAAATTCATTTAACATTTCGTTATATAAATTCAAATTAATATCTCTCGAGGTACCACTTGATGATATGCCCATTGTATCATGTGGAGTCGGAATTGTACCATATTTATGTAAATAAACATCAAATAAATCTTGTAAACATTTGTTAAAATATGTTTTTGTGCCTTGTGCAAAATGGATGTCTTCACTATCCAAATTCAAAGCGTAAGTAATTCTATCAATCAAGGTTTCAACCCCGTAAACATTTATGGTAGGGTTTAACGCGGCGGCGCAAGTTATAACGGGAGGCATTTCTTTAAAATATTTCACTAATTTTTCTTTCATCGGTTTTATAATTTTTGTAAAAATATCGCTTTTATTTTCAAGCTCAGACAACTTGTTAGCCATTAAATATATTTTTTTTAGTGTTAATGGACTTGTGGGTTAATAAACACCGGATAAAAAAGTGGTGGCGGTTTTAAAAACTTCAAACAATTCGGTTACGTCTTTTAAAATATCCCAATTTGGAGACGGAAACTTTTGAATTTTACGACGAGGTTTTGAGGCAAACATATCATGAAATAGTTCTAAAATTTCTCTTTGTCGTAAAGCGCTATAAAACATAATATAAGTCGAGTTCCATCTTGTCTCGACGTCCCAATTCGGGCCTAAGCAAAGATTATTCGTATCACGACAAAATTTAGTATAATCATGGTATCTTTTTCTGTTACTAAAAATATCTTTAAGCATTTGTCGAAAAGTATATGTTAAGTTTGAAACCTCTTCAATTTCAAGGCCGGCTTGCACCGCCAAGTTAATGATGTGTGCGACACATCGACTATGGAAAAAAACGCCATTGCAAACGGGTTTATATTTAATTTTTAGTTTTTGAACCGCATTTGTATTATTAGATGCATTATCAAAAGACATTGAAAAAATTTTATTTTGTAATTTAAATTCGTTAATAACACCATCCAATATATAAAATAAATTTTCGTCGGTGTGTGGATATTCAAACAAGTCAAAAGCGATTGTACGCTTCATCATTTGCCACGTATTGGGATCAACCCAATGCGCGGTAACACAAATGTACGAATCGGGTATACCATGTGGAGCCGACCAAACATCGGTGGTTAAGTTTACACCGGTTTGCAAATTTTCAAAACCCAAAATTAATTCTTTTTTTGTTTTTTTCCACATTTTTATACAATCTCGTCTAAGGGTTGTGCGACTTACTTGGTGATAACGAGGTTGTAGTGTCTCTTGAATCATCCTTGTCAAGCGCGGATTGTCAAAGTGGTTGAACGACAATCCTTCTTGAATCACTAACCTCGCATTTCGATCTCGAACAATATTTGGATCAAAGTTCCAAATTCTTTCTTCGCTTGTCATCGAGGCTTGACCTTCACTTGGAATTCCCTTCAATGACGGGCAAGATTTTTCCATATGCATTTTCAAACTAGTGTTTGAATCTTTCCCAAAAAACGCACCACACATCTTGCACCGAGCACGTTCCTTCCCGTTTGACAACAAACATAGATCGTAATTGCAGGATTTCTCGTTGTTGCTCGAATTTCCACAACGGTAACTTCGTTTGAGGAACCACCAACACCAAAACTTGCCATGCTTTTTTTTTGAGTTTAGAGAGCGTTTTTGAGCGGTTAAAGAGCGGTTTTAGAGATTAGAGAGTGTAAAGAGAGGTGTGATCAACCCTAAACACCCCCACCTATTTATAGGGTTTTAAGGGTGCAAAAAACTCCAAAAAAAGGCCAAAATCGACCCCAACGGCTATTTTTTGCCCAGCTCGAAAACCGGTTTAAACCGGTTTTTAAACTGGTTTATCAAACCGGTTAGGATGAACCGGTCCCTAACCCGATCTCATCCAGGAAGCTTTAAACCGGCGGTTTTTGTGCAACCCGAACCGGTTTGGCCTAAACCGGTTTACCGATTTAGACCGGGTTAAAAAAAAACCGGTTTTTTAGTTAGGCTTGGTTTCACATATTAGGGATAAATATGTGTTGTTAAAACTAAAAAGGTAAAACAAGTTTAAGATTTTTATCTTCTAATTTCTAGATACACATAAATACCCTATTATTTACTAGAAGGGATATTTTTATAATGTATTTATAAATTTTTTATCAAGAGAGATGTTATTCCTGGTAACTTATCTTTACAACAATTTACTAATAAATATTTGATAAAAATATATGCACCTACAATAGAGTCCAATTGTTCCATCACACCATTCTGGGTTATTATGAATTGTCTCTTAGGAAGATATTATAAAGTTATAGGAGTGTTCTCTTTTAAAAGTATGTCGCCTATTTGATTTAATTAAAAATATAACCCGATTTTTTTCCTGGTTCGGTTCCGTTTCATACCAGTTTCAGTTTGAGTCAACGAAAGTCAAAACTGATTTGGGTTAACCGGTTTTTAAAGAGGGAACAAGATCTTTTAGGTTTCGATTTTTTTGACTAGTACGGTTCAGGTTAAACAGGTTTTGAACAAGGTAGGATAAAAATTGAACACAAATCGACAATTCGGGTTCAACTAATCGGTTCTTGCCAAACTGGTTTCAGTATCAGTTCCGGTTCGGGTTGGTTTGCCGCCGGTTCCGATTTAGGAGATGGTTTTTTTAACCTCTACCTTCAAAAGCGATTTTTATCTACTTTTTGAATCCTAGAAATTTCGCAAAGGTGAAAGTATCTCGTCATCTAATCTTTAAGTGATCAAAATGGATGCTAGAAAATATTAACTTCTTTGGTTGGAAGGCGGGTCTTGATCAAATACCATCTAAGGGTGCCTTGGCCAAAAGAAATATTTCAATCCCTACCACGGTCTGTGATAAATGTGAGGCTGCCTTAGAATCAGTAGACCATCTTCTGATCTCTTATAGTCACGTTATGGCAGTTTGGAACAAGGTGGCGGGCTGGTGTAAAATGGCTATTACATCGGGCTCTTCGCTGTATGAGAGATTAAGATTTAAAGAATTAGTTAAAGGAAGTAAAGCTTACAAGAAGTTGGGTCAATGCATTATATTGGTTACTATTTGGTCATGTTCGTGTGGTTAAAAAATAAAGCGTCTTTGATTTCAGTTGATTGGATGAATTTGTGTAGTTTTAAACTTTCCATGTAATGTTGTCTTTGTACTTTATAGCATTTTGCTTGTGTATTTTGTCGGTTGAATAAAATGCTTGTTAAAAAAAGTCTAATATTACGAGATTGATGTTTTTTTTTCTAAAATGAAAAATTATAATGAAAATGTTAAGTGGAAGGGTACTAGATGATATTTTTATGATTTTCCTAAATTATTATAAAGCACCGAGACAATAATCTGTTGACTAATAAAATGATGAAGTGGCCGATCCACTAGTTAAATTTATGACCAATAAATAATTAGATTAACATTTAACACAGTATTTCACATGTATCTTTTCATTGCATAATTAATATTATGAGATACTTTTTAAAAGAAAATTTTATTTTATTTGTTCAATTAAACAAAACGACAAATTTTGATGATTTGTTTTCACATCTTACTACTCTAATAAATGAAAATCTTTTCAGGAAACGTGTCACTCTCTGGTTACTCCTCATCTTTATTTTCCCGTCTCTCTCTCCTATTAAATATTAGATTTTCTATTTATCTCTCCTATTAAATAATAATCTTTATATTAATAAATCTAATTACGAATACTTATTATTTAATTATAAATAATTATTATATCATCAATCAAATTAACTTAATATGAACTAACATTTATCAATTAAATTAAAAAATTAATACTCAGTTGAAAAAAAATGTTTTAAAAATTAACTTAACAGACCTTATAACTGTCAAGACAAATTACATTTTTTAAAAACATATTTTGACAAATGTGTTTGTTAACAAATTACATTATATTTTATCCAACCGATGTAATATATTGGTTTATTCAACCCATGTATTACACGGGTTTTTAAAAATATAAAATTTTTATTACTAAATATATAACATTTTATTTATTTAACCCGTGTAATACACGGGATTTTAACCTAGTCGTACATTATATGAAAACATTTACCATTATAAAAAATTCCAACTCAAACTAAATATTTAAAAATACATTTTTAATAGTGGTATATTGTTGTATCCTTATATATGGATAATATATAATAAATGTCAGATCAAAAAACTAATCAAAAAAATTAATCCATCATGGACCCAAAATGATCAAAATAGTCATCCTTTATACCCATCTTTACTTCTCAAATTCTTTATTGTTTCTAAAACTAAATTAATAATACACACAAACACTAAAGACGTACTGTTAGCGAACTTAGTAGGCGAACTTACTAAGTTCGTCTGGTTCAGTAGTTTGTTTAGCTTTGTCTATAAATAGCTTATTTGTAACATTATTCAAGTTATCAATCAAATCATATCAGTTTTACCCCAAATTATTCTCTCGTTTATCATTCTCGCTTGTTTAGCAATCTCGTTCATCATTCTCGCTTGTTTAGCGATCTCGTTTATCATTCTCGCTTGTTTTAGCGATCATTCTCGATATCATAACATGGTATCAGAGCATATATGCTCGATTCTGTGATTTTTTCCCTTTTTCCGCACTCATTCTTTGTTGTTTCATTCGTTTTCTCATTTTTTGTGTCAATTGGGGGTTTCCTGTTTTGATCCGTTCAAAACCTTCATTTTTTGTTTCTAATCATTCCTACGGTTGGATTTCTTCATATACTTCTCTGATTTTGAGTTATGATGATTTCTGGATCGATTTCCTGTTTTTCTGTTCGTGCAGGCGAACTTATCGCGATAGTTTGTTACGTGTGAATTCGCATGTTCCTTTCCTCAGCGAACTTAACAAGTTCGCTTCTTGGCGAACTTAACAAGTTCGCTTATTCCAGTCTTCATTTTCTTTATGCTTTTCATGCCTCCTACTGTTGATCCCGCTGTTGTTGTTCCTATGGATTCTTCTAATCCTTTGTTCTTACATTCATCTGATCATCCGGGTCTCTTACTTGTTTCTAAAACATTTGACGGCTCTTCTTTCAGATCCTGGAAACGTGCCATGTTCATTGCCTTATCTGCTAAGAACAAAATTGGTTTTGTTAATGGGACTGTTGTCAGACCTACTTTCTCTCCTAATATGGAGTTATGGAAAAGATGCAATGATATTGTTATTTCTTGGATTTTAAACACTTTGTCCAGTGATATCAGTGAGAGTGTTTTGTATGTTAAGACTGTTCGACAACTCTGGAAAGAGTTAGCTGACCGGTATGGACAGAGTAATGGGGTCAAGTATTATCAATTGCATAAGTCTCTTTCTGCTAATTCTTAAGGGAATGATGATGTTGCTACATATTTTACCAAAATCAAAGCTGTTTGGGATGAGCTTAATGCAATCGAGCCTATTCCTCCCTACACATGTGGTACTTCCCAACTTATGGCTAAGCGCGAAACATATCAACTTTTGATGCAGTTTCTGATGGGTCTTAACCCTTGTTATGACATGATTCGTGGGAATATTATCATGATGAAGCCTCTTCCCTCAATCAATGAAGCTTATGCTTTTCTTATTCAAGATGAGAAACAGAGGGAGCTTCATTCATCGGCTCAGTTTATTCCTCATAATGCTTCTATGAATGCTTCTGTGCAAGTACCAAAGACTTCCAGTGCTCGGAAAGGTTCTGTTTGCTCTCATTTCAAGAAGCCAGGACATGATGCCACAAATGTTATCGTTTAATTGGGTTACCTAAAGATTTCAAATTTACTAGACCCAAAGCTGCTGCTAATGCTATTTCTGATGCTGGGATTACTGTTCCTACTTCTGGTGCTCCTAATGCTCTTTCTTCTAAACAGTAGAACAATCTGTTGCAACTTCTTCAGCAAAATTCTGGGGTTCAGGGTGGTGTTCCTAATGTTCAACCACTCAGCTTTGCAAATTTTGCAGGTATTATTACTTACAATTCGACTATGGTCGATACTACTTGGATCATTGATACCGGTGCAAGTAATCATATGTGCTTTGATTTTAATTTACTTTCTGATGTTCAATTGCTTAACTCACCCGTTTATGTTCTTCTTCCAAACGGGCATGTCTTAACTGTTACGCAGGTTGGAACGGTTCATCTTACCAAGACGTTTTCTATTTCTAATGTCTTCTTTGTGCCTCAGTTCAAGCATAATCTCTTATCAGTTCCTAAACTTTGTAGGGATATAAAGGGCCTTGTTCAGTTTTCTAAAACTACTTGTTTCTTGCAGGCCCCTTCGCTGAGTAGTCCGTTGGTCCTGGGAGATCTTCTCAACGGCCTTTATTTTTTGAATGCAAATAAACTTTTCTCTGTTACAGTTGATTCTTTTGCTCACTGTAATTCTGTTGTTTCTTTGAAACTTTGACATACTCTTGGTCATTTACCTTTGTACAAACTTAAGCAATTGAATGTTTTTACTGGTGCACATGATTGTTCTATTGATGATTTTTCTGTTTGTCCTAAGGCTAGACATCATAAACTGCCTTTTGCATCTAGTAGTATATCCAGTTCTCAAATGTTTGATCTTATTCATATTGATACGTGGGGACCGTATCGATCTACTACATTTGATGGATATAAATATTTTCTCACCATTGTTGATGATTTTACTAGAATTATTTGGACTCATCTTTTGACTACTAGAGGAAATGCCTTTACTATTCTTCAAGGGTTAATTGAAATGGTTGAGACTCAGTTCAGTACTAAAGTGAAGCGTGTTCGATCTGATAACGCTTTTGAACTTAGTTCGGGTATTCATCACGCCGAGTATTTTAACAGAATGAAATTATTCATCTGACTACTTGTCCTGGGGTTCCTCAACAGAATGGGGTGGTGGAACGTAAACATAATCATCTTCTCAAAACTGCTCGTGCTCTTATGTTTCAATCCAAGTTACCGATAACTTTTTGGGGGTGAATGCGTTCTTACTGCTACTCATTTGATTAATATTTTCCCCACACGGGTTCTTAAGGGAAAATATCCTTCTGATATGCTCTTTGGTAAAGCTCCTTCATACACCCATCTTCGCACTTTTGGGTGTTTGTGTTATGCTTCTACCTCTACACCCAGACGAGATAAATTTCAGCCTCGAGCTCAAGCTTGTATTTTTATTGGTTATCCCTTTGGAAAGAAATGTTACAAGCTTTATAATCTTGACACTCGACAAGTTCTTGTTTCTTAGGATGTGACTTTTCTTGAGCACATTTTCCCTTCTTTACACTCTTCGGATCCTTCTTATTTGTTCCTTTCTCTAAATGATCTGTTTGAGGAGACAGATCCAGCTGTTGTTCCTTCATCTTCTTCGGCTGCTCCTGAAGTTGATTCCACTCCTTCTCTTGTTTCTCCTATTCCTCCTCCTCCTCCCCCTCCGGAGCCCAGGAGATCTACTCGTTCTTCTGTTCCTCTTTCTCATCTGCAGGATTATGTTTGTAATTCTGCTTCTTCTGTCGATTCGTCTTGTTTTCATACTTTGTCGAGTGCTTGCCAAGCTGCTCATTTTGTTAAACTTGCTGATCTTTCTCCTGATTCCCAACATCTCCTTTTAAATCTTGATTCTGTTAAAGAACCTTCTTCTTATCAGGAGGCTGCTAACCATCCTGCTTGGCAAGATGCTATGACTAAGGAGTTTAATGCCTTGGAAAGAAATCAAACTTGGGAGGTTATGCATTTACCTAAAGGTAAAAAGGTCATTAAGTGCAAATGGGTGTATAAAGTCAAGTATAATGCTGATGGTACTATTGAACGTTGCAAAGCCCGTTTGGTTGTTCGTGGTGATACTCAGAAAGCAGGAATTGATTTTAATGAGACTTTTTCTCCTTTCATTAAGATGACTACTATTCGTAGTCTCATTGCTGTTGCCACTAAACGACAATGAGTTTTATATCAATTGGATGTTAATAATGCTTTTATACATGGGGATCTTGACGAAGACATATATATGCTTCCTCCTCCTGGAATGCCTTTATTCTCTCCTAATCATGTACTTAAGCTCAAGAAGTCTCTTTATGGTTTGAAGCAAGCTTCAAGGCTGTGGTATGGAAAGCTTTCTGATGCTCTTAAGACCAAAGGTTATATGCGGTCTCCCAATGATTATTCTTTATTCTCTAAGACGATGGGGGATTCTGTTGTTCATGTCGCTGTTTATGTTGACGACATTCTTCTTACTGGTAATAATGATAAAGAGATATCTGCTTTGAAGGCTTTCTTACATTCCACTTTCCAGATCAAGGATCTTGGCACTCTCAACTACTTTCTGGGCATTGAGGTTCTCAAATCTCTCTCTGGTCTTATTATGACTCAACGCAAATTTGCGAAGGATTTGCTGACTGAGTTTTCTACCGACGATGTTTCTTCTGTTTCGTCTCATTTGCCTTTACATTTACAAATCAAGCTCAACGAAGGTCAAGTTCTTGATGATCCTTTGGCCTATCGTCGACTTGTTGGTAAACTCAATTACCTCACTCATACTCGGCCTGGTCTTGTTTTTGCGTTTCAGTTTCTCAGCCAGTTTATGAGTGATCCACGTGTTCCTCATTGGGATGTTGCGTGGCATACTCTTCGTTATGTCAAAGGCACTTGTTCTCAAGGTTTGTTCTTTAATAATGCTCCTGATATGTCTTTGTCTGCTTATTGTGATTCTGATTGGGCAGCTTGTCCTAATACTCGGCGTTCTGTCAGTGGCTATTTCATTTCTCTTGGGGGCAGTCGTATTTCTTGGAAATCCAAGAAGCAACCTACTGTTTCTCTTAGTTTTGCTGAAGCTGACTATTGTTCTCTTCGCCGTGTCACACAGGAACTTGCTTGGTTGACTCGCTTGTTTGTGGAGTTTCGGCTTGATAATCTTACTCCTGTTCCTCTCAAATGTGACAGTCAGACGGCTATTCATATTGCTAAGAATCCAGTTTTTCATGAGCGAACTAAGCATATCGAGTTGGATTGTCATTTTGTCCGTGAGAAGCTTCAAGCCGGTTTGATTCTGCTTTCTCACACACGGACTTCTGATCAACTTGCGGATTTATTCACAAAGAGTTTGACTGGTCAACCGCATTCAGATATCATTTCCAAGTTAGGGTTGTATACACCTCCAACTTGAGGGGGTGTTAGCGAACTTACTAAGTTCGCTTGTTTAGTATAGGGGCGAACTTATTAAGTTCGTCTGGTTCAGTAGTTTGTTTAGCTTTGTCTATAAATAGCTTCTTTGTAACATTATTCAAGTTATCAATCAAATCTTATCAGTTTTACCCCCAATTATTCTCTCTCTTTTTTCTCTCGTTTATCATTCTCGCTTGTTTAGCGATCTCGTTTATCATTCTCGCTTGTTTTAGCGATCATTCTCGATATCATAACACGTACCCATAGTAAGGACAACCTTCTCAAATGATGAAAAAAGAGGATTTATCTAATGAATTTTCGGTTATGCCAAGTGGGGCCCACATAGTTAGAAAGAAGAGAGAACCTTCCATTAATTGAAAAGATATGTCTATATCATTCGGTTCCCTCTCGACGATGAAGCTTATCCCATCGTCTCACTGTCCGACCTTGACCCCTGTTATTTTGAGGTCATATCTAGTATTCAGAGTTTGCCTCGATATAAATACTAATTGCTTCGTAGATATGACGGATCATTTTTTCTTCTTCTTCTTCTTACATGGTGTAATTTGGAAGAGCAAAGAAATAGTGATCGAAGCTTTTCATTACTAGGTGGAGCTTTTAGGACTCTTCAAACACCTATCTGGAATATAATTCAGTCGAGCTGAGTCGAGTATGAACTTTTCTAAGCTCAAGCTCAACTCGTTTACTTAAAAGAGGTCGAGGTTGAGTTTGACTCTTATACTTTTATTTTTAAATATTAAGCTCGTCTTATGAGTAGTTTTTCAAACTATGGCTAAGCTTAGGTTTGTCTTTTTTTATTATTTATTAGTTATTATATTGTATATATTTACATGTGTTTTTTATATATTTATAGTTATTATATAACATGACGTGTGTAAATATATATATATATAGAAAAAGTATATGATGAAAACTCAATCTGGCTGAGAAAACTATAGAAACCAACATGTAACCCATATTATTCCGCATATGCTTTTTCTACGAATTTTGTTTTTAAGCAAGAGGGGTATAATAGTTATTTACTCTTTTTTTTATCCTATCTCATCCTGTCATTTGACTTGACCTTTCTCTTTTCCTAATTTACTTTTCAATTCCACACAAATGTTGAAGATCGTCTCCCATCTAAAGTTCAATCTTTACAAAAACAAAGTTCAAGCACCTCTACTCATTTTTCAAACACCTATACTCGTTGAATCCTTGCGATCGGAATAATGACGACGGGAAGGTTAGGAGTGATCAACCGATTGCCGTAGCCGTTGTCGCCGCCATGGCTGGAGGAGAGTATATGATGTTGATTTGTTAATAAATTTTGTGAAGAGTATATGATGTTGTAACGGTTAATCTGCCATGAGAAGGTTTTTGATTCTGTGTTATTTTGTGGGAAGGAGGCCAGTATGATGGGGATGAACAGAGTCACTAACAATGGAGTTAGGAGCAGATCACATTAATGTTGAGCTTAAGGTTCCTTGATAAAATTAGGGGTGTTTTAAGCCAAAATAAATAATAAAATATGTTTAGATGACGGGATGTTTGTGGAGAGCTTCCGACAATAATGACAATTTTTTCAAGTCTCATTTTTATTTCTTGTAAGCTTCTGTCAATTAAATATGTAACATTACTGGTAAGATTGCTAGTTACACAAATTTCAATTTTAACCACTTCAAATTTTTTTAGTTTTTACATTTTACATATGTTACAATGTTAACATATGCTCTGGAAAATACTTTAATAAATTGAATTATTTCAGTTTTTTTTTTCATTTACATTTGTTACAACATTATCCACGTATCATATATTTCACAATAATTCTTTATAAAATTTAACCACTTCAATTTTTTTTTTTTCATTTTACATATGTTACATACGTTGTCCAACCTTCTGATGGAGTTGACCAGGTTATAAACGAAGTTTATTCCTCTAAAGATGTTCTCTGCTATAAAAAAATTGTCTCAGTAGCTACATATGTAATATTCATTTGTTTATGTCTCTTCTATGTATTTTCATTATTTTCAGACATTTTATGTAACAATCATATGTAATAATCATTTGTTCAGTTATTCTGATTCAATAATCATTCAATTCGCTACATATGTAATAATCATTTGTTCAGTTATGGATTTTTTCGTAGTTCTAAAACGCCCTGTAACAATCATATAATGGCTATGAATCGCTACATTAATCATTCGATTAACTTCATATGTAATAATCATTTTATGTAGAAACCGTTAATAATTACATATGTAACATGCATAGTTACATATGTAACAGTTGCCATTTCTGTTTGAACAGATTGCAAAAAGAAAAAAGAAAATTCTCAGGTTTTTTATGAAAAAATATCGTTAAAAAATCACGTTTAATAAAAACCAATTATTTTATGAAAAATGTCGTTAAAAAACCACTTTCGGACCATTTTATGTACAAGTCATTAATAATGACATATTTAACGATCATAGTTACATATGTAACAATTGTTGTTTCTGCTTTGAAAGATTGCAAAAAAGAAAACGAAAAACTCGTGAACTAAATTTGAGATTTTTACGTTTTTTCGAAACAAGAATTTAATCTGAATTGTAATATAATATGAGACAGTATCATGGATCTATAAATTGAAATTGAAATGTAATAAATAAGAGCATTCTCAGCCCGTTCTTTATATTTCATATACTTATCCTTATAATTACACTAAAAAACACTACTTTTTCTACCTTTTATCTCTCCTTATTCTTATCCTTATAATTATACTAAAAACCATTACTTTTATCCTTATATTTACACAAACCTTATATATTTTCTCTCTTCTTCATTCACAACCACTTTAAACCACTCTATAAAATATATAAAACTCACTCACATAATTATAAGAAATGAACTGTGAAGGCTATAAAAAAGAGAAAAGTGGATGTGTTTGATATTGATGTGATTGATGGAGAGAGAAAATTAATTTCTCAATAAAAAGTTGTCATAACTTTGTCTTTTTTTAACGGCAACACTATATATTGTAAGATAATTGGGTTTCCCCGTGCCAACACCTAAAACATTTAGGGCAGCCCACCACAGGAGGAACCCCCAACTGGGCAAACCCCCTGACCTAGCCATCAATTTTCCATACTACCCTTTTGTACCTTTTAACAATAAAAAATGACAAATTAATTAAATTTTAAAGCTTGAATTAATCTCATCCTTAAATAATCTCAATCAATGGCTAATATAGAGTTTTCATGGTTTTCTCAAGTGGGGTGAGTTTCCAAATTAGCCCTCCCCTATATATATATATATATATATATATATGTGTGTGTGTATGTGTGTGTGTGTATGTGTATAGGGAAAAAATCATGAGAAAACTCAATGTTTATGAGAAAACCAAAAAACTATTTATTTACGGTAAAAAAATAATAAAAAAATCATAACTGAAAAAATAAATCAAAAAATAAAAAACTGCTTCGGAGACCTTGTTTCCCACATCGTTCTCGTTCAAAAAAAAAACTCGAAAAGTAGTGGGTTTAGTTTTCTAGGTTTAGTTTAGCCTTTAGATTAGGTTTTTGGAGGGGTGGGATGGGGTGGGGGGTTTAGGTTGAACTCACTTCTATATATATATATATATATATAGGGGTATATTCTTTTGAGAACCAACAATATGTTAAGAAACCGCATTAACTCTTCCTCTATTTATAATATTAATTGACTAGAATTCATGTACATTTCAATATGTTTAAGGTTTCGTTTTAAAAGACCTCGAATTTATAGTCGTTTTTTTAAATGCATATATGCACTCACACTATATGCACAAATGAATGCATATATGCATATTTTTATACTTTTCTTAAAAAAATTCAGGAGAGAGGAGATAAACTCAAACTAAGAGTGGGAAGAGATAAATAAAACATTGTTGTTGAATTTTACTTTTTTCACTAAAGCGATATGTACACGTTTTGTGCGGTTCTTTCGGTTCTCAACATATGATTGGTTCTCAAAAGAACATGCCCCTATATATATATAGGAGTGGGGGGTTTAGGTTGAACTCACTCCTCTATATATATATATAGAGTAAACTGTCATTTTCGTCCCTGTGGTTTGGTCAAAATTGCCACTTTCATCCAATAGTTTGTTTTTTTGTATCTGGGTCCTCGTGGTTTTAAAATATTGCCATTTTCATCCTCGTGGTTTTAAAATATTGCCACTTTCATCCAGTCAGCTAACACCGTCCGTTTTTCTCAATTAAATGAGGGGTATTTCAGTCCTTTTACATATTTGTTTTATTTCTTCATCTTTTTTACTCTCACTTTTTAATCATAGAAACAAGCGACGGAGGTGTTCCAGTGGTGCTCGTCGGAAACTGGTCAGGAAAAGAGGAAGAAGGCCAGCAGGTGGATGATTAAATTAGAGGTTAAATTGGGGATGATTAAAAAGTGAGAGTAAAAAAGATGAAAAAATAAAACAAATAAGTAAAAGGACTGAAATACCCCTCATTTAACTGAGAAAAACGGACGGTGTTAGCTGACTGGATGAAAGTGGCAATATTTTAAAACCACGAGGATGAAAATGGCAATATTTTAAAACCATGAGGACCCAGATACAAAAAAACAAACTATTGGATGAAAGTGGCAATTTTAACCAAACCACAGGGACGAAAATGGCACTTTACTCATATATATATGTATATATATATATTCCTAACTAACTTAATTTGTAAGGTCGGCGACCTATAAGAATTTTTTTTACTTTTTTTTCTTTTGTTTTTTTTCATATGTAACCCTAAACTTTCAATATTTATTAAATAATACCCTTATGTTTTCTAAAAATTCTAATATACCCCTCGAAGTTACTATGCGTTTTTAATCCATTGTTCAAATTTATAAACTCTTACGTTTCATATTTATAATATACGTTTTTAATTTATTATTTAAATTTCTAAACTCTTAACTTTACACTTGTAGTATATGTATAATATATTTTTTTACTAATTTTATTTTCCTACAATAACCTTGCTAAACCCGACGAAGCATGTTCGAGTCTAGGGTGTGACAAACCAGGTTTTTTATTTTTTACTTTTACTCTTTTTATATTCATTTGTAAAAAACTTTGTTTTATATTTCTATTTTGTTTTTCTTTGTTACTAAATTCTTTAACGAATTTGTCGTTTCAATGTTAACTCATATTCGCGTCGCAATTTATCTATTTCCCGATCTCCAGAATCGAGTCGCGACAACTTCATACATTTATTTTATGTACTTAGTCACGTTAGTGTCATCGGCGCAACACGCGTAGCGGGTTATATCACATGACGGTGATGTGGCACTGTGAAATATGAGATCGACACCGACTGAAAAACATCGGTACCGTTATATAACTGACCTTTATCTATGTTTCGATATCCAAAACTGAGTCGCCGTAACTTAATACGTTTCTTTTATGTATTTAACCATGTTTTTCTTTGTGTGTTTAGCCACATTAATGTCACCGCCTCAACCGTTTAAGGTCTGTCTCCCGTCGCGAAGCGCGGGATAACATTCCTAGTTAATACTTATTATGTAAATTTATATTGAATTTAAAATAAAATTATATAAATAATATGTTCGTTTAGACTTGCAAGCCTAGTGAAGTTCGATATGTGAAGCTTAGCTCGAACTCGTTTAAATTCAACTCGATTCGAGCTTTTAAGGAGTCGATCATGAATAACTCACGAAAGATTCGGCTAGTTTACACCCTTAAAACCAAATAACATAAATTTTATAAATTAAAAAAAATGATTATGAACCAAATATGATTGGGCAAATGCCATAAAAAACCAACATACTTTATGTTTTTCTCATAAAAGTTACTTAACAAATTTTTACACATAAAACCAACATACTTTTTTTTTCTAACAAAAGTCTATCGACAAAGTTTTGCTCATAAAAAACCAATATACTTTCTTGTTTTTCATACAAAAGTGTCTCGACAACTATTATCGTAGCAAATGATTCGGTAAAAGCAAGACAAAGGAAATCGACCGGCAGAAACAAGAGCAAAATAAACGATTCTATTACAAAAAGATTTGATTGCTTATATGTTTTTATAGATTTTATAGGTATTTTTATAAAATGGATATAATTTGATTACAAATAATCTCTTTATAGAATGAATTTATCAATCGATTTCCTTTACCTTATTTATGCGGATTCATCACTAGAGTAAGTAGTTGTCGAGTGATTTTTGTGAGAAAAACCAAAACAATATATTGGTTTTTTATGTGTAAAAATTTGTTAGTGACTTGTGTGAGAAAAAAAATATATTGGTTTTTTTACGTGGAAAAAAATTGTTTTGAAGAATTTTTATGAGAAAAAAGGGAAATCCATACCCGATATGATTAGGTAAAGAAATAAAGATGCGTGTCCTCATCGGATATGCCACGTGTTGGGAGATATGGAACTTAAGGAACCGGTTGATTTTCTCCAACACTCGAACTTCGGTGGAAGATATGGTGGAGGATATAAAAGTTATGTCTTTTAAATGGTTAGTGTCTCGAGGGTCGAAGTCTCATTGTAACTGGGACCAGTGGGTAGTAAACCCAATGGCGAGTGGGGGTAACTGTCATGTTAACTAGGGGTGTCTTGGTAGCTTATCTTGTATTCTTGTTTTTGGTGGTAATGCCCTTGTGGCGTTCATTGTATATGAGGTCTTTGCTAGTTCTTCGCTAGCTTTTCTATGAGTATTATCATTGTCGCCGTTAAAAAAAAAGGGAAAGAAATAAAGATATTTTTGGTGAAATTAATTTCACATGAGAAAGATGAGAGGTCATAAGCAAAGGAATCTAATAATGAATCTTCTAAGCGCATTAAAGCAATAATAAAAGCAAAATGGATCCCAAGTTCCTTAATGGGGTGTCTTCACTTCGTCTACATCAACCGACAACCACCCTTTTTCCCCATTATTTCATTCTTTGTTGCTCAAATAAAATAGAATTTGTTACGATGTTTAATTTCAAAATAGCAATTCATTGTCGCTTTATTTATTAATAATCTGTATTTTTAAACAGAAAATAACATAATAATTAATTTGCTTTAGTACTTTAGTGTGTCAAATGTTTGGTAAGATTCCCTCTAATGAATAACCAAAATTCGTAGATGACTTCACCTCCACACTAAGATGGAAAAACTCATAGCACCACATTTTTAATTTCAGTCATATGAAACTTAAATAATTGAATTTTATTACAATACTTTTGATAAAAAAAAAGTTATAAAACTCAATCATGTCGTGGCATCCAAATAATGTAACACTTTATCATACAAGGCCCAGTTCGGTCATACGTAATTGTGGTTTGACAAAAATAACATGTTTGCATTTGAACTTAAAAAAGTAACAAGTTTGAGTTATGCGGTTATCAATTTGTAACTAATCAGTTGTAGATATAGAACAAAAATTCAGGGGTAAGAAATTTTTTTACCGTACTTTCATGTAAATGAAAAAAAAATAAAAATTGACGGTACTTTCATGTAAACAAATTTTTTTTGCCGTACTTCATGTAAACAAATTTTTTTATGGTAACATGCGACTGACGGAGGCGGAGGATTGGGGTTTGACAGAGGCAGTGCCGGGCGGTGGTCTCAGCTCAGGTCGAGAGGCTGGTCGAGTGGTCGGTCTCTGGCTCTCACAGTGTCACAATTCCTGCTCTCTCTGTCTTTCTTCTTGGCCGGCCGATTGGATAAGTTGGATTTGGGAATTGAGACTTTGAGGTATTGAGTTTTAATAAAACAATTGGGCTGGCTAAAACCCAAATGATATATTAAAACCCAATACCTCAAAATTTTTAATAAAATGTGAGGACTTTTATAAAATTTTTGTTTTTTATAATAAAATTTTAGACTTTTTATGAAGTGTTGAGCTTTTAAAAATATTTGAGGGGTAACGTAATTTTTGCTTAGGGGTAACGTAATTTTATATTTGGGGTAACCGGATAAAACCATAAAAAAAATACACTACGTATAAAAAGTTGAGGGGGAGCGCGGCCTACCCCTGCCCCTTAGGTAGGCTCCGCCCCTGTCACTAATGGTTGCTAGTCCAGGTAATCCTCGAATGTGATTTCGATCTTTCAGTACTTTAATCGGAACTGGGATCTTGGATGCAATGATGAATGGAATTATTTTTCGGTTTCGTTTTATCAATCGGAACAGGTAATCATCGCAACATGTTCATCTTGATTGATTGTTTCGGTTTCGTTTTATCAATTGGAATATTAAGGTAAATATGTGAGACATGCACATGGTATAATATAAAAATTGATATGTATACATTTGGTCCAGTTTGATTTTTTCGGTTTTCAAAAAACACGAAACCGAACCATAGTTTTCGGTTTTCATGATTGCCCAGAAAGTTTATGTAGCAGCTCATGGAAGTTAATGTTTCAATTTTGTAAATTTTTATGTTTGACTTTAGAATTTTTATTGAACAGAGCAAATTTACATGTTTTTTTTTTCATTAGAGAACATATGAGCAATATATCTGTTTATAAACACCAAGCTTGTAACTTTCACATGTTATTTTTGTCAAACTACATATTAAGTCTAACTATTATTTGGTTGTTATAAGACACATGATGGAGTGTTAGATATGGAACTTCATTTGCTTTAGAAGGTTGTAATGCTTTATTTGAGACATAAACCAACACGTTTAGTTACGTCTCGTGACCAAGCTCTAGCGTGATAGTAATGCGAATAATATTTTTAAACAGTATAAAAATACTAACCTTCTCTTTGAATGAATGAGTACTTATAGGCCAAATGGTTTGACCATCGTTTCGACATTTTAATGCGGTTATTGTAACGACAAAGAGTGTCTCGAGACACGCCTATTGTGTCATCTGTCAAGTACTTGTTCCGGATGGTGTCATAATATCTTTCTAAAAGTAAAAATCATTTCACCCTCACTCTGTCTTCACTATAATCCTACCCTAAAACTTGTTTTTCATGTTATGACCCACTCCAATCCATAAACTTCTTTACCTCATCATACAAAACCAAGATGGCTGCAGCTCCGGTACTCCTAAACATATTCGAAAGGGCCCCACGATAAAACGACCTGAACCCTTCGGTTTTATAAATTGTTTTCCAGCAATCCAAAGTGTTTTTATACATGGGTCGGTCTATACCTGACTGCATCATCATTCGTCTCCTCACAGTATCCATTGGATATGAAAGTAGTCCAGCTGAAGTCGTGACGGCTTGGGCTACAATCCACCGTTTCCATAATGGCACATCGGACGGTGTGTTTTTTGACATTTTTTCTTTTATTGTATCAAACCCGCCAAAATATAAGCCACGGTGAACCACCATGCCTTGTAGGGATGCTGGGAGGCCTTTATAGACCCCACGGATACCCTTTTTGGCCCATATGGTGGTGAGGAAGTGACGGATGCCTTGAAATTGGCGGGAATCTGTTTTTCCGAGATCGGCTGCGAGTCGGGTGTGTGCAATGTCTAGTGGGTAGATTAGGACTAATGTGGTGCACCCAGATGCAGCCCCGGCTATGAAGTTGGCTGATGAACCGGATATAAAAGTTGACTGTTGAGAGTTGCTACCGCGCAAGATGCTTCTATATAGATCCTGCATGATGCAGATTTTTATGATTAAAAAACAGTTTCATACTAGCAGCAACAAAACTGATTATCAAAAGATAAAGTAATTAAAGTTTCTGGTCTCAGCCGGAGCAGTCTCTCCAGACCCTGCCTATAGCTCTGCTATGGGTAGGATTATAGTAGATACTTTTGTTTGTTTGTTATCTAATTAACGTTTCTTTTAACCTAATTTGTGACACTTCAACTCCCGTATCTCTTGACGTATACCCTACCCTTTATCACAGGAATGTTCATTTTGGTCATTTTGCAGTAATAAGAGTTTACCACTAAGCAGTTAATGCGGTATAATATCGGATATTGGTCATTTTGGTCATTATGTATAAATTTATAAATATAACATTACTTTTATGCTTTTTATGTATAAATTTATAAGTTTGAGGACCAGATATAAACTAGTAAAAATGTAGAGGGGTTAAAAGTTAAAAATCCAAACTTAAATAAACCCTAATCCCTCCACCCCGTTCATTGTGATGTTCCCTCTCTACTCCACCATTCCTCCTCTGCCTCCAATCTCACGCACACCAGCTCCAAAATCAGATCGATTGGGTTTGAAATCGTGGATTGCAGGGTTGATTTCCCACAATGGAGACACAGGTGGTTCGATTATGCTTCAAAATAAGATAAGAATTCGTTCTACTTGCTCGATTTGGTCCAAACCAAGAATATCGATGATATAACCGATATTTAAGACTACAAATTTCGGCGATATATCGGTTATCTCGGCCGATATTCACGGGAAAGATATTCTAACCGATATTTTAAACCGATATGCTAGCCTATGACCGATAACCGATATATCGGTGAGATATCACCGATATATCGGCCGAGTTAACTGCATAGGTTTACCAAACACTTGAAAAACTAATTATCCAATTATTAAAACTTTAAACAGCAAAAGCACACCAAACACTTGAAAAACTAATTATCTAATTATTAAAACTTTAAACAGCAAAAGCACGTCTAAACACCATCTCCTACAACCCGTTTTACTATAACTGATTATCTCATTCTGATTATGCATAATCACAACCACTTTCAAAACTCGTCGTCCTACCACCCTTACAGGGACAACTGCTTTTAAGAAACTAACGCTAGTCTCTAGCCATTAACTTTATTTGCATTTAGAATATCATCAAAACCAGTGGCAGGGCATTATATCATTTATTTTGTTACCGTTTATAATTCTGCTGTCTAGGACTCTTCTGTGACATTTCTAGTAAAGCAGAATTAACAAAAGGTGTCACATTTCTTTAAAGATTCTACTTGTATATAAATCGCGATCCTGTTTTATAATTATCACGCATTATCTAAATTTCCTTGCCTAGTGCCGCTTAAGAGAGCCTCGCCATTTCAATTACTTGAATCGAATCTTTGCAAACTTTTTTGAGCAAATGCATCAAAGGCGCAATGAAACTAGACATTTAGGCAGCAAGTGTAATATAGCAACAGCAGTTTATCTATCCTATGTTGTACATAAGCCTGACAAAATGGGTGGATTGGGTAACGGGTCAAGATGGGTTCTGACCAAAGGTTTGTAGCATCTATAGCACTTTTTGAAGCATATGAACCCCAAAATCAAAGAACACGCCATATCATCAACAGGGTCGACTCAAACTTTTTGAGAACCTAGAGTAGATTCTAAAATCTGGGCCTTTTCCTAAAAAAAACATTCTTTTGCTTAGGATCTTAACACGTGGAATACGATGACACATATTTTTCATATACAAGAGTGAGTTTTAGTGATACGAGCAGGGCCGGCCCAGAGGGAGAGCGAAGAGGGCGACGGTCCCGGGTCCGAAGTTTTTTATTAACTATATATATATTTTTAAAAGTCTATGCATACATAAGCCTAATTTTTTTTAAAGAAAAAAATTTATATATATATGCCCGTGTTATTTCTTTATATATAATTATTGAGTTTATATAATAGCCCCGATCTTTTTAAATGTCCCGGCCCCAAAACGTTTTGAGGATTCTCGGGACCGGCAGATAGCCCGAAATACAGTCGAGCAGCGCGGGTGCATCAAACACCAACTCAAGTATTCAATCAAACAGATGATAATGAGTTACCTTAAGAGAGAAATTGAGGGCAACAGAGGGATAATAACGAAGCACACTGCTACCATTACCTCTCCAAAGTGACAAAACCCCTTCTTCTCTAACCGTACGGACAATGCAATCAATCATACCATTAAACCTCCTATGCTTCCCTCCAACAATGGCTATGTTGCTTTCTTGTGTTTGCAACAACAGCTTTGTCCTCTCAATTGGGGCTACAACCGTGTGCACCATCCCACCCATCACCGCCCCAGCCATCAGATCTCTTGGCAAATTAGTCAACCAGTACGACTGCATCATCGCCGTTTTTGGTTTCTTAGGTTTTGATCCTGTACTGTTGTCCTCCTCTCCGCCGCCGTCTTCCTCCGCCATCTCCTCCGCCGCCGCCTGGTTGATTGAAATGTTAGTCAATATAGAATGTAAAGATTTGTGTGGAATCTGATGTGGGGTTTGGGTGATGTTGTAATGTGTTTGAAATGGATTAAAACAGGGGAGATGATTGTTCGATTATCGTTGAAGCGTTTGGATTTGGTAGCTGCCTCGGGTTTACCATTCATTCATCCCCACTTTTCGGTGTTATCCTAATTTAGTGAATTAAATATTCCTTTTTGCGAAGAATGATAATAATAATAATAGTGTAAACCTTTTATTCGATCGTAGTGTCATATGGTCGTCTATCATTTTCATATTGTTAAACAATGTTATGTTTATGTAATTGTAAATGATGAAACAAGGAACCGAGTTTAAACATAAAGTACGGTTTCTAGTATTACCTTAGTTTAAGAACGAAATATGAAATTTGGTATAAACATAAAGGACGAAAAGTGTAATTTGTTCTTTTATTAACAACAAAAAATGAATTTGCCCTCACGCAAGCGAGGGGCACGTGACTACACTTAACGTCTGAAATTAATGGACTTTAGTCCAAATGATGAATAGTTAAACTTTTCTAAATACAAATGACAAAATCTGTATTTTCTTAATTAAAGAATGCAAACTGAAATTTAATAAATAATTAAGGATTATTGTATTTTAATAATCCCACCTTTTATCAATTGGCCGATAATAATCCCAACTGAGAATATTCTTACCACCGGTCCCTACTTTCAAACTATTTTTTTACATTGGACTCCTCGTTAAAAAAACTTAACGCCGTTAGAGTTTATATGACATGGACATCTGTAAACCGCCGGAAAGTCGAACCAAGCTAGCAATGGTCTCGTGTTGGCTTTTGAAATTGGCTTTGGTGTTGTTTAACTGGTCTCGTTAAACACCACCGTTTTCTCTGTTTGGACTTTCCGGACCCACGAGACCAGTTAAACACCACCAGAGCCAATTTCAAAAGCCACCACGAGACCACTGCTAGCTTGGCTCGACTTTCCGGCGGTTTGCAGATGTCCACGTCATATAAACTCTAACGGCGTTAAGTTTTTTTAACGGGGGGTCCAATGTAAAAAAATAGTTTGAAAGTAGGGACCAGTGGTAAGAATATTCTCAGTTGGGATTATTATCGGCCAATTGGTAAAAGGTGGGATTATTAAAATCCAATAATCCAATAATTAAAGGACGTAAAATATAATTTACTTTCTATTATATCAACATTATTATGTATAAGAGTTGTATTAGATATAGGACTATGTTTAAAAAGATACTTATCAAAATCAATGTTAATCCCAAGTCCAAAAAAATACTTATCATTATCCTCAACATAATAGATCAATAGAAAATTAATATAAAGGGAGAGGAAACGTATATATATCCGGTTATGAAGGCTGGCTATTTAAGCTTGCATCATCCTTCACCATTCACACACACAAACACAACAATGGCGTCGTTGGTCGTCAGGGTTATATTCCGGTCGATCCTCGCTCTTTTGCTTCTCTTCGTCCTCTTCCATGTCGGCCGTCCTCTCTACTGGAAAATCTCAGCCACCATCCACGATCTTCACCAGCACAAACACACAGGTGCATACCTGCATTTGACTCTATATATCAATTTTTTTTTGTTAGATTTGATTATGATTCTTAGCTGCTTAATGTACAGGCTTTTCGGAAATTGTGATGGAAGCTCTAAAATTGATGGGTTGGTATGATAATTCAGGTGTTGGTGAGGGCATACAGACATCACGGCGGTTGTTGATTCGTAAGGTTTTGTGAAAATTTGTTTGATATACAATATGATGCGGTTGAGAAGTAATTTTGATTTATCGTAAATCGACTTAATAATATATTTATTTTTTGACATTTTTTTTTCATTGGGTTGGACCGGTTTATTTGTATTTGTTTTTGATATTTTTATTGGAGTCACGTTTCGAATATGTGCGAGTAAAAGAGGGTTTCGTATATCACGCATAAAAACAAGTATTTGATATTAGCTAACTTTACCTTTATATTTGATTCACGGATCGCCCTAATTTCTTTTAATTAGTTTATTTGTTTAATTATGTTTCTTGAGTCTAATATAAAAATATTATGTTATATATCCATGTAAAAAATAAAATTACAATAATGTGTAAAAAATTAAAATAATGTGTAAAACAAGAAATAAAATTCTTTGTTTACTTAATTAAGTAATAATTAGAATTCAATTTAAAAAAAAAACTAAAAACATTAACATAATTAAATTTCAGTATTCAAACTTATTTAAAATAAAGAAAATTAGAAGATTTTAATAAAAAAAAGTATAGTAATGACTATCATTTTTTAGAATCCCTTATTAGAATAAGGATATTAGCATAGCATAGTGGAGGAAATAATGGTTGTTGGATGGACTCTAGCCAGAATTCTTCAGAACCTCCATCAACTGTTCCCACAGGCGGGCTTAAACTGTTTCGGAATATCAAACGAGATTTTAGTTTTAGGTTTTCTTCCTAAAGAATATGTGAAATTTCTTTTAAATAAACTTTGCGTAATTAGTTCTTCTAATAAATAAAAAAAATTGGCATATGGTGAATAACAAAAAAAAAACATGAACTAGAAAACATTATTTATAATATTTTCAGAACCGGACCTGGCATCGAACACTTCCAATTTTCTTCCCAGTGACTTGTGCAGTTAAAATGCCAAAAAAGACACCTATGTAAGTACTCTCCCATCTTCACAAACTTATGCATACACTAATAGTGTCATCCATCCCAAACACCCATATATGCTATGTATATCTCACGTACTCGACTCTTGCTAGTGCGAGAAGACACATGATGCCCCTATTGCGTCAAAACCATCCCCTATCTAACACGCGAACTGACACAAAACGTTATCTTTCTTTGCCTCGACAGTAATAGAGGTGTATCAACTAGATTGAGAGATGGAGCCCCAAGCATAAGTCAAATTGAACACCATCATCATTTGTGCAACTCACATAATCAATCATTTCAACAACATAAGTCAAATGGAACAACATCAGTGACTTGATTGCAACTGAATTTTGCAAATAAGGACTGAAATAGCTCATCATTTACGGGTCATCACATTTGCAGAAAACCATATTGCCAATTTAGATTAAGTAAATCTGATAAAATATAGCTACAACAATGTAATTTAAATGATTTTAAAGCTGTAAATTTTATAAAACTGAAACTAACAATACCGTAATTATGTTGCATTACAGGCTTTTAAATCTTCTGGATCATAGTCATTACCGAAGTATACCATGATACAAATATAACTCACCAAATAAACCATACCTCACTATCACATGTCTAAGCAGATACAGTTTTTGGCTTCACACCAATCTTTCTCCAAGAAACACTGGGCATGATCTGTTTAGTATCCACACGGTCCTTAAACTGAACCGCAAAGTTGAGCAGTGAGTCAAGAAGTGAGTCTGAAAGTAGGTGTGGTTCCAGTCCTAACTCAATGAGTTTGGTATGTTTGGCATTGTAGTAATGTTCATCTGCTTCAACTCTTGGGTTTGGAACAGAGATTGTTTGCACATCAATACCGAGTTTCTCACCGGCTTTGGTGACGAGTGAGGCAAGTTGGTTCACAGAAAACTGCTCTGTAAATTGATTAAATACCCGAAATTCACCACGTTTTGCTGGATTTGCAATCGCAAGCTCCACACATTGGACCGTGTCTCTTATATCCAGGTATCCACGTGTCTGTATTTGCAAATAGAAAAAGTTAATAACACATACAATGTAATCTTCAAGTCCGTTGGAACATCACACATCCCTTGGTCAATTTGGGTTATATACTAAAATTTCACTAATAATGGGTCAAATGGCTATAAATAATAAATTAAGATAAAATAAAACCAACTTACATTTTATTACCCATTTTAGCAACCAGGTTATATTTTATCACAGATTGTAGAAATAAATGGACATGTTCAACAGGTTGGAGATCAATTTTTGCTGATTTTCCATAAATTGATGATAAGGCATTTTACTTGTCATTTTAGTGTATATGTAAATGCCATGTGACATATGACGTGACATTTAATCATTAGTTTTTAATATAACTTCTAAAAAGATCATATTTTCAAACTTTTAAATATATTTTTTTCAATATGTGATGCGACAGTTAGTATAGTATCAAACATGTGCCACATCAGCAACTTACATGTAAAAATCAGTTATAATGAGATTGGTTGCTAGAATTGAAATAAACTATAAGTTGATTCTATTTCATGGTTAATTTAAAGTTAGTTGCTAAAAGCAGGAAACAAGTGTAAAGTTTATTTCTATTCCGTGCATTTTGCCCTTTTGTAAATGCATCCAATACGTTAGTTAGTTATGGACATTTTAAAAGCGAAAAACAGAAAGAAACTTTCGGCAGGTCGACCCAACTCATATTAATCAACCATGGTTCGGTTTAGCATCCACTCAACATAACAGAAAAACACCAAATTAGATATCAATAAGACATTCATAATAAGTATAATATAACTTAAGATTTAACTAGCTTTTATTTGGGAGATCTAACCTGGCCTCCTTTGCCATAAACAGTAAGGGGATGACCAACTGCTGCCTGAACACAGAATCTATTCAAAGCTGTTCCAAATACTCCATCATAATCAAATCTATTATAAAGTTCTTCATGCATTTCAGTTTCATCTGTCCTCACACCATAAACCACACCCTGGTTCAAATCAGTAGCTCTTATTCCCCAAGCTTTACAAGTGAATGCAATATTATTTGAATCATGTACTTTACTCAAATGGTAAAAGGAGCTAGCTTGTTTTGGGTAAGGCAAAGTATCGGTTCTTCCATTATGAGTTATGGTTATATACCCTTCTTCGATGTCTATGTTTGGTGTACCATATTCTCCCATTGTCCCAAGTTTCACTAAATGGCAATCTTCACTATACTCCTTTATAGCAAATAAAACATTAAGTGTACCTAGTACGTTGTTTTGTTGGGTATATATAGCCCTTGATCGGTCAATCATGGAGTAAGGAGCGGATCTTTGCTCACCAAAATGGACCACAGCATCAGGTTTGAATGACGTAAAAGCCTCTGACAAAAACTCAAAGTCACAAACATCACCAATGTAGAGACTTATGTCTTTTTCAGTAAGAGATCTCCAACGTCGGATTCGGTCATGGATCGATGAGATGGGCGTGAGTGAATCAAGCCCAAGTTGGTGGTCAAAGTGGCGGCGAACAAGGTTGTCAACAATGGCAACTTCATAGTTTTTGTTGGATAAGTGGAGGGAAGTAGCCCAACCACAGTAACCATCACCACCAATGACCATCACCCGGGTCGGCCTTGATTCTTGACCAGAGGTTTGGTCAGAGCCAGAGCCAGTTTTGGTTGTAGGCTGCTGAAGAGTGGTTGCACGTACCGACAAAAGTTTATGTGCATTCTTCCTGTTTAATGGAAGGCTTTTGAATGGTTTAACAGAAGTTTGTACAGTGAGTGACATAGGTAACAAAGATGAACATTTTTTCAACGAGTTAGGGCTATTTTTGGAGCAAGAGGAGATGTTCAACGGGCAAGAAGCATAAAGTAAATGTGCCATTTTCACATCAGATGCTTTAATAACTGTGACTTTGCTATATCAGTACCTACAGTATTTAATTTGAAACTTTCAAATGTTAATACCAAAAGAATTTGATATGGATATTTACATTTTTCAACAAAAATGCTACCAGATTCGATTTTGTTACAAATCTTCAAAAACAATTCTCAGCTTGTAGCATATGCTCTAATTTATCAATTTGTTCAAGTAACACTTACAATCCATAACAATTTTAAAGTTGAAAAGTAATCTTCTAGTCTTCAAATGGTCAAATAGTTATCTAATAAAGTAAACTGCACAATATAGTTCAAAAGCCCTAAAATTCAAAGTATCTCTATCTCTGAAGCAATTAAACCCTAAATTCAACAAGTACGACGCATAAATTATCACGAATACAGGTTTATCTTCAACAATTCGGAATGAAAAGTCATGTAATCAATCGAAAAGTGAAATTATCACCAGTTATTCAGTGAATTATACATCTAACATAACGATCTGTACCAATTGCAGATTACGAACATAAAATCGCATAACAAAAGCGAGTACGTATCGTAAGGAATTCGATATACCTGATGAGTGATTAGTGATGAAATCAGCACAGAGTTTGTTGCAACCAGTTGTTCATGAATCTGGATTAGCTCCCTCTGTTATCCTTTCGTCCTGATTAATAACTCAAAAATTGAGCATCCGGCAGCATGATAACGGATATTCCTCTTTACCCAATGCTGCCAGTTTTATAACCGTGCACGAATGATCCTTCAACTTTGTGTTATATGATTTTGGTGTTGAAATTTGTCACTATTTTACTATGATTGTGTTGGGTCGGGTATGGGATCGGTTTTAGTAATTTTTAATCCAGATCATAAAAGTGTATCTCGATCTTAAACTCACCCTAAAACCAACTTTAAGGGGGTGTTTAAGATTGCTTATTAAATTTGTAAGTAATTATTAACTTTTATAAGTTAAAAGATGTTTGGGGAAGAAGACTTTTATTACTCTTTTAAAAGAGTTTTTAAAAAGTAGGAGGGAACTTACTTCTCAAAACTCCTTATAATTTTTTTTATAAAAGCCAATAAGAAAATTAAAATAAACAATCCCAAACATGCCCTAAATATAAAATACTCAACCATATTTTTAATAGTTTTTATATTTTATAGTTTTAAGTTTTAATGACTCCAAGAAACCATTTATTGTGTTTTTTAACATTAAATATTAATATTTATGGTTTCGCTGCGTGTAAACAAGTATGTGATCAGTTTCAGGTAATCGGATGAGCGTCTCAACCATAAAACTTATATATGGGGCTATTGGTATGGGAGTTTGTTCTAACGGGTCTATACAATCATGGCACACAATCATATAATACCTAAAATAAGTGTTCCGGTTATGCTCATCATGTATTCATTTGTGTGTGCATCTACCATTTTCTTACTATCGAGACACTCTTTCACTCTATTTGCCACCTGAAAATCTCCAATTCAAGTAAAAGGATCTTAGTTTTAATATCTAACTAGGAATTTGACCAGCCGCACGTTGCGGCGGCGTCGAAACATAATGTATCGTGAATTCACACGCAACGTGGTGGAAAACGGACTTTAAACGCTTAAGGCGTTTACAAAAGAAACATGGTTAGACACATAAGGATAACATATAATGTTATGGCTACTTATTTAACCCAGGAAAAAAATGTAAAAAAACAGAAGTTTTTTTTGCGTTGACACTAACGTACTTACATACATAAAAATAACGTACGAATTTGAGGCGTGTAGGTTTCGGAGATTGAACCATATACATAAAAGTTTATTAGAAATAAAAAATGAGAGGAAAAAAAAGGTATTTGCAGGTTTAGAACCCCAGACCTAAACCATTTAAAAGATACTATAGAACACTGGACCAACACCAATATTTGTTTAATATTTACTTTAAGAAATATAAAACAATTAAAAAAGGTTTTAAAAATGATAAAAAAAAGAAAAATTTTGTGCGTTCCAAGGTTAGAACTCACGACCTAACTCGATTTTAAAGAGCTGTTGTATTTAACAGTCCAAAAAAAAGGGGTGTTCTCATTGGCCACCGACCTTAGTATTTAAGGTTTAAGTAATTTATGATTTTGATACCAACCTGTCACACCTAATTCTTATTATTTTCAGAACCTTTAGGGGAAACCAAATCTAAAACAAAACAAACTAAGAATTCTCTAAAACCTTCCACATGAAGTTTTGTGGGCATCTGCCCATGTTTATCATTTGTCTATCTATTTTATGGTTTGATCATCCATGACTTTACATTTATTTATGACCTACTTTGGGCTTTGTATTATTGATTTAATGCCATTTACGTTAAATCTACTAGCTTGCAAACACAATTCAAGTTACAAGGCATGATAACTTTTTCTTGGAGTTATTGTCTAAAATAGTGTTGTTGTAAAAAATATTTACCAATCTAGTATTGTTTGGAAAATATTTACCTTTTCTTGTAAAAATCATCTTACAAAAACATTTAAACATGCATCTTAGTTTAGGAAATCACGTGACATATAAAAGCCATGAGTGAAAACCCTAATAGTAAAAATGACAATATTACCCTTTAATATTATGCTCTAACACTGAAGTTCCCAAACCATAATATATATCCACAGGTTCTAAGGTATCTTACATCATCAACACGGGCTTTTCATGTCATCTATAGGTCGTAACATTAAGAAGGGGATATTACGAAATTAGTATGGTATTCCTTAATCATTTAGCGTAATAAATTCTTTTCTTTCATGAATACCATAGGGTTAAAACTTTATAAAAGCTTACAACTTTAAAATATCACTCTTTAGTATTTATATAGATCTATTATCTCTTAAAAATAAATAAATACTCTAATTACCTCTAAGGGATGAGTTCACTAGAAAACTCATTTTCATGAGAAAACAAAAAAACTCTTACCGCATATGTGTAGTACCCCCCACCCCACCCCCACCCAAAAACCTAAACCCCCCACCCCACCCCCACCTAAAAACCTAAACCCCCCACCCCACCCCCACCCAAAAACCTAAACCCCCCCACCCCACCCCCACCCCCACCCAAAAACCTAAACCCCCCCACTCCACCCCCACCCAAAAACCTAAACCCCCCCCATCCCACCCTCACCCAAAAACCTAACCCCCCCACCCAAAAACCTAAACCCACCCCACCCCCACCCCACAAAAAAAAACCTAAACCCCCCACCCAACCCCCCCCACCCAAAAAAAAAAAAAACCTAAACCCCCCCCCCCCAAAAAAAAAAAAAAAAAACCTAAACCCCCCCACCCAACCCTATCCTTCCAAAAACTAAACCAAAAAGCCTAACCCACCCCACCCAAAAACCTAACCCCACCCCACCTACCCCCTCACCGACCCCCCAAAAGCCTAAACCCCCCACCCCACCCCTCTAAAAACCTAACTTAAAAGCTAAACTAAACCCAAAAAACTAAACTCAAAAGTTAAACACACTACTTTTCGAGATTTTTTTTTTAATTTTTTTTTAACGAGGACGACGTGGGAAACAAGGTCTCCGGAACAGTTTTTTAATTTTTGATTTATTTTTTGAGTTATGATTTTTTTTTTATTTTTTTTACCTTAAATAAGTAGTTTTTTTTGTTTTCTCTTTAACATTGAGTTTTCTTATGATTATTCCCCTTATCTCTAATGCCATTAACGTTAAAATTTAAGTTTCATGACAGAATCTTTAATGTTGATTCTTTTCATTTATCGCGATTCTTTATTATGTATCGAAAGTAACAGTAAAACTTTTAAGAAATATATGCTTCATTGTTGTAGGCGATCACGACTAACTTTTTGCTGTTTTAATCGAAAGTTTGCTTGAGTCATTTGGTTTAGTAGATTGATTATAATTTTAGTTTAGTTTTGACTATAAGTGTTTGTTTGGGTCCATTTTCAGGCTTCATTGCAGTGATGAAGGTAAACAAGAAATGCAACCCAAAACCGCTAGAATTGAGGCGGACGACTTTGATTCAACGGTGGTTCCGTTGGTGGTGAACTTGTGAAGGAGAAGTGGTGAAGGACGGTAGTTTTGATGAGGAAGGAGGCAGGTATCGATTCATTTAGGTGATTGAAATTTACTTAAAGACCTAAAAGAAATCCAAATAAGTTTCTATATATGAGCTAGGAGGTGTAGAATGCACGCTCGTTTGAAACTAATTTGATTTCCGGCTTCAGTGAACGAGGGTCAAGGGGCGACGCCCCTTCGGCGTTTGGGTCGTAACAAACTGATTAATTAGCAGTAACTGAGCAATCAATAAGAACTTGTGTTAGTGTTGATGCCCATCTATCATTAGTAACCAAGTTTGTGATGACTGGAGAACGATAGAAACTATTGATAACTCACTACCCTAATTAATCACCAAATTGATACACTATATCATGAACTTTTGTGTTGTTTCAACAAAACCTTGTGATGGTTTGTTGCCTACAAAACACAGACTTTGGTACGTTTTCTTAACATGAATTACATACTGGTTCTTGATTTTTTGAATTATGTGATTGAGATTTTGAGTAATATATCGAAATTTTTTAATCTGAAAATGATAACATGATTCAGAAAGATTATATATGAAACTTCATATTTTAGGCTCGAAATCGGGCTCGGGCTCGTTCGAGCTTTTTACTGATCGATCTCGAGTAGCTCTCGAGCCGGCTTGATTCGTTTACACCCCTACTCATCATAGATACATTCATGAAAATGGTCAAGTGCACGGATACCCGAGAAATAATTATTTATAGTAGCTCGTTACTCGTATAGGTTACTAGGTCTAAATGTTGTAACTTTAATCATTTTTTACTATTTTTTTAATTGGCATTAACCAGCCATTTAGCTGAAGGGTGAAAAAAAAGTTGGTCATATAACGTACCAAATCACAACTATTAGTAATCAGGTTTGTAACAAGACAAAAAATGTGATAAGAACAAAACCACTATAAAAATATATAAGGATTAAGCATGTCAAGAATTGTAAATCTGGTAATATTATTATGAATCAAAAATGAAGATTAACAACTAGTTGAATAAAAACATTTCTCAGAAACAACAGAACAAAACTAGAAATATGAAAACCAAGAATAGGATCATCGATAAGACGAGCCTTGAATATCATAACTGATAATCAATAAGACCAACTTCGTCAATCTGTTTTGAAGCCCTAGAATCAGACGGATATCATTGAGAGAAAAATATCATATGAGAGAGAGAGTTTGTGTCGATTCGTTTTCTCTCTCTTGAACACCTCTTTTATCAATAGGTACAGTGACGGATCCAAGATTTTTACTCAACGGGTGCACAAAAATACCGATAAAAATAAAACTCCATTAAAATTTTAAACAAAGATAAGAACAGAGATCTACAAGGATAGGGACGATGTCGAGCTTATATTGAAACTCATTTTATATATGAGCTCGAGTCTGGGCTTGAAAACTACTCAGGACTAGTCAAGCTCAGCTCGATTCATTTATACCCCTATACGTGATTAAACCAACACTATATAAAATTATAAATAACCAAAGCTATCAAATAATTTTCTTTATATTTTAAATAAAATTAATAGTAAATAACGTCTTTTGAAATTTCACATTTTAATAAAAAGATTAACGAGGATAAAATCAATAAAAATCTACGTATTATTGCTAGTGTGAAAGTGGAGAGTTATGTCTATGAAAAAGATAAAACAATTATATATTATACTTTTAATTTTTAATAAAAATCATACTTTCTCAATAAAAATACTTTTAATTTTTAATAAAAATCTTACTTTCTCAATAAAAATCTACGTATTCATCCGTAGACATTCGTTAAATATATTATACTTTTAATTTTAAAAAAGAAATAAAGTTTGAAATGACTTGAAATGAAAAGTCAAAATTTGATTTTAAAAAAGTAATAAAAGTTTGAAATGACTTGAAATGAAAAGTCAAAATTTGCAGCTTTTAGTAGTTGAAAAGAAATGAAAAGTAATAAATAATAACCAATAAGTAAAATTGAATTAAAAGGGCATTAACTGTAGTATAATCTAAAAAGCATATTGTCTTCTCCGGTTGCCGCTGCAACTGCTGCACTAGCCGGTAAAATTTTCATATAAGTATTTTTTTTAATTTTCTTCTTTTATTTTCGTTTCAACTACTCTTGGGTGCTTTTTAAGAGGCTTTTGACAAAACATACGGGTGCCCAAAAATTTTATAAGTCAATTTTATACTAAAAACGTTTTCATGATCTCCTTTTGTAATAAAAGCATGACAAAAAAACATTTACTTTATGATTAATAAGACAATACTATGTTAGTTTCAATGCAATCTTTAAAAGAAATTTACCTTCTTTAAATGAGCGTTGTATCACATGAATTGCTGGGCAAATCTCCCTTGGCGGTAGAAATGAAAATCCTACTGCCGAAGGATTATCGCCCAGTAATACACTTATACATCAGGAAACATTTTGATTCGTTGGTAGTTTATAAGATGAGCGTTTCTTTGAAAACTATTTATAGACCAAGATATCAATGGAAAATTTCTTATGCATATAGAATATTCTTCACATATTTCTCAATGTACAACATTTTTCGAATATTGCACGTAAAAGATTGATGACAACATTGGCAAACATGAGATGCATGAAGACTAGCTTTAAGACCAAAATTTGACCGACCTTTTGCTCTTCAAAGAGACAACTAAACATAAGGGTAAGATGGACATCGATACTAAATTGCCTTGTCTCAAGAAATATATCAAATAAAAATGAGAAATGAATAAAATAAAATGGGATATAAAGCATATATTCTTACACTTTAAAGGGTGTCAATGTGTCATAACGATGAGGAAATTGGAGAAAGTGTTTTCATTATAGCTTCATGTAAAAAAGAGTATTTATATTCTATTTTTATTTTTTTCCTTGGGTAACATTCCAAATTTACAAGGCAACAGAGTGAATAGTAATGTACAGTTGATTCAAGCTGCGGAATACACCTGATTTTTGCGTAGGCTAAAGTCACATTATGGTGACTTTCAATAGGTGACGGTGAATTGCCAAGCTAGCCACACGTATAGGTTCCCTCCATACCTTTTCCACCTAACGCTTCGTTCTCTTTACCTCGCTACCAAATACAGCCACAAAAATCATATTCTTCATTGATGCAGGAACAGAAACAATCAAATGGCTCAAGAAACAATGATTCAATCAAAATCTTAAATCGAACCGAATGTTTCAAGAAACCTCAAAGGTGTCTTTACAATAATCAAAACTCAAAACTTAAAACTAAATAACCTTTAACCCTAACTTATACTAAACAAATATCTTAGTAAACAAGAAACATAAAATTAGGAAACTTGAATTTTAAACAAATAATAAAAGATATCAAAATCTGATTTCATATAAGGAAATAATTATGTATCATACTCCCTGTTTTCGAAAAAACTCGTCCTCGAGTTTTGCTTTTGGATCAAACCCGCCTGGATCAAAAGGAACATCCACCCGCTTTTCTTTGACCGTTACTAAGACCCGCTTAGCTATTTCACTTGCAAGACTTGGGTCTACACTATCTTCTTTATTGATGAAGATTTCCTTAACCAAAATATATCCTACTTTTTTAAACAAATCTACAATTTGAAAAATATAATCATGACCCATTATTCTACCAGCTTGGATTTTGGAATATGTTAGTTTCTCAAAAAAATGTGATTTAATTTCCAAAAGATTAACTTGACTATCAAACTTAGAACCGTTTTCACGGTCCAAATTCCGGGCATATGTAGCCACCGTACCATCATCTTGAACCATCATGGCCACCTTTAAATCTACAACAAACATACCCAACGAACCCATTGAATTTTCACTCTCGTTGTCAGCCTTTTCTTCTTCTTCTTCTTGACTGACTACTCGATTTAGAACCTTCTGCACAAACAAATATTCTTCTTCATCGAAATCAATCCCGTCTTCATCGAATATGGGTTTGTCTTCCGATAAGCACTCCTAAACAGATTCATTATCATAGATCGGTTCGAGGAACCGAGGGTGGGGGTGGCCGAAAGGATGCTCCTCTTCCTTGTTCACATCATCTCGGACGACGTTCTCGATTCGGTTTCCTTAATGCGTCTCTCACGTTGTAACTCAAGATCTCGGACTCGTTGGCGAAGCCGTTTGATCTGTAGTTGTATTTCAAGACCTTGGACTCGTTGTCGGAGCCGTTTCATCTTAAGATCCCGTGGGTCGGGATAGACTTCATCGCTGCCTCGGTCGGCGGTTCTGCGAGTAGGGCGTCGATCATCTCCACGGGCAGCCATTTGATAACCAAAAGCTCTAATACCAAATGATGCAGGAACAGAAGCAATCAAATGGCTCAAAAACAATTATTCAATCAAAAGCTTAAATCGAACCGAATGGTTCAAGAAATCTCAAAGGTGTCTTTACAATAATCAAAACTCAAAACTGAAAATTAAATAACAACCCTAACTTATACTAAACAAATATCTTAGTAAACAAGAAACACAAAAATTAGGAAACTTGAATTTAAAAAAAAAATAATAAAAGATATTAAAATCTGATTTGGAATAAGGAGATAATTCTGTATCACTCATTCTCGGATCCTCTTTTTCTCCGCCTCTTGAAGGTGATGGTGGTTATTAATTTTGAATTTTAAAATATACATACATGTAAAATCGATCATTTTCAGTAACAAGTACGGATTGGTTTGAGGTGAAAAGCATCTAAAAAGGTTGAGATCTTTAGCAAGGTTCGATGGTCCCTAAGAAGAATTGTATATTGGCGTATCCAATCCAACACTAAAGCCCACATTTATTTGTGATGAATTATTTTTGTATGTATTTAATTTACAATAATTCATGGACTAAATTACATAAAATAACCTTTAGGTATATACCAAATTATATTCGCAGACCTTTATCTTCACTAATTACACTAGACACCCTTTATCTATATGGTTTGTATCAAGTTATAACCTTTAGACTAACCGACGTTATATTTTTCAGTTAAATGACATGTAAATGACTAATTTACCCTTCATTCTTATACTAGGTTAAAACTCATGTATTACATGGGTTGAATAAATATAGTTTGTTATAAAACGTCAGTTCCTATGTAATTTATAAATTCTAAAAATGTTATATAGTTATTTTTTTAAAAATGTTTTATAGAAAAGAATGAAGAAATGTTCAAATTATAAAAATGTTTTATGAATAAACCTATTTTTTTAAAATAAAAAATATTTTATAAAAGTAATTTTAAAAATCATTATTATTTAATAGGAAACAAAAACTACAAAAAAATAAAAATTTTGAATAATTAATAAGAGAGAGAGAGACGGAGACAAAAATTATAAAAAACATTAAAAAACTTGTATAATTAATAGGAGAGAGAGGCGGAGAAAAAATGTTAAGGATGAAAATGTGAGTGACAAGTGTCCCCTCAAAACTTTTATTTATCATATAGTATAGATTAATCAATACTATATAATAAATAAAGGTTTTATTATGTCACATGTCGTCTCCACATTAAATCTCAACATTTTTTCCCGCCTCTCTCTCCTATTAAATGCATCATTATCTTTTAATAATAATGAATTTTTAAAGAAAATACTATGTATATTAATAAAACACATTTATTTTAAATTATTTCTTATTATAAGAAAATTTAAAATCTAATTATATAACTTTTATTTTCAATCATATAATAAATGAAAGTCAAATTACATTAAATATTAATTAAGGTATTTTTGAAACTCAATTATATATTAACTTTTATATATTTTGATTTTTGTTTTCTATTTTTAGTATATATGTAATACGTTTTTACACCTGTAAATATATACATAAAGATTTAAGAAATTTATATATTGATATTATTCACCTCGTGTGTATTACACGGGTTGTAAGCTAGTAAATTAATATATATATATATATATATATGGGACGGTTATCATACAAAGAGCCTAAATCGTACGAAGCGTACGAATGGCCTCAAACCGTCCGATTAATATGATTTAAGGTTGGGGATAACGTGGTGGCATAAATGTAATTACTTTGAAAAAATAACACGTTGTCCATATAAAAAAGGGCATAAATGTCAATTTTTTTAAAAATAATCACACTTCATGCATGCTTTTTTTACGTAATCACGTTTTTACGTAACTTTTTTTACGTAATAACGTTTTACGTAATCACGTTTTTTCATAAAAAAATTTACCGTAATCACGTTTTCTGTGATTGCAACTAATTTTAAACATGAATAATGCTAATCAATACTAATGTTTTCAATCTTATCTTCTTGCTTTTAAGTCAAATTATCGGTAAAAACTTTAATCAAAGTTTCTATCGAATGTGTGTGGATCTGGAAACGAAAACGGATAGGAACAAACAAACAAAACTAACTAAAAAATCTAACCTCTGTTAGTATAAATGTTATAATTTGATACAAACCATTTAAATAAATGATGTCTAGAGTAATTAGTGAAGATAAAGATCTGCAGGTATAATTTAGTATATAGTTAAAGGTTGATTTTTATAATTTAGTCTTTATAATTTTAAAACCAAATCATAATTATTTTAATATATTATGCTATGCTTGTCATTTTTTGTGAATTTTAATCAGATTTTTCTAGTTCATTTAATATATTGTATTTAAGGGATTTTTTATTAATTCAATTTTTACGATTTTAATAACTTTTATTTAAAAACTTTTATTTCTGCTAATACAATATGTGATAGAACATCGGTGATTGGTACCGAAAATACTAGTATCGAATTTAAAAAAAAATGGATTCCGAATCTATCCGTACAACACAGGTACCGGAATTTAGTACCAAATGCTCATCCCTAGATGTCACAAGAATAATCAATATAATTCTATATATGTAATGAATACACTAAAAAAAATAGTCGTAAAATATTTACATGTTTCATCTTTTTATCATGTAAGAGTGAATAAACTATTTATTGTCACATATATTATATCACACGTCATTTTTATTATAGACTTAAGATTTATATAATATTAGATTCATATTATCTAATAAATATAACCTAACATGTAAGACAATAAAAAATGAAAATAATCATATTTACAAACACTATATATACTCAAACATTGTTTGGAGTGAAACAATTGCTTGATTAATAATTATAAGAAATCATTTGACTCAAATGACTCATAATAAGTTGTGGGGCAACTAATGATATATCATTTGTTACATGTCTATTTCTTCTAATTATATATTTTTAATAACAACATTTTACTTTTAAAATGCCATATAAACCTACATTTACAATATTTGAACTCACACAACTTTTATGTGTGACAATTACCAATGTCATTAAACCACAAGAGAAAGTATAGTTAATTACATGAATGATATCAATGATGTGTCCAAATTACAAGTTTCATCGTTAACTCTGTAAAACTACCCTAGTGATCCAACATACTTAACATTTTCAAAAGTTTAATACAACAAAACAACATTTAAAAGTTATTCACATACAATAATCAATATTATATATATTTAAGAGTTAATACCAAAAAAAACTACATATTTCACATTTAATGTGAAAAAAGTAACAACTTAAATTTGATATTCATGAACTTCATGTACTAATGAGATCAACGGTAGACATCGATTACTCACAAAGTCATTAAATAAGTGGAGGCAAGGTAAATCATTTTTTTTATTAACGTAGTAGACATCATTAGTCTCTTTTGTTGAGCATTAATTCGTCAGTTTTTTTTTATAGTTTTATATGCATACTTATATTTTTTTTGAAAGGCAAATTCTTTATTCCTATGAAAGTGGACTTGAACCTATGACTTCTTTAATTCTTTCTAAATGATTTTCCTCTATCAATGGGCCACCAACCTCATTCACCGTATGCATACTTATATGATAACAAATTATCTATTTCAACAGTTTTATTGATTTACTATGTCACTTAATTGAGTATTAACCCGTTTAAGGCTAACATGTCATTATTTTAATTTTTTTTAATAATCGCATGTATTTTACACAAATTTTGAGACATTACTTTAACACTATTTTGATATTAAGGGTGGAGGGGGCACCCTCGTCGTCGACGTGCGGCTTTCAATGGGTTCAACGGCCCCACCCCCCCCCCTCACGGCCCTAGCATGTGGCTTCAAGGGTCTTTCGATAGGGATGAGCTTTCGGTTCGAACCGGGCCGGAACCACGAACCGTTTGAATGGAAATATGCTAACCAAGGACCGGACCGTATATAAACGGTTCGGACCGGAACCGTTTAATTATTGGACCAAACCGATTAAGATAAAGTTCCACTTTCATTATACCAAATTATGTTTCCTGCAAAATAAAGTTCCAATCCAACTCCACAAAACAAAAAACAAATCCAAAATACTCCACAAACGGTTCTAACGAGTCCGAACCGGAACCGTCGGGTTATTAACCGAACTGAACTGCGAACCGATTTAATGACCATATGAAGAACCAAGGATCTGACCTATTTAGTATTTCGGACGGTTCCGGTTCCAATTGGTCCGGTTCTAACGGGTTCGAACCGCGAACTGTTCACCCCTAACTTTCGATCACGACTTTGGAACGGCGCGTGAGACATGAATGTTTGTGACCGTCAGAGAGATGGTGGATGTGGGGCATCATGGCTTGGTTGCCGCCACCTCCGTGGCTTCGTGAGGTTTCAAATGACGTGTTACACTCTCATTAGAGGGTGTGGGGCTTCATGGAGCTTCAAGGCTTGGGTACCCCCTCCACCTTAAGAAAAACTCTTTTGTGTTTGCTATGCAGGAATGACAGACGAAAGGGAATGAACCATTGTTAGAGAATAAAAAGACGGTGTTTGGTTGATTAATAGAATGCAATCACATACTACACAAGGACTCCCATTCCATATAAACATATCAAAACCGTTCATTTGCCCCTTCCTTTTTTATTTCATTCCCTCTTTCACCCTACTTTCTCAAAACCACCACTTGCTCGCTGCCGCTGCCGCCGCCACCACCATTACCATTTGCTTTATTTTGGTGAATCTATTTTTATTTTGAGGCAGGGGTTTTTTAGTCATTTGTGTTTCATTCCTTCAACCTTTCCTACGTAACAAACAACACAAGGTAATGATTCGTTTCAATCTCATATGTAATATCCAAGATTTTTCTGACGAAATTTCTTTTCTAAATCTGTTATAAATACAAATATTTAGAACCTATATTTATCTAATTTATATGCTTTTATATATATATATATATATATATATATATATATATAATTGAGACTTATTTTAACATACATATATATATATATGTATCTTATGGATAAAAGGTATTAAATTCTTAAAACATTATAGATTTATAATTATATAAATAATATGATTTATAAACTTACTTCTAATACTTAAACATGTAGACTAAAAATCCTATAAATTATTTTATAAAATTATAAGATAATAAATGTCACACCCCGCCAAGGCGGAAACGCGAGGTGTCACACATTCAGTTCATAGCACAAGGTATAAAGACATTTACTAAGGCATCACAAACTTTATTAATTTCATAATTGATTGTTCAACACTTGTTAAAATAAATAAACAAAATCCCAACAAAAACATTGCAAAAATTTCTTTAACTAGGTCCATAAGCAATCCTACATGATCCTCTCTCTCTTAGTTATTATTTCCTGAAACATGTAAGAAAATGAGTCAACATAAAGTTGGTGAGAGACGTAGGTTTTATAAGTTATAAAGATAAATTGTCATAAAAGATATAAACAAATTCAAAACAAGTTTAAACAAATGTGCAAGCATATTAACACAAACGTTTTGCAATCAACCCTAAATGTTATATGTTATCAGCATCCACAATCCACGATTGTGCCGTAAAAATGTTATATGCATCCACAATCCCAAAGATTGTGCCGTTGTTATATCGGTTTCCCCCATATGATCATACTAGTACTTCCTTAGGCTTGAAAACAAGTTAATGATCGCAATAATGTTATAGTGTTCAAATATCAAGCACATAATTGAAATTACTTGTTTGAAAAGGTTTAAGTTATCAAGCCATAAAAATATACATGTTTCACCCCAAAAGTTAAAAAGGAAAAGGGGCTATGTTCTCACCTTGCAGCAGGTGGGTAGATCTTGATTACTGAAGTAACTTGCTTTAGGAGATGCTTTAAGAATTTCCTAAGTAAGTTTGAGTTTAAGTTAGTTTATAGAATTGTGGAAAGATGAGGGGTTGTTTTGTAAATAGAGGAAAGTAGTTGTCGTATACTAGAGTGGTTATCGTACTAGAGTAGTACCTCCAACAGCAAAGTTCTCAGGAAAGAGTTGGCCGGATCAGAACCCCGTCTTTCCTAGCCAGAACCTTACTGTTTGTCAGATAACTACATACCAGTTTGAATGTTACTCTATTCGTATACTTTAACCGAGTTTAGGACGTGTCTGGTAAGTTTGGAAAAGATAAGGGTTAAAGTGAAAATGTGCATTTAATAAAGATTGAAAGTTGAATAATAGAGGGTTTTAATAGGAAATTACAGAGTTAAAATATAAACATAATTCTAAAAGTAAAAAGAAATTAAGAAAAATATAGTTTGTTAATAAAACGTTTGAACAAGTTTTAAAGGGATTATAAAATATATTTTATAACCCTTGCGTTTTAAATAAGAATACTAAATCTTTAAATAGTGCTTAATAATATATAGTTTCTCGTTTAAATAACATTATTAATTTTAAGTAAAACAAAGCTTTGAACGGTTTTTCACAAAATCTTGATAAAAATGAAAAGTATATAAAATCCTTTATGCTATTTAAAAGAAAATACACAATTTATTTAATTATAAGAAAAAACCATTTATTTATTTTTTTATAAGACAATATACACAAGTTATGAAAATTCTAAAGAAAAGAATTTGGTTTAACAACATTTATTTGTTTAAAAGACATATTAATGATCTATATTTGTGTATTTGTGTGTGTAAATGTTTAAGACAACAAAACAAAAAAGAGAGGAAAGAAAAAGCCACCACAGGGCTTGAACACGCGACCATAGGGCTGTGTTGTTTGTGTGTGCAACTTAACCATCAGACCAAAGGACTATTTGATTAACATTTCAGAAGAGAAAATATTAGAACAAGTTTCAGCCTTCATCCCCTTCCCAAAACCATAAACAGACGTGAACCACACAACACAAATCCTAACCCTAAAATCGATTTTTGAGGAGGAAAGTAGTAGGAAAGCATGCGATTATCATGAAACTCGTTACCTGGAGTTGGAAATCACACAGGAAACTCAAGTCGTCAATCGATTTCGCGTCGGGAATGGTGTGCTTGCGCCGATCGGGATAGGAGGAGAAAAAGAATGAATTTTTGTGTGGTAGTTTCGTTTTAGGAATCGACGTGGGTATTTATAGGGGTTTTAGCTCCAACATAGACGCATAATCAGTTGGATTTAGGACGAAAATCAGGGATTTGAGGCTTGGGTTATCCATGTTACGGGTTTTCAATTTTGAGCTTTCAAAATTTAAAATTTATAACAATTATTCCCGGATTCATCGTTCCTTTTGCTAGATAATGTTTAGAAACGAGTTTAGAGGGTTTAAGGCAATCGAATTTGATGAATTTTGAAGGATTTGAGACGATTTTGACTTTTGAAAAGTCAAAATTGTTCTTGTTGTTCAAAAATGAGAAAAAAAGGGAAGGGGTTCAAAAAGGTTCAAGGGATTTAGAGAGGGTTCAACATCAAAATGAGGGTTCATGGTCTATTTAATGAAATTCTTTTTGATAAAAGAAAATAATACAAAAAAAAGACATTTAAATTCATTTAACGTATAAAATTTATAACTTTTAAACTTTTATAAATATAACTAATCACTTTAATAATTTCCATCTTTGTTTAAAAATATTAATGTAATTACTTATTAAGAATTGAAATTAATTTGACATATTAAATAAAATGAGGCAAAACGAGACTCGTACATTACATCGAAATAAGATTACACGAAACAAGAATCATACAATTTTTAGAGATGTCACAGTCTCCCCTAGTTAAGCGAATTTCGTCCCGAAATTCCACTAGTAGAGTCTGTGCTAGCATGAAAAAGGTGGGGGTACTTAAGTTTCATCTGGTCTTCACGTTCCCAAGTGAACTCAGGGCCACGTTTAGAGTCCCAACGAACTTTCACGATAGGTATACGACTACGCTTGAGTTGCTTAATGTTACAGTCCATGATCTCAACGGGTTGTTCAATGAAGTTTAACTTGTCATCAATACGGACTTCGTCTAACAGAATATGGAGAGTGTCGTCAGCGAGACACTTCTTGAGGTTTGACACATGAAAAGTGTCATGCACATACTTATTTTTATAAATAAAGCCCAGGGACCAAAACTGTCATTAGGGAAACTTATTTTAAAACTTAAACTTAAATTTATACATAAATGGCAAAACCTAGAAACATCAGGGCCTGTTATGTAATTAATCCAAACTCGTAGAAAACAAACAGGTCTCGTGTTCGAGCCTTCCCAGTCCCGGTTTCCACCCTATTCTCCTCCGAAAACGCGAAAACGACCAAATGCAATGAACCTCGATCCCCCAGATGTGCATCCGACCCTAACCGAACACCATTCAATGCATGAACATCGTCCCAGACACGCGTGAAGCCGGAATTTAACCCATCGACCCATCCGTAATCTTCCCACCTAATCAAGCATTTAATGCTTGAATCCGCTATAAATATCGATGGTTAAACCTCAACGACACATCACTCGAACTCACTAAAACCTCAATTCCATCGTAGTACATCGGCATTGCCGGATTTGAAATCCACCGCCGCCGCCGACAAGACCAACTCGTTCTCGCTCGATTCTCCACCAAATCAAGTAATTCGAGTATCCATATGCGTCGTTTTTACCCAAGGATCGAAAGCTCTCTGTCAATTTACAATGACAGAGGCGAATTCGATACGTATTGGAGGATTGAAATTCTAGGGCTCATTCGGGGATTGGGGGTCGTTTGAAATGATGTTTAAAAATTTTGTTTTACGGATATAATCTCAGCGAGGCCCGTAGCCGGGTGGTTAAGGCAGTGTGTGTGTGTTGTGACCCGGGGCGGCGCGCGTTCGATCCGGCCGGCCCAGTTTTTCTGTCTTTATTTATTTTTTTTATGCTTATTAAATCAGATTTAATTCTTCTAATTATTTTTATAAAATCTGTAAAACCTTTGTAAACTTGAATCCAATTTTTATTTACACTTTTAAAGTCTGGAACTATTTTAATTTAATTAAACTTATAAAAATAAATCATTTAAAAATAGTTTTAAATGTTTAAAAACCATGAAAATACTCTTATACTTTATAAAACTTGTATTTTAAATAGGAAATAATTTGAAACTTTAATTTTCTAATTGTTTCCTGTCTTAAAACTTAAAGGAGTAAGTAAATAAATAAATTATATAAGTTTTATAATTACTATAAAAATAATTATAAACTTATAAAACTTTAAAGAAATTTAAAGTATAAACTTTATGAATCCTATTTTAATAATCTTATGGAAACTCGACATTTATTTAAACTTATAAACATTATTTATTACAAGGAAATTTACAAAATAAATGTTTAAGACTTGGAAACCTAAATGATCTATATTGGTTTATTCTTATAGATACCTATATATTTAGTTAATTACTAAATCATTGATAAATATTTATTCTTTAGATAATTATTTCTAACCGATAATAGATATTTAATCTTTCAATTACCTATTGCTACAATCTTATACTTAGAAAACTACTTGATTCATTATTTCCTAACATATGTAGCTAACAATTATAAAACTTTTTAATAAATATTTTAAACTATAAACTTATTAAACCTTGGTATCCAAGCCTTGTGTCATTCAAAACCTTTATTTAAAACTTTGATTTAAAACTTCGTAAACACAATCATTCCCGCCTCCCATTTGGAACCCTAGTCAATCTTGAAATCCTAGATTCTTGTCATAGACTTATAAGATCATACTTAAATCTTTAGACTTGCATACTTAGGCTTATCGTGAGAATATTCTCCCTCAAAGTCTTGCAAATATTTATCCGTGTCGGATACTCTTCATCAATCTAAGTGAGTATACTTAGCCCCTTTTTCTTTTCTATACTTTTGGGGTGAAACATGTTCAAAACTTTTAACTTATACAATTCTTGTACAACTATGACTAGATGTTTATTCTTATGTTAAACTTGAGACTTGTATGCTTAGATTAAACTTAAAACTAGCACATTCATTAACTTTGATCAAGCCTATAGTAACAATGATAGATCTATTGTATTTGACCAATCCACCTTGATTGATTGACCCCTTCGAGGGGGAGCCCTTGGTGATTGTTATTGAATTAAACTTTAAACTTCAGACTTATAAGGGTAACCTGCGGGTTATGCCTAAACTTGGTTGGAGGGTTGAAGTGCACAATGTTTAAGATACTTGTTTCTCATACTTACATTATAGAATGCATATATCATAGTGAATTGTAATTCTTTTCAAATCCTTGTTAAACTGTGTCAAAACCTTTGTATCTCACCAACTATTTTGTAGTTGACAGAATCTTTCACATGTTTCAGGTTCTACATCATGAGGCTTATTTGTGATCACCTAGGATGCTTTGGACCTAGACTACTTATAAATTAAACGTTGTATTTCTTGTTATGTTCCTTGTATTGAATATTAAATTATTATTTAATGAAATAACGAAAGTTTAATAGTCAACCTTGTGCTGTTGAACAACCGCGTCCGCCCCGACGTATAATCCGCCGTCGGTTGGGGTGTGACAGATTGGTATCAGAGCCTTGGTTATAGGGAATTAGGTTATTAGACACATGACCTAGAATATAACTTAGGAGACTCAAACATGAGTTATCTCGTGTCCTTTACTAGGAATTCTCTCCTCATCCTACTCTTAAATCTTATACGTGAATGCTTGGAGATTCTACGATTCTACTTACCTACGTACTAAAAGAGGCTACTACATCGAGGACACGTTCTTAGGCTTTAAGTCTAAGCCATCACTAAACTCTCGTCAAGAATATTTAAGTTCTAGATAATGTGTGAGAACTTGTGCGGACCGGAAGGGTGGATACCTGTATTCTGGGAAATTCTGTCAAGGAAAGCATTTCGTATAAATCCAAATCAACCGTTGGACCCGTATGCTTTCCTGGGAATTCTTGGGATGAGTATCCACTTATAGGAATGCATGACTTCTCTAAACATTAGTGAGCTTAGATCTCTCTTGATAAGTTAAAGTACTTACTTAGTGATATGCACTAAATGAGTACCATCTCAAATATCATACACTTCACAAATTCATGATTCAAAAACTTTCCTCTATAACCTTTATTCTATGATTCTTAAGTCTCGTCTTGCCACATGACAGCATGCTTACTCGTCATGACCTAAAGGAGTTACCTTCAAGAAGAAATTCTTACGAGACTATACTTAAAGACTATATACATAAACTTATATTTATACAGATACTACCCAATAAACTTCGTGATCGTTGTAATACAACCCTTAAAACTATGTACTACTCTACAAATTCTCCTATAAACTTCATTATTTTATGAACATAACACTTAAGAGGAAACCCTTGTGTTTCATCTTATTTTCATCACTCAACCAAACTACTCTAGATAACTCATCCAAACTTTTGCTACACTTTTATACATCTCAAGGTGTTCATACATCCTTAAACTTCATGATCCTTGTAATACTAGCACATTTAAAACCATGTATTACCCTATAAGTCCTTTTACAAACTTCATTATTTATAAACTTGGCACATAAGGGGAAACCTTGTGTCTCATTTCATTTTTTTTTCGTCACTCAAGCAAACTTCATTTTATGACTAACTCAAAACTTTGTTACACTTTTAATCTCAAAACCTTCATATGTCCTTAAAACTTACACATCACCGTCTCTTGTAAACAAAACTTAACGTCTTTTAAAATCTAAAGTACATTAACAAAGAAATTCGTAACCTAAGTAATTTCCTTGTAGAGGAAGAAGCCTACTATAGAACAAACAAGCTCCACGTTTAAGACGCTAAACCCATAATAAACCTCGACATAGTACCATAAACCCAAACATCGGCGACAACAACTGAGAGAAGTTGTAGGCCCATGAGGAAATTCTGGCTAGGGAAATAGGGTACTTAAGTGAGTCCTCGTGACCCACCCCTTCTTCCGGGAATTCTCTTCGTTAGCCCATCAACTTCAAGCCAAAAACCATTTTAAATAGTACTGTGATGACTCAGTATTATGAATAAAAATCTTTTTGAACACATTTAATCAATTTACATACAAATCTCTTCCTATTCTCTTCTCTTGCTAGGTAATGGACTCACACTCACACTCTTCGCCAGTGTACCGCCCAAGAGGAGAGTCCGACCGCGAAGAGAGCAGCGAGTCACCGGTGTACCAACCAAGCCCCTATCCTAATGCCAGGACAAGAGCTGAACTTAACACTAATTGGGCCAGAAACCCTAGGACATCACCACCGAGGAATCCTTATCAAGCACCTCATCTTCATCACCGGTTCTCATCACCACCAAGGGACCCGTATCTAGCACCTACCCCTACCCTAAGGGCTAGGCATGCCGGGGCACCTGCCGTGGCAATGGGAATCCCGATACCTAACATTCCTAGGTTCGTGGAAACCGCGGAATTTATGAGGCGAGAGATGGAGCATAGGGCTCGGCAAGACCTGTTAAACCAAAGGATCGACGACCTGGCCAATCAAATCTGGATCCAGGAAGAAAAGATCACGACTTTGGAGGAAGACAGGGAAATCCTCGAGCACCGTACCGAAACCACTAGAGCGGAGGCTAGGTTTGCCATCCGGGTAACCCTAGAAGTACTTGTAATAGTATTAATCTGTTTCTTAGTGGAGAGTTACCTAAGGCGTGCATGAAGCCTCTATTTTCCATAAAATTTCAACTTTTGTCATATGTAAGGGCTAGGAGCCCAATTTTGAAACATCTAATGAAAAGTTACTTTGAAAAATTTCATCTTGTCATCATTTACTAGTTTAACTTTCTTTTCATCATTACAAACTTAACACTTCTACCCAAACACTTTCTTCATGAGTAGCCCACGTTAGTACTTGAGATAATTAACAACGTTACCATAAACTATAAAAATCCTAAGTGACACATGTAACTAGAGAATAAATCTTGAACAAACCTCCTAATTCGTAAGCACTCTTTTAAAACAACTCGTCTTACGAACCACTGCCGTAATCAACTATATAGACTTCACACTTCTAAACTTGACCAACTTTTCGTTTGACAATCATACATACCTTTTCGTAAGTCTTACTTATACTATTTATCAATGTCCAACTCGTCATTTTTAAACATCTTAATTACACTCTATATAAAAGAAAACTATACCTGCTGTTATGAAACGAGATAAAATCATTTATAAACACACTATCATAAACCTTATCAAAACTTTTCCCGTTACCCTATGCTTGGAGACTTTCCTCATTCAACTCTTGTCACATAAAAGACTTACTATAAATCACAACGGAAACTAAAAGCTTAAATGCACGTTATTAAAAATATTAAACTTCGTATACACAACTATGAGGTCAGAAACTTTTGAGTCATGCAAAAACTTATACAAATACTCAAACCCGCATTCTTAAAACTAAACATGAACAAAGGATCATGTAAAGCTTAATATTGAAACTTGAAACTCAACTGACTTATCATATTTTCAAACTTATACTTGGATTCTTAGTCTTGAAAACTTTGTGTGTCCATCTTAACCAAACCCTATAAGACTTGATAAACGTGCATTCCATATATACGAGAAAACTTCACTCTTGATACTAGACACTAGCATGAAGAAGGACATTACTCTCTTTAGCAGAGTACATCCCCTGACTCCTATCTAAACCAAACATCGGGATCCGTAAATCTTCTGGACAACTCGAATCTTCTGTGAGAAAGCGTATAACGGTTAATCCTGTTCCAAACGCTGTCCCACACCTCTCTTAAATACTAGAGTATTTAGATAACCGCTTTATACTCAAAACGTAATCGTATACTTCTATACACTGAAGCTAAACTAAAAGACTTTGAACACAATTCTATGTTTGACGTATTCTTGTTCAAACACAATTTAAACTATTCTATGTTTGACGTATTCTTGTTCAAACACAATTTAAGCTATTCTATGTTTAACGTATTCCTGTTCAGACACAATTCTATGTTTAACGCATTCTTGTTCAAACACAATTCTATGTTTAACGCATTCTTGTTCAAACGCAATTCTATGTTTGACATATTCTTGATCAAACACAATTTAAACTATTCTATGTTTGACGTATTCTTGTTCAAACATGATGAACGTATGAGACTTTAAACTACCTCATGTTTGACGTATGCTTGTTTAAACATGATGAACGTATGAGACTTTAAACTACTCCATGTTTGACGTATTCTTGTTCAAACATGATGAACGTATGAGGCTTTAAACTACCCCATGTTTGACGTATTCTTGTTCAAACACAATTTAAACTACCCCATGTTTGACGTATGCTTGTTCAAACATGATGAACGTATGAGACTTTAAACTACTCCATGTTTGACGTATTCTTGTTCAAACATGATGAACATATGAGACTTTAAACTACCCCATGTTTGACGTATGCTTGTTCAAACATGATGAACGTATGAGACTTTAAACTACCCCATGTTTGACGTATGCTTGTTCAAACATGATGAACGTATAAGACTTTTAAACTAACCAAGGTTTGATGTATTCTTGATCAAACACGAGGAAAGTGTAAAGACTTTAAACTACTCGATGATTAAGGTATTCTTATTCAATCACGAGGAAACTTTGAAACTCTAAATCTTGTCACATTCTTTCTCTTTAATTATTGAATGACGTTTCTCTTTAAGGGACTCGTTAATTAATGATCACTCTTATGTGGAAACTCTAGTCGTGAGCTAAAAAAATTCTGGTACTCTTTCTTGATCCACACACAAACGGAAGGACCTATGCGGACTATGCGACGATTTGAATGCTTGCGGGTGCACACGTAAGTATAAAAATCAACGTATGGGAAGACATAGTGAACTCTGTCGTGTGCTATAATCTAAGACTTATCGAAAAAGGGTAGCCACGGAACTTGAAACTTAGGTACCGTAGCAATCCCTAGACGTATTAGTCTACAAACCCAAATCATTAAACTATCATCAAATCCATCCTGAGTGATGCGTCTCACTTTAAATCTTGAATGGAAGTTCATCCGTTATTCTCTCAAATGCATTTCTGAAACCAAATATTCATATATCTCAGTGAAACTATATGCTTCTTAAGGAAAACTCTTGGCAACCATGTACCTCGAAAACTTAGAAACTTGAGCGAAATCTTATCCTTACAACTCACTTAGAAACCTAAACGTAATCCCAAGTTTACTTGGGGACGTAAAGTATCCTCCTCATTATACGTGTGCGCATCATAGATTCAAATCCTAAACTAAGCCATTCTACCTTAATTTCGGGACGAAATTTCTTAAATTAGGAGAGACTGTAATATCCAAGATTTTCCCGACGAAATTTCTTTTCTAAATCCGTTATAAATACAAATATTTAGAACCTATATTTATATGCTTATATATATATATATATATAATTGAGACTTATTTTAAAATACATACAAACATATATATATATATATATATATATATATATGTATCTTATGGATAAAAGGTATTAAATTCTTAAAACATTATAGATTTATAATTATATAAATAATATGATTTATAAACTTACTTCTAATACTTAAACATGTAGACTAAAAATCCTATAAATTATTTTATAAAATTATAAGATAATAAAAGATGACAAAACTTATAAGACTTACTTGGTTTTTATAAAAATAAAACATACTTATTTTTATAAATAAAGCCCAGGGACCAAAACTGTCATTAGGGAAACTTATTTTAAAACTTAAACTTAAATTTATACATAAATGGCAAAACCTAGAAACATCAGGGGCATGTTCTGTAATTAATCCAAACTCGCAGAAACCAAACAGGTCTCGGGTTCGAGCCTTCCCAGTCCCGGTTTCCACCCTATTCTCCTCCGAAAACGCGAAAACGACCAAATGCAATGAACCTCGATCCCCCAGATGCACATGCGACCCCAACCGAACACCATTCAATGCGTGAACATCGTCCCAGACACGCGTGAAGCCGGAATTTAACCCATCGACCCATCCGTAATCTTCCCACCTAATCAAGCACTTAATGCTTGAATCCGCTATAAATATCGATGGTTAAACCTCAACGACACATCACTCGAACTCACTGAAACCTCAATTCCATCGTAGTACATCGGCATTGCCGGATTTGAAATCCACCACCGCCGACGACAAGACCAACTCGTTCTCACTCGATTCTCCACCAAATCAGGTAATTCGAGTATCCATATGCGTCGTTTTTACCCAAGGATCGAAAGCCCTCTGTCAATTTACAATGACAGAGGCGAATTCGATACGTATTGGAGGATTGAAATTCTAGGGCTCATTCGGGGATTGGGGGTCGTTTGAAATGATGTTTAAAAATTTTGTTTTTCGGATATAATCTCAGCGAGGCCCGTAGCCGGGTGGTTAAGGCAGTGTGTGTGTGTTGTGACCCGGGGCGGCGCGGGTTCGATCCGGCCGGCCCAGTTTTTCTGTCTTTATTTATTTTTTTTATGCTTATTAAATCAGATTTAATTCTTCTAATTATTTTTATAAAATCTGTAAAACCTTTGTAAACTTGAATCCAATTTTTATTTACACTTTTAAAGTCTGAAACTATTTTAATTTAATTAAACTTATAAAAATAAATTATTTAAAAATAGTTTTAAATGTTTAAAACCCATGAAAATACTCTTATACTTTATAAAACTTGTATTTTAAATAGGAAATAATTTGAAATTTTAATTTTCTAATTGTTTCCCGTCTTAAAACTTAAAGGAGTAAGTAAATAAATAAATTATATAAGTTTTATAATTACTAGAAAAATAATTATAAACTTATAAAACTTTAAAGAAATTTAAAGTATAAACTTTATGAATCCTATTTTAATAATCTTATGGAAACTCGACATTTATTTAAACTTATAAACATTATTTATTACAAGGAAATTTACAAAATAAATGTTTAAGACTTGGAAACCTAAATGATCTATATTGGTTTATTCTTATAGATACCTATATATTTAGTTAATTACTAAAGCATTGATAAATATTTATTCTTTAGATAATTATTTCTAACCGATAATAGATATTTAATCTTTCAATTACCTATTGCTACAATCTTATACTTAGAAAACTACTTGATTCATTATTTCCTAACATATGTAGCTAACAATTATAAAACTTTATAATAAATATTTTAAACTATAAACTTATTAAACCTTGGTATCCAAGCCTTGTGTCATTCAAAACCTTTATTTGAAACTTTGATTTAAAACTTCGTAAACACAATCATTCCCGCCTCCCATTTGGAACCCTAGTCAATCTTGAAATCCTAGATTCTTGTCATAGACTTATAAGATCATACTTAAATCTTTAGACTTGCATACTTAGGCTTATCGTGAGGATATTCTCCCTCAAAGTCTTGCAAATACTTATCCGTGTCGGATACTCTTCATCAATCCAAGTGAGTATACTTAGCCCCTTTTTCTTTTCTATACTTTTGGGGTGAAACATGTTCAAAACTTTAAACTTATACAATTCTTGTACAACTATGACTAGATGTTTATTCTTATGTTAAACTTGAGACTTGTATGCTTAGATTAAACTTAAAACTAGCACATTCATTAACTTTGATCAAGCCTATAGTAACAATGATAGATCTATTGTATTTGATCAATCCACCTTGATTGATTGACCCCTTCGGGGGGGAGCCATTGGTGATTGTTACTGAATTAAACTTTAAACTTGAGACTTATAAGGGTAACCTGCGGGTTATGCCTAAACTTGGTTGAAGGGTTGAAGTGCACAATGTTTAAGATACTTGTTTCTCATACTTACATTATAGAATGCATATATCATAGTGAATTGTAATTCTTTTCAAATCCTTGTTAAACTGTGTCAAAACCTTTGTATCTCACCAACTATTTTGTAGTTGACAGATTCTTTCACATGTTTCAGGTTCTACATCATGAGGCTTATTTGTGATCACCTAGGATGCTTTGGACCTAGACTACTTATAAATTAAACGTTGTATTTCTTGTTATGTTCCTTGTATTGAATCTTAAATTATTATTTAATGAAATATCGAAACTTTAATAGTCAACCTTGTGCTGTTGAACAACCGCGTCCGCCCCGACGTATAATCCGCCGTCGGTTGGGATGTGCCATCATAGGTTAACCAAACATGACAAAGTAATATTAATGATCTATTTCAATCCCCTATCTATTCCATTCCTCCATACTAAACAAACCATTATAAAATTATACCGCATAATATTAAAAGAGTTTGTTTAGTAATTATTGTAATTCGTTTTTATAATGAAACATGAGTTTCGCCTTGTAGTTACAGTCAATAAAAAAGAGAAGTTGTAATTCATAAAGAAAAAATTTCAGAATATGCTATTATACTAAAACTTAAACGGGAATGGGCCACCGATCACTTATCCTCCTCATTTTTGGTGAACTAGCAAAATTTATCCCTGATTTTATAAAATGTCACTTTAACTCCCTTAAGTTTTTAATTTTTCAAGTTTACCCCCCGTGATATATATAATATGATTTTCTTCAATAAGTTTCGGTCGTTAATTATTATTATTATTATTTATTTACGTTCAGGTAATAGTTTTGTTAAAAACAAAGTTGTATTCAAAATAAGGTATTTTTATGTGTCGTGGGTTATACCGACTGACGATAACGTGTTGGTACTGTGAAGAATGACACCAACACCAACTGAAAAACATTGGTACCGTTATATAACTGTCTTTTATCAATGTTTTGATCTCCACAATTGATTCATCATAACTTTATACGATTTTTCTATGTATTTAACCGCGTTTCTTTTATATACCCGTCACAGAGCACGAGACTGATTTTCTCATTTGATTAATTAGTCGGTTTCTATGATAATATATAGACATAACAGATAACACGCTAGTCTCATTGTTTGTTGTCATGTTGTGGCTCATTTATATATTTATTATTATTTCATTATTCATACATTTACACGTGTGACAAATACCTACAAAATACATCTCCCTTTCCATTTTTATGATTTCATCAAAGCTGGAAACAGCAAACTCCACAATTCTCTTATTTCCGATTCACCACCGCCCACCGCCACCACCACCGCCGCCGCCCACCGCCACCACCACTTTAAAAATTAACATCCAAAGATGACCGACAGGGTCTACCCTTCATCAAAACCCAAAACCACCACCAAAACCACCACCGCCTCCGCCACAACCACCACCCCAAACCGAAGACTCCCACCACCACCAAACAAATCCCAATTCCACACCCCCACCACCACCCGCCACCGCCACCCCCACCGCCTACCCCCCACCACCAACCACCGCAGCCGCCGCGGCTGCTTCTGCATATGCTGCTTCTGGTCAATCCTCATCATAACCCTCCTCCTCCTCCTCTCCGCCATCGCCGGCTGCATCCTCTACCTCCTCTACCACCCCCGCCGCCCAACATTCTCAATCGCCGCCCTCAAAATCTCCGAATTCAACCTCACCACCTCCCCCGCCGACGACACCACACACCTCACTTCCAAACTCAACCTCACAATCTCCACCAAAAACCCTAACAAAAAAATCACATTCTACTACGATTCAATATCAGTCACGTGCTTAGCACACGAAACCCTAATCGCAAAAGGATCCGTTCAAAACCCCTTCATTAGCAAGCCCAATAACATCACATTCATCCACTCATCGTTGCACGCTAACTCCCTGCTTCTAGAAACAGAAACCGTTAACAAGATGACGTCAGATCTGAAGAAGAAGAAATCGGGACTGCCGTTAAAACTACTGTTGGATACTGAAGCTCGAGTGGAAATTGAAACCCTAAGAAGCAAAAAAGTTGGAATTCGGATCGAATGTGAGGGGATTCATAGCTTGATTCCCAAGAATGGTGGTAAAAATTCATCGTCGCCGATGGCGGCTACCGTTTCCGGTGCTAAATGCAAGCTTGATCTTCGGATCAAGATCTGGAAATGGACTTTCTAAATTTGTTAAATTTTATAAATTAAATTTTTTTTTTTGAAGTTTTATTTCTGTATTATAATTTTTTATTTTATTTTATGAGGTTTTTCTTGATGTAATTGTGATATCTACAGAACCCAGAAGATGGATGCAGAAGAAGCCCATAACCTTTTTTTTCCTATTTTTCATGATCAAACTGCAAATGTGACCGTTATTTATTTTGTATACGTGTATTTATTTTTTACACCATAAATGAGTCACTTTTTCTTTGATTTATATTTTCAAAAGGGTGTTTCGGTCATTTCATTTTATACTTAGGGTATGTTTGGAATTATTTTTGAAACCTCCTTATTATTATTAGGAGCTTCTTATTTTTCAAAATAACTTCTTCAAAAGTTCTAAGAGGATTCCAAAAGTAATCTCAACACCCCTTAACAAAAGACGTTACAAAATTGAAAGAAAAAACCTAAACTTGTGACTTTAAACTCTTACTCTTTGTTTTTGAGTCAAACAAAGGAAAAAAAATGAATTAAAAAGAGAAAAGGAAAGGAAAGACGGATTTTATTTATTTTTCATTTTCTTTCGATTTGAAAGGAAAGTTGAGAATGGAGATTATTACAAATTTTCAACTTTTTTCTACTAAAAAAACTTAAAAACATAAATTTTTTAAGTTTCTTTCTTTATTTTATAAAAACTCAAGAACACAAATCTTTTTCAATTTATTTTTATTTCTCTTTTTTAAAATGACTCAAGAACACATTGTTAGTACCCACTTACTTTTAGCAAACAAAATGGACTATATGTGTAACATAATTAAATTACTTTCTATTTTAGTCCGTTTTAGTAATAGTGTGTATATTTTTTAAATACTCGTATCAACTAATATTGTTTGTATTTTTTTCTAACAACACATGTATCATGTTAGTTTTTGTTGATTACCTGAGTGAAAACTTTTAATTTCAAGACGAGATCACTTATCTTTGTTTTAGTTGATCGATTGAAGACTTTTGAGAGTCGAGTTTTTTTTTAAGATAACTTATTTTGTTAAATAATTAGAAAACTGTATAATGTATTTATACATAATATTTTGAGAGATTTATGAATCATATTCTAAACAAAAAGTTTTCATATACGCTATACTACAAATTGGTTGTGTATTAGTGGATTCTTCTGTGTCTTAATATTATGGGAGTTGTGGAAGGATAATTGTCAAAAACTAGTTGTAATGATTATGGTTTGATAAATTGACAAATAGTTAATATGATAAATGATAATTAAAACATGATGTTCGTTTTATTGAACACTTAATTTACCACTAAATAAACTTTAATTGTTTAGTTATATTATTAATATCGGTACAACGACACTTTTGTCGGTAGCATCACTTAAATGGCTAAGTTTTTGTTCTTTTCATTTTTGTAGATTAATGGTCCAGCTTGCATATTGTTCATCCCAGCTGGAGTGTATGTTGTCCCATGCAATATTGTCATATAAATCTATGTTCTAGATAAAATTGTGAAATATATCAATTATATAAAACATAAATAAATATGGTACTTTATTATCAATGGTAACTTAAGTATTAATAATAATAATATAAAAGTGCATGTAATTAGTGGATCTGTTATGTTATTTAAGGACATGATAATGTGACAATGAGTATCACTAAAATTACTCATCTAAACACACACATAGAGAGGGGGGGGGAGGAGGCATGTTGCACTTATTAATAGAGAGGGAGATATGGTAATGTATAGGAGGCATGTTGCACTTATTAATAGCCACTGGATAGTTATGAACAACAAACCATCGTTGTAAGCTATATTATAGTTTGAGATATGTTTTTCATATTCCATTCAACTCTAGTTGTATTATATGTTAGCAAATTGATTGAAGATGGATGCGTTGTAAAAATCCCGATTAATCCTCGCCTAGGCGCCGATTAATCGCTAGTCTTCACATCACCGATTAATTTTGGGCTAATCGGCCAACTAATCCCCGATCGGTCCAAGTTGGGAAAAATCGGGGCTAACCGGCCAAAAAACGGTGATTCCGACGATATTCGCCTAGGCGCCGATTAATCGCTAGTCTTCACATCACCGATTAATTTTGGGCTAATCGGCCAACTAATCCCCGATCGGTCCAAGTTGGGAAAAATCGGGGCTAACCGGCCAAAAAACGGTGATTCCGACGATATTCCGACGAGTTTCCGGCCAGATTCTAGATAGTTTTCCGTCCAAACCCTGAAATTTCCGGCGAAACCTTGGAACTGTCGGCCAAACCCTTCAAATTCCAGTCAAATGTGTGTACAAATACTTAAAACTAAACATTTTTATAAAAACTACATATAAAAATACGTGTTTATAGATATATATAATATTGAACAATTACGTATAAAACTCCAATCCGATTAATCCTAGTCCCTACCCCACCGTCTGACTAGCGCCTAACGATTTTTACAACCAGTATACGTATATGTAAAACATAATGTTACGTATACATAAATTGAAAACAAAAAATTACAATCACGTATACATAATACACAATACATAAAATGATTTTTTTGGTAAAATGTGTAATATTACATTGATGCGCTTAGAAGTAAATTTAAAAAATAAAAAAAATTGTAAATTATTTGATTGGCTCTTGGTGGCTTCCTCGTATAACTATGTGGTTTTCTTCTGATCCTTCCACTGCACACACGCACACATGCGCGCGCGCACACACTCACACACACGGGTTATATGTTGAATAAAATTATGCCCTGATATATTGACACGTGTATGTATATTTATAATAGATAATAGATTACGTATAACCTATGTAGTACAAGGATACATAATCTAGTATATACACACACACACACACATAGGGGAGAGTTCCAGAGAAAACCACAAGTTAGACGAAAACCGAGAAAACCACTAAAAAAACAATTTTAACCAATCATATAATAATATTTATTTTTTGTTTTATTTTATTTTTATTTATTTATAAGAGTACCAATGTAATATTAAACATTTTTATCAAAAAAACATTTTTACACATAGTGTTACGTATACGTAAACATAAAACAAAAAAATTATGGTTACGTATACGTAAATCAAAAAAATTGTTTTTGGATACGTATACGTAAATAAAAAAATTGTCTGAAATGATGTGATTTTCTCGGTTTTTGCCTAACTTGGTCGTTTTTTCTTGATCCCTCCCCTATATACATATACATACATATATGAGGTTACACTAGAAAAGAGAAACTTTAGAAAGTATAGGAAGCAATATTAGAGCAACACATGGCAGAGTTTAAAATTTAGGCGGAGGGGCATTTATGTCTTTTTGTAACTGGGCGATTTTTTGGAAACCCCACCCACCCAGTTAAGCATCTATCGATTTCCGCTATTTCAATGATATTGTTTCCAATTCACACGATTTTTTATTAGGGTTTAAATCATCTACCTTCATCGTTTTTGTTTCTGATTAGAGGTTTTGATGTCGAATTTCAATACTAAATAGATCTAAGCATGAAAAAAGTGCTATAGTTGATGTATAAGGTAATTTTGCATATAATTTTGGTTCGTTTGACACTTTCCACATGAAAAGTAGTTATTATTGATTATGGTTTAGTGTTGTAGGTTTTGAATTTGTATTTGGATGAATTGTTATGTATTCATTATGTTGTGTTAAATCGTTCATGTGAATGTTGAATTGATTAAGCTTAGTCTGAATATCATACCTAAATTGTTAGGTAAAAGTTAACAAACTAACAAGTATACCTGACCTAATACTGGATGTGTAAGGAGTAATAATCAGGGTTCCGGTGGGTAAGAGACCAGGTTTTGGACACGATTTTACAATCAACTTTGAAACTAAAATTACAAATACCCATAAGTCATCCTATTACCATCGTACTATATTGTCAGTTATTTAAGAGTGAAACCGATTGTGAGTTTATATATTAAAGACATTGTTTAAGTCTCCGTCAAATTAAAGTGATAATTGATAAAGCATAAAGTGATAATAACCTCCGACAAATTAAATCTGATTAACGTTTAACAACTACTACATTATTGAAATCGGTAGGTGCTATATACATTGCACATTTTGGTTGTCGGTAAACATATTATTTAGTATTTACCGATACTTTATCTCTTTTTTGTTTTGTCCTATCGTGACAAGCTCAATGCAAGTCGCCTGCTCTATGTCATCTGTTGTGTCTCAACGGTCAGCAAAGAGGTGGAGATGATGAACACACGTCACCTACTTAACTCGTCTGCACGTGAAAACAGTTTTACTTTGTAATTTATTAGTAAACATGTCGTCATGTTCTAACTTGGTTACTTTTATTTTATTAGATTTTTGATTAAATTGTCTAATACTACTTTAGATAGGGGTATTGGCGACATAGTTATATGTCGACAGATTCAAACGCTAAATCTACGACGGAATTGTGGCTCATTTCAACGTTCATTGTTTTGCGACGGGATTTCGATGGAAAATTACATCGCATACTTAACTACGGAATTGCGACGAACTGGAGATGAAAAATCTGTCCTAATGTTATGATGAAAAGTTTCAATAGCAAAGTTGTCGTCAAATTAGTGATGGTTGATGGAATTCGTGAAGGCTTTATTCTGTATCTAAATTTCATCGCATGGTTATACTATTAATCGTTACCATGATTGGTTAAACATATCAATATGAACATGGCAAATATAATTATGTACGGCCAAGCATAATGTTTATAGATAAATATAGCTATATACGGTCGACAATAATAGGATAAACATACTAATACTTAAACATAGCTATATACGATAAATCATGATGATAATTGGTTAAACCTAGTTATAAGTGATCAAATATAACTATATATGATCAGTTATAAGTTTATAACTATAATTAGTTAAACAAAGCAATCATCGGTCAAATATAATCAATCTTGATCAAATATAGTGGTAATTGGTCAAGTCTAGCTATATTAGGTCAAATATAACCATAAGTGGTCAAGCATAACTAGATATGATGAATCATAGCCATAACATATATATGCATTACACCAAACATTGTCATAAGTGGTTAAACATAACTATAAACGGTCAATTATAACCTCAATTGGTAAAACATAGTGATAATTGGTCAAAATAACGATATTTGATCAACCTATATTAGGTCAAACCTACTAACCTGGACATAAATCGTCAAATATAGCCATATACGGTTAGTCATAAAGATAAATAATCAAACATAGTTGATCTTTGTCTAGTAAACTACAAGTGGTTTTTAACATAGTTTCTTCATCCATATACTCTTGGTGGCATCCTATTGATCACATAAGTTGTTGTCATAATAACCTCACTCCGTAATAACTTAGGCACATTCATTGTTAGCATCAATGAGGGGACTACTTCCAAAAGATGTATATTCTTACGTTCAAGCACACATTCTAAGCGTGAGTGTTTGGGCTTGTGGTTCCCTAAGTAGAGATGAGAGCCACAAACTTCTAAACTAGGTCTTGGCATAAGCAAAGTAAAAATGAAAACATTTGTAAACCTCATATTGCCGCTTCATCATGTATATTTAGGTCACACACGAATAAAAATCGATGAAAGTAAAACCACTAATAAAGGTAGTGCAACATGGTCCTTAAACACCATAATGTGCAAGCACAAATGACTAAAAAATTCAATAGCCAATCATTTTATCATTTTATAAGTATAAACGAGTATGTTTTCCAAGTTAGCATTACCCAATAACCCTCTTCAATCTACTTTCTTTATTATCTCAATAAAAGACGTGCATATCCCCTTCAAATAACACAACGCAATTCAAATGATCAATGATGTAACTAAAAAGAGTAAGATTAATTATGGAAATGAACGAACATGAAACACACATGAGGTAAAAAATTAAGTCCGACGGAACTCCTATGAGGTTAACTGGTTAGGAACTCCTCAGCCTCCATGCCCCCTGTCGCCTTGACCTGCATAACCACCTCTTGTGTCCTATATTCTATCGGTTGCCACTAGTATTACGAGGTTGGGAGAAATTGAAGTTAAGAGTTTCCATTTCTTTCCACAATTGTAGCACTCTTACGAGTTTAAACAAGCCGAGACGTTCGTGAGCCACCTGAGATTGTCTTGTTAAAAACCTGAATCAAGTTAAGTTTAAAAAGCTTGAAATTATATATGAGCTCATTTATAAACGAGTTCGAGCGTTATCTTCGAATATCAATCTTAACTAGGCTCACGAGCCTAAAGATATGCAAACGAATCTATTATTTATATAACTTTTATACAACATGTTAAATATATATTTACATAATAGTTATTATTAGACTTAATTGCATAAACGATCAATGTGGTTTGATCAAATTGCATGTTTGGCTCTCATGTTTTAAAAATTACAAATTTATCCCAAACTTTTGAGACATGGTTGCGTCTTCAGCTCCTGATGTTAACACCAGTTAGTTTTTAATGGAAAGTTAGCCCATGTACCATCCACATGACTTAGAGTTGCAAACTTAACTCTAAAGATGAGTTAAAACCAGTAAAAAATATTTTTAAAAAATGGTAAAACTTCGTAAAAATTCATAAAAAGTTAGTAAACATTACTAATTATATACTGATTTTTACTGATATTGCTCACTTTTAAGATTAATTTTGCAATCGTAAGTCACGTGGATGACACATGAGTTAATTTTTCGTTAAAAGCTAACTGGTGTTAACATCAAGAGCTAAAGGAACAATAGCTCTCAAATGTTTGAACTAAATTTGTAATTTTTAAACTTGTGGATCAAGGATACAATTCAATCAAATCATTAGGACAATTTATTTGGTTAACCAAATTATTTATTATAATAAACTAGTTTTTTCATATAATTAAATTTAACAAATTATTTATAATAATAAACTATTTATTATATTATTTATTTACATATTTGTTATTTATAATCCAAACTACTTTTCATTCAAACAAAAAAATTAAAGAATAAAAAATAAGAGGAACTTTTTATTTGTTTATGGAATGTCTTCTTCTTCTTTCGTTCATTGTTTCTATACAAGAACTAAGTATAATTAACATTGTTCATCATATGAGAATTAAAGTTAGTTAGCAGTGAACAATAATAGAAATGATTCCTATTTGACATTAACTTTGATGCATAACTATGATACAAACATCAATAGCTTCTTAGAAGTTGGCAATCGATTCAAAATACACGTAAGATGCTAAACCTTTACATTTGTTTATTTTTAACATAACGGTTCAACCATTAAAAAAATAAGTTAAAACTTGAGGCCAATATTTAAGGCCTCTTAATTTTTTAGGCTTGATTTTGTTTAATTTTCAGGTTTAATAAGAACAACAAAATAAGTACAATTGGAAAGTTTTTTTTAAAAGACGGTGAACAATATAAAATTAAAAATAAGATCAATTTTGTCTTTATATCTGAAACTATATTTATAATATTCATGTTAGTACAGCAACAAACGAACTTGAAGGGTTATTTTTTTTGCTGTACGGTGTACATCTTCACACGTGTTGACATATAATACAAATCTACGAGAATCTAGTCGTTATCGGTTCGGCTTGTTTACGTAGATAAAACTTACGACGAAACACAAACTCTCTATACGATACCCAAAAAAAAAAGAACTCAAATTTGAATAAAACTTTGTTTTCAATAAAATTTATACTGAAAATAAAACTAAAGAAAATCGCGCATTCTGTTTTTTTTAAGTTAACTAACGAAAGTTATCATATGAAAATGAAATTAATAGAAAATTAAACAAGTTAATAACGTATATTATATATAGTATGAGTGGTTAAAACAAAAGTCGAAACACATACTCGCTATATAGTACGATACAAAAAATATACTCGAATTTAGATAAAACTCCGTTTTCAATAAAATGTATACCTTAACGTTTACCAAAAAAACTAAAGAAAACCGCAAATTTCATTGTTTAAAAAAATTAACGAACGAAAGTAATCCCACATAAAAACAAAATTAATAGAAAATTAAACGGTTTAAAACGTATATTTTATATAGTATGAAGGGTTAAAATGAAAGGAAAATTACAAATTACTAGTAATATATTTTTTTAACACGTTAAGCTTACTTCTTAAGAGGGTTTTAAAGATTTATAGTTTTCAGAACTTCCCTTTCGTTCCAACACTCTCCTTTTTTTAAAAATGGTAACTTTACATAATAGTAACCAAGTTTTCCAAATATTTCATTTAAGTCACTCAAAATTTTTTGTCCATCAAAAGTCACTCAACTTTCAGTAGGTGTTCCAATCCTATGTAATATTTTTATAAACGTTTAAATTTTTTAAAATTGAATGAGATAAATGAAACATATACGAATCAGATTCAAGTGAAATTCACTATCAATTATTCGTCGAATCTTGTTTACTATTTAGCAAAATTTTTTTTTTAATTTGGCTTAAATATAAAAATTTTAAAACTTTTTTATTATTCAATGAAATTCACTGTTACCTCGTATTTTAAAAGAATAAAATTTTCACTTATCGGTAACTATTATTCATATAAGTGATCAACTTATTTTAGATTACGAAAACTATTATGATTTCACAAAATAATTTTTTTTAAGAAGTAAAATTTTATATGCAAGAAAATCAGTTGCATTGCATCTGCTTTTATATAAACTTACAAATGATTGAATAAAGAAGACCCAAAAGAATTTGGATCTGGGCCGAAAATGAGCAACCTGGGCTATACGGGTCAGTTCGAACTTCGAAGCTCCTGGAGTCCTGGACGGTTAGAACTTGGGTCCGGTGACGAGATTTCAAATGTTTATTTCATTAAATAGACTAGCTTAGAACCCGTATAACATACACATGGTGGAAAAATACTTAAAATTTTTAAATTTTTATGTATATAATTTAGAAGTATAAAAATGTATTACATATACTTAAAAGTTAGTATATTATTAGGTTTCGAAAATACGTTAATCACTATTTAATGTAATTTGACTTTCATTTACTATTTGATTGATTACATAATTAGATTTTAAGGTTTCTTATAATAAGAGATAATTTAAAATAAATATGTTTTATTCGTATAATTAGTATTTTCTTTAAAAATAATTATTATTAAAAGATAGAAATGTATTTAATAAGAGAAAGAGACCGAAAAAAATGATGAGAATTAATATGGAGGCGACACGTACCATGAAAAAACATTTATTTATTAGATAGTATAAATTTGAAAACAAATATCAAAGTATCAATGGATCTTGGTAAATGTTCAATAAATAGTTTTGAGTAGAAAGTAGTAAGGAACGAAAGTTAATCTCTTCTCGTTACCCAACTCCAAGTCGATGAATTTTGCACCATGGTTTAGTTTTGTATGGTGTTGAAAATAATAATTCAACACCATATTGTCTTCTATTTTTGATATATTTATTATTGGGGTTATTGTTTGTTATCATACATATTGGATACTTTTAAGCATTCTGGGCTAAAAGATGTTTGGAATGGAGCTTTGGGCTAAATAAATCTAATGAGCTGATGGGCTGGAGCTAAAGTCTGGATATCTGATTAAAGATCCGCATGAAGACCCTATGACCCGTTTGTTCTCTAAAAGACACACGGCTCGTGGGTTGCTATGGATAGTCCGTATTAGTCCATGGATAGTATATAATAAGAGAGTCTTATTATTTTTTCCACACACACAAAGGGGTCTCTCCTTCTCCAAGATCTTCGTTTTCCCTTAGTCAAATACTCAAATTAGGGTTTGTTTATAGATCCTTGTTCTATAATCTGAGTCTATTCTGGTTATAAAGAGGGTAGTTCCGAGTCTGTTTTGTATATAGCATTTTGTTTATAATCAAATATGTTCTTGAGTTTTATTCAAGTTTTGTTCAATTTACTTGTAATCAGATCTACTCTTGGGTTTATTCAAGTTTGATATTGAGTTCCTGACATATGGGCATGTGATTAGTAAATGATTACCCTTTTCTGTCGAACCGTTACAATTAACGCATAAAATGGAGAGCACATTAACCATTTGTTTTGATAAGACATCTCTTGTAGGTATTCTACTTAAACAAACTCTTCAATCAAAGAAATTTACCTTCAAAGAGATCCAATTTACCCAGAAGTATGTGTGATCATCGATATTAAACAATGCCTTCTCAATTGGAATCTAATAGCTTTGACTAAGAACCATCATGTCGCGTCTCCCTTCCAAGTCCATCTATCTTTACCTCCTGAAAGCTTATAGTTGTTTAGGAAATTTTGACATTGTTGTAGATCCATCACTTCCACATCTCGTGTCAAGTTCTTTCTCCAATTCCACTTTCCCATCAAATCGTTGCTAAGAGCTTGTACCTTATCTGCCACCGAGAATGCATTCCAATTTTACAAAAATGTAACAAAATTTCGGGTTTATTAAATAATATGTTAATCATATTATAGGGGTATTAATAAAATAAATTCTTAAAGTAGTATAGCATAAGGATTATGCCAATCATCGGTCTGTATTTCTTTAATATTCTCAATCTGATAATGCAAGAACATATTTAATGAATAATGAATAAAGAAAATTCATAATCCCACGGATGGTGCCATTGTTGACACAAACTCTAGTGGATTCAAGATTCGAGTTAAAGCGTCAATGTTTGTTCCCTTGACCGACAATGTAAACGAATTTTGTTTCTTCTTGCATGACTACCTCCGATCGATATTCGACAAAATCTGCACAAGTAGCCAATCGTTAGGGCATCATAGGGAGGGGATACTCCCTGTAATAACCCTCCGGTGTGAGAGTAAGTTGAGGTAATGGGGATTTAAAGTTAGAGAAAGAGTATGTCTGAGAGAGAGAGATGTAACGAACCAAAATCCGGGTTTCGTTATAAATAAAAAAAAATATACTAATAAATATTATGGTGAAAATAATATATTAGAGATAAGTTAAAGCAAGTGGGTTTCAAGTTAGTAATGTGGTTATATTAGTTTTTAACTAATTTTAGAATGAAAGTGGGTGAAATGAAAGTTGAGGGGCCAAAGGTGTAAATGACAAAATTATGCCATTTTGACTTGAGGAAAGTCAAAATTAAACTCATTTGTTGAGTTGGGTCATTTAAGAGCAAGAGGAAAAAGGAGAAATCCGATTTTAGAGCTAAACGTGCATTTGGAGCTTGATTTGTGGGGATTTTGGCTTGCACATCACTCTTCTAACATCAAGTAAGTGATTATCTCCATTTGATTTCACTTTTGAATGTGTGAGTGGGTTTTGTAGAAATCCAAAAATGTGTGAATGCATGTGGTTAATTGGTGTTAGATTGTGAATAATCTAGCTAAAGTAAAGGTAAAGAGTAGTGATTAACATCCTAGAACCCTTTGATTTTGATTTTGAAAAGTTAGGGTTCATATGGTGAAAAATGGGGGTGTTTGTATAATGATGCTAGAATGGTGAATTAGTGATGATCAAGTGTTTAGGTGGTAATAGACACTTGAACAAACACCAAATTGACCTAATAAAAGTTATTGAATGAGAAATTAGTGTCAAGATATTGGAAAGGAAACTCAAGTAGATGAGTTTGTAATGAAAGAGGGTGTTTGGTTATGGGGATAACCCAAACGGGTCAGTTTGGGTTGGAAATGAAAATTGAGTTGTGGACTCAATTGTATTGTGATTTTGATGAATGTTAGATTACTAAACTAGGTGTATGCGTTTAGGTAATCTTTTGGCAAAGCTAGAAGGCGGTGCAGGATCTTCTAAATCTAAAAGTAAGTGTAATGTAGATAAATGCGTGGTGTATGTGTTATAAATGTATACTATAGTTGATATGAATGATTATGCCCATTGCTTGAATGTAATATGTATGAATTGTAAAAGTTGACTTTAATGGTAGAAGGTCAAACTATATGATGAAAATATGTGTAAATAGGCTATGTGGTTAATAGCCAAAATGTAAACGTGCAATGTGGTGTAAATGGTGTAATTGACTTATGTGGTTAATAGTCAAAATGTAAATGTGTAATGTGGTGTAAATGGTGTAATTGACTTATGTGGTTAATAGTCAAAATGTAAATGTGCAAATGTGGTGATAATGGTGTAATTGACTTATGTGGTAAATAGTCAAACAAAATTGTGCCATGTGGAGTATTATGGTGAAATTTATATATGTGGAATATAGTCAATCACAATGTGGTAAATTGGTGAAATGGTGGATAGAAGTGTGGAATACTTCAATGGTGGATTTGGAGACAAATACTCCAAGTGTGGGTAAGAAGAGTTGTGGTACTCGCACCAAGAGGTGGGAATTAAATAGAAGTATGAAATACTTCAAAGGGTGGACTTGGAGTCACATACTCCAAGTATGGGTAAGACGAGTTGTGGTACTCGCACCAAGTGGGTGTAACCCAATAAGAAGTGCGGAATACTTCAAATGGGAGAAAAGGGGTGATGTCTCATGAATGACATATTAAAAGAATGAATCTTGTAGTGGAAGTGCAAGAGTAAAGAACCTTAAATGACCAAACGGGTCAAACAAGTCAAATGGGTGAAAGGGGTGAAAACAAGTGCAAATACTTGTTTGAATATGATTATCGTCATTACTAATGGTGTTATGTTTATGTGGTTATGTATGGAAAGCTCTGATGTAGGTTAAGGTCAAGTCCAAGGCTTGGAGGGTTCTAGTATGCTTATGGGGTGTTTTTGGGATTTTAAAGGAAAAATCCATTGATGTGGTGTATTTTGACAAATTTAAACATGTTTTGATGTTTATAAAGGTGTATATATATGTTTTGAAACTAATGCCCAAGTGTTTGCAAATTTTAAATTTAAGTTGATTTGAAAAAGGTGAAAATTTGACTAAGTATGGAAACTGGGCAGCTGAGTAAACTTTCTGTTTACTCAGGTTCCCCGCGGTGCGCGAGGATCTAGCCATGGTCTCTCGCGGTACTCGAGAGGCTGGCTTTTCGGGTGGGGTGAATTGGGACTCCCTCGCGGTACGCGAAGGGATGTCCCAGATCCTTCGCGGTACGCGAGAAAGTAAAAAAAAAAAAACTGGGATAAAAGCTTTCGCGCGTTTAAATGTTTTCTTAATTGGTTTCCAATTAAGGGTGTTACAAGAGAGATTATGGAAATAGCCTCAAGCACTTTACATTTTCTTCCTCTATTTATAACTTATTCTGTTAGTATGAGTCCCCTTTCAGAGTCAGTATGTCATGCTTATTTTATTCTCTCTTCTCATTGGTGGACACCTTTTTAAGGGCATTATCCACCTGCCACCTGGCATAACCGCCAACGACTTTTGTGAGTCCGTACCTCTTCATTATGGAAGCTAAATATTTTTTAATTTTGCTTGATTGTATTCTTGATGGAAGCCGTTTAGATATTTCATCAACTCGTATAAAAGTTAAAGAATAATTTCTATAGTTTATAAGAGTAGATGACACAACTAGTAAGACCCCTTTTAATGTTATTGTTGAAAAATATTAATAAAATAAGACTTGATATAAATAATATTAGTTGACAAGGTTATAATAATAGACTTATGTTTTTCTTAAAAAAGTACACAGAAAGATGGTTTTAAAAAGACTATAATTGACGCCAAAGAAATGACTATAAAGATGAATATATAAACTAACTTTTGTGAAAAAAGTATCATTTGTTGAAATAAACGATTTGATAAGAATGTTGATAATGATACTATGAAAACTTCTATTCAGTTATTTAAAACCGGTTATTTACATATATAATAGATCAAACTATTTATTCAATTAAAAGTAAACTTGATCAATTTATAAAGTTTAAAACTATTTTTAGTCTTCTATTTGGTATAAAAAGGTTAAAATCCTCATAGTTTAAAAGAACATTCATTCATCTTTATTTAAAACAAGATATTAGTTTAGATATTGATAGTCTAGATTTATTTCAAAAACTAAAATTTTAAGACAAATTTTACATTTAAAACGTGACACACTTATTAATATACTCAGTTATAGTAAATAGTATAATTCTTTATTAAATACAAATAGTACTTATAGAGTTATTAACTATTTCTGTGACTACTGATTCATAAATCATTTTTTCCAAATTAAATTTATTAAAAAGTCATTTAAGATCTATAATGTCACAAGAAATATTAAACGAGTTAGGAGTTTTATCTATGAAAAAAGATTTTGTTATAAAAATTTGTTTATGAAAATTTTATAAAACAATTTACATCTAAAAAAAGATCAATCCAAATATGATTATTCAGATTTTTCAGAGTTAAGTTAGTGTTAAAAAAATAAAAGTTAGACCATAATCATCTTATCATTCATCAAAGGGATAATTTGATTTATGGGGTGATTGACAGTTTCAAACCCATTTCCGGATTGTGTTTCGATGAGAGGTTGAAAGAGAGATAAGGCGAACGTGAAATAGGATCGGCCACCCCATCATAATTACCCAAATAGTTTCCCAAATATTCACTCATTTTGATCCACTGAAACCCAATCCAATCTATCCAATGCACGCCACATGTTCGACCATTTGCCTAAGTGAATCAAGATCAACATACGTCACTGGTTTCTGTTTTAGGCTCGCTGATAACAAACGGTTGGCTTCAATTGCTCAATAGTCAAATACAGACACCAAACAACTATCATCTCCACGTGTCCCAATGCCGTCATTTTTCATTCCAAATTGTTGGTGAGTGATTTGTCGTAATCTAAGCACTCACCCACCACCTCAGATCTGGAATCTATAATATTTTATTTTTTGGTGCATAAACTCTACACACACAGTCATATCTCATCCTTCAATTTTACATTTTTTTAGTTTCTTTCAATGATAATTTGATAGGGAAAATCATGAGAATAAATATTTTGAATATTTTTTATATTAAAATAAACATTCACTTTTACACGCTAATAAAATAAACATATCCAAAATGAACCTATCAGAATACGTCAAAAAAACCAATCAAAACAAACCACATGTAACTGCTGAAATCTGATAGAAAGATGCCGGCAGAAATCTAGCCCACAGGCTATGTGACGTCTTTTAATTGATTTTTTAGTGGACTACTTTTCAAGGTTTTTTGTGCCGACTGAAATTTTTTTAATTGATTACTTTTGAATATGTTATTTTTTAGTGGACTAAAAGTCGACTTTTATTTTAATAAGATAAAAGTGAGTAAAAAATAAATATTTTGATGATGTTTTTACCAATCTCTCCTCCTCCTCCTCATCAAACATGATTTCATGTTCTTTTTTCACATATCTTTCTGTGAAGTAAAGTATGTATGGATATAAAGTTGTATCCAGGTATCTAATATGAAAGTGGGTGTAAAGTCTAGGACCAAAAGCATAAATTTTTAGCCTAGTTGATGACATGTGACTAGGTGAACTTGTGAGGCCAATGAACTCCCATTAACCTCTTTTTATCACCATCACCCCAGCCCCTCACCTCAAGCAACAAAAACAGAGCATTCTTGCTCTTTCTTCTTTATCAAATTCACAATTCTCCATTTGTGTTGATTGATTCAAGTTCCTTAGAACCCATCACACACAATGGAGCGCGCACGCAGGCTAGCAAACAAAGCCATCCTCGGCCGCCTTGTTTCACAAACCAAACACTACCCATCATCCCCTGCTCTCTGTTCACCTTCAAGGTATGTTTCATCTTTATCTCCTTACATATGTAGTGGCACAAATGTTAGATCAGATAGGAACCTTAATGGGTTTGGTTCACAAGTTCGATCCATATCAGTAGAAGCCTTGAAACCAAGTGACACTTTCCCACGTAGACATAATTCAGCCAGCCCGGAAGAACAAACCAAAATGGCTGAATTTGTCGGTTACCCGAATATTGATTCACTCATTGATGCAACTGTACCGAAATCTATCCGTCTTGATTCAATGAAGTACTCTAAGTTTGATGAGGGGTTAACTGAATCTCAAATGATTGCACACATGCAAGAATTAGCTTCTAAGAACAAGATCTTTAAGTCCTTTATTGGTATGGGTTATTATAACACATCTGTTCCCCCAGTTATTTTAAGAAACATTATGGAGAACCCTGGTTGGTACACTCAGTACACACCATACCAGGCTGAGATTGCGCAGGGCCGGCTCGAGTCCCTGCTCAATTTCCAGACCATGGTAACCGATCTAACGGGTTTACCCATGTCAAATGCTTCATTGCTTGATGAAGGGACTGCGGCTGCTGAAGCTATGGCTATGTGTAATAATATTCAGAAGGGTAAAAAGAAAACCTTTATTATTGCAAGTAACTGTCACCCACAAACAATTGATATTTGTAAAACTAGGGCGGATGGGTTTGATATAAAGGTGGTTACTTCTGATCTTAAGGATTTTGATTACTCGTCGGGTGATGTGTGTGGGGTTCTGGTTCAGTATCCGGGGACTGAGGGTGAGGTGTTGGACTATAGTGAGTTCATCAAGAATGCTCATGCAAATGGGGTGAAGGTGGTCATGGCTAGTGATTTGTTAGCTTTGACTGTTTTGAAGCCGCCTGGTGAACTTGGGGCTGATATTGTGGTGGGTTCGGCTCAACGGTTTGGGGTTCCAATGGGTTATGGTGGTCCTCATGCAGCTTTTCTTGCAACATCTCAAGATTATAAGAGAATGATGCCTGGAAGAATTATTGGTGTTAGTGTTGATTCTTCTGGGAAACCGGCTTTGCGTATGGCGATGCAGACTCGTGAGCAACATATCAGGAGAGATAAAGCGACTAGTAACATTTGTACAGCTCAGGTAATGTTTTAATGAGGCATTTTGATTCTTTTTGTTGTGACCCCTGGTCAAAATATCCGGTTTTTAGTGTTTGGATAAACAGATTTTGCTTCTGGTTATCTAATTATTTATGGGTCGCCAAATTATGAGTTTTGTTTGGTTAGTTTCAACAAACTGATTCTCAAAGGGTGAAATAAAGTTGTCTTGTTATTCATATTTTAACTTAGTTTAAAGACCTTTACTTCCATACGACAAGAGGTGCCTCCTTTTTCAAAAAAAAAAATAAATAAATCATTTTGGTCATTCTATGAATTAATTTCTTAAATAATGAGAAGTAATCAAACACTCAAACAACTGATTATCTGATTACTACAACTTCAAACAACAAAAGCACATTCAAACACAATACCCTACGTTCCGTTTTGTTAGCTGGTTATTTGATTCTGATTATTAGAAATCAAATAATCATTTTCAAAACGCACATCCAAACAGTTTTTGATGTATGGATAAATTGATTCTGTTTCTGATTATCTAAATATTTAGTGGTCAAATTATCACTTTTGGATAATCAGTTGGTTGCAACAAAACTGTCTATCAAAGGGTAAAATAAAATTATCTAGTTACTCCTTTTGAACCTAATTTAAGAGGCTTTTACTCCTATCCCACAAAAAATACCTCCTTTTTCACCACAAAAGAACTTTTTCCTCGTTCTGTGTAGAATTTATCAAACACAACCGAATACTACAACTTCAAACAGCAAAAGCACACCCGAACACAACGTCCTATGAACTGTTTTCTTACAGCTTATTATCTGACTCATGTTATTCAATATCTAATAATCACTTTAGAAATTCACACCAAACACCACCTAAGTAATCCTCATCTTTATAGTTGTATGCAGGATTACAGAAGTTCCCTTATATCTGCACAAGTGTTTCAGATATTAACATGTTCATTAGCCTCTAATTTTCTTACATAACTAATTTTGTTAATTATGTAGGCATTGCTTGCAAACATGGCTGCTATGTTTGGTGTTTACCATGGACCAGATGGCCTAAAGACCATTGCCAAACGGGTCAATGGTCTAGCTGGCACATTCGCTGCAGGTTTGAAGAAGTTAGGGACAGTACAAGTCCAAGATCTCCCCTTTTTTGACACCGTGAAAGTAACATGTGCTGATTCAAAGGCGATTGCAGAAGAAGCTTACAAACACAAGATGAATCTTCGTATTGTCGACAAAAACACTGTAATTATGTTTCCAACTGCTAGTTGTGTATTTAAAATTCAAATTCTTAAAACTTATTCTTAAATATTTTTGTTCTCAGATTACCGTCTCGTTTGATGAGACAACAACGATTGAAGATGTTGACACGTTGTTCAAAGTTTTTGCATTAGGGAAACCTGTGAGTATTTAAATACAAATATTTGTATACATCTTTTCTGACAGAAACTTGAAGGGTTTTTTTCTTTCTTTTTTTTGTTTAAAATTTAATATAGCTTTGTTTAATTATAGGTGACATTCACTGCTGCGTCTATTGCACCAGAGGTTCAGGATGCCATCCCATCTGGGCTTGTCAGGGAGACTCCATTTTTGACACATCCAATTTTTAACATGTATGATCCTTTTTCTATATGACTTACTTCAAAAACTTAAATTCTGAGTTTTAAGATTCTTATTTATAGTTAAAAATATGCAAAAAGGAACACTTCCATCTTGAGATATGATGTCTACATGATGATACATTATATTAATCAAAGTAATAATGAACAAGTTCTCATCTTTTTATAAAAGAGTGTGTACAATGATTGGTTCCCTTAAGTACTTGCCTGATATATTTTTCCTTCCAATTTTTAGGTATCATACGGAGCATGAGCTACTAAGATACATTAGTAAATTGCAATCAAAGGACCTCTCATTATGCCACAGTATGATTCCCCTGGGATCATGTACCATGAAGCTTAATGCAACTACAGAAATGATGCCTGTGACATGGCCCGCCTTTGCAGATATTCACCCTTTTGCTCCTTCCGAACAGGCACAGGGTTATCAGGTAACCCTGATCTTCTTTTAGTTAACATGAATTACAATTTCAAATTATGTAGTGTAATCTTTTTCTTTTTGTTTTGCAGGAAATGTTCAAGAACTTGGGTGACTTGTTGTGTACCATTACTGGATTTGATTCTTTCTCCTTGCAACCAAATGCTGGTGCTGCTGGAGAATATGCTGGGCTGATGGTTATCCGAGCATATCATATGGTATGTGTAGCTTAGTTATTGACTTTGGTCAACTTCAAATGCCAAGTTAAATAATTGAGTTATCGACTTTTGTCAACTGCAGGCAAGAGGAGATCATCATAGGAATGTATGCATTATCCCTGTGTCTGCACATGGAACAAATCCCGCTAGTGCTGCTATGTGTGGAATGAAAATTATTACTGTGGGAACAGACTCCAAAGGTAAAATAAATAATAATAATTTTTCATTTTTTTATTTTTCTAAACGGTAAACTCACGCACACCGTACCTACCCTTTTGTCACAGGTAACATAAATATAGCAGAAGTTCGCAAGGCTGCGGAGGCGAACAAACAGAATCTATCTGCTCTTATGGTAAGCAGTTAATTACAAATCATTATTTTGGTACAACTGAATGTAGCATAAAATAATTTAATTTAATTTATTTTCAGGTTACTTATCCTTCTACTCATGGAGTTTATGAAGAGGGTATTGATGAAATTTGCAAAATCATTCATGACAATGGAGGTCAAGTTTACATGGATGGAGCAAACATGAATGCACAGGTATATTTAAAAAAAAAGATTCTCATATCCCAAAAATTGCATATACTTTTATGAAATGTAATATAATTTTTTGGATCTTACAGGTTGGTTTGACAAGCCCAGGGTGGATTGGTGCTGATGTATGTCACTTAAACCTGCACAAGACATTTTGCATTCCTCATGGCGGAGGCGGTCCTGGAATGGGTCCCATTGGTGTGAAGAAACACTTGGCACCATACTTGCCTTCACACCCTGTGGTAAGTACCAAAATGAAATATTAAATATCAGAAAAATAGAATTAAAATAGCTGTGAATTTTTTTTTCTATATATATATGATCATGGTAATCAATCAGTGTGTTCAAATTTGTAATTAAATTGTTCATCTTGATTTGAAGGTGGCGACAGGTGGCATACCGGCCCCTGAACACAGTCAGCCACTTGGTACCATTTCTGCAGCCCCTTGGGGTTCGGCTCTTATCTTGCCTATATCATACACATACATTGCCATGATGGGATCTCAAGGAATTACAGATGCATCAAAGATAGCTATCCTGAATGCAAATTATATGGCAAAACGTCTAGAGGTCTCAATTTCTTTCTTTTTTATTATTAGTTTATTATCGTCAATATATGATAATATAACTTGATGTTTGTATTACATTGCAGAATCACTATCCAATTCTTTTCCGTGGTGTGAATGGAACGGTTGCCCATGAATTCATTGTTGATTTGAGACCATTGAAGGTAATACAAAAGTCAAAGTCAAATAGATTAATCTTGTCATTTTATTTTAAGATATATGGACTAAATTCAATCATATTCAGACTACTGCTGGAATAGAGCCAGAAGATGTTGCTAAACGTCTTATAGATTACGGGTTCCATGGTCCCACAATGTCATGGCCAGTTCCAGGAACACTCATGATCGAACCAACTGAAAGTGAAAGCAAGGTATGTATGTTGGCGAGTAAAGTTTTTATTTTTATTAAAGTTATAATATTTATTTTAAATACTTTTTTTATTTGTAGGCGGAGTTGGACAGGTTTTGTGATGCTTTAATCTCCATTAGACAAGAAATAGCAGAGATTGAGAAAGGAAAAGTTGATATCAACAACAATGTCATGAAGGTATTTAGCTAGCAATTTATGTTTGTTTTGGAATCATTATTCATGAATTTTATTAGTGATTTGAGAGAAATTATTATGTTTGTAGGGCGCCCCTCACCCGCCACAACTACTCATGGCTGATAAGTGGACCAAACCGTATTCCAGAGAATATGCAGCTTACCCTGCTCCCTGGCTTCGTGCTGCTAAGTTCTGGCCTACTACATGTTCGTCTCTCTCTCTCTCCTCTAGATATATATAGGGGAAGGATCTATACTGAACACTATATATTGCGAGAACACGCAGTACATAATGAACCATACATTTTTCCAGTCTTAAAAGTTTTAAAAATAAAAGAAAATGGTATAAATATAATGTTTATTGTTTCTCATTTGAACTTTATGCGTAGGTCATATTGCCTGCACATACCTATACATGTGTAGGTAAATGGTATAAAACTAAAGAACATATGAACAAGTTAGTTCGACGGTTTTTTATGTACATAACCTACATATTTGTGTGTAAAGAGTATAAAATTTAAAAACTATGAACCATTGTTGAAAAATTAAAATGTTTAGATTAGTTCCATGTGTTCTCACAAAAATTTAGTGTTTAGTAATGATCCTCTCCCTATATATGTATATATCTCCATATATCTATGTGTGTGTGTGTATGCATATCTTGGATACTTTCTCCTACAACCTGTTTTGTTACATCTGATTATTCAAAACGCATATATTGAAACACTCCTGTAAACATATGTTCTTAATATTTTTCAGAAGTAACTGATTTTCTGACGTGTGTTTATGTGACAGGCCGTGTAGACAATGTGTATGGGGACCGCAACCTCATCTGCACTCTTCAACCACCACAGGAGTATGAAGAGAAAGCCGAAGCTACTGCTTAATCAATGAACCACCACACGTGCTTCAAGGTTCTTTCCAAGATCAATACTTGAATCTGTTCTTGTATATACGCGTTTCTTTGTGTTTCTATGCCGTATGGCTGCTGGATTTTATGATATTCCTGTAATCATGATGACCAGCTGCTCTTATAACAACAGTTCCTTCTAATGCACAGCTTTCACTTGTTGTGAAACACACTTTATTCGGCTCTGTTAAATGCTACACATTAACTATTAAATCAGACTTAAGGTCAAAACTAAAACTTTTATAAAGATCAAGGGTAATTTGGTAAGTTTTGGTAATCATCACATGGTGGTGGTACATTGGTTGATTCCTCTTCTTTTATACACTTTTTTTCATTTTTGTGTATTTGACTATTTTCCATACAATGGCTGAGGTGGTATCAAAAGAAAGCCGGGTAACCAGTGGGATATTTTTACATTCTGAACACATTTTGTTTAAATTATTAATGTTTTTTTTAATATTTAGCATGTCTATTTATAAAAATTATGATATTTTTTAATAAAATAATTCAGGTTAACAAACATACCCATTACTCATAGCAGAGATATTGGTATGGTCTGAGTAGGGTGTAATGAAGGCAAACATTATCTCTATTCCAGAGGATATAGAGGTTGCTCCCGTTGAGACCCTCGGCTCTAAAACCCTTTTACTTCTCTATTTTTTACAATATAGTATAGTATATTATAATAACCCAGATATCATAAAACAGTTCCATCAGCTAAAAGTCACCGTCTATTTTGATAAAATTCTTGGTCAAAATGTCTATTTGATATTCTTCCCTAATCAATAATACATTGACACAAAACTTAGACACTTTTGCGTCAAGTATACTGTCAACCACTGACATATTGACACGTGTCATAATTGACGTAAAACTTTCCATAGTCTACAACATTGGCGTAATCTTGATACGCATGATGATTTTTAATTGGATAAAGTCATTTGTAACGTTTAAATTGATAAATTAAAATATATATATATTATTTAACTAACATGTCTAACAAATAGATATTCACCTTTTTTCCCCTTAAAATTCTCATTTTCCTTTTCTTTTTCCTTTTACGAATCAAATTCTTATGTAGTTTATTTTTTTTAACGGCAGAAAGACATTTAAAAAAACCCGACTAAGGTAGTCGGGACCCAACAAAGATTACATCATGAGGAGAGGGTTTCTAAGTCACTCATCACAACCAAAGTTAACTTTATTATTCCTATTATTATACCACAGATAGAAATAATTAACAATTAATTACAATATTCGTGCATCCTTAGACGGCTTAGAGTCAAAAATAGTTTTGTTCCTTAATCTCCAAAGGGCCCACCAAGTAGTGAAGCACACCGCTTCAATCAAATCTTTCTTCTGCCTCGAACATCTTACGGAATCAACGAAACTAATAAGCATCTTCGGCCATACAACTCAAACCATTTAAAGACCGAGAAACACACCCTACAAGCCAATGAACAATCTCCTAGAACGTTGTCAGTATCTTCCACGTTCTATGTGGCTTTTGACTTGTGGAGCACCAAACTTCGTTTTATTCCATAACTGCCACCAATATTGAATGTTATTGGCATTTAGGCCTAACACCACTTACTCATTTAGGCATTTCACCAAAATTCATTTACTATACCTTATATTATATTAACATGCCTCTACTTTCTTTTTTATAAATGATTTTTTAACAACTTATTTTAACATTATGATTTGTTTGTTTTTTTTCTAAAAAAAATGCATTGGTTAAATTGGTTTTAAGAAAAATGAAAAATCACATATTAAGCACATAATTAATGCAAGATATGCAATATCAACTTCTTTTATTGAAAAGAAAATTTGAATTACATTGATAATGATACCAAAGGGATTTAAATGAGGAAATAATTAGAATGAGACAAGCTACCTTCCATGAATACATCAATGATTCAACAAGTGACTTCCACATTGTATTGAATCGGTACTATGTTCAATCCATTGAAAGCAACCTCGTACATGAGCCATCTCACATGTGAAGATGACTAAGAATTTGAAAGTATGCAATTAAATTGGATATATGATTGAAAATGAGAAGGCTTTGCCGACTAGAAATTGTGGAGGTGATAATTTGGGTTTTGGTTTTGGGTTGGCGAGTTGCTATCACCTTTTAATGATTCTATTAAGATGCTACCTCTGACCGATTCAGAGGTAAGGACGTTTGTTTCAGATTTTGACAGTCTTTTAATAGTTTATCCAGCCTCTTAATGGTTCAACTAAAAAATAATGTTAAGTCATTCAGAGCTCTTAATGAACAAAACAGCACCTCAAATGCAATCTGTTTGATTAACTGGGTTGCGAAGTGAACTTTTATTTTCTTAATAATTACAATGGAAGGAAAACCCTCAATATATGCATGAAAAAAATCTAGAAGTCTATCTTTGGCCTGTGAGCTATATACAAATTTTGGTTTTGGTCCCTAATTTTAAATACAAATTTTTGTTTTGGTCCCTAATTTTAAAAGATTATACCGTCAATCGTAAATTATGTATAAACGTAACATGTGGTATATAAAACCTTTATTTATTATATAGTATAGATATGAGTTTTATTATTTATTTTAATTGCATATTTATTTCATAAATAAATATCAAATCACTTTTACTTATTAAAAAGTAAATCTATTCTAAAACAATTCTAACTAACAGCACATCGTTTCATTTAAATTCACATAACACATAACTACATAAGACCCCATGTATTCACACAATTGAGCACTTAGGGTCTGTTTGGTATGGAGTAATGGAATGGACGAGGGAATTGAATGAACAAATGAATGAAATGGACCATTCCATTCCGTTGTCTTGTTTTGTTACCATGAGTGAATGGAATAAATCATTACTTTATGATGTTTTGTAGGCTAGAAAAAATGAAGGAATAAAATCGGTGGTGAGTGGTGGTGGTGGTTGGTGGCGGTATTGGGTGGTGGCGGCGGCAGTGGGTGGGGGTGGCGGTGGTAGGAGGTGGTGGTGGTGGGTGGTGGAGGAGGCGACGGGGGAGGTGGTGGTGGGAGGTGACGGTGGGTGGTGGTGACAATGGTGGCGATGGTAGGAGGTGGGAGGTGGGGGTGGGTGGTGGCGGTGGGGTGGGTGGCGGTGGTGGTGGGGGTGGGGGTGGTGGTGGGTGGCGGTGGTGGCGTCGAGAGATGGCGGTGGGTGGCGGCGGCGGCGGCGGTGGGTGGTGGTGGTTGATGATTGGTGGTGGTGGTGGTTGTAACATCCATGATTTTCAGGTCATAAATTTCCTTTATTCATTTTATTATTTAAACATAACATGTCACCATAATTATTACTTTAAGATACATAAATTCAAAATTTTTAAACCTTACATTTACATAGTGTTTCCTTATTATGCATAACACATGTATTTATATATATATATATAAAGCAAACATTTTTGTTATAGCATATGAGTTGTTAAACCATGATTTTTACATCTTTTAAATATACACACATTTATTTACAAATATAAATAAGTATATTTAACTTTATTGAATAAATCATTATTACAAATTATAATTTTATAATAATGGAACTTTTATAAAGTAATCAAAATAAAACAAATATTGTTTAAGGTTTTATGACTTTTATAAATATAATTTTATATACTACCTACAAATAAAACATTTGTTTTTAAACCTCTTGGACCCTTGGGCTCACAAGATTGAACCCCCCCACCCTTGAATTTGAACCCTTTGACTTTGATTTTGACCCCATTCTTTATAATTGGCCTATTTTGAGCCCAATTTCTTGCAAGCAAGGGCCGAATTCGATCAACACCCGGCTGATCTGGGCTTGCCTTGTATACTATGACAATTATCGACTGATTTCAAACCTAATGGCACTTCAATTCCATCTGTCTCGAAGCCATTTTGAAATTCGAATACGTTTGACTTATCAGAGTCAAAATCGCGCTTGATTCAACCTTCAATCAAAGGATTTAGACGCGTTCAATCCCGTAAATCATGCGCAAATGATTCCTGTATGAATGTAGACCCTATTCACGACCCAATCCATTCCTAATCGACTGAATTAACGCACAATTCGTTCAACAGTTGTCAACCTTCAAGCATATACTCGAATCCTACCCTTAATGTTTAATTGATCAAACTAATTCACCCCTCACCTTCACAAACACCTTTACAAACTCTCCCGACCCTCCATCTATACGCATTCCGTCTCTTGACTACGATCGGGCATCAAAGAACTTCGTCTCTGATCTCGTAGCCGTATGCATTCACCACTCAACCAAACCACGTGAGTTTTATGTCGTTTGAATCGTATTTGAGTACCTTCCATTAGCCCCATATCAATTTGTAAAAACAGGAAGCAATCGAACCGATTTTAATCTAGGGTTCATGTTTCTGGTTAAGCGCGAATCTGATTTGGGGCTTGATCCACGTTATCTATTTAAATAAACGGGATCCTAAACAACCAGCGAAACCACTTGGCTCGGCTGGTAAGTCATTGCACCACGGGCCAAGTGACGTGGGTTCGAAACCCACAACCCAGGCTTTTTACGCGTGTTCAAATAACGAGACCCGGTCCTCCGTTGGTTAAGCCTTTTAAACAAATGAAACCAACTATAATCACCACTGAGCCCACCGGCCCAGCGGTTTGTGTTTGTAACCAGTCCACATGCCACCCGGGTTCGATCCCGGGCAAGGCCATATTTTAAAAAAAAATCATTTTAAACAGAAAAATTAATTATAAAAATTGTTTTATAAAACCCAATGACATTTGGAATTAACTCGTGCAATAGTTAACAAATTTTAATTGAGGACGATTATTTTACATTTTAAAAGGGTTTTAAAACTTTATTTAAAAGTTTATTTTAATTAAAACTATTAAGATTTTAATTAAAACTATTAAGGTTTTAATTAAAACATCTACACAACCTATTTTATAAAAAAATTGAGAAGATTTTGTAAAATGCAATATCAAATTTTAAAGAACTATCTAAGGCATATCTTCGTGATTTCCAAATAAATCATTTTTACATTAATATGCTAACTAGTGTTTAGACTATATTTAAACAAATATAAATTTTCGTAAATGTATATTAAAATATATTCTCGTTTCCCTTGTTTTAGAGGACACTTTATTATTTATTATTTAAAACCCTAAATCAAATTATAATTATTATACCCTTTACATTTAATATTAAACCTCTATTCTATTACAAACATCAAAACACACATTCATGACTTGTGATGACACAAACACCCATTGGACAAGTCCCTATACTCACATCCATTGAAACCCTAAGACTCTACTTTAGACATTGTGCACAACATTAATCCCAATTCATACATTTTCACCCTAGGTTGACTTTGTGAGTTACAAGGATCACTTTGCTACCTATTGCTCGTACAATCTACAAACAACTTACAAGTGAGTTTACATAGCCCCTTTTTTTCTTATTTACATATTTGGGGTGAAACATGATTACATTCAAATACTATTTGCAATTACACACGTACAATTCTACAATATGATCATATGTGTTTATTTGTGCTTTATGCTTGAATGCTAATTGTTAAGGCTACATATACATAATATACACGTGCAAACACAAATACATTACTTCAGGCTAACATGTGTTGTTATGCCCTACATTAGGATAACATGTGTTGTTATGCCCTACATTTACATCAGGATAACATGTGTTGTTATGCCCTACATTAGGATAACATGTGTTGTTATGCCCTTCAATTACAAAGTTTCATTTGTGCATCTAGCTTAACTTAGATTCTCCATAAATGCTTTATAAACCATGCATCATATGAATTGTACACAAAACATTTGAACTTTACTTGTGGTGTCAAAACCTATGTATGCTCACCAACTATTTATAGTTGACCCTCTCATTTTATCATGTGTTCAGGTACAGTGTTTGAGTTAAGATTTCAAGTCGCTTCACTTAGGATTGAGGACCTAGTTTTAAATTTAATAAAGTTATTCATGTATTTTTATTCTTGTAAGAGTTGTACTTGATTACTTGAGTTATGAAATGAAAGTTATTGTTTAATTATCACAACTTTAGTAAACCATGAGCTTATGAACAGTCTACATGTCCCGCCCCGACGTTTCCGCCGTCGGTTGGGGTGTGACAGTGGTGGTGGTGGTGATGAAGGGTGAAAGATGGGATGGGATGAAAAAAAAACAAGGGGGTGGAAGGAATGAATTTGAGGGATTTAGAGGGAATGACATTCCTTATTTTATGGGTGATTCCATTCCATCGTCCAACCAAACATAATTTTTTTCATTCCCTCGTATTCGTCCATTTCATTCCACTTCCAATTCCTGCATACCAAACGCTACCTTAAGGTTGAAGCTAAGTACTCCTATTCCTATGTTCACCTAAATCTTTTTAAACAAACATTCTAAGTCTCTAATACTAATTTGTAAACAAAATATTTTTTCATGGGGGCGATCGGGGGCTATTTCAAAAATTTATAAGAGACGATCGAGATTTTAACGCGTATATAACATTTAATTTTTTTACGGAGGGCGGTTGCCCCCATATCCTCTTAGTAGGTCCGCCATTACGTTGGTGATGGTGGCGGGAGTTGTTGGAGGAGGAGTGGAGGGGGGTGTTAGTTATTTAAAGATGATATGAAATTTCAAATGTTTATTTAATTCATTTTAGTCATGTTAATTGTCATTACGTTGTGTTTTCGAGTCTCATTTAAGGAGGAAAAAGAAGGGAAAATAAATGAAGGGAAAGGAAACAATTGTTTCAGAGTTTTTTTTAAGAGGGAAAAGAAAGAAAATGAGAGGAGTAGTCTAGAGTTTTTTTTTAAAAGGGAAAACAAACTTTATCTCTATCCTTACAAATTGAAGAGATTTGAAGAGAAAGGACTGGAAAAAAAGAAGGGAAAATAAAAGGAGAAGAGATAAATTTTTTTTCTTTTCAACCCCTTAGTAAACTCAGAAACACAACGTTAATAATAAAATTGGGATGATTATTTAAAGGAAGTTAAAAGCAACGAAAATAAGTGAGCAAAAACTTTATATAGAAATTAATATTTTTCTTAATCATAAACAATCCAGAAGCAAAGAGTAAATTAGACGAAACATTTTTATAATTTTTAGAAAATTATGGAAGTCACACCGCTATATTATAATATCTCATATAGTCGCGTCTCTTAATTTAGTTTTAAACGATATAAAATCTGATCACGTGCTTAAAAGTACACGGATAGTCCCTTTGGTTTACCAAAATTTTAGATTTGGTCCTTAGTTTTTCAAAAGTACACAAATAGTCCCTGGGATTTACACTTTGTAACGCATTATTACACATGTGAAGATTGCATATGCGATTTTTTGTTTAGTGAATATCATGCACATTATTTTAATGATGTAGAATGTTACCTCATAAAATAATTAATTGCTTTAAAATAAAATAGAAACATCTTATATGATTAAAGAAGCTACATTGGTATTTGATGAACTTGCAATGTTATTTCATTGTCGGTTTTAACGGGTAACAAATCATTTTTCTAAACATTTTAGAATTATTTTTAATTTAAAGAACTACTTACCCAGATAGTTATGTGGTAAGTTTATATTACGGTTTTGGTTCTAAGCTTTAAGAAATTACATTTACAACCCTTCACTGTTCACTGTTCACTCAGAAGTAACACGTTTAGTTGTTGACATTAACCGACGTTAAAAATTCATGTTAAATACATAAGAACTAACTATTTTACCATTACAATTAAAAACAGAACAACAACAACAATAAGAATAATGATAAAATAATAAAGCAGCCAGCCACCTTCTCCTTCCTTTTTCTCCGACACCGACACTATTCGTCTTCTCTAGCGGGTTTTCAGTTCCAAGCAATCAACAATACAAAGCTAATTCAAACAAGATTCTGAATATTCAATGTGGTTAGAAATGGTGCTATATGCTACTTCCTTTCGATAGCACAAGTTCCATTCATTGGCGCGTGAATGGGGGGTTTTAAAGAAGAATTGATTTGCTAAAAGAATGATTTACAAGAGATAAAGGACCCTCTTAGTGATGACATGTTTAGATGTATTTAGATTTAATGTTGTGAAACAAATTGACTATGTGAACAAGAATAAGATGAAATCGACTATACAATCAGAATATGAATCAAATCAAACAACGTGAAGCACTTCTTCGAATGCCATTCCTAAATCAAAACTCCATAAATTCACATTCCAAAGAATGTTACCTGACTACGGTCAAAGTCCACTATTTGACTACACGTATTCATTATGTTTTCCTCAAAGCTCGCAAAGAAGTTGCCATTTCTTCCTCGTTACAAAGAACTCCATCGTCTCTGTTGGAGTTTAGTTCACATAGTCTTGGTGTCGATGGGAAATCGGTCTTTGAGATGTTGCAAAGCCGGTACGCACACTTCATGTACAAGTAGACGATAAAAGAAGACGACAATTTTTGAATCAACCGGTTGGATAAGATAAAGAGAACGAAAACGGGAACGGTTCCTGGGGATATGATTACTTTCTAATTTTTTTATTTTTTTCTAAAACAACTGTATATTGATCACTTATAGAAATAAAAAAAATTAACAGCATCTACTATCAAGGAAAAATATGTTAGTAAAGATTATACGTACGTCAGTAACCTGTAAAAACTTTAAAAAAATAATCATAATACCTAAGTGTAATTAACTCAAATTAAACAAGTAAGAGACTTTTAGAAAAGTAAAAAAGATTATTATTATGGCATTAATTAACCTTTTTTATACATCAAGTATTGTCAAATGATTAATTAACAAAATAATATAATTAATTGTAAAATAGTGGTTTTTCCGAGCAGGTACTCCTCCTCGTTGAAGAGGGCGTAGGTTAAGAGAACCTTCCTTTCTTTTTCTGCCGGTAGAGAGAGAAAATTGCAAGGGCAATTCAATTCTAGAGAGAGAAAGACTGTGTGCTGATTTTGATGCGAATCGATCGACGACGATGTCAAGGATGAAACATCTGTTGCGAAAGCTTCACATCGGCGGTGGTTGCAATGATAACAACAATCGACTTGCCGCTGCCGACACGTCATCACGCCCTCCGCCGACGACGATTCCTTACTCGTCTTCTTCCTTTCAACCTATATCACCGGTAGTCGATGGAACCGGAACTGTTTCATCTTCCTCCGGTGTGAACACAAACGAACAATCCAATTCGTCTACCGTTGATTCTAATTTCTTCGAGGAGGAATTTCAGATGCAGCTTGCTCTCGCGATTAGCGTTTCATCGGGATCGGTGGAGGCCGGTCAACCTGACGCGGAAACCGCACAAATTAAGGCCGCTAAGCAAAGAAGCTTGGGGTGTTCTCCTTCTGAATCCTTCGTTGAATTTCTTTCGCTTCGATATTGGGTAATGTATTCATATTTTCCTGGTGTTATAGTTTATAAATTTTATGATTTCGTAAGGTTTATTCATTCTATACACAATTGAATATGCAATTCACTTCAATCATAAATTTGATCCTTGTGATGTGATAAGTAATGTAAGATTCTTTGGATTTCATTTTTTAGTTTTGAAGGTTGTAGTGTTAAACATTAATCAGAGATGATACATCATACACCTCCTAATAGAGTAGGCAATAACTAAATTTAGCCAACTTAATGTGAAATGACACTAAATATAAGTAGAAACAATATTAAGCTTTTATAACCAGGTTTTCTTAACATAAGGCACAGTAAACTCAAGTTGTTAATGATTGTCTGGTTCTCAGATAATTGGATAGTTGCTTGTAGTAAACAATAAATTTCAAATATATATCTTACAAATAAGTGGTCCGTAAAATGGAATTGACAGTATCAGTGATCCGCTTTGCTTTATAGGTTTTTGTAATTCATCTCTTTTATGTTCAAGTGAAGCGATTTTACATTCAAAACATACTCGGATACATACAATAGAAGCACCTCCAATTAGTTATTGCTGGCATGTGACTGCTATTTTGTGAAACTGAGTTATATATATACACATATGTATGTGTGTGTATATATATACACACACACACATCAATTTCATCTCTTCTTAGCTCTTACCATCCAGTGAAGGGATCCTTCTATGCTTCTGATGGCAACATGCTTTTTAAAGACAAATTTGTAATTGATTGAGAGTTTTGTATGTGCAGAGCAATAATGTTGTAAATTATGATGAGAAAGTTATGGATGGTTTTTATGATGTATATGGGATTACTTCAAATTCAGTTACACAAGGGAAGATGCCGTTGTTAGTGGACCTTCAAGCAATAACTGTTTCAGATAATGTTGACTATGAAGTAATTTTGGTCAACAGAATGGTTGATAAGGATTTACGGTACCTTGAAGAAAGGGTTTCTACTATATCACTGGAATGCCAAGCTGCTGGGACGACTCAGATTATGAGCACTTTAATCCAAAGAATTGCTAATATTGTTGTTGGTCAAATGGGCGGGCCTGTAAGTGACGCTGATGAAATGTTGAGAAAGTGGACTTTCAGAAGTTACGAGTTGAGAAACTCAATGAACACTATCATTCTTCCTATTGGCTGTCTCGATGTTGGACTTTCCCGCCATAGAGCCTTGCTCTTTAAGGTATCGAACCTTGCACCCTAAGACATAAATTAAGCATAGCCTCTTTAATTCTTATAATTTTGTAGCACTCTGTCAACTATTCATTCAATGCTAGGTACTCGCTGATAAGATCAACCTTCCATGTAGTCTGGTCAAAGGGAGCTACTATACTGGTACTGATGATGGAGCTGTGAACTTGATCAAGATTGATAATGGAAGGTATGGTGATCGTGCTTTTTGTTCCACGGGTTTGTGTGTGTGTATAGATGTATGTGACTTGCACATGTGTAAGTGTTTTTTGTTTGCATATGTATATGTATGTGATACATATATTATGCACATTTCTGTTGTGTTTCATGTCTTCATCTTCAACTTCATTATCTGTACTTAATCATTGAAGTTAGCATTATAAACATGCATTCACCAACAATAAGCATCTGTAAGTGGTGATTCAAAGTGTTCTGCCTATCCTGTAATCAATCATCAAAGTGAGTCACATGCTCTTATGAGAAAGGTTTCTAACAAGAATCTAATAGTTATTGCATCAAATAGTCTGAAATTGCAGTTCATCGGCCAATTTTATGATTATGGATGTTTTATCTAGTGGCTGCTAACCTTTGGTTACTTTCTTGGAACAACATTATTGATCATAGTATTAACAATCACCTTTCTTACTATAGAAGTGCAATGTATGGGTTAGGCATTGAGTGTATTCATACTTGTCAATAGCGACTGTAGCGCGCGCTATAGCGCGCTACATAGCGAATCGTTTACTGGCCGCTATTTGCATTTCTCGACCACATAGCGGACTGATAGCGAATATTCCCTTTTTTTTAATGTTTTTAAACGGTTTTTTACTTGATTAATATAAATAGGGTTGCTAATAACCCTAATATATGAAGATTTAGATGATTATTGATTATAATTGCTACATATCCTACAATAGTTGAATATAAAATATTTTTAAAACTTTCTACTAGTGTATCGCTAAACGTTAAATAGCGCCCGCTATTTACCGCTATTCGCTACGTAGCGTATAGGTGGCTTGTCGCTATTCGCTATTGACAACTATGAGTGTATTAAAGGCTAGTTTCCTACGAGCCATTTGTTTTGTTTACTGTGCACCACACTTAAATAGTAGATCCAAGCTGTGTTGTCAAAAGCCCTCCAGGCGAGCGCCTAGGCGCAAATTTAAAGCCCATCGCAGCTATAACGCCAGGAGGTGACCAAGGCGCAGATCTGGGCTTTTTTTTGCAAAGGCTAGCTCAGGCGAGGGCTTTTTGTTAGGCGCCAAATCAAGGCGTGGGGTTTATTCATTCAAGCGCAATCCAGTAATTAATTTCGAATTTTTTTTTGACTATTTTTAAGTCTTTCACTGGCGGTTGTACCTAGAAAAAATAGGGACTACCAAATTAATTCCAAATCAATGATCTTTTGTATATATATACACACACCATTGAAGGTTACAGAATAACAAATTGAAGTTTAAAGAAGCAAGAAATTGTATTCAAATTTTGGTTTTACTTTTGATTATCTATTACTTTTATCTTTTGGTACTAATTATAATAGTTTTTTTAATATTAGTGGTGTGGTATTAGTTTTCAATGTATAATATATTTTTTTGTTTTTTTTCCCTCTATATGCGCCTTTTTTGTCTCAGGCCCTCGCTTTTTTTGCGCCTAGGCCCGAGGCTGTGCCTATGCGCCTATTGCATTTGACAACACAGGATCCAAGCTTCTAACACATGTATTTGTTGTATAAATATCAAAAACTTTGATCTTGATATAGTTTAGTAGCGTGCTCATGTTTTGGATAACGGTTTGAGGAACAACATTAACTATGTATTGCGATCATGTATATGCAGCTGCTGTTATATTTGAGAAAAATGCTGTTATCAAAATTTGTGTAGCATTACAAAGCTTTTAAAATTAGCTAACAGCTCAACATGCTATCATCTGGTGTATCAAAACAAAACAAACAAACTTACCCTGTAAAAAATTCCACTCCAACATTAGGGACTGGGGAGGGTAAGACGAGGACATCCTTCTGGTGTATCACAACATGATATTTTAAAATGAGCCTAAATACGAACTTTTCAAATTCTATTGGTTTTCCTTCTAACATTTAGTTATCACCAATTGTTAAAAAATTAAATTAATATGGGATCTTGTTTCATTGATGCAGTGAATACATTATAGATTTAATGGGCGCTCCAGGAACCCTAATCCCTGCAGAAGTGCAAAGCTGCAACCTTCCCAGTTTTGGATTAGATTTAGTGTCGGTTATACCTCAACATGATAGTATCGCCAAATTTGGGACTTTAGGCTCTGAAGTGGTTTCTTTTATAGGCTCACAATCAGAAGGTCAAAATGGGGAAGTTATGAAAAAAAATCAAACAGAGAGGTTTGAGTATGATTTTGGCAAGCTTCTTCCATCTCTCAGCAGGCCACTTGAAGGCCCTTCAGGCGTTTGTCAGATAACATCCACAGCACAAGAACTGCAGATTAAAGACGTGTCCAATTGTGTCATAAATGCTGCAAAAAACCCTGATTTTGCTCAAAAGCTTCATGCGGTTCTCTTTAATAGTGATGAGACATCTTCTGGTAATCTTTTAAATGTAAATAACCAAGAAGTGGGAGAACCAAAAGTATGCGAAACAGTTCATTTGTTAGACTCTGACATGTTAATCATGTCTAATAATGAGGAGCTTAGTGTTCATAATGGGTTACAAGCGGAACTCGGAATAATGTCTGAAATAAATAATTTTGGATACAATTTACCTTCTGCATCTACAAGCTATAGTGAGGACATCCTGGCTGATAACCTAGTTGGTAAGGTTTTTGTTGATACTTTTAAGAACCATGGATACCAAATATACTCATGAAATTTTGTTTTTTCTTCAGTGAAGCCATTGGAAAGACAAGAAGGAGAAGGCATTCATAAAGATGATGAAAAAACTAAAAGGTTAAAAATGATTAGCCTTACTGCAGTTGAGTGGGAAATTCTGTGGGAGGATCTTCAGATTGGAGAGCGCATTGGTATAGGTAAGATTTATTTTATATTTGAATATAACATGTTATTTATATTATTCACAAATATAACATATTATTCACAAATATGTTATTTGTTGCATATTGTATACTTACTAAAGAACTGCTAAAGCTAAACAATGGTTTCTTTTTTGTGTTATCTTTGTCAATAATGGGTTTTTAAGATGGTAATCAAACAATGTTTGTCAAATGTTGGTGTTTTGAACTTTTGATGTTAATATTCTTTGCGTTTCTGTTATCTTTTTAGTTTTACTTTCTTCATAAGACGGTAGCTTCTTTATCATTTATTGATGATTTTCCCTAGTTCCAAATATATGTTGTATTGAAGGGTTATCCTACACATATGTGTTGGAATTCAGGTTCAGGCAATTAGGAATATTCCACATTCAGCTCTCATCCTGATTATTACTAGAGAAAAAGAATTAGCTTTGTCTTAGTACTTGAGGAAGTTAGGAACCATTGTATGTGCCTATGTGGTTACAAAGATGGATCTGATTATGTTAATTTGAAAAAATGAACAGAAAAACACAATTCTTAGATCTTAAAGTTACGTTTTTGTTTGGCTATTTATATGTATTATTGAAAGAACCTAAAATGAGTCATATTGACGACCCACCTAAAATGCTGATCAAAGGGCTCAAGAATTCTGGAAAATTCCACACTAATCTTTGGAAGAAGGATCTAGAGTTCTTCATGGAAAGGTATCGAAGATCCATTGTAAGAACCTAGAATAGGGGCATATGGCACATAATCTAGTATAGAAAATCTAGATTAGGAAGGTTCTAGAATAAGACATCTTTGGTAGGATTGTAGGAAACATTCCTCAAAAACACTTGACTACAAGTTGCAAAGCTCTCTTGTAAGTGTTTATTCAAGCAAAACAAAGAGTTTTGTATTTCTTATAATCCCTGTTGTGGGAATCGCTGACTTAGTTTGATTACTAAGGGCCGCACGGGGGCTTGAAACGATAAGCCGTGACAGTAAGCTGATGACTAAATTAACTTTTTTTGGTAACCATGAGAACCAGTAACCGGAAAACTCACGGGACCCACCAATACCCTACTAGCCAACTGGATTAAGAGGTTATGGTAGGAAACTAGTGGAAGCAGGATTCGAACCTTAGACCTATGCTAGAAGGGTATCAGGGGCTTCAGTTTCAAGTTTCTTTATTGCATAAGTTTTCTTCCACAAAGGGTCTGGTTCATCAGTTCCTAGTTTCTGGAATTCACAAGAATGTGATCTTGTTAATACTTTTCCCTTTCTTAGATGCAAGTATCTCACAACATTTTTGCTATGATTGACCAAGATTTGCTGAAGCTTTATTTTATTGTGTATAGTAGTTTTACTTGAAATATGTTTTAACTTCAAATCTGTATAATCACTCATGCTAATAATGAAAAAAACATGGAAAACATTATAATGCATTTTTCGATCAGTAACGACATGATATTTACTTAAATTATGGTAAAAAGATTCTTTACTGTTTTTTATGCATTATATAGGGAAGTCACTTGATGTTTGGTTTATTCTCTGCCTTTTTCTTTCTATATTGTGTTTTTGCAGGTTTATACATTTACATAGTAATTTGTGATTGAGATTTTTTTTCTGCAAAAATATCTTATGTTATTCTCTTTCTTCTAGGTTCTTATGGCGAGGTTTATCGTTCAGAATGGAATGGAACTGTAAGTTGCTTCAAATTCAGTTGCTTTTTTAACAGTATAATTGTTGTGCTAAATTATTTTAATAGTTTAGACCAAGCTGTTAAATATATATTTCATGTTTTAAGCCTTATCATGTACAATTTTGCTCTTGGGATACGGATGTGATAGTGTTGGTCAAAGTGGCTGCATCATTGACCCAATTAATACTTTGCTTTTGATAGTTGTTTAGAAGATACTTTTTTTTTATTTTGTAAAAGATTATTTCTAACTGCATGGAAAGTATTTACTTATATGACGATATTTACTGACAGGAGGTGGCTGTGAAGAAGTTTATGAACCAGGATATTTCGGGTGATGCACTAACTCAGTTTAAAGGCGAAGTAAGTGTTAGAATTTTTAATTTGTCATTTATTGGTGTCTAAAATGGCAGTCATTATTCTAAACGGAGAATCTTGACATTATGTCTGGTTGGTTTATGTAGATTGAGATCATGTTAAGGTTAAGACATCCTAATGTTGTTCTTTTCATGGGAGCAGTTACTCGTCCACCAAATCTTTCCATACTAACAGAATTTCTACCAAGGTAGAAGATATATATATTTTTTTTTGAAGAGATGGTTATCTTTTCTTTTTGAATATCTTATTTTGTGCTATCCAGGGGAAGCTTATATAAATTGCTGCATCGTACAAATGTCCAACTTGATGAAAAGAGGCGAATGCGTATGGCTCTTGATGTGGTAAAAAGTCTGAAATGATTCCATTTTTTTTCTGTCTTTTTTGTTTTATAATGTTAAGAAATGCTTGCAGGCCAAGGGAATGAATTATTTGCACACTAGCAATCCAGTAATTGTGCACAGGGATTTGAAGACTCCAAATCTCCTTGTTGATAAAAATTGGGTAGTTAAGGTTTGTATTATTCCTCTAGCACAATAGAATCTAGGTTAATGTATTAATATTTTAATAACTCAACAATGACTTAACCTAGTCCGCAAATAACCATGTGTTCCATTTATAAACAATGATTTTGTGATTTTTGAATCGTTTTTCTTTGCCACTGAAATATCTTGTTAATATATGCAGGTGTGTGATTTTGGGATGTCGCGCATGAAGCACCACACTTTTCTGTCTTCAAAATCTACTGCTGGAACTGTATGTTCTTACTAAAGATGCCATTTATTTTTAACTGCACACACACACACACACATATATATAGATCAGAGAGAGAGGTTCAAATGAGGACCACTAAACAATCACGAACCAAAGAAACTGTTATTTTGCTCTTGAATTATATTTCAATAGATCACTGAGATGAGACAACCATGAAAATCATGAATTATGAATCTAGACTATCCTTTCCTTGTCCGCTCCATGATCATATATAATAGGGGATGATTCATGAGAAACCCACATAGTTATGCGAAAAATCCCGAAAACCACTAAGAAAACCAATTCTAAACAATCACACAATAATAATTATTTTTTATTTATTTTATTCATAAGAGTATCAATACACATTTTTACCAAAAAATCAGTTTAAGTATTTGGTTACGTATATGTAACAAAGTGTTACATATACCTAAACAGAAAACAAAAAAATTGCAGTTACGTATACGTAAAACACAATACGTAAAATGATTTTTTTGGTAAAATGTGTAATATTACGTTAATACCCTTAGAAATAAATAAAAAAATAAAAAATCTATAAATTATTTGATTTGCTCTTGGTGGTTTTCCTGGTTTTTGCATAACTATGTGGTTTTCTCATAGTGTGCCGCCCCCTTATTGATATTTAAGTTCTTATGGGTATCCTCTCCTATACATATGTATGTGCGCGTTGGTATGTGTATGTATGTATGTATGTATGTATGTATGTATTGATAGCTCTTGTTGTATTGCAGCCTGAATGGATGGCGCCAGAAGTACTGAGGAATGAACCGTCAAATGAGAAGTAAGTGGCCTCTTATTTGAATTAAACACCTAAAATTATTTGGTTCTATCTTTCAATATCTTGCTAAGAAATCAGATGTGCTGATTTGCAGGTGTGATGTATATAGTTTTGGTGTAATTTTATGGGAATTGGCAACTTTGCGCATACCTTGGACAGAGATGAATTCGATGCAAGTTGTTGGTGCTGTTGGCTTTCAACACCGACACCTAGACATTCCAGAAACCGTTGATCCTGTTGTTGCAAGAATCATAACTGATTGTTGGCACCCGTCAGTAAATCTCCCTATCATAACATCTATAATATTTACTTTTCTGTTCATTACATATGTTGAGTTTATTTTGTGCAGCAAGCCACAGTGCCGACCGTCATTCAAAGAGATCATTGCTCGACTCAGAAGTCTGGGCCGCCTTTCAGCTGAACGAATTGAAACTCGTATAAACCAATAATAAAAGAAGTATTGGAGGGAAGTGTTGTTTGTATCTATAGAGACATTATTGTAGCAGATTATAACACAAACAGTAAAAAAAAGGAAAAGAAAAGAAGAAAGGAAAAAAGAGTGATGGATTGGGAAGTGTTGGTTCACTTTAAAAGACGGGACGAAGCACAGCCAAGCCAGATTGGTGCACTCGATACCGGGGCTGAGTGATAAATTTCACTATAACGATAGTTCATGTAATAATAATGTTGTCTATAAAATTGTTAACAAAGAAGGAAGAAAAAGAAAAGAAAATGGTTTTTGGTTTGGAGGTCACAAAGGGAGCAATTGTTGCTTCCAAATTGTATACAATTGGTGGTCTCTGCAAAAGATCAGTTCTTTCTTTCTTTCATTCTTTTGACCTCCAAAGCTTGTGATTTGTATGTTTTCGTTTGCAGCCGTCACATCAGCGGCAACCTTTTCTGACAAAAAAAACATAATATAAGCTCTTAAATATAGAGGATTTGACTTGGCTCGTTTCAACTTCAGAGAGCTCGAGCTCGTTTATTAAACATGCTTATTTTTAGGCTCAAGCTCAGGCTTTAAGCTCGGGTCAATTCGAGCTTTTAACGAGCCGAAGAGTAGCTCATGAGCCGACTTGGCTCGTTTAAACCCCAATGTGGATTGCTTATTTCTTGCGTCTTTATGATAAACCAGCGTTAATATAGAGACGTAAGAAGACGTGGGGTGATTTTGATCAGATAAGGTGTGGGTTCCAAATCTTTCACCACACCATTATGGTCGTTTGTGGACCATTTAAAAGTAGAATTCATTACACGGATGACTCTTGTGTTTTACATAGATTTCATTTATTTCCCATATGATTGGGAAATTATAAGTATGGTTCAATAGTTTGCATAAACATAACACATTTGACCCTGTAATGTAATGGATGTCAATTAAGTTTGACTGATAAATGATTTTAAATAACAAAAATACCCTCAATAATAAAATTAAATATTAAAAGCCTAAAACAAAAAATAAAATATATTAATCTTAAATAATGGGTCCCACCGCCCCACCATCATCTTCATCTCTCCATGCATGCAACACCTCATATTCATCTTCAAACCCCTTCCTCAATCTGTTAGGGACTGAAACCATTGCAAGGTATGAAACTTGTCTCACACATCAATTGTATAGGCAACAAATGTGTGATTTATAACTTAAATGGTTCACTCTCCCATCAGACTAGTCTGTTGGGATGAGTTCTACCATTTGGGTTGTAACATTGGTATCAGAGCTAAACTCGGAGTGGTAGCCCATGTCGTGGTGGCCTGGAGGAAGCCAGCCGTGACCAACGAGGACGTTGGCGCTTAAGGAGGGTCGATTGTTATGAACTGAAACCATTGCAAGGTATGGGACTTGTCCCACATCGGCTGTATGGGCAACAAATGTGTGATTTAAAACTCAAATGGTTCTCTCTCTCATCAGACTAGTCTTTTTGGATGAGTTCTAAAATTTGGGTTGTAATACAATCCCCCTATTGCTTCACAGCAGGTGACACCCCCTCTATCGGCGATTTACACAGCAAACGCCCCCTTAATCGCCTTTACCTCCACCGCCATCACCCCTTTTATCGCATCTATCTCCACCGTCAGCCCCTCTTCATCGCCTCCTCATCATCCACTCTACTGTCGAATTACTGTCAGATCTCACTTCATGGTTTCGGAGCCTTACAGATAGACTCAAAATTACATGAGATGAGTGGATTAAGTAAGATTCGCTTGACTCGCACCTCTCTAAGAAAATAATCAGGGATAAGATTTTTTGTAGACGTAGGATTAAGGTTATAAGTGTATAGATTGGTCTTGGCACCTTAGCTCATTTTCACAATTTTATTTATCTTAGCCTAACTTTGCCTTAGCTTGTTCATACACTTATAATTGCCTTAGCTTATTCATAAACTTGTGTGCTGTCTTAAATTGTTCCTACACTTTTATTTTCTTACATTACTATTCGTCTATTATTTGCTATCTACATTAATATTCGTCCATGAAAAATAACTTTTGGAGTCGGGGCCGGTCTCAGTAGGAGCAACATTATTGACCTTTAAGATAGAGATAAAGTTTATCTTCACCTAACTTCTCTCGATTTTTATTTGAAAAAAACGTTATGTGCTTTATACTTAAGGTATTTAAGTCATTTCTTTTGCAATTTACCCTTTTGACTAAAAAAACAAAAAATTATCAATAAACTTATTTACAAGTGTCGGTGGGCTTTTTCCACCAACAAAACCTTCCCTAAACTTTGTAAGTTGGCAAAACTTACCCCTCAAGTTTCATCTTGACCCTTTAAGTTTATAAAGTCTTGAGTTTACCCCTGCAATACATATAATCTGATTCTTTTTCAATAACTTTCAGGTCCGTTTCCCGCTGCGGAGCGCGGGGCTAATTTTCTAGTTAAAATTAAATATAGAAGTATTTCATGTTTTAACAAAATATATAAAGTAACATCCAATCAAGAGGAGACGGCCTGAAACATTAGACGAGGAAAAGTAGATCCAGAAAAGGAAGGAACCGCCGGACATTAGCATGAAACAGCAGGCAACTTGGAAAACTGTTGAATATCGAGGATTTAACAATCAATCAATGCTCCATTGCATATCAACTCACTTCTGAAGCCGCTAATCAGTCAGCCGTTAAAATTCCAATAATATTTTTTTTAATAAATCTTTTAACTGCCAAGTCACACCACTTGTACAAAAGGAAAATTGAAATGAAATAAATAACAAAGGTGTTGTGAGCTCTCCCAATAGATGAAGTAGTGTGTGTTGATTATTCCATGTTAATGGACAACATCGTGAGTGGATCGATTATTAATTCAATCAATTGAATAATGAAACAAACATCAAAATAATGAAACTTACTTGTGGGAATCGCTACTTTAGATGATGAAGATGATGCCATGTTAATTCCTGTTATGATACCTTGAATCTAATGGATGATTATGAAAAATTCTTTATGGTGTTCTAGAGAGAATTCTAAACAATCTCACATAATGATAAACATAATGAATTCATGTAGATCTTCCCTATATATAGGTATTTAAGGGGAATCATAATTGCCCCTTAACTATTTATTATTTAAAATTAATGCCATCAAGTAATTGTCGGGGACTCGTTATGTCATATTGGTAAACTTAATTCAAATGATCCATAAGGCCATCTAACGGGTTATTTCCAACATTCTCCCACTAGGCCGAGTGATCATTTATGATGAGCATTCATTAAGTTTGGCCAAGTTAAACACTCGTCAAGTTTCGTATTAAAACTATAGTAGAGACTTACAGTCATTCGAATTGTAGTCAATTCGAGACCCCAACAGTCATACTAAAATTTCAATTTAAAACACTTAAACATTAAACCAAAATACTGATATAAATCCTTAAAGTACAATACTAATTTGTACAAAATATGTCTATATATCATTAGGTGCACGTGTACATTATTATAGACAAATAAACATTCGAGGAAATTACGTTAATCATTAATACACACTTGATATGCTATTACATAAGGTCTCTACTAAAACCCACCCTTGTTACGAGAACTTGGAAAGTTTTGGGCGGTAGACCTTTAGCTGAAGTAGTGTGTACTGTTGAAACGCGATAACTCCTTTAAAAGCATTGTCTAACCAACCAATAATAAGACTCAAAATAGATACAATATGAACCACTGTTAATTAATTATTATATACTTAGATTAAACTTAAGAAAATGCCTATGTTTGGCCAATAATAAGCACAAGAGACACAAGATCGAAGAACAAATGCAGTCATGTTCACATGTGATATTGCTGGTTTCGGTGGTTACTTGCTGCTTCTTCATCATGAATCCTCCTTCTGTTCATCTCCAAGTACATTTCTTCGATCATTGGCTTCCATAAACGAACTCTCGCGTTTATAAACCAATTAGATACCTGTAATCATACATGGCACAAGTTATTATAGAAAAAAAGCAACAAAATTTGGGTAAAGAAGTGTTGTCGGTGTTTCGGGTCAATCCAACCCGACTGTGATTCTTTTTGACCCGAGCCCATAATGAAATGTTACCTGGCTTCTTGTCAATCCACTTTTTACAGCCAACAGTTGTTTCTCTGCATCCTTAGGATAACTGCAAGCAAATTCAAGATTATAAATCATATAGGTTACAACATTTTAAAAGGAATAAATTATAAGATTACTAAATAGCGTACGGGTGAAGGAAGTTCTGAAACATCCATGCACGCAAAACAGAAACCGATTTTTCAGGCAGCCCTCTTTGGGGCCTCCAAAGTTGATGATCCTTTCTTCTTAGCTGTTGAAGAGCCCATTGTTGTGGTACTAAAGATGAAAGGTCTTCTTCCATAGGATCCAAGGTGTTACAATCGGGTCCCATTGAAAGTAAATGATTACTTATTTTCTCTCTTATATTCTTGTAAAAGAAAGTGACTGTATGAAGAGCAAAACAAGCATGAATTTGAGGATCCAATTCTGTTACTGCATGGAAAGCTGACATCACAGTATGGATCTCATCTAAGCACTGGTTGTATCGTTCATCAACCTGAGTCACAAAAAAGTTCACAAATTTAACTCTGTTTAGATGCATAATTGGTAAAAGGAATAGAATCAAGAAAATCTTGATTCTGGGTCATGAAAAAGTTGGCAATTTTATGTCTGTTGGGATAATAATTGGTTAAAGAATAAAGATTCAAGAAAATTGTGATTCTTGGTCACTAAAAGTGGTAAATTTTGTGTCTTTTTGGAAGTATGATTGGTTAGAAATCAAGATCAAGAAAATTTTGAATCTTGGTCACAAAAAAAAGTTGAAAATTAAGTCTTTTTGGATAAATAGCTGGCTATAAATCAAAATCACAAAAATGAGGTTCTTGGTCACAAAAAGTTGCAAATTTTATGTCTTTTTGGACAAATAATTGGATAATAATTATAATCAAGAAAATGGTAACTATTGGTCATAAAAAAGTTGAAAGTCTGGATTCTTTTGGAAATTAAAATAAAAAAATTCTTGATTCTTGGTGACATACCATTTCTAGTAAGGCCAGCAAATGCTTCTTTATCTCTTCAATACCATATGATTTCAAAACCGGATTAAATTGGTGATCAAATTTGTTATTTCCATCTGAATATTCATCAAAACTGATCTGCTTATTGGTCATCTGGTCAAGATTCCCAACGGAATAGCTTGCAATTTCTGTAAGGATTTCTTGCATCATATGAAGATACCCTTTTGATCCAGATGAACCCTGCAGAACCCGAATCGGCCTATCGGTGTTTGAGTCAAATCCTATAGACGGATTTTTACTGTTGCAAGAACTTGCTTGTTCCACACACCCCAATTGTCTTCCATGTAAAGAAAGACTGCTCATGCCAGAACAAGTGGCAAGACCCAAAGATAGCTCATTACCACCTGAACTCACACTCGGGTTATTATCGCCCGATATCCACCCATTTGGATCTGAATTAAATCCAATTCTTTCAGCTGTAGGTGTTCCATCATATCCAAAAATATCAGGGAAATAGTTGTTTGGAACAACACCTTTTGGAATTTCAAAAGACTGACCAAAAGGAGGGCAATTTGAGCTTTCGTGTTGACCAAGTCTGGAAGCAAGAAGTGATGCTAGAGCAGTAGCAGAAATGGGAACATCCAGATGATCACTTGAAGGAAAATTACTTCCAAGATGATCATTTGGGATCATAGAAAGCATAGGAAATTCAGGCATAATTTGGTGGTTTTGATCAAGATATGATTTTTGATTAAAAGAAACCATGTCTGCAGACTGAAAACTGTCATCTGGAATGATGAAATTCTCACCAGGCATACCCATTGGGATATTGAATCCATGGTTCTCCATGATGAAATTGGAATGAAATCAATTCAAATTCCACCTAGAAGAAGATCAAAGCAATAGCATAAGTTTAAGATATTGAAAGTGCTTCTTTTTAAGATTAGATTATCACCAACCACTCAAACTTAATAATGTATGTAAGATTTCCTGTTGAAAAACAGTAGCCAAAAAAGGAAGAAACAAAAATGGTGCACCAAAAAGATGGACAGAGAATGTAAGTTTTTTCATTGCCAAGAAGTGACTTCTCAAAGCTCAAATCTCACTATCATATCCCTGTGGAAACAGTTCCAAAAACTACTAAAAATCTTGGCATATCATATTTACCATCACAAATGTCAAAACTTTCATCTTAAATTTCAAGATTTCTTTATCGGTTAAAGAAAATATAGCAACTTAACAACCCAAGATGCCAATTATGATATTAACCTTAAATGCTGCAAGTTGTTATTTTTTGCCTGGATTATCAGTCAAACTTTTCAAAAATCTACAACTAAATATCACGTGAAGATTTCTTTAATGACATGGGTTATATTTATATAGATTATAGACAACATTTCTTTTAGCTAACAGTTGACTAAAAGTCAAAATCAAGAAGATACAAACATAGATGAAGTAAACCAACCTTGCAAACATTTGAAGAGGAGATGAAGAAGATACAATTGAAGAAAAAAGAGAAAAAAAAAAAAGGTTTCTTTTTTCTTTTTCTTTTTGAGTTTTAAAGTGAAGATTTTGATGGGATCTCTTTGTTGATGTGGGGGATTGTCTGATTGACACTTGAACCCTGCAAAGTGTTAACTAGTAACTGCTACTACAAGTAGCTTCTCTGAGAGACCCCAAATGGGGCAGTTGGTGTGTAAAGAAAGAAAGACTAGCCTTTGAACCTCAAACAGGGTTGTAAATAAAGAGGCATTATGCCTGTTGGTTAGGATCTTACTATGAGCTTTTGAGCCCATACAAAACGACAACAAAAAAGGAAGAAATAAATAAATAAATAATGGGAAAGTAGATTTTATGCCTTGTTGCATGGACAAGAGAAAGAAATGATATCTACTTCAATGATTTTACGGAACCCAAGAAACATAAAGTTGAGTAAAGAATCATGATCACTATACCCTCTCTCTGATTCTAGTTCAAGCAAACACGCAAAGACAGTATCCACAAGGTAAGTTTTTTTAGGCCGATTCTAACCACACATGAAATATTGTTAATTGGACCCGTCGTCGTGCGATACGCCCTCGTATAGGTCAATATGAGGGCGTATTGGGTTTAGTCTCTGACACCAGAATGACACGTGTCATTCTCTGTGTCCCATACGATTCGTATTGCCCTATACGCCTCGTATGAGGCAGGGCTCAATATTTTTCTTCAAAAGTTGGAAGATCCGGTGTTAAATAATCCTATACGTGGCGTATAGACCTATACGCCACGTATAGGATTATTTATTTAATTATATTTTTTTTATAATAATATATTATTTTGTATTTTAATTTATATAATTTTGTTAATATAAGTTTGTTATCTATTTATAAATTTTATATATTTTATATTTTATTTAAACATTTATTATATTTTTACAGTATAATCAAACAAAATATTAAACATTACAAACCAAACAAAATATTAAACTTTACAAACCAAACAAAATATTAAACATTACAACCAAACAAGTAAACTAAACATTATATACATTACATCATAAAATTAAATATATACATCAAAATGTTTTACATACATAACAACGAAATAAACAAAATACAAATAAAAGAACTAAACCTAATCGGCTCCGGCGTCACCCTGACCTGCCCCGCCCTCACACTGAACGGGGTCGTCCGGATAATGACGTGGGGGTGGCTCGATGCCGGCGGCTCGTGACTGATTCACGAGCTGTCCAACCGCCCACGTCATCAGGTCCTCCATGCGATCGAGTTGACGACCCTGTCGCCGTGAGTCGGCAACAAGGCCATCAAGCAATGCCTGGGTAGCCCTATCCAGCCTAACAGACCGACGTACGTGTCGGGGATTGTAACGAACCAAAATCCGGGTTTCGTTTTCAAATAAATAAATAAATATTTAATAAATATTATGGTGAAAATAATATTTATGAAATAAGTTGAAACAAGTGGGTTTCAAGTTAGTAATGGGGATATACTAGTTTTTAACTAGTTTTGGAATGAAAGTGGATGAAATGAAAATTGAGGGGCTAAACTTGTAAATATGGCAAATCTGTCATATTTGACATTTAGAAGTCAAAATTGAGCTATTTTGTTGGTGTGGGTCGTTCATCTCAAGAGAGCAAAAAGAGAAATCGAGTTTGAAGCATAAATCGTGCAATTGAGGCTTGTTTTGTGAAGGTTTTGGCTCACACAACACCTTCATAACATCAAGTAAGTGATTCTCTTCCTCTTGATTCCACCATGTATGTGTTCTTGGTGGGTTTTAGGTGAAACCCAAAATTTTGTATGCATGTGATGAAATGGTGTTAGATTATTGATAATCTAGCTAAGCTAAAGTTAAAGAATGATGGTTAACATCCTAGAACCCTTTAATTTTGATTATGAGAAGTTAGGGTTCATATGGTGAAAATTGGGGGTGTTTGGATCATAATGCTAGAATGTTGAATTATTGATGATTAGGTGTTTTTATGATGTTAGACACATAAACAAACCCCAAATTAACTTAAAGAACTAATTTGATGAAAAAATTAGTGTCAAGGTATTGGAAGGAAAATTTAAGAGGTTGAGTTCTTGGTTTTAAGGGGGTGTTTGGATGTGGGAATAACCCAAACGGGTCATTTTGGGTGGAAATGGAAATTGGGTTGTGAACTCAGTTTTAAAGTGATTTTTATGTATGTTAAGATTACTGAACTAGGTGTATATGTTTAGGTAATCAAATTTCTAAACTAGAAGGGGGTGTGGGATCTTCAAATCCGCAAGGTAAGTGCCTTTGCACTTACTTAGTAATGTGATATGTGATGTATGTGTTATGTTGTGCATAGTATGAATGATACATGAATTGATTATGCATAAGTGTATGTATGAATGTGATATGGTTATAATACTATATCTAATATGCGGAGGTTATGATCAAAGAATCATAATGGAAAAGGGGAGGTTATGATCAAAGAATCATAATGGAAAAGTGGAGGTTATGATCAAAGAATCATAATGGAAAAGGGGAGGTTATGGTCAAAGAACCATAATGGAAATGTGGTAAGATCTTGGTCTATGTACCAAGATGAAGAATGGAAAGAAAGTTATGACCTTTGTGTCATAAATGAAATGATAATGTAAAGAGTAAATGAAACTTGTAGGTGAAATACAAGTGGTATGCAATCAAACATCAATTTGAATGTTAACGGGTCAAAAGGTTTAAATGGGTGAAAATGACCGTAGTCGCTAATTCGATAAGATGATATGCACTATTAAATGTTGTGAAGATGTTATGTTAAATAAAAAATGGAACTTGCAAGGTGTAATGCAAGTGTTTGCACCCAAATGCATCTTTGGGCGCAAACGGGTCAAAATGGGTGAATGGGTGAAATAAGTAGAAATTACTTATTGTTATGATATATATCTCATTACTAATGGTGATATGTTTATATGGTTGTAGGAAAAGCTCCGAAGTAGTCCAAGTCAAGTCCAAGGTGATCGCGGGTTCTCGTATATGTTTTTAGGTGCAAATGTTTGAAGTAATTTGACTTTCCCGTAAAGGATGTAAATTTTGAATCTAGGAATCATGTTTTTGGTGTTAAATTGGTGGTATAAGTGTGTGTTTAAATGCCCAAGTGTTTGGGATTTTATGTTTAGATGTATTGGTGAAAAAGGTTGGAAAAATGGTTAAGTGTGAAAACTGCTGAAAGTGAAACTTTCTGGAATTTTGACTCCCTCGCGTATCGCGAGGGAGGGAGCCTGTTTCCTCGCGCTACGCGAGAGGTAAAAAAAAAAAAATTTCCTGGGTTAAGACTTCCGCGCGTTAAAGTTTTGTTCTTTTAAAAAGTGGTGTGTTTCAGGGATGCTGTGGTGGATGCTCGTGGACCTGCTCGACGTGTGGCGGCTCGTCCTCAATCGCCATACCCTGCAGCGGCTGAGGCATAGGCGGGTCCCCCTGTCCAGGCATCTGCGGCAACGGCACCGGGACCCAAACCTGGTCCTGGACGGCCCCTACGAACCGAAGGCCCTGCGGGAATCGATGCGTGATGCGCATGCCGCTCGCCGTGCGATGATCTAATCGGACAGGGGGAATGGCCGGTAACATCTGAGGCTCATGGTGGCCAAATGGTATGACCGACCGCATGATATGCGTGATGAATGCACCGCCATATAAAAGTTCGCGCCTCTGTCGCATATAGGATGAAGCAAAATAAAGCGCCATGCTCGTGGACAGGTCGCACTGCCTCCCAGTAAGCAGGCAGAAAAGGAAGAAAAGATCTCTATCAGTGCACCACTCACGGCTTTTCAGACGCGGTGCGATCGACGTCGAAATAAGCCGGTGCAGATATCTATACAAAGGATCTCTAATACCAGAGACCCTCCCCTTGGTACCCAACCAAGGACTATCTGAAATCAAGCCCCAAAAAACAAGGAGTTCCTCCTTGTCAACCTCCGTCACCGCCTCGGTGAATAGCGGCGAGACCGTCTCAGGCTCGTAATACAAGCCCGTCGTGACGGCCCACTGACGGAGGGTCTGACGGTAAACGACCCCAAAAATAGAAAAAGAAATACGATCAGGATCCTCAATATCCGGCGCCTCCCCGGGTAGAGGCTGCAGCCCAGTCTCTGAATAGATGAACGTCGAAAGAAACTCGACGATAAGCTCTCGGTATGTCTCCTCAAAAGAAAGGTCAAAAAGACGCGACCATGGCGTGTCCTCACCGATGATGGCCCTAGCTCGCTCGGCCTCATGCACCTCCTCGAGGAGAGCCCAATCCACCGCCGTACCCGGACCCATCTGCACCTCCCGGAGCTTCTGGCACCGGGAATAAGCCTCTGTATCGGGCGGAAAATCTAGAAAAGGATAGTGCGCAAAATCGTCTAGCTGATCCATCTGAATATCATCATCATAATCCGCCATATCTGATAATAATTAATTATTTTTAATATTTTAATTTAAATAATAAATAATAATAATATATTGTTTAAATTTTAAATAATAATATATTTTTTTAAATAATAATAAATAATAATAATAATATATTGTATTTATTTTAAATAATAAATAATAATAATAATGTAACGAACCAAAATCCGGGTTTCGTTTTCAAATAAATAAATAAATATTTAATAAATATTATGGTGAAAATAATATTTATGAAATAAGTTGAAACAAGTAGGTTTCAAGTTAGTAATGGGGTTATACTAGTTTTTAACTAGTTTTGGAATGAAAGTGGATGAAATGAAAATTGAGGGGCTAAACTTGTAAATATGGCAAATCTGCCATATTTGACATTTAGAAGTCAAAATTGAGCTATTTTGTTGGTGTGGGTCGTTCATCTCAAGAGAGCAAAAAGAGAAATCAAGTTTGAAGCTCAAATCGTGCAATTGAGGCTTGTTTTGTGAAGGTTTTGGCTCACACAACACCTTCATAACATCAAGTAAGTGATTCTCTTCCTCTTGATTCCACCATGTATGTGTTCTTGGTGGGTTTTAGGTGAAACCCAAAATTTTGTATGCATGTGATGAAATGGTGTTAGATTATTGATAATCTAGCTAAACTAAAGTTAAAGAATGATGGTAAACATCATAGAACCCTTTAATTTTGATTATGAGAAGTTAGGGTTCATATGGTGAAAATTGGGGGTGTTTGGATCATAATGCTAGAATGTTGAATTATTGATGATTAGGTGTTTTTATGATGTTAGACACATAAACAAACCCCAAATTAACTTAAAGAACTAATTTAATGAAAAATTAGTGTCAAGGTATTGGAAGGAAAATTCAAGAGGTTGAGTTCTTGGATTTAAGGGGGTGTTTGGATGTGGGAATAACCCAAACGGGTCATTTTGAGTAGGAATGGAAATTGGGTTGTGAACTCAGTTTTAAAGTGATTTTTATGTATGTTTAGATTACTAAACTATGTTTAGATTACTAAACTAGGTGTATATGTTTAGGTAATCAAATTGCTAAACTAGAAGGGGGTGCGGGATCTTCAAATCCGCAAGGTAAGTGCCTTTGCACTTACTTAGTAATGTGATATGTGATGTATGTGTTATGTTGTGCATAGTATGAATGATACATGAATTGATTATGCATAAGTGTATGTATGAATGTGATATGGTTATAATACTATATCTAATATGCGGAGGTTATGATCAAAGAATCATAATGGAAAAGGGGAGGTTATGATCAAAGAATCATAATGGAAAAGTGGAGGTTATGATCAAAGAATCATAATGGAAAAGGGGAGGTTATGGTCAAAGAACCATAATGGAAATGTGGTAAGATCTTGGTCTATGTACCAAGATGAAGAATGGAAAGAAAGTTATGACCTTTGTGTCATAAATGAAATGATAATGTAAAGAGTAAATAAAACTTGTAGGTGAAATACAAGTGGTATGCAATCAAATATCAATTTGAATGTTAACGGGTCAAAAGGTTTAAATGGGTGAAAATGACCGTAGTCGCTAATTCGATAAGATGATATGCACTATTAAATGTTGTGAAGATGTTATGTTAAGTAAAGAATGGAACTTGCAAGGTGTAATGCAAGTGTTTGCACCCAAATGCATCTTTGGGCGCAAACGGGTCAAAATGGGTGAATGGGTGAAATAAGTAGAAATTACCTATTGTTATGATATATATCTCATTACTAATGGTGATATGTTTATGTGGTTGTAGGAAAAGCTCCGAAGTAGTCCAAGTCAAGTCCAAGGTGATCGCGGGTTCTCGTATATGTTTTAGGTGCAAATGTTTGAAGTAATTTGACTTTCCCGTAAAGGATGTAAATTTTGAATCTAGGAATCATGTTTTTGGTGTTAAATTGGTGGTATAAGTGTGTGTTTAAATGCCCAAGTGTTTGGGATTTTATGTATAGATGTTTTGGTGAAAAAGGTTGGAAAAATGGTTAAGTGTGAAAACTGCAAAAATGGAAACTTTCTGGAAATTTGACTCCCTCGCGTATCGCGAGGGAGGGAGGGAGTTTTCTCGCGCTACGCGAGAGTGTAAAAAAAAAAAAAAATCATGGGTTAAGACTTCCGCGCGTTAAAGTTTCGTTCTTTTAAAAAGTGGTGTATTTCAACTTGGTATCAGAGCAAAGGTTTGAGGGATTTGGTGTGGGTGGCACCAAACTCAAACCGGATGCTCTTGATATGGGGGGGGGGAATGATACGAGAATCTAAGAAGGACTTGACTAAGACTCGGAGCTTTCGAAAATGAAAGGTTAGTAATGTTATGATTAATGATAATTCCATATGGCGGTTATGTATATGTACGAATGATTGGCAAAGTGTTATGTGTGCCGAAACTTGTCTTGTGATTTGTTATATGAATATGATAATTGCAATTGGGCATAGCGCGTTATTAATCATGTCTGACCAATATGATTAATATGACGAGATGTGCAAGGGTCTTTATAATAACCATATGACAATGAACATTTACAAGGATTAGGTGAAGGTGATTATATAAGTATGTATGTATATAAGTAGATAAGTATACATATACTTAATACATATAGGGGTGTAAGTGTGATAAGTATTTATGGTATTGATAGTATAAGGGTGTTAAGGTGTTTGTTTCTAATTCCCAGTTAAGAGATGGCAGAAGAATCGAGCAATCGGGAACCGTTGGATCCACGGATCCAAGAGTTGATAAAAGAGGAGGTGGCCAAGGCCTTTGAGCAAGCCACAAATCTGTTGATGGAAGAAATGAGGGGGGCTATTAAACTCTCTCTCGAGGAGATCATGAAAGAGAAAGATAAGGAACCTCGGGGTTGTACACTGAAGGATTTCATGGTGATCAAGCCCAAGGAATATAACGGGCAAGTGAACCCGATTCTGAGCCACAGGTGGGTGGTAGACATGGAGTCAAATTTTGAAACGACAAGGTGTAAGCCCGAGGATAGAGTGATGTTTAGCGTGCCACTTTTGACTGGGCGGGCTAAGGAGTGGCTGCTAAATCTCTGAAAGGAGAGGGGTGAAAGAGGGGTGACCTCCATGTCATGGGAGGAGTTTAAAGCGGCATTCCTAAAGTACCATTGCCCACAGGCCGCTATTGACAGGATGACCGAGGAGTTTCTCCTCATGAGGCAGACGACAGAGACTATTGATGAATTAGCTGGGACTTTCTTCGATCGGGCCAAGTTCTGTCCAGATGTGGTGTCGACCGAGAAAGCTAAGATTGACAGGTTCTATGCTATGCTGACGGTGGAGTTCAGGGATAGAATATCTCCATCCTCATTTACCACACTTGTAGACTTAATAAACAGGTGTCGGGAAAGAGAAGTGGAGTTGAGGAGGCAAGAAGCTAGGGGAGAAAAGAGGAAACGTGAAATAGTGGATCAAGTGGTGAGTAAGATAAAGGGTGGGAGCCCTAGTAAGAAGCAGTTCATCAAGCCTTCGTCGCGGGGGTGCAAAATTTGTGGAAAGGAGCACATTGGGGAGTGCCGGAAGGGATCTCAAAACTGCTATAAATGTGGAAAACCGGGGCATTTTGCTCATCAGTGTTCAAGCCAAGTGCATATATGCTACAATTGTTATAAACCCGGGCACAATAGGGCGGAATGTCCCGAGTTAAAGTAAGGTGGAAGCGGAAAGAAAGTGGAGACGCCAAAGCCAAAAGGAAGAGCCTTCCACATTTCGACGGAAGAGGCAAAGAACAACTCGGAGGTGGTGTCAGGTACATTCAAGATTAACTCATTACCTGCACTAGTTCTATTTGATTCGGGGGCTAGCCGTTCTTTTGTTTCCTTGAAAATTGTTAAGCATTCCTCTTTTGTAAGTAGCAAGTTAGATGAACTCTTAGAAATCGAAGCGGCTAATGATAAGAGTTTCCTTGTCTTTGACATTTTTAGAGATTGCAAGTTGAGAGCGGGGGGCGAAACTTTCTTTATTGATTTGATTCCTATGGCTATGGGAGATTTTGATGTTATTGTGGGGAAGGATTTGTTGTCAAAGAATAAGGCGAGTATTTTATGTGGATCGAAGGCGATCCAACTTGTTTCCCCATCGGGAGAGTCCATCTACATAGAAGGTGATAAAAAGGGTAAAGTAAGGTTGTGCACTTATGTGAAGGCGACCAAGTACATGGCGCGTGGGTGCAAGGCGTTCATGGCTTGTGTCGCGGATGTGAATGAAAGAGTAAAGGAGATTCACGATGTACCGGTCGTGAACCAATTCGTAGATGTGTTTCCTGACGAGTTACCGGGGATTCCGCCGGATAGGGAGATAGAGTTTGGAATTGACTTGATGCCGGGTGCTAAACCGGTAGCTAAAGCGCCTTATAGATTGGCACCGCTAGAAATGAAAGAACTTATGGGGCAATTACAAGAGTTACTTGACAAGGGTTTCATACGCCCAAGTGTTTCACCTTGGGGTGCGCCCGTTCTCTTCGTCAAAAAGAAGGATGAGAGCATGAGAATGTGTATGGATTACCGGGAGTTGAACAAGTTGACAGTGAAAAATAGGTACCCATTGCCTAGGATTGACGATCTTTTCGACCAATTGCAAGGGGCGTCATGGTTTTCTAAGATTGACTTGAAGTCCGGGTATCATCAGTTGAAAGTGAAGGAAGAGGATGTTCATAAGACAGCTTTTCGCACTCGTTACGGTCACTATGAGTTTACGGTTATGCCTTTCGGTTTGACCAACGCACCTGCGGTTTTCATGGATCTCATGAACCGGGTGTGTAGATCGTTCCTTGATCGTTCGGTCATTGTGTTTATTGACGATCTTCTCATCTATTCAAGGAGCGAGGGTGATCACGCTTGTCATTTGCGTGAGATTCTTGAAGTCTTGCAAAAGGAGAAGCTTTATGCTAAATTCTCCAAGTGCACATTTTGGTTGCGCGAGATCCAATTCTTGGGTCATGTGATTAATGAAAGAGGAATTACCGTTGACCCATCCAAGATTATGGCGGTTAAAGAATGGTCATCACCGAAGACGCCTTCGGAGATTAGAAGTTTCTTGGGGTTAGCGGGTTATTATCGGAGGTTCATCGAAAAATTCTCTCAGATTGCTTTGCCGATGACGAAGTTGACTCGTAAGGAGACAAAGTTTGTTTGGAGTCGCGAGCAAGAATCTACCTTTCAACTCTTGAAAGAAAAGTTGACTAAGGCGCCTGTTTTATCCTTGCCGGACGGGACCGAGGATTTTGTTGTTTATTCGGATGCCTCGCATTCGGGGTTGGGGTGTGTTTTGATGCAAAGGGGGAAAGTGATTGCCTATGCATCTAGGAAATTAAAGACTCACGAGGTGAATTACCCAACCCATGATTTAGAGCTTGCAGCCGTGGTTTTCGCGCTCAAAATTTGGAGGTATTACTTGTATGGTGCTAAGTGTACGATCTACACGGATCACAAAAGTCTCAAATATTTCTTTGACCAAAAGGACCTCAATATGAGGCAAAGACGGTGGCTTGAATTGGTTAAGGATTATGATTGTGAGATATTTTATCATCCGAGTAAAGCGAATGTTGTGGCGGATGCGCTTAGTAGAAAGTCAAGTCATTCACCTATCAAGGTGAAGTCATTTAAGATGACAATTTCATCATCTCTTATTGATGAAATCCGGGAGGCCCAAGTGTTAGCACTTGGTGGTGACTTGAAGAAAGAACGGATGATTGCTTATGTTGATAAGCTTTGTGAAAATAGCATGGGTTTGAAGACATGCTTTGATAGAATTTGGATACCTAGGTTGTCAAGTGTCTTGACAACTATTCTTGACGAGGCGCATAAATCCAAATATTCTATCCATCCGGGGGCCACGAAGATGTTTTATGATTTGAGGTGTCATTTTTGGTGGCCGGGTATGAGGCGTGATATTGTTAAGTATGTGGAGAGGTGTCTCACATGCTTAAGGGTTAAGGCGGAGCATCAAAAGCCGTATGGAAAGCTGCAACCGCTCGAAATACCGCTTTGGAAGTGGGAAAATGTAACCATGGATTTGATCACTAAACTACCAAAGACTCGAAAAGGTTATGATGCGATATGGGTAGTAGTGGATCGGTTGACAAAGAGTGCACATTTCCTCCCAATAAAGGAAACGTACTCGTCGGATAGACTAGCGGAAATCTATGTGAAAGAAATTGTGTCACGCCATGGGGTGCCGGTGTCAATTATTTCGGACCGGGATACGAGATTCACTTCTCGTTTTTAGAAGAAATTCCATGAGGATATGGGGACAAGGTTGAACCTTAGCACCGCTTATCATCCGCAAACGGATGGGCAAAGCGAGCGTACGATTCAAACGCTCGAGGATATGTTACGCGCGTGTGCTTTGGATTTTGGGGGTAGTTGGGACGACCATTTACCGTTGGCGGAATTTGCATACAATAATAGTTACCATTCTAGCATTGGTATGCCGCCTTTTGAGGCATTGTATGGAAGGAAATGTAGAACACCCGTATGTTGGGGTGAAATTGGTCAACGGGAACTTGGCAGCAAGGAAGTGGTCATGGAAACGAATGATAGTATTGACCAAATAAAGGCTCGCTTAAAGGCGGCGCAAGATCGCCAAAAAATCTTATGCGGATAATAGGAAGTGGGCGATTGAGTTTCAAGTGGGGGACTTTGTGCTATTGAAAGTCTCTCCTTGGAAAGGGGTGATAAGGTTTAGGAAACGGGGGAAGTTAAGCCCACGTTTCATTGGACCGTTTAAAGTGATGGCAAGGGTGGGTGCGGTAGCTTATCGATTGGAGTTACCGGAGGGACTAAGTAGACTTCATAACACGTTCCATGTGTCTCATTTGCGAAAATGTTTAGCGGATGAATCTACTTTTGTTCCATTGGATGATATAGAAATTGATGAAAAATTGAACTATGTGGAAGAACCGATGGCAATCTTAGATAGGAAAGTGAAGCGGTTGCGAAATAAAGAGATTAGCCAAGTGTTGGTTCGATGGAAGCATAGAAAGGGGGTGGAAATGACTTGGGAAACCGAGGAAGAAATGCTCAAATTCTACCCGAACCTTTTTATGTGAAGTCGGGTTTCGGGGACGAAACCCAAATAAGGGGAGGTGATTTGTAACGAACCAAAATCCGGGTTTCGTTTTCAAATAAATAAATAAATATTTAATAAATATTATGGTGAAAATAATATTTATGAAATAAGTTGAAACAAGTAGGTTTCAAGTTAGTAATGGGGTTATACTAGTTTTTAACTAGTTTTGGAATGAAAGTGGATGAAATGAAAATTGAGGGGCTAAACTTGTAAATATGGCAAATCTGCCATATTTGACATTTAGAAGTCAAAATTGAGCTATTTTGTTGGTGTGGGTCGTTCATCTCAAGAGAGCAAAAAGAGAAATCAAGTTTGAAGCTCAAATCGTGCAATTGAGGCTTGTTTTGTGAAGGTTTTGGCTCACACAACACCTTCATAACATCAAGTAAGTGATTCTCTTCCTCTTGATTCCACCATGTATGTGTTCTTGGTGGGTTTTAGGTGAAACCCAAAATTTTGTATGCATGTGATGAAATGGTGTTAGATTATTGATAATCTAGCTAAACTAAAGTTAAAGAATGATGGTAAACATCCTAGAACCCTTTAATTTTGATTATGAGAAGTTAGGGTTCATATGGTGAAAATTGGGGGTGTTTGGATCATAATGCTAGAATGTTGAATTATTGATGATTAGGTGTTTTTATGATGTTAGACACATAAACAAACCCCAAATTAACTTAAAGAACTAATTTGATGAAAAATTAGTGTCAAGGTATTGGAAGGAAAATTCAAGAGGTTGAGTTCTTGGATTTAAGGGGGTGTTTGGATGTGGGAATAACCCAAACGGGTCATTTTGGGTAGAAATGGAAATTGGGTTGTGAACTCAGTTTTAAAGTGATTTTTATGTATGTTTAGATTACTAAACTATGTTTAGATTACTAAACTAGGTGTATATGTTTAGGTAATCAAATTGCTAAACTAGAAGGGGGTGCGGGATCTTCAAATCCGCAAGGTAAGTGCCTTTGCACTTACTTAGTAATGTGATATGTGATGTATGTGTTATGTTGTGCATAGTATGAATGATACATGAATTGATTATGCATAAGTGTATGTATGAATGTGATATGGTTATAATACTATATCTAATATGCGGAGGTTATGATCAAAGAATCATAATGGAAAAGGGGAGGTTATGATCAAAGAATCATAATGGAAAAGTGGAGGTTATGATCAAAGAATCATAATGGAAAAGGGGAGGTTATGGTCAAAGAACCATAATGGAAATGTGGTAAGATCTTGGTCTATGTACCAAGATGAAGAATGGAAAGAAAGTTATGACCTTTGTGTCATAAATGAAATGATAATGTAAAGAGTAAATAAAACTTGTAGGTGAAATACAAGTGGTATGCAATCAAATATCAATTTGAATGTTAACGGGTCAAAAGGTTTAAATGGGTGAAAATGACCGTAGTCGCTAATTCGATAAGATGATATGCACTATTAAATGTTGTGAAGATGTTATGTTAAGTAAAGAATGAAACTTGCAAGGTGTAATGCAAGTGTTTGCACCCAAATGCATCTTTGGGCGCAAACGGGTCAAAATGGGTGAATGGGTGAAATAAGTAGAAATTACTTATTGTTATGATATATATCTCATTACTAATGGTGATATGTTTATGTGGTTGTAGGAAAAGCTCCGAAGTAGTCCAAGGTGATCGCGGGTTCTCGTATATGTTTTAGGTGCAAATGTTTGAAGTAATTTGACTTTCCCGTAAAGGATGTAAATTTTGAATCTAGGAATCATGTTTTTGGTGTTAAATTGGTGGTATAAGTGTGTGTTTAAATGCCCAAGTGTTTGGGATTTTATGTATAGATGTTTTGGTGAAAAAGGTTGGAAAAATGGTTAAGTGTGAAAACTGCAAAAATGGAAACTTTCTGGAAATTTGACTCCCTCGCGTATCGCGAGGGAGGGAGGGAGTTTTCTCGCGCTACGCGAGAGTGTAAAAAAAAAAAAAAAAAAAAATTCTTAGGTTAAGACTTCCGCGCGTTAAAGTTTCGTTCTTTTAAAAAGTGGTGTGTTTCAAATAATAATAATAATATTAATATATTGTTTTTATTATATTTTCTTTAATTGAATTAATTTATATAATTAAATTTTTTTTTTAAATTAAAAACCTATACGCCACGTATAGGCTTATACGTGGCGTATAGGCGGTTGCCGGGTAAACAAAGCCATACGCAGGCCAAATAGGCCATACGCGGGCGAGTTGCCGGGTAAACTAAGCCATACGCAACCAAACTATGTCATACGCAGGCATGTGACCGGGTAAACTGAGCCATATGCAGCGTATAGGCTTATACGTGGCGTATGGCTTCATCTTCTTCCTTAGATCAAACCAGAAGAACTATACGCCACGTATGGTCCTGTACGTGGCGTATAGTTCTTAATTTCAAACCTAAAAATTGCTAATCTACCCAGTTTTACCCGCTAATATTCAATAAAAACCTAACATTAATGATCGTGGGTTAAGACACGTACCTTTTCAAAGTTTTTTTGATGGCACAATGCAAATCAACGAGCGTTTTATAAGCGGGTCGCGTATGGCTTTGTGTTTGTTTTTTTGGTTCGTTTGGTACAATACGGGGCCAAAACCAGATAAATCAAATGTATATACGCCACGTATAGGGCAATACGTGGCGTATAGAATACCAAAGGTTAGGGAAGATACGCCACGTATTGATCTATACGTGGCGTATAGAAATTTGAATTTTGAAAAAATTTGAATTTTGAAACATTTGAATTAAAATTAATTATTATTATATTTAATTAACATTATAATTAGTTATAATTAAATAAAAATATTTAAAATGACAATAAAATTAATTTAAAAAGAATTACAATACAATTTTAAACAAATATCATCCGAGATTCGTGAAATATTGTGGAAAACTGGATCTATTAGTGGCCATTATTTTCTTAAATCGTTCTATACGATCATTGTATATATTTTCCCATTTTGCTGCATCATCATTTCGGTGCAAATTCCAAAGTGCATTCGGCGTAGGAATCGGAAATTCTCCGTCTAACTTGACGTTGATGAAATGAGCATTTTTGACGTGAACTAACGATAAGACTTGATGTTGAGCGTGAACGTTAGGACCAAACCACAATGGAAAAAATGTTTGATTACCTTTGATGCTTAAAAGATGAACAATCACCCCAAATCTTTGAGCAATTAGGAGTCTTGTGTATGGCATCGACATCCAACGACTAACTGGTGCGGCTTTCACATCCTGCCAATCTATTGTGTGACGTAGCTTATCATACTCTTGAAATGCGACTCTGTCAAAAACAGTTCTCCACCATTCCTCTTTATTGTCCATCTCATGTAGAAGTTGTTGTCGGACAAAGAGCCACATGTTTTCATTTAACCCTATGGCCAAAGATACCGATCGAAAACCACAGTTACCGTCGGGTTTTACATCCTGTATATGTGAAATGTACGGATAAAATAAAGAGGGTATCGAATCCTTAAAACATTTTATATTGTTAACCGCATCATTCCCCGTAATCAATGGAAACCCAAGATGGGCGTTATCATCTTGCGGTTGCTTTCCTTTACCCTTAGTTGAACGACTGTGTTGAAAGACCGAACTCGCTTGTATAGAGTCTTGTGACGCAATATACGAGCTGTGTCTCGCAGGGTCACATTTGCTTTGTTGGGATCCTGTGAATGAGTTGTTTCTCGCGACATCCTGTTTCCTTTGTTGTTGCTTTTTCAAAGTTGGACGACCGCGAGTATCTTCTTGTACCATAGGCGCTTTCTTGTTACTTTTGCTCGGAAAGACAACCCCTGCAATTCTCGACAACATACTTCTTTTGACCTGATCGGGTTGTGACATAATTTTGTTTCTCACTTGACCCAGTACCTTATCCACGTCTACATTTTCATCATCGACAAACGACGGTTTTAAATCAAGTTTCCTCCAGAAGACGTTCACTGCATCTAGAGGGATTATGCCACCTGTATAATAATAATAATAATATATTGTTTAAATTTTAAATAATAAATAATAATAATATATTTTTTTTAAATAATAATTAATAATAATAATATATTGTATTTATTTTAAATAATAAATAATAATAATAATAATAATATTAATATATTGTTTTTATTATATTTTTTTAATTGAATTAATTTATAATAATAATAATAATTAAATAGTCAGAACAGTTTACCTGTAGCTTCGATATTTGCTAGACGACAAGCACACGGCAACCCACAACTACTGAAAAGTTGGCACCCACATGTTGCATTTTGTTTCCGTATATTTGATAACTTGTACCACTCGTTTTCTATCAAATCTAGAGCTTTATGTGAAACTTTACCGTGTAGGATATCAAACAATTGAATAGCTATGTGGCTGTTCATTTTCCTTATGATGCTTGTTCCAATCCCAAACTGTAAGTGATAATACTGATCTGATACAATTTCATCAACAAACCCAACAAGTCTATCTAGCGAGCTGTTAGCGTTTCTAAGATAGCTCTTTAAGAGCGAATGCTAGATCTCGACTCGGTTCGTTGTATGTTGACCAAAATTGAGGTTTTTGTTGGACCACGCGGATACAAACTTTTCTTTATACGGGTCCAGCCAATTTTTAGTCACATAATCAATAACTCCTGGGAAAATATTTAATATTGAATAAATATTTAAATACTGAAAATATTAAATATTTAATATTTAAAACTTACTTCCTCGTTTGGCTGCGTACAGACGTTCGTAAAGTCGGTTGAAGTTGTACTGGTATATATCTGGAGTGGGAGACTCACATAATACCGACCATGAATACTTGAAATTTTTCCAGTCTTCGTCTGTAAATGATGCCCTGCAATGTTTTGCGATATTCTCGTGTATGTGCCACCGACATAGGTTCTTGGAACAGCTCGGAAATATTTTATCACACGCGTTCATAAGAGCTTTGTCCCTGTCTGTTACTATCACACGCGGCTCCATACACTTTTGCAACATTGCTTTTATTTGAAGTAACACCCAGACGAAGTTTTCCTCCCGTTCTTTTGATATAAATGCATGAGCGACGCAAAACGACTGGTGTGTGGAGGTCACACCGACCACTTGGACAAATGGAAGTTTATACATGTTTGTTTTGTATGTCGCGTCGATCATCAAGACGTGCGGGAATGCACGCCACATCTCGTACGATTTCGGATGAACAAAGAATATCTCCTCCACACTATTTGTGACAGGATCTTCTCGAGTATAGTAGACGTATTTTTTTGAAGAAAGCAGGTTTTCCAGAATTTGTATTGGAGTTTCACCGACTCTCGTTTCGTTTTTTATCTTTTGTATTGCATTATAAATGTCTTTTTTAATGCAACTACTCTCTGGGTTTTGTTCCCTTATAGTTGCTAGAATGTTTCGTGGCAACATGTTTTGCGAATACAACTTCCCCACCAAAAGTTGTTCCGACTGAGACAGTCTCCTTGCAAACGAGTGCGCCTCAAGATGTTGACTAGGATCGTGGTTATGACTGTCATCATTCACTGTTAATTTCCAATCACCAGTATTTTCTTGGTACTCTCCTTCCAATTTAAAGGGACAACCAATTTTCTTGCTACCGGCACGTCTAACCGTGGCAGTAGACGCACGTTCGCCGTGACGGTCACACACAAGCCACACCTTGATAAACGGTTCCGTCGGATCGTCGCCTTTTCTCCTCGATCGTCGGGTGACAATGACGTAACCATTGTCATGTCCTCTCCGGATAGCCCAATCAACCAACTGTTCACGAGACTGAAAATTCTGGTTAGTTTTATAAGACATATTTTGATTATTTTGTTCTTCGTCTTCGAAGTCATCGGTTTGTTGTGTCGGGTAAGAGACTTCATCATATACGTATTCGTTCGTGGGTTGTGTAAGGTAAGACGGTTCACCGTATACGAACTCGGGATTGCTTAGTGGCTCGTTCAAATCTGGAAGCCTTACCCGTTGATGAGAATAAACGTTGGACGAGACCTCCTCCTGGTTCACCTCTTGAACGCCAAAACTTTGCGGATTGTTTTCCACCGACTCGTTAGAATATACCTGAAAACCGTAGTTACCATCCCACCACCAAGACATGTTTATAATTTTTGAATTTTGAAAGCATACGTTCGGTTCGAATGAGAATTCTGCATGGTTAAATACACAAAATTTGGGCCCTATACGCATCGTATAGCCCAATACGATGCGTATAAGGTACGATGTGATGGGTTTAGTGGCAGAAGGAATCTTTATCCTAAACTGCATCGTATTGACCTATACGATGCGTATACGAGGTTTGAATGACAGGTTGTAAGAGAATGTCGGGCACGGGAATTTGTGAAGGGCTATACGCATCGTATTGCCCTATACGATGCGTATATGGCCAAGTCCGATTAGCATTCTCCGTGTGTGGTTAGTAGTCCCCTTTTTTTATTTTTTTTATAAAGCAAACAAGACAATTAGTCATGAAAAGGAAGGTCACTTGTGGCTTTGATTGAGTACCAAATGGTCATTCGAGTCGTATAATGTGTTAGATTGTTACATTAGACAGGCAATGATATTGCTATACGGTTGTTTGAGGTTGTGTTGTCAAATTATACAGCTCGTATAATGTGACACACTGTCATAAAAGTGATTAACGTGACTACTGATAAACATATGATCATTTTCGCTTTGTCTTACGGCTCGTATGATGACGTCACTAGCAACACTAAAACTAAAAGAGATTTTAGCCTTTTAAGTTAAGGTATCATATTGAGTTAGGAGGTGAGGGGCGGACCTTGATATCACAAACCAGTCTTGTTTTGAATTAACTACAACTAACCGGTCTGGTATTGAATTAACTACAACCGAATAACAGTTGGAAATCATATCTTTTTGTGAAATCTTATATTCATAAGAAGGATGATTACAATAAAGAAGAAGGATGATTACAATAAAGTGACACGTAAACGGGCAACAAGCTGTGCCGCAACCGCTTTTTGGATAGCAAATCAGATCCTACTAAAAACAAAGTTTTGAGTTTTATGGGCCGAAAAATTACGATGCATGACCCGCTGAACCCTGTTCAGTAATTCCATAGCCTCCGGGGCTAAGAAACCAAATATATCAAAAGCAAAAGGGATAAACACGTTTTAGGTTTTGTGGGTTAAAATTCGCAGAGATTCACCATATAAAACAAGACAATTTTCAGTCTTACAAAGGTTTAACAACATCCATAGCAATATTCAAGTCTTCATGATTAATCATTGATTCTCTACCCAATCTCTACCCAATCTCTTTTTACAACATTTCTAATCTAAAAAACAAAAAGATTTGAAACAATAATGTAAACTGGAAATGGACCCATGAAATATGAAGACCAAAGAGAGTAGCTAGAAATCAGAGCCAAAACACACACATTACACATAACTTTAAATGCTTTGGATTGGAATCTGGAAAACACATGAATAAATACAGAATGAGAGAGAAACCCTCTTCCCTTAAATGCTGCAGTGACACACATTCTTGTTGGCAGACTTTAGCCTGAAACCAAACAAAAGGGGCCCATTTCCCTCTCTTTCTAACCCTGCAATCATCACTAAATAAATCTTGATTACACTCATCAATGGTGGTAGTAGGAATTAATAGGATGATGATCCATTTGTTCAAAAATCAAGAAACAAGAAAAGGGAGTCAAGATTGAAGAAAGAGGAAAATGGTGTTAACCATTTTTGGGGGAATGTGAATTGAGGAAAGAAAGTTGGATGCTTTTGTTTTGTTTGTGTGACTGGCTGGCTGCTGTTTGGTTGCAGTGAGTAGGGTTTGTTTTCAGTACTGTTTTGTTTAGGAGTGTGAAGTAATGATGTAAGCAAAAATGGAGTGTTTTGTACCAATCAAGATGAAATCTTGCAGGGAGATCTATTGAATAGACTCTTTCCTCCATCATACATTTTTATTCTTTTAAAGAGATTTTTTTAAGCAAGTTTGAATCCACAATTAAGATTCAAGAAACTTCACTCTTACCACAAGATCTCAACTCCGACCTCTTTCCTCCTGCATACATAGGGTAGGGAACTCATCCATGCTGGTTTTTGGGTTATTTGAATTTATAAATTTTGAAATTCAAGAAACAATTTAAATTCGAATAACCCGAATAATAAGAAAAAATTAATTATATATATATATGTGTTAATATATGCATCGAATTTGAATAACCGGCTTTGTTCGATTTAAAATTCATGTTTGTTTTAGCTTTAAACCATCCGTAGTGGTTTTACTAAAAAGTAAATCACGTGTCTCGGCACGTTACTGTCACATCAGTAAAAGTGCAATCACTTGACAGAATTACTAAGCTATATAATGATATCACACCAATCATTAATGAGTACAATTTTTTTATTTTATTTGTTAATATTTATAAACACTTTATATTTATTTTTTAAAACAATTACTTATCATTTGAAATGTCAATCCAAACATGTTAAAAAACAATTTACGTGAAGAAAAATAGTTTTTTGAAAACAATTTTGTTTTCGTTGAAACCTGTACCTAGATGTTCAGAAAAGGTAAAATAAACAAAGCCTGTGTATTTTGTTTTTTTTTTTTAATTAATTACCGAGTATGAGTTATTTGAGAAAACCAAATTAAATCACAAACTAAATATTTAAAAACAATAAAGAAAGAGAATTAATGAGTTGGGAGAATATGATTGGGTGTTGGTTTTGTAGGTTTTGCCTAGGGGTGCAAACGAGCCGAGCTGCTCGCGAGCTACTCGAGATCGGCTCGTTAAAAAGCTCGAAACGAGCCGAGCTCGAGACGAGCTCGAGCCTAAGAATAAGCTTGTTTATTAAACGAGCCCGAGCCCGAGCTTCACTTATCGAGCTCGAGCCGGCTCGCGAGCCTTAATGAGCCTTTTATTTATATAATGTTTTTAATATATTTAATATATATTTATAAAATAATAATAATAATTAGTATATATAAAATTAAGATAAATATAATTAAATAATATGTATTATGTTATATATAAAAACTATAATAAAATTTATATAAAAATAATTATAAATATATATAAATTAATTAATATATAATAAACGAGCCGAGCCCGAGCCGAGCTCGAGCTTGTAAAGCTACCAACGAGCCGAGCCCGAGCTTCAAAATTAGAGCTCGAATCGAGCCGAGCTCGAGCTCGAGCTCACAGTAAGTTAAACGAGCCGAGCTCGAGCCTAGTCAAGCTCGGGCTCGGCTCGGCTCGGCTCGTTTGCACCCCTAGTTTTGCCCCCTTCCCCGTGAATCCCCTCATGTCATGCTCCCCCGTGCCCCCATTCATGGCCTAAGGGGGCAGTGTTCCCCGCCCCACGCCCCAACCACCATAGATCACGCCCCCTTTCACCCCACTGCGGGTGGCCTTATCGTAAGGGCTTTTTATACCTAGACTTATGATGGCTTATACATGTAACCATCTTCCTTTCTTAGTGTATATAGACATCATGTAATATGAATCATTTTACTTTTTTCACTTGTCACATTGTTTCACAATTTATTGTTATTCGTAAATGATTCTTACTGTTTTATTAGAGTTTTGTTGTTGCTTGTTGTGTCCTTACAAGTTTCTTATATACTCTTCATGTCGAGACAAGGTTTTTTTATGAAGTTAGGGGTCTCCCTAAAAGAATCATCTTTATACTTTAAGATAGAGGTATGGTTTACCTATATCCACCCTTCCCAGACATTGTCAATAGTTTTGCCAATTATAGGATTTTACTTGGTTTGGTTGGTTGACTCTTTGAAATTCACAGGTTTAGATTTGATTCAAAAACTGAATTATGTATTCGGTTTGAATTGAGTTTCATTTTTTTTAATCATGTTTTATAACTATTTTATTTAGGCATTATGGAAATTTTCATAATAACAAAACTATAATTTAAAAGTTAAAAAAAGAGTTTATTTGATTTTAGGATAATAATACTAAAACTTACTATGTTTCATGATTTTTATCATTTAAAACCAAATCTCATAATTGTTAAAAAAATCTATACTATATAATAAATAAAGGTTTCTCAATGCTACGTGTCGCCTCCATATTCATCCTTATAAAAAATTTCCCGCATCTCTTTCATAATAAATACACTTCCATGTTTCAATAATAATATATTTTTAAAAAATTATTAATTATACAAATAAAACACATTTATTTTTAATTATCTCATATTATAAGAAAGTTTGAAATGTAATTACCTAGCTTTTGTTTTCAATCAAATAATAAATGAAAAGTCAAATTATATTGAATAGTATATTTTATGTACTTTTTAAATTCAAAAAAATATTAATTTTTACATATTTTTTGATTTTGTTTTCTATTGTTAGTGTATGTAATACATTTTTTCCACCTATAAGATACATATATACAAATCTAAGAATTTTATATACTGATATTTTTTCACCCTATGTAATACACAGGTTCTAAACTAGTAAAATAATATAAAAGTACATCATATACCCTAGTCAAATGCCATATTTAGCCCTGAAAAATAAAAATTGAATGCTATCCAAACTACCGTCTAGGCATCAACCATGTGGTCCTCGGTGCCTTCTCTTTTTTAACTTTTTTTAATGGCTTTTGATACTATCCTTAATACCCGAGTGACTTTTTTCTGAGACAATATGTCAACCGTCCATACTGATTTTGACATTCCAGGTCTGACTCACCCAGGAATACCATCAAGAAGAAAACGCAACACTGTGGGAAAAACCGCCCTCAAGTCAGGTTTAAACCTGAGACCTCAAAGATCTCAAGCCCTTACAAACACCTCCATACCATTGGACCAGAAGGCTAATTGCAAATTAGAAATTCTTCTTTTTAACTAACTAGAGGTTTTTTCCCTGGCGTGTTGCGCCGGTAATTACGTCATGATCCCAAACATCAAAACACGTATAACGGAATCTTTAAAAAAATTAAATTCAAAACACGTATAACGAAACCTTAAAAGAATTTAAACTTAAGCACGGCTAAAAATAACTAAATGAAAAAAAAAACTTAAAAAAATTCATCATGGTCCTAAATATCAAAATGCATGTGCAAAAAATCTAAGACATCGATAAGAAAACAAAAATTAAACCAATTAGATATTAATTAAACGTAAAACAATTAAAAAATAATAAATAAATTAGAAAAGAAATAAAAATCAGATTGGAAAGAGATTTGAACTTGGGTGGAAAGGAAGGATAATAATATGTTTTACCATTCCAATCTAACAACATTTTGGTTTTAATGTCCAACAAATAATATATTACGAGAAAAAAAGATTTCGATTTTTCAAAAAAAAAAAGAAAACACTACCAAATAAGCAAGTGGCATGTGACAGGGACGTGGACCACAATTTTTGATTTCAAGGTTTCGGTTAGCGATCGGGTTGGTTCGGTTCCTAAAGAGCACCCCTAGACGTGGTCCAATAGCATCAAAACACTATTCATATCAGTTTTACTTTAATATTGTTTATAATTATAATTATCCTTATTCTAAAAAATGATTTCAAGAAATGTCACATGTCATCATTATATTTCTTCTTATTAAAATCTTTTAATTTTCACTATTTTAAGTAGCTTTGAGTTTTAAAATTTAATTATTTTAATGTTTTTTTCAGAAAAAAAATATAAAATTTGAATTTTATTTATTATTTAATTAAGAAAATAAAGAATTTTATTTTTTTTTACACATTATTTTAAGTTTTTTTACATATTATTATTTTTTTTATTAAATAACCCCATGTGATACATGGATATATAACATAGTAATGTAATATAATGATGTTTAGTTTCATATTATAATATAAAATGGTTTTATATTTTAACAATTGTAGGGGTATTTAGACGTATTGATCCATAGATGGCTACTAAAAAGTTGATACCATGTACAAGACTCGAACCTTAACAGTCATGTCTTAAATTTTACTAACTTGTTTGATTATGGTAAATTTTATTATATTGTATAGTTACATGTTGATTCGATTTTTATTCTCTTGAAAAACTTATAAAAAAACTAAAACTTAGCTATATTAATATAACAGTTACTATGATTCAGATTCAAGCGTGCTAAGATATGTTAGACTAATTAATATAAATTCAATGTTTAATATACTTTTCTAATATCATATCAAGAAACTCGAGTTTTAATGAACTTTAACTTCAAACCCATGCTTTCTGGATTATAAAGCTTAGAGAGATTGAACTTGCGCTTCTAGGACCATAACGCATCAAAAAAACCTACAACTCATCAACCTCGTCGGGTTGCTCCTCCGTCACTACCGACTAGGGATGAGCATTTAGCACCGGTACGGCGCGGCGGTACCCCTCCGCTACCGTACCGATAGATTTGGTGCCGGTATCGGTACCCACTTTTACATAAATTCAGTACCGGTATTTTCGGTACCAATATCATTTAGAGATGAACATTTTGTAACGAGTACCGGTACCGTACCGATGAATTCGATACCGGTACCCAATTTTCCTTAAATTCGGTACCGATTTCATCCATACTACCGGCCTACATCTTTCAATCTAAATTGCAACACCTTTTGTTGTTAGATGCAAAATAACATGAAACAAACTCATTAACATTTTGTCCCATGTGTATTAAGGATTTGTCATACAATAATCTAAAACTATATTATACATTAAGACATCTCATCTTTTATTAAAGATTTGAACGGGTCAGTGTGGTTTGACTTTACCCACCAATAATTTTTTTATCCATTCTTTGTAAGTAGTTGAAGAGTTGATTAAAATAGCATTAGAAAAGGTTTTAAAAAGAACCTATATGATTAAGGAAACTAATCCAAAAGCTTCAAATCATAAAACCATTTAGGATGTATGAATTGAAAACATAGTTTAAGCAACTTTTGACTTGTTTCACATTTACTTTTTATCTAACCCTTTTGACATAAAACATAACCTACAGTATATTTATTTACAAGTAAACGGGTAACGGGTCAAAGTTGAAACCTCCGTATAAACTCGTTGGTCCTCATGAGGTTTTGGAAAGTAAATGGTATAGAGTAGGGCTGTAAAAGAGCCGAACTGAGCCAAGCAAGGATGGGTTCAGGCTCGGGCTCGAAGTTAAATGAGACGGCTTGACTCGGCTCGATAATTTTAACGAGCTAAAGAATTGAGCTAGAGCCCGGCTTATGAAAAGCTCGAGTCAGCTTGGGGCCACGAGCCGAGGCTACCCTGGCTCGGGTTCGGCTCGATTACAAATTGAGCCAGCTCGGCTAATTTACAACCGAGTTTTTTTCTAGCAAATTTGATCGAGCAGCGAGATTTTTCAACAACCATGGTATCGAAAAAGTACCAAGTTTCATGGTATCAACAACTTTCTGACACTACTACATGCGTACATATAGTATTCAAAACCAATAGCAAACCCTCCTTCAAAAGCTAATTTTTTAAAGAGGTCTATACTTGCGCCCTGCTGAACCAGAAGTACAATTAGTATAGCTTCTGCAATGTGATTTGGTTTTTATTATACCTACAAATAAAACAAGATGTTCTTCTTGCTTCATTAGACATTGCCTACCAAATACTTAAAAGGGAATTCCAAAACACATGAAATATTGCTAATTGTACACGTCGCCGCCCTATACGACATTGCCTACCAAATTCTTAAAGGGGAATTCTAACCACACATGAAATATTGCTAATTGTACACGTCGTCGCCCTATACGCCCTCGTATAGGGCAATACGAGGGCGTATAGGGTTCAGTCACTGACAACAGAATTCCACGTGTCATTCTCTGTCTGGCGGCGTGTCCAATACGTGGCGTATTGAGCTATACGCAGCGTATGAGGCACGGGTTATATTTTTGCTTCAAAAAGTTGGAAGATTTGGGAATTTATGAATCCTATACGTGACGTATTGCCCTATACGCCACGTATAGGTTTTTTTTATTTAAATAATTTTATTTAATTTAATTTATATTTTGTTTTTTTATTTAATTATCTTTTTTAATTTAATTTATTTAATTTTGTTAATATAAGTTTGTTATCTATTTATGAATTTTATATATTTTATATTTTTTTAAACATTTATTATATTTAAAAATTACAACCAAACATATAAACTAAACATTATATATATTACATCAAAAAATTAAATATATTACATCAAAATGTTTTACATACATAACAACGAAAGAAACTAAATACAAATAAAAAAACTAAACCTGACCGGCTCCGTTGTCACCCTGACCGGCTCCGCCCTCATCCTGACCCGCCCCGCCCTCATCCTGAACTGGGTCGTCCGGATAATGACGTGGCAGTGGCAGTGGTAGTGGTCGTGTCTCGATGCCGGTGGCTCGTGACAGATCCACGAGCTGTCCAACCGCCCACATCATCAGGTCCTCCATGCAATCGACTTGAAGACCCTGTCGCCGTGAGTCGGCAACAAGTCCATCAAGCAATGTATGGGTAGCCCTGTCCAGCCTAACAGACCGACGTACGTGTCGGGGATGCTGTGGCGGATGGACGTGGATGTCATCGACGTGCGGCGGCGCGTCCCCCACCGCCAAACCCTGTAGCGGATGAGGCATAGGCGGGTCCCCCTGTCCTGATGTCACACCCCTAAATTTCACTAACGGAGTTTTACCGTTTTGGAAGGTGACAAACAAGGATCTCAGACATCAGTTACTTCAAACGACACTATATGGGACTTGAAATGTAATAACATAAAAGATCAAGATTCAGAGTGTATATGTGGAAGCGTTAAACGAAAGTAAATGCGCAAAAAAACGCGCCCAAATCCAAATACAAACGAAACATAAAGATTGTTCAATAAATAATTATTTCAATTGAAGTCCGAGACACATGCACGACTTAACGTGATCCTGAGTGCCAACCTGAGAAAACATGTAAGAAAACGAGTCAACACTATGTTGGTGAGTTCACAGGTTTCAATCATTTCAAATAAAGCGTTTGTGGATTATGTACATTCAATATATATAACAATAGGTTGCATGCCTATATTCATGTTTTGCTAAAGCGCTCGCAACCGAAACTGTCAATGTGTTTGTTTGTTTGCCTCCAGCCATATCTATCAACTCTGACTAATGTGTTAAGGTCAATATAAAACCCGTTCGACCTCCAATCGAGTTAGTGAGACTAACGCGGGTGTGGTTTGTCAAACCCAGTAGTACTACCAAAATTACCTCGCTCATACCATATTAACGGTCCGATGTGTGTGAGGACTTTTCATGATAGTGTGTTACGCTTAGCCTCAACAGTGATATCATATGAATTACAATAACTCAAAAAGGGTTGTGACATGTTTTCTCCCCCAAATAAACAGTAAAAGGGGCCGTGAAACTCACCTGTATTGAGTAGTGGTTTGGATCACACAAGAGATGAGTTGAAACCAAGAGTGTAAGTCTCAGACGACTTACGTATGCCCTAAAATTATAAACACATAAATTAGGGACAAGTTGGGATTTGTGACGACGACACGGAAGTTGGAACATCTTAACGCTTTCTAAGGATTTAAGAGTAGACAAACGTGTCTACAGAATTATATAAATTTCTTAATATAATCATTAAGGGAAAAGCGTTACGTGTCGTACGTTAATAACGAATAATAAATAAATAAATAAATACATTGGTACGTTAAAGTCGTTTACAAAAGTTAGGAAAATAATATAATTTAATATATTATTTTTAGGTTCGTAGTACTATCTAAATAATCATTTGAGTGGGAAAATAATAAATATATTATTTTTAATCGAGTATATAAACGTGAGTAAATAATATAAACGATTATATTATTTTTAGTTTAAACGTCACACAAAGTAATTAAACGAGTTGAAAAAATATATATTATTTAATAGGATTAGTCACGGGTTGAAAATAATATAAACATATTATTTTATACGAAGTTACGGTTTGAAAATAATATAAATATATTATTTTTATTCGATAATAACATAAATATATTATTTATAAAAGTGGAGAAAATAATAAAATGGATTAATAAATTAAACCCGAGCCTACGGGTCGTTCCTCTTGCTAAAACACTTTAATATAATATCATATGGGTGAGTTTTATAATTAAATAATGTAACAAAAATAAATAAATAAAACAAAACAGGGGGAGGGAGACTCGAACCCGGGTCTCCTCCCTGTTTGTACATGTGTTTAACCAGTCCGCCCGCTAGGGTCATCGCAACATGATCCGGATTCAAATGGTTTTATCAATCAAATCAAAAGGGTTTCCTCCCCCCATACACACCATCGATCGATCCCCAGCCCCAAACACAAAAATTTGATAACGACCGATCCGATTGACATAGGGGTTTTGTTCCTTACAGAATTCCAAACCTGGGGTGAGTTTTAATTTGAAAAACATCAAGCCTATTATCGTTTAATTTGAGATTGAAGGGCCGAAACCCTAGATTGAAACACAAAATCGAATTGATCAATTTGTATGTTATGAGTGACTGGAATCATAGGGCTATCAATGATTATATGATTGCGAATCTAATCAAGTAGTTTAATTTCATTTAAATCGAATGTAGGTAGAGGTTTGATTAAACAGAAATCGTATGAACCCTAGATTCTGGATCTTGAAGAATTTGGTGTTATGGAATCAAATTAACATGGGGTTTTTACTGAGTACATGTTTGCGAATCTGCCCATATGATTTAATTCCATTTTAGTTAAGTATATGATCAAAACCCCCTAATCGAATAAGGACGAACCCTAGAATTTGGATTATGAAAAATTCGATGTTAAAATTTTAAATTGATAGAGGGCTTTCACTCTATGGGTGGTTACGAGTCTACAAGTGTGAATTAATTGGAGTAAGAACGTGTTTAGAATAGGGTTCGATTAAACTGGTTTTGTATGAACCCTAGAATCGGGTTCATGATCAATTCGATGATGTAAGCCCGAATTGATAAGAGGCTTTCATTGTAGACATGGAAACGAAACTGAGGGTATGATTCTTTACAAGAAATGATGTCGAATTGAGTGAGGTCAGCTAAAACTGATGCCGATGGTGTCTGGATTGATTTCTGGTGTCCTCTGTTGCGATTCCGATCAAAATGATGCGTGCAGAAGCTTCAATGAGGATCGTCTAAGGTGCGCAGGGGTTCAATTCGTGAATTGGTATCCTAATTCGAGAAATTTGACAGTATAAGTTCATGAAGTCGACGGTTTCTTGTTTACTCCTCATAATTAGTGTTAATTCGAATAAATGATGATGATTAATCCGTATGTTATGACTGTTAATGCATTAGACGTATGTAGTCAGTTTCAATATTTACGTAGAAACGATCGTGGGATTGATTTGGATTGAATACGGTGAGTTTGACTTTAGAAAATCAAACAGAAATCAACTTAGGGTTAATTACAAAATTGGTCCCTCTGTTTTCTGTGTTGGAGTTTAGAATTTGGCAGAAATAACCCTTGTGGTTTGAATTGAGGTTAGAACATGGTTAGTTTGACTAGCACAAGTCAACAGGAGTACAATTTTGACTTTGAAAAGTCAACATAATGGTTTAAGGATATTACACAACTAGTCCTTGGAGTTTGAGTTTGAATATTGATAGAATTAGTCCCTAGGGTTTGAGATAAGTTAAATAGGTTAACTTTAACTAGATTTAAATAACAGAGTTAGACTAAAAAGTCCCTATTGTCACACCCGGCATCTGCGGCAATGGCACCGAGACCCAAACCTGGTCCTAGATAGCCCCTACGAACCGAAGGCCCTGCGAGAATCGGTGCGTGATGTGCATGCCGCTCGCCGTGCGACGGTCTAATCGGACTGGGGGAATGGCCGGCAACATCCCAGGATCATGAGCATGAAATGGTGTAACCGACCGCATGATCTGAGTGATGAAAGCACCGCCATACAAAAGCCTGTGCTTCTGCCGCATATAGGCAGATGCAAAATAAAGCGCTATGCATATGGATAGGGCGCACCGCCTGCTAGTAAGCAGGCAATAGAGAAAGAAGAGGTCTCTATCGATGCACCACTCACGGCTTTTCAGACGCGGTGTGATCGACGTCAAAATAAGCCGGTGCAGATATCTATACAAAGGGTCTCTAATCCCCGAGACCCTACCCTTGGTACCTAACCAGGACTATCTGAAATCAAACCTCAAAAAACAAGGAGCTACTCCTTGTTCACCTCTGTCACCGCCTCGGTGTAAAATAGCGTGACCGTCTCAGGCTCGTGGTACAAGCCCGTCATGACGGCCCACTGACGAAGGGTCTGACGGTAAACGGTCCCAAAAATACGATATGAAACGTGATCCGGCTCCATATCTGGCGCCTCCCCGGGAAGAGGCTCCAGCCCAGCCTCTAAGTAAATGAACGTCGAAAGAAACTCGACGACCACCTCTCGGTAGGTCTCCGTGAATGAAAGATCAAAAAGACGCGACCATGGCGTGTCCTAGCCGATGATGGCCCTAGCCCGCTCGGTCTCCTGTACCTCCTACAGAAGCCCCCAATCGACCGCCGTCCCTGGCCCAACTGCACCTCCCGGAGCTTCTGGCACCGGCTATACGACTCCGAGTCGGCCGGAAAATCCAGAAAAAGGGTAGTGCGAAAGATCGTCTAGTTGCTCCATGTGAATATCATCCTCATGATCCACCATATCTGATAATAATAAATTGTTTTTATTTTTTATTTTAAATAATAATAAATAATTTTTTTATTTTAAATAATAATATATTGTTTTTATTTTAAATAATAAAAATAATTTTTTATTTTAAATAATAATAAATAATAATAATATATTGTTTTTATTTTAAATAATAAAAATAATTTTTTATTTTAAATAATAATAATATATATTGTTTTTATTTTAAATAATAAAAATAATTTTTTATTTTAAATAATAATAATAATAATATATTGTTTTTATTTTAAATAATAAAAAAATATTTTTTTTTAATACCTATACGCCACGTATAGCCTGTTACCGGGTAACCAAGCCATACGCAGGCAACCCAAGCCATATGCAGGGCTGTTACCGGGCAACCCAAGCCATACGAAGGCCAACCAAGCCATACGAAGGCCAAGTTGCCGAGAACATGAGCCATACACAGCGTATAGCTCTATACGTGGCGTATGGCTTCATCGTCTTCCTCAGATGAACTATACGCCGCGTATGGTTCTATACGTGGCGTATAGCTCTTAAGTTTCAGTGGTAAAAATCCCTAATCTACACAGTTTTACCCGCTAATAATCAATATAAACCTAACATTATTGATCGGGAGTTGAGATACGTACCTTTACGAAGTTTTTTTGAGTCGACAATCGAAATCAAGGAGCTATTATTGCCGGGTCGCGTATGTGTTTGTGTGTGTTTGTTGTGGATCGTTTAGAACTGTACGAGGCATCATCCGGGTTAATCATAAGGCTATACGCCACGTATAGGGCAATATGTGGCGTATTGCCACAAACCTTTGGTATTCTATACGCCACGTATTACCCTATACGTGGCATATAGCCTTTAAATATCTGAAATTTTAAAATTTTGAATTCCCTCTAATTCAAGTCTATACGCCATGTATTGGGCTATACGTGGCTTATAGAATATTTAATTAAAATTATATATTATTAATTAAAAAATTTATTAAAATTACTTATAGTTAATTATAATTAGTTATAATTAATTAATAATAAATTAAAAATAATTAAATTAAAAATAATAAAAAGCTAATAAAAATGACCATAAAATTAATTAAAAATAGTTAAAATATAATTTTAAACAAACATCATCCGTGACGTATTGTGCAAATCTAAATCTATTAGTAGCCATTATTTTCTTAAATCGTTCAGTACGATCAATGTATATTTTTTCCCATTCTGCTGTATCATCATTTCGGTGCACATTCCAAAGTGCATTCAACGTGAGAATCGGAAAATCTCCTTCTAACTTGACGTGGATGAAATGAGCCCTGTTGACGTGAACTAACGATACGATTTGATGTTGAGCGTGAACGTTTGGACCAAACCACAATGGAAAAAATGTTTGATTACCAGCGATGCTTAAAAGATGAACAATTACCCCAAATATTTGAGCAATTAGGAGTCCTGTGTATGACATCGACATCTAACGACTAACTGGTGCGGCTTTCACATCCTGCCAATCTATCGTGTGACGTAGCTTATCATATTCTTGAAAGGCGACTCTATCAAAAACAGTTCTCCACCATTCTTCTTTATTGTCCATCTTCTGTAAAAGTTGTTGTCGGATAAAAAGCCACCGGTTTTCATTTAACCCTAAGACCAAAGCTACCGATCGAAAACCACAGTTAACGTCGGGATTTACATCCTTTATATGTGAAATGTACGGATAAAATAAAGATGATATTGAATCCTTAAAACAATTTATATTGTTAACTGCATCTTTCCCCATAATCAATGATACCCCAAGATGAACGTTATCATCTTGTGGTTGCTTTCCTTTACCATTCGTTGAACGACGATGTTGAATAACTGAACTCGCTTGCCTAGAGTTTTGTGACGCAATGTACGAGCTGTGTCTCGCAGGGTCACATTTGCTTTGTTGGGATCCTGTGAATGAGCTGTTTCTCGCGATATCCTGTTTCCTTTGTTGTTGCTTTTTCAAAGTTGGACGATCGCGAGTATCTTCTTGTATCACATGTGCTTTCTTGTTACTTTTGCTCGGAAAGACCACCCCTGCGATTCTCGACAGCATACTTTTTTTGACCTGATCGGGTTGTAACATAATTTTGTTTCTCACTTGACCAATTACTTTATCCACGTCTACATTTTCATCATCGACAAACGACGGTTTTAAATCAAGTTTTCTCCAGAAGACGCCCATCGCATCTAGCGGGATTCTGCCACCTGTATTAAAACGAAATAGTCAGGACATTTTGAAAAAAATAAATAAATAAGATAAATAGTCAGAACAGTTTACCTGTGGCTTCGGTATTTGCCAGACGACAAACACACGGCAACCCAAAACTACTGAAAAGTTGGTAACCACACGTTGCATTTTGTTTCTATATATGTGATAACTTGTACCACTGGTTTTCTAACAAATTTAGAGCTTTATGTGAAACTTTACCGTGCAGGTTATCAAACAATTCAATAGCTATGTGACTGTCCATTTTCCTTATAAGGCTTGTTCCAAACCCAAACTGGAATTGATAATATTGATCTGTTATAATTTCATCAACAAACCCAACAAGTCTATCTAGCGAGCTATTAACATTTTCTAAGTTAGATCTTTAGGAGCGAATGCTGGCTCTCGACTCGGTTCGTTGTATGTTGACCAAAACTGAGGCTTCTGTTGGACCAGGAGGATACAAACTTTTCTTTATACGGGTCCAACCAATTTTTAGTCTAATAATCTATAACTCCTGGAAAAATATTAAATACTGAATAAATATTTAATAAATATTAAACACTGAAAATATTAAATATTCAAAACGTACTTCCTCGTTTGGCTGCATACAGTCGTTCGTAAAGCCAGTTGAAGTTGTACTAGTATATATCTAGCGTGGGAGACTCACACAATACCGACCATGAATACTTGAAATTTGCCCAGTCTTCGTCTGTAAATGATGTCTTGCAATGTTTTGCGATATTCTCGTGTATGTGCCACCGACATATGTTCTTGGAACAGTCTGGAAATATTTTATTACACGCGTTCATAAGAGCTTTGTCCCTGTCTGTTACTATCACACGCGGCTCCATTCACTTTTGCAACATTACTTTTATTTGCAGTAGCACCCGGACGAAGTTTTCCTCCCGTTCTTTTGATATAAACGCATGAGTGATGCAAAACGACAGGTGTGTGGAGGTCACACTATACATGTTTGTTTTGTATGTCGCGTCGATCATCAACAAGTGCGGGAACGCACGCCACATCCCGTACGATTTCAGATGAACAAATAATATCTCCTCCGCGACATTTGAGGCGGGATTTTCCTGAGTATAGTAGACGTATTTTTTAGAAGAAAACAGGTTTTCCAGAACCTACATTGGAGTTTCACCGACTCTCGTTTCGTTTTTTATCTTTTGTATCGCATTATAAATGTCCTTTTTAATGCAACTACTCTCTGGTTTTTGTTCCCTTATAGTTGATAGAATGTTTCGTGGCAACATGTTTTGTGAATACAACTTCGGCAGCAAAAGTTGTTCCGACTGAGACAGTCTCTTGGCAAACGAGTGCGCCTCAAGATGTTGACTAGGATCGTGGTTATGACTGTCATCTTTCATCGTTAATTTCCAATCACCAGTATTTTATTTTGGTACTCTCCTTCCAATTTAAAGGGACAACCTATTTTCTTGCTACCGACACGTCTAACCGTGGCATTAGACGCACGTTCGCCATGACGGTCACACACAAGCCACACCTTGATAAACGGTTCCGTCGGATCGTCGCCTTTTCTCCTCGGTCGTCGGGTGACAAGGACGTAACCATTCTCACGTCCTCTCCGGACAGCCCAATCCACCAACTGTTCACGAGACTAAAAATTCTGGTCAGTTTTATACGACACATTTTGATGGTTTTGTTCCTCGTCTTCCTCGTCGGTTTGTTATGTCGGGTAAGAGACTTCACCCCACACGAAGTCGTCAGTTTGTTGTGTCGGGTAAGAGACTTCACCATATACGTAGTCGTTCGTTGGTTGTGTAAGGTAAGACGGTTCACCGTATACGAACTCGGGATTGCTCAGTGGCTCGTTCAAATCTGGAAGTCTTACCTGTTGATTAGAATAAACGTCGGACGAGACCTCCTCCCGGTTCACCTCTTGAACGCTAGAACTTTGCGGGTTGTTTTTCAGCGACTCGTTAGAATATACCTGAAAACCGTAGCTACCATCTCACCACCAAGACATGTTTATAATTTTTGAGAGATTGTCTGAAAATTTTTTGAACGATACGTTCGAATGAGAATTCTGCATGGTTAAATACACAAAAGTTGGACCCTATACGCATCGTATAGGGCAATACGGTGCGTATAGGATTCAGGTCAAACTGGTCAAACTGGTCAAACCTCGTATACGCATCGTATAGGACAATACGATGCGTATAGGGTACGAGATACTTTCTGCAACTAGTCATCCATCACATCACTATACGTCGTGTATAGATCATCACATCGCTATACGCTGCGTATAGATCTATACGGTGCGTATAACGATGTGATGGATGACGACTAGTAGCAGAAGGTACCTTGTACCCTAAACTGCTCGTATTGCACTATACGATGCGTATAGGGTTGGAATGACCACGTTGTACGAGGATGTCAGGCATGGGAAATTGTGAAGGGCTATACTCATCGTATTACTCTATACGATGCGTATATGGCCAAGTTCAAATAGTAATTCCCGTGTGTCATTAGTAGTCCCCTACTTAAAATGTTACTGACCTTGTTAAATACATATTAACCAAAAGACACAACATATGCATGCTTAAAAGCTTCTGATAGTTTCAAATCATCAGGTAACCATAAGTCAACTTGTTATTTAACACACAAGTCCCTAGTCAACTGTGTTGCTTTGGTTCAACTCAGAAAGTCAAACCGAACAGGTCAGCCCGAATCTTTCTAAACCAAAACAAACCGACAGGTCTGATTCGGCCAATGCAACCCTACCTGTAAACCTACAGCTTTGCAAAACTAAACAATTTAGCACATTGTGGAACCATCATTGCAGTGTCACCACCTCACCGAACCATATCTACCATCTCTTGGTCAGAAACCGAGTTACCGACTTCTGTTTTACCACAAAAACCGTCATCTCCCAGATTCTCGTGATAGCACTTTATAACTTTAATATGCTTTTGTACCTCCCAAAACCCTGTGCTGTTACGTTTTCTTCTTCCGTTGATACTTACAGGTGCATCTTCAACCATAGTTTGAGCGTCTTTGACTCCATTGTCTTTGCCCGTGGAGTTGTACTTTAAGGTTTTCTCATGTAGTTCTGAGATGTTGTGATCACATATTTTAAGTCCCTGTTGTTCCAGTACCAAAAGCCACCCTGCATTTCAAGAAAAAATAATAATTAATGTATGTGAAACTTATGTAGTTTGTGGGAATGTACAAGTTATAAAAATGAAAGTACCGATAATGTCCTTTGGGGAGGAAATATCAGGTACGGTTGGTTTCATAATTGTCACGCCAGTGACCCATGAAATTATCTGACGTGGCAGCTGAGACGATGAAAAGGCGCTGAGATAACAACTGACTCTGACATGGTCACCATTTTCGCTACAACCCACAAAATTCACAAGTCATAATACAAGTTATATGATCCAAATTGAAGGGTAGTTTAGAGATTATTCAAATACTTGTGAAACATTAACCATTTGTAATATATTGATCCACAAGACTACTATTATGTTAAAGGACATGTTTAATACAGAACCGGTTTTAAGTAGAGAACCACATAAGCACTTGTGCCTAGTGCTGACCAGATGTAGTGGGAAAGTGAAAAGAGGCGGTTATGCAGTTACATAACTGCCTTATGTATTACAGTTAAAGAATTCACAGTTCTCTACTTAAAATCTATGCAGTATTAAATGTCCCTCTAATCAAGATATCTACAAACAGAAGGGTATTATGGACATTATCCACAACCATAAAAAACACACCATATTTTTCTCGTCTCAATGATGATAATTATGACTTACCTTGCAAACTGCAATGCTGAGTTAGTGACCAACAACCATAAAATCACAATCTCTTTGTACTGAACATCAGAAGAGGTATCACAACTAAGAAACAGGCCAAAATCCAATGCAACATCATAAAGAATTCGTCTGAGGATGAGTTCATCGGGCGTAGCCTGTAGATATTTACATATGTCTCTCTCTTATATAGGCATCCAGTGTAGTGTAACTAGATAATAAGTCGGTTGGTATAGAAAAACTCACCAAAAGCTCTCCAATGGGCAAACATGGTTCCAACAGCAGTTTGAAAAGCATAACTGTGAGTCAAAAGAAAAAACAGAAATTATTACTACGAGAATGAATTTGTAGTTACAAACCAACATGGTTCTATATACTTTTGACACAAACAAATTCTACATGTAGAAAATCCCAACAAGTATAATGCAGTTATAAAATTTGAACCACTAACTAATCCAGTTCGGCCGGTTTTAACAAAAATCATAGGCCGAACCACTGACTAAGATCCTGGGAAATGACAAATCAAACCATCCAAGTTGAGTGGCTCGACCAGACTGGCCAGTTTTAGTGGTTTGAACCGATTTTTTTTTTCAAAATCATTAGTTTGTATCAAAAATTTAAAATGATAAAGATGGTGATTAATATAATACAGATACATAACTACATATTCCAAAAATGAAACAAAAATAAATAAATAGGAAAGGTCAAACCGGCCGATATGCTTCGGTTTAGGCGGCCCAGTGGGTTTCAACGGTTTATGAACACCCCTAGTTTCTCTGACCCATAAAACCAAACTATCATCTTTCTGACCAAGTAAGTAAGAACGGTTTGAAACGACTAATAACATCATATCTAAAATTAGCTATAAGAAACAAGTTTGGAATGTATGTCATGAATATCTAACACAACGAGGTAACTGTCAAAAAAATTGGTACCGACAATGCTGACTTAAGCCAAAGTTTTTTTCTTAAATTTCTTCTAAGAGATGTTAATCATGCACATTTGGATCAAATTAGCAGTGTTCGAGTCCATGAATCATATTAAACTTTTATACAGGAAAGACACTAGAATTGAATAAACCTTTACTCGGTTAATGGAAACCTTATTATGGTAGCTATAAATATTAATAAAATCTACTGTTACATCATGTAATAAGGTGACAATGGTTGCAAGTTTGTTAAACTCATAATGAATCATGAAAATTTCTCACCCAAAAAGGATGAATTCCTCTTAAATCCAAGGATAATCTGAGCAGCACAACTCTTGACATTCTTATGCAAATCCATCTCAGAACCCCCTGAATCAAACATCAAACACAATCTAAACAAAAACACCTCGATCATAACAACCGCAGCAAGGTAATCCACCCCACAATCCCCATGGATTCTCCTACGAATATCTTCAGTCGATAGAGGAAAGAACAACCGGAAGCCATCTACACAACCTTCATTCTGTCTCACCTGATCAGCAATCCAAACCGGCACTAAACAAACCCAATTCACCGTCGATTTACCAACCCTAACCTCTTGTTCTACCAAATCACCATTACAACACATAATAATGTGACTGATTATTTCATCCACTGCATCCACTAAACCCTTGGTCTCCGTCTTCGAGGTTGAAATTTCAAATTTAAAGTTGACTAAATGGTATAGAATTGGTGCGACAAGAGATACCTGCTTCAAATAGCTGCCATCGGACGGATTACGAAAGGAAATCAAGGAGTGAAACAAGTCCTTCACGGACAACAAAAGTTTTTGAGGATCTGTTGTAGCGGATGACTTAGCGGTTTGGAATGTGATAGCAGAATAAAACCAGATGAATTCAAACGGTGGATCTGTCATCGTCTGGATCAATCGGAAGAAAATCGAGCTGAGTTCTGAAAAATCGGTTCTACCTTTATGAAATTCGGCTAGAAAGTGGTAAATTGATTCGTTTAGCATGGGTTCTAGGTTTTCAAGCATTGATGAACTTAGGGTTTGCAGCTTCATGCTGTAATTAGAATGATCCGACAGCAATTCAGAGCAAAATCTGCAAGAAATGGACTGTAAATATAGCTAATTGTGGAATAAACGAAGAATTTTGAGTTGCTAAAACCCTAATATGAGAAGAAGTAAGGACGGAACGAGGGAATTTTAGGGCTTTTCCCCCAACGGACAGATTTTGAATTCTTTACAATTTCCTAATCTTAAAATACTAAATAAAAAGTAATTATATTTTTTTTAATTAGATTTCTAGACATATATTTATCAACTGTAAATTTAGAATTTATAGTAAACTGTCATTTTCGTCTCTGTGGTTTGGTTATAATTGTCATTTTAGTCCAATAGTTTGTTTTCTTGTATCTGAGTACCCGTGGTTTGAAAATATTGTCATTTTCATCCAGTCAGTTAACATCATCCACTTTTCTCAGTTAAATGAGGGGTATTTCAGGCCTTTTACATATTTGTTTTATTTTATTTTTTATCTTTTTTACTCACTTTTTAATCATCATCAATTTAACCTCTAATTTAGTCATCCCAGGCTGGCCTTCATCCTCTTTTCCCGACCAATTTCCGGCGACAACACTTGGACTAAAACCGCAGTTTACTCTTTTCGTTCTAAAAGACTAGTTTAACCATTTTAGTCCAATAAAAACTTTTTTTCTTCTTTAAAATTGTTTTTTTAACTTTTTTAAAATCATTTTTTAGTTTTTTTTTCCCATAAAAACGTCTTTTTCGGTCATATCTGAAACAGATATGCGATGGACACAACAAAGGTTATAACATGTTTTGTGGGGGTGGAAACGGTGGTGAAAGTGAGGTAGAAACAAGCGACGGTGGTGTTCCAGTGGTGGTCGCTGAAAATTGGTCGGGAAAAAGAGGAAGAATGCCAACAAGGGGACGATTAAATTAGAGGTTAAATTGGGGATGATGAAAAATGAGAGTACAAAAGATGAATAAATAAAACAAATATGTAAAACGACTGAAATACCCCTCATTTAAATGAGAAAAATGGATGGTGTTAGCTGACTGGATGAAAATGACAATATTTTAAAATCACGAGGACCCAGATACAAGAAAACAAACTATTGGACTATTTTGACCAAACCACATGAACGAAAATGACAGTTTACTCTAGAATTTATGTATAGAATATAAAGTAAATTTGGGGTTTAGTCTAATAGGTGTCTTTTTACTCTAGAATTTATGTATAGAATATAAAGTAAATTTTAGTTTCACCTTTTTAGTCTTTATGCTTTATCAATTTTCTCAATCAACTAGGTGTCTTTTAACTTTTAACGTAATCCAATTTTTTTGTAAACATTTTATGAAAATATAATAATGCCCAGTTTGAACAATCTATGGGGTATTAGGAATCAAAATTTGGATATTTATAGAAGGGGAATAATAAACCTTTATTTTCCTTTGCATTCTATCCAGCGATGGAACAAAAAATAATAAATTAGTTTCTTTTTTTTCTTTTCTGTTCAATAAAAAAAATGAACAATTATAATTCTATAGGGTTTAATAAAAATGAAATGAATCTTTTGATAAAATTGCTATGCTTAGTGTGTGACTCGTTGGTTTTTTGAGGGTTAGTATAAAAAACCACCATAGTATAAACAAATAACTATAGAAATAATAACCAACTCATCACTTCGTATTATCTGGATCCAAAGAACCAGTCATAATAAAAAAATAAATCAAACCCAACAAACTTTTTTGTTATATCACAAAGTACCCCTATCTCTACCATATCACATTTTCTAACCTCTATGTTCTCTCTCTACAAAGCCATAAAATCGCTGTCATTGTATACATCGACCATCGTTGCATTTTGATCACGAATAAAAATGGTCAGGGTAGGGGTTTGGGTTTGGTGCAGACGAAGACAGCAACGGTCTTCGACCGATGATGTTTGGCCAACAGTGATGGTGATCCGGAGAGAGAGAGAGAGGAAGAGAGCGAGAGAGGGGGGAGGTATATACTTTTTTTAGGTAGAGATTGAGAGAGAGGTAATAGAGGTATATATTTTTATGAGGTAGAGATTGAGAGAGATAGTTTGTGATGGAAAAGTTTTTAAATTTTAAACCCAAAAGAAGGAAGTTTTCAGGAAATCTGAGTTTGAGATTGGTCTTAAGGGCTTGGTATTTATTTTAAAGGAAATAAATTATTCTACTTAAAAAAAGAAGAGAAGTTTCTTTATGACGGATCGATTTGAGCAAGAAATAAAAGATTGGTATGATCATTCACGAACTGTTAAACAAATCTTCCAGAATAACAAAAACCAAAGCTTTCAGATATCCATAACGATATCTCTTGTATTTACAATAAACTACTCCTTTTTGCAAAAATTTCAATCAAAAATTTCCATCAAATTAAACAACACCTTGATAAAATAGAGCAAAGAGTTGAAAATTTTAAGAAAAATATCAGAAAAACCTAGAGTGAAACCAGAAAAGTTATGTTTTTTTCCTAATATTAGGGGTACTTTTGTTTTAAAAAAAAAAAGATAACAAACCATAAGGACTAAAATGGTGAAATTGAATTTGTTGGACTAAAATCGTTATTTTGAGCAAACTACAGGGACTAAAACCACATAAACCAGGATTGGCTATCTTAACCTTACCAGTTTTGCGAGCAAACGTAGACGAATGCTTGCAAGACCAGCAAAGTCCTACTTATTAGGAGGGGACTCTTTGACATCTTATAGAAATTCCATTAGCTAGGGGATCAAGTGGTAGTTATCAATGAACTAATATCTTTCGGTATAGGGCGAAGGTAAGGACTTGGGCATGGCACGAGGGTTGTTAAGCTAACATCCGTTGTAAGACTATAAAAAATGTTGGATTGTGCCCTCCATGCAAAAGGTGTTCTTAGGGCTTAGTTGGCTTTTAGTAGAAATCCTGGTTACGTCGAGTGGTACTTGATTATTCCAAAGTCTGGTTACGTCAAAGCATCACGTTCGGTCTGTTTAATCAATATTAATCAGGTTTGGTACTTGATTATTCCAAAGTCTCTGATTTAAGATATTAACTTTAGATGTGGTTTGTACAAATTGCAAGTATGGTCCCCAAGTTTTAAAAGCTACACTGAGAGTCCATAAGTTTGCTCAAATATAACACCGGTGGTCCTTGACTTGGATGAACGTTAAGTTGGGGCAAAATAACTTATTTACCCCTAAACTAAAAACTAAAAGAAAAAAATGCTTAAAAAATATTAAAAGAACTTGTGGGACCCGCTTCGTCTCTTAACGTACCCCCCTCTTCATCTCTGAGTCTTAAAAAACACCATCAGGCAAGAGTGGAAGCCGCTTGCCTCGAATGAGACCTTCTCGAACCCGCACCATGTGTGTGAACAAAAGATCCACACACCATCAAGGCGAAGTCAACTTCTGATTAAGATTAGTTCATTACCCAAGTATAAAGTGAATTGTTTGGTGCAGGAGACGTGTAACTCTCTGATTACTCCTCATCTTTATTTTTCCGACTCTCTCCCCTATTAAATATTAGATTTTCTATTTCTCTCCTATTAAATAATAATCTTTATATTAATAAATCTAATTACGAATATTTATTATTTAATTATAAATAGTTATTATATCATCAATCAAATGAACTTAATATGAACTAACATTTATCAATTAAATTAAAAAATTAATACTCAGTTGAAAAAAAATATTTTAAAAACTAAGTTAACAGACCTTATAACTGTCATGACAAATTACATTATATTTTATTCAACCGATGTAATATACTGGTTTATTCAACCCGTGTATTACACAAGTTTTTAAATATACAAAATTTTTATTACTAAATATATAACATTTTATTTATTTAACTCATATAATACACGGGATTTTAACCTAGTAAATATATAAAACAAAATGACGAAAGATAATAAAAAAGTTTATTGTTTATACCGACATTTAAAAAAATAATAGTATACATAAATGGTGTTTGACCCAAAATGAAAACAATGATAAATAATTGTGTCATTATTAGTGGGATTGAATTGAGAACCAGGAGGAAAGTGTTGTTTCGTGGGAAGGCAGAGATTCCATTTGCCAGATAAAATCATTTTTTCAGTTCCGAATTTATTTACACACCTACTCACTTCCAATTCTCCAAATTCGTCTTCGATTCATCGATCCAAAGTGCGGATTAGTCTGTAGAAATCGTTCCCGATGAACGAATCAACTCCAGACATTGCGTTTCATCCATAATCCGCTTGATTTTGAAAATGGATGTGGCTATGACTCCTGAGGGTTTAGACTGGAAATTCTCTCAGGTTTTTGGTGAACGTGCTGCCGGAGAAGAGCTTCAAGAAGGTACAAACAATACCTATTAATCTGTGATGTGGTGCCTCAGTTATTGATATTTAGAACGTTTCTGGCTGCGATTGTCGCTGAAAAACTGGCGTTTTGATCATTAGGTTGAACCTGGGATTTTGTGATTGATAATGGAATTGGTTACATGTATGTATTGTAACTATACCTTTTGTTTGATGATCTAACACTCAAGTTTCACATATTCTAATCTTACGTAATAAAATCCAAAAAAAAACGTAACTTGTAACCTAGTTAGTAACTATATAAGATTGGAACAGCGTGTGAAACTTGAGTGACTTTAATAAGACAAAAAAAGTTTTGAGTGAAGTGACTAAAACGGAACAAATGAGAAACTTGATTACTATTATGTAAAGTTACCTCTTTCTTAGAAATTTAGGTGAGTAAACTGTAGTATAGACCTTTTAAGTTCTAAATGTTAAAGAGTTAAAGAGGGGAAGTCTTTTAGATTTGATCATCTTGAATAACAACAAGAAAATGTTGATATTTTCATGTTCAGTCTTCTTACTACTTACTAGTCCTAATCACTTAATCACATGTGAATGGACCACCTAAATATAGAGTCGATAAAATTACAAGTAAAACGATGTCAACAAATAAACCCTTAGCTTCTTATACACTAATATTATCAGACAATCGATATCCTATTATCCTCCTATTACTGCTGATTGTTACTTTATTTCACCTATAACTTAAACTTATCGTTTCAAATTGTTGCAATCTTTTGGATAGCAATCTATCATGGGGTTCATCGTCTTGAAATTGTTGCGATGTGTTTTCTGACAATAGCTGCTAATGTGATAAATTGATAATAGTGATATAATCGTATCTTTTTTTATATAGTCTCACATTTATCTTAACTATTATTCGTAATATTTTATGGTAAAACTTACAGCCACTTTAAGTCCCTTCTTGAATAGTTGACAATGTAGCCTGCTGATTACAGTTTGAATGCTTTAATTGCAGTTGATATTATTTCAGCAATAGAATTTGATAAAACTGGGGATCATCTTGCAACCGGAGATCGTGGGGGTCGTGTGGTTTTGTTTGAAAGAACTGACAGAATAGCTGTATGCTGCTTTACGGTCTTCTTTTAAATTTATTCACATTTATTATTCTTCCTGAGTTTTCGTAATTTAAATATTTAAATCGTTCACTAACATCCATATTATAACATGAACATGTGTAAACTAGGACGGTGTTCATCGAAGAGTTCTAGAGACAATGGATTGTTCCAGCAGCCAGCACCCTGAATTTCACTATAAAACTGAATTTCAAAGTCACGAGCCAGAGGTATTCAGCATGTCCATATTAAAAAAAAATAGTCTTTTTGGTTCTTGTTTTGTTGTTAATTTTGTCTCAGTTTTTCATGGATCGTGTTTTTTAATTCTTCCGTTGGTGCTTCTGAGATCAGTTTGACTATCTAAAGAGCTTGGAAATTGAGGAGAAAATCAACAAGATCAGATGGTGTCAGACAACTAACAATGCCATGTTTTTGCTATCCACTAATGATAAAACCATTAAATTCTGGAAGGTAGGAATTTTAAGAAGTTTGATAGTACTTTTTTCCATTTCTCTATGTCTATGGCATGCTAATTCCTAGAGGTGGCAAAATAGCTTGGTTGAGTGACGGATCAAACTATGCTATTTTTTGGTACGTGTCATAGCGGGCTGTTTGGGTTGACTTGAACCACTTTTTCTCCATTTTCTTTAATTTTTCTGTAACTATTTAAATATAATTAGAAAACATATGTTATTTCAATAATAATCTAATTTTTTGAATAAATGATTTAGGGGGCTTTGAATAAACATATATAATTTCATTTTAAGATACTTTTTTTTAGTTATACTACTCATTGGACCCGTTAGAAAAGTTAAAACATACATTGAGTCAACACATTTATAAGTAAATGGGTCAAAATGGGCACCTCTACCAATTTCTTTCTATTTTGACCAGGTCCAAGAAAAGAAGGTCAAGAAGTTATGCAACTTTAATCTAGATCCTCCAAAACCAACAATGAATGGTTTTATTAGTAGTTCTAATTTACCTACATCATCCAAAACATGTTTTACAAATGGAGGATGCATCGACAATCGCCTGAGTTTTAGGAGCAGTGATCTTTCGCCCAGAGGAATTACGTCTCTACATTTACCTACGGTAGTTATATACAGCCTAATTATTTGTTATTTTCAATAGTTCACTATTATTATTATTATTTTGTTTTTTTAAATTTCCACTTCCAACTGTCATATTTCAGGTAACCAGTTATGAAACCAGCCTTTTAGCTAGATGTCGAAGAACATATGCTCATGCCCATGACTATCATATTAATTCCATCTCAAATAACAGGTCTGCTCCAGTATTTTTTTCATTAAGACATGTATCGAGGATCTAATGGAATAAATGTCTTTTTTAAATTAAAAAGTTACTCATATAAGTTTGTCCTGCTTTCATCCTATAGTGATGGTGAAACATTTATATCAGCCGATGATCTCCGTATAAACCTTTGGAATTTGGAAATTAGCAGTCAGAGTTTTAATATTGTTGACATGAAGCCTGCAAACATGGAGGATTTAACTGGTATATCTGAATTATAATGATCATTTTTATAGCAAAAATTAATCTGCAAAAGGTTTAATCATTGGTGCTAATTTATATTCGTTGGTGCAGAGGTGATAACTTCAGCAGAGTTTCATCCTTCACACTGTAATATGTTGGCATATAGTAGCTCAAAAGGCTCAATTAGGCTTATTGATTTGCGACAATCAGCTTTATGTGACACTCATAGCAAATTGTAAGTGTATAGAGTTATTTTCTTTATTAAAAAAAGAAGAAAATATTTTTCTTTAATTGTGCTTAAAGACTTAAAATTATCAATTTTCTGCTACAGGTTTGAAGAACATGAAGCTCCTGGTTCTAAATCTTTTTTTACAGATATTATATCCTCAATTTCTGATGTTAAGTTTGCAAAAGGGGGTCGGTACATACTTAGCCGTGATTACATGACCCTTAAGGTATGTGTTTTTAAGGATTTTACAAGTGCTTTTTTCCATAAAATTACTGTTGAGTTTAGTAATTTTCCATATTTGAATATCTGGGTTATATATTTGTAGGCGTAACTAATTATCTCAGTTCTTATTATTGTCAGATGTGGGATATAAATATGGGTTCTGGCCCAGTTGCAACTTTTCAAGTGCATGAACATTTGAGACCCAAGGTAATAAACTGATAATAATAAGCTTTTTAAACCACTTTCTTTAAGAAAAAATGAAAAATAAAACAAATAAATCAACTTTATGAATCAATCTCTCGTTCTTTGTATTTCTTTCAGCTGTGTGATCTGTATGAAAATGATGCAATCTTTGACAAATTTGAATGTTGTCCGAGTGGAGATGGACAGTGGGTGGCAACTGGTTCATACAGGTCTGACTTGCACCTTCTTTGTTAATTTGTACAAAACGAGTACTCCGGTTTTAATTCATTGTGACTAATTTGATGTTGTACTAACTATAATTTATAATTCAGCCATGTATTTCGTGTTTTCGGTTGTTCTGAGGGTAGTACAGAAGCAACAACTTTAGAGGCAACCAAGAATCCCACAAGGTACCAATTGCCAAATGTGAACAACCCATTTATTTCTACTAATTTCCCATACTTATATCTATATTGTATTTGATGTTTTTTTTTGTAATTAACTAATAGGAGACAAATCCAGACCCCTCCAAGATTCTTAAGATCCCCTGGAAACACTCCCCATGGAGGTATGCACACCATCTTCAACTCATAAATATGTCACCGATTTCCTATTTTTTGCCACCAAATTTAGACCTAAATATAGAGCAGGTTTTGTGTGTGTGTGCGTGCGTGTATGCATATATATAGAGAGAGGGTCGCTCAATACAGAACCAACTTTTAAGTAGAGAACCGTATAAACACCTATACATATTGCTTTTAACTATGATACATAAGACGGTTATGGAAACACATAACCACCTCTCTTTCACTCTTAAATTATATCTGACAAGCACTACGTAAAGTGTTTGTGCGGGTTTTGCAGTTCTCTATTAAAATTGGTTTTGTATTAAACGCGCCCCTGAATATACACACACACACGTATGCATATATGTTCACTAATTCTTTCAATCTATAGGATTGGATAACGTAAATGGAAATAGTTTTGATTCAACAACAAAGTTGCTTCACCTTGCATGGCACCCAAGTGAAAACTCGATTGCGTGTGCTGCTTCAAACAGTTTGTATATTTATTATGCATGAAGACGGACTGGCGTAATTGTAAAGTATTGGATTAAATGATTATAAGTACGCGCTCTCCTACAACCAAAAAAACCGAGGTAATTGGGTAGTTGGGGCCGAGGTTTATGTTTGGATTGGAAGGAAGTAGCTGTGTTGTGAAACAGTTAAGGATTTAAAGTAGATAGGAGATGTTTTATCTTGTCATGTTGGATTGTTGGGCAAGTCTTTGCATTTGTATTCATCCTATCATATTTATGGTTTAAATGACAATAATTATGCAATATGATCATGACTAGTACTCGACCCTCGCGCGTTGTGGCTGAAAGTCTATATAGCTTTGCAAACTTCGTTATACACGTTGCGGTGGTAATAATAACATGAAATTGTGGCGGCTCAGTTGTGGAGACCGAAAAATGGATAGAAAATTGTTAACGACACCGACGTTCTTCGATCGGTATAGGTTTCATTTTTAGCGGTACCAGCACGTTACTGTCAGTCGATAAAACGGTTGTGGCGGTGACATTAACGTGCCTAAGCACAAAAAGAAACGTCGTTAAATACTTAAAAAGAAACGTATGAAGTTACGTCGAGTCGGTTGTGGAAATCGAATCACATATAAAAGACGGTTAAATAACGGTACCGATGTTATTCAGTCGGTGTCAGTGTCATTCTTCATGGTACCAGCACGTTATCGTCAGTCGAAATAACTCATAATACCTAAAAATTACCCTATTTTAAAAACAACTCTGTTTTTACCAAAATTTATACCGGAACGCCAAGAAAAAAAATTAAGCATGGTCACAAATTATTATGTTTTTAAAATTAATGAACAAAAATTATTGAGAAAAAAATCAGATTTTGTATACTACAGGGGTACTCTAAATTTTAGAAATTTAAGGGGGTCAAAGTAACATTTTACAATGTTAAGGAGTTAGTTTTGACAGGTTAATAAACTTGGGGGTAAGTTTTGATTGGTGCCAAATAACTTTAGAAATTTAAAAAGGTTAAAGTAACATTTTAGAAAGTTAAAGGGTTAAATATGACACTTTAACAAAGTTAGGGGGTATGTTTTGTCGGTTGCAAAAGCCACCGACGTTGGTAATTGAGTTTCTTTGGAATTTGAGGGAGAATTTCCTACTTGATCTTAACTATACAGAACAACAAGAACATGATTCTTTGAACCGGCTGAGCCGCTAGGCATGCTGGTGGCGATACCACCTTTGTCATATGATAGAATGACAATAACTATGCTGGTGGCAAGACCACCTTTGAACCGGCTGAGCCGCTATGCTACATGTTGGGTGACTATATAGATGAGCCAACAGGATACTGTGCAACTGGCATGTCAGTTAGTGTGAAGCTGCAGATAGGCTGTAACTTAATGTCACCATTGGGTGATCAAATTTGCATTTTTTTTGAACGACGAATATTGAATGTTGAGACGTCGCATCCCCCGTCACATGGGAGAGCCTCGTCCAACTCCGGCCAATATGTTGTCTTAACCGGGCCCACTTGACGTCAGAGTTGGAGAGCATCCAAGGAAAAATCCCACTTAATACGGGCCCTTCCGGGCTTGAGGGAAAGCCGAGGCTCGAACCCTGGATCGGCGTGGTTAAAACCCAGGTGCATCAGCCTAAGTTAGGTCTCATTTGCATGCTACAAAAACTAATATGGAGAGCAGGGATTGAACCTAGGTCACTAGAAACACCAGGGATCAAATTTGCATGATGGATCAAAGTTGCACACCCCCTTATGACTATAGTGTCTAGAAATACATTAACATGAAGATTAGAGCTCAAAAACTAAATATTGTTGAAGATAAAAGCATGTATAAATCATAAAAAAGACAATGTGTACAAAGAATCACATATAACTTTGGAAAATAATAAATAGCCTACGGAATGGAGTAATTTTCCTACGAAATCTAAGTGTTGTTAAAAAAAATCGAACACTTAATATATTATTTTAACAAGTAAATCCGAAATGACCCTTTATTGGTTTGGTTGGAAGAGTTGTTTGAGAATGGGATATGAATATATGGTAGAGCATATGACAGAAATCACTTTCGATTTGGTACACATGCATATTGAGGTTATAAAAGACGTTAAAAAAATGTAACACAAAATTCAACTAATAAAATTGTAAGAGGTTGCAAAAATTGATATAAGATGTTAAAAAAATGTAATAAAAAATTTAAATAAAAATGTTAAAACAATAGTAAAAGGGTGAAAAGTTAACTGAGTTTTACCATTCTTAACACTTATTATTTTAGTAAAGAGTAAACTATCATTTTTGTTCTTGAGGTTTGATCACTTTTGTCACTTTCGTTCAAAAGGTTTATTTTTCTTCTATGAATCCTTGTGTTTTCCAAAACTTGCTATTTTCATCCAACTGGCTAACCGATCCATTTTTTTTAACGTTAAACAATGGGTATCTGTGTCTTTTCTAACATTAAATGAGGGGAATAATTAAGGGTTTAAAAATGAATATAAAATAAAAATATATATATAAAAAGACAAAAATACCCCTCATTTAACGTTAAAAAAATGAATGGAGTTAACTAATTGGATGAAAATGACAAGTTTTGAAAAACACAATAATACGCAGAAAAAAATAAACCTTTTGGATAAAAGTGCCAAAGGGACCAAACCACATGGACGAAAATGACATTTTACTCTTTTAATAATATAGTTTTGCACTAGCATTTGATAAATTAATTATTTACAAAATAAAAACTCTTGTGTTTCTATCTCGTACACAACCCGCCAGACCATCCATTCTGCCACCTCTACACATTATCTATTTCGCTTTAGGTATTTAGCACAAAGAATACTTATAAGAAAAGAACAATTAAATGTCTTCAAAAGCATTCATGACTACAAGTCTGTTTATTACCATATTTAAATTTAACAATTTACAATTGCTTATTGGCCTGATCAACCAGATTTGAACAACAACACTGCTTTTGAATCCAAGTAGAAGTAGACAAAGTGGTTTGTCTCATGAGTCACATAAGAACCTACACAAACAAAACCCTAAACATTAGCTTCATCTCAATCAAATTACTTGAAAAAACAAATTTATGTACAAACTTGCAAAATTAAATAATTATAATTTTGGGGTGTCTTTATATTACTGCAAAGTTTCCTTCTCCGGAAATTTTCATTTTGCAGATTACCAATTTACCCCTAGCCACGCCATCATAGGACATGTTCAAGCTGGTTAATATTTCCCTTCGAAAGATCTTTCCGAAGCGGAGGTTTTATAAAAATAGGATACGGGTCGTGATAAAATTAAAGTTTTAAGGAAGTCGGTTCAAATAAGCAACAACATTAACTGATGTGCAGAACAGAGACCACACCAGGCAGTTAAGATACTGAAATTTTGTAGTCTCCAACCAATCAATAAGGAAATAACTCAGGGATCCTTGTTAAATAAATATATTTCACTTCCTAAGCAATAGAAAACAACAAATCTTAACTCAGTTTTGCCACTACATAGAAACATTGATGACTATTTGTGTATCCCTACCATTTAAGCAATTCACTATTATAATAGTCTAGAAAATTTCATGCTTATCAGATCAACAGTGCAGTAAAACAGTCTGCCACAACAATGCATTTTTATTGATTACACAAGCAAATAATGAGAGAAACACTTGTTTCTAAGGTTTGTTGACGCGTTTAATACAGATCAATTTATAAGTAGAGAACCGGATAAACACTTGTATCCAAAATAAATACAACAGGAGTGAGAAAGATAGGCGCTTATGTATCACACTTAAATCAATAGGTATATGGATTTATGCGGTCTCACAGTTCTTTACTTTGGTATTTATGTATTTGATAAGCTATTGGGTTGTGGCATATGTTTTAGAGTTCAACACATACTACAAAGAATTCAAGATAACTTCTTGTTAAGCATAATTATATTTGAAAATGCAAGAAGCTGCCATGTTGATCTGTACAACTGCAAGCAGACGCGAGTTGATACTAGAATCTTGACAAAGAGCAACATTATTTCTTGTACTTGTACAAATGCACATAGTAGCTAATCTACTCGAATAACAAAAGGTACCAAATAGAAAACTCGTATTCAAGTCAAATATTAAAGAATCCTGTGAATCACAATGAGAAGTACACATAACAAACAAACAAACGTACCCAGTAAAATCCCACTCGTAGCAAAAAGCTATTTATAGGGTCTGGGGAGGGTAGGGTGGGGGCAAGCCTTTCCTCTATCCCAAGAGGTAGAGAGGTTGCTCCCGTTGAGACCCCCGGCTCCAAAAACCATTTGTAAACAAGTAAAAAGTGGCGTCCAAATAGCATAACGTATAGCATAAAGAGTCAAAACATTAGCCAACACAAAAAACTATTGATAGGATAAAATCGTAGGAGAGCTATAGCAGTGAGTAGTGACAAGTAAAAGAGCAAAGAGACATGAAAAAGGTAGCACAAATCCTTCCGAAAGTGTCTAAACGCCCCCCTAACGAGATGCTAAGGCAACCAACATTGAATGAAAGTTCAAGACCCTACCAAAAGGACTTAAACACTATACACTCTTTATCCGACGTCTCCAAGTACTCAAATAGTGCAAGTCCTAACAAATCCTGCCTAATCCACTCATCCCATGTTAGTTTGGGTTTGCCCTTTGCTCCTCCTCCCCTCCACTGTGACGGTTTCCACGGTACTAACCGGTGACGTCAGCTGTCTCCTATTCACATGCCCAAATCACCTTATCTTATCTGAAAAGGGGAAGCTGAATGGAGAAGCATTATGTAATAAACATAACTTTCGTAATTTTCATCAATCACTTGTATCGAACAGAAGCAATAAACATCAAGCATGATCAAGGAGAAGCTGAATGGAGAACAATTTGCTAGGCAGTGACTAGATCTAAGTCACAAAATGGAACAACAATAACAACGTGATTAACCTAGAATCTGCATCTATCCAGAACAATAACGCTGATATGAACATGATCTGATAGCATAAGCAAATTAAGTGTATTTAACATCAATATACATAAATTACCGAAGTTTTTTCCGACGATACAATGCCAAGTCGGACCATGATTTTTATCGAATTCCTTCTTAATCTGCTCCGCGACATCCTTTTCGACACCGAGATTCTCAAACGCCTGTGCATGCGTAATCAGTACTCCGATCAGAAAAGGCGATTGCATAAAAATTGAAGCTATGAGAAACATAATTTAACGTACGGAAATGGCGATATTGACGGCTTCGCTTTGCATTTCTTCCTTCATATCGGCGCTCTTGATGATAACTTTCCTGCTGCCGGAAGTAGAGGAGATCGATGGATGTGATACACTGGTTTTCCGGTCATCAGCGGAGGGCATCGACTTCGCCGGCGGCATTACCCCGACTAAGGATCTCTTCAGCTCTTCACTCATTTTGTTTTCTACTGGAGTAGAAAACGGGTTAAACGCCGACACCTTACCATACGCCGTTTGGTAACTTTAACCCTTATTATTATTTTATCATTGGGCGGTTGTTGCATATGTGATTTTTGTTTTTATAATAAACTAGTATCGAAACCTCTCACGTTGCGATTCGCAAACAAAACCTTAACGTAAATTCACGCATTGCATTGAAAATAGTCGAAAGCTTGTATAAAAACGAACCGTTTCAAAAGTTCATTTCAAAACGTCAATAAAAATAAACACGTCATATAAGAAAACGAAACGTTTAAAAAGATCATAAGATGCATGTGGCTGCTCTTCACTTGCACCAACATGCCCGGACACGGTGTGCCACATCACAATTAATGTCCCCGTTATCCTCTCTGTTGGCCCCACTAAAATTACAATAAAGATATTTCGGTTTTAGACCTGTTAATGCGTAAACCTTTACGCCATAAGGCATCACGACACTCCTCCAACCTCTCATTTAGGTCTTCCTTTTTTCTGCCACCAACATAATATCATCTTCGAAAAGCATGCACCATGGGATGTCTCTATGCAAATATTTTGACAACTCATCCAATACTACTCCAAAGAGGAACGAACTTAATGCAGATCCTTGGAGAAGTCCCACCTCCAAAGGGAAGAAGTTTGTACCTTCCACTGGCGCCCACACGCTTGTCTCCGCACTACCATACATATCCATAATTAACTTCACATACTTCATAGGGATCCCTCTACTCTCAAGACAATCCCAAATCACTCAACGAGACACATTATCGTAGGCCTTTTCAAGGTCGATGAACACAATATGCAAGTCCCTCTTCTTTTCCTTATATTTTTCCATTAGCATCCTCAAAGATGTGAATTGCCTCCGTAGTCGACCGCCCGACACAAAACTAAATTGGTTCAATGAAACATTGGTCACTCGTCTCAGTCTCGCCTCGATCACCCTTTCCCACAATTTCATAATATGTCTCAAGAGCTTAATCACCATGTAGTTACCACAATATTGGGCGTCGCCTTTGTTCTTGTATAACGGGACTAAAACTCTTCGCCTCCACTCATCTGGCATCTTGCCGGTTTTACGAATAATGTTGAACAAATCAGTCAAACTTAACTCTTTCTTCCGCCAAACATTTCCACACCTCGATAGGATGTTGTCTGGGCCCAATGCTTTCGCCCTTCCCATTTCTTAAGAGCTCTCCCTAACTGATATTACGACAACAACAATTATTCCTTTGTCTTCACAGGATGGTGTAGTTCCCACCATCATCTTGACGATTCCTATCGATGTTGAAGAGATCGTGGAAATAGGTTTCCCATCTTACCTTGATGTCCTCCTCCTTCACCAATACATGACCCGCCTCACTCTTGATATACTTCATAACTCCTAGATTCTGCCTCCTCCGCTCCCTAGATTTTGCAATCTTGAACATATCTATCTCCCCATCTTTAGTCTATAAACGCTTATACATCTCGTCGTAAGCCTTATTCTTTGCTTCAGACATTGCCTTCTTTGCCTCTCGTTTTGCCCCCTTATACCTCCCCTTCAATCATTTTATAAGTCCAGCTTTCGCGCTTATGTCTTCTTAAAACCCAACAATCGGTTTTGTATAACATAACCGGTCGAACTACAACCCTATAAAATTTGTCCCTTAATCTTATTGGGAACCGTTTTTCATACAAAATTCCTGTGGTTGCTCTTCCCTTGCACCAACTTGCCTGAACACGGTGGGCTACATTGTTTCCTATCACTTCTGACAAACAATCTTAAATACTTGAACTTGGTTGTCTACATGACCACTAGGCCTTGAATACTGATATGAGTGTCCTCCTCATCATTTACACGTTCGAATGGCTTGCTATATGGAACAGTTTGCGTCGCTAAAAGAAACTAAAGTTTATTCATAAATCATGAATGAAACATTTCATAAAAGGATACTATAAAAAAGCAAGTGTTGGCCCATAGTTTCAGTTGAGCCCAAAAAGTGTGAACATGGGCTGGTCCAAATGCAAGTGAAGTTTGACTGACCGTTGAAGAAGATGCCGTGTGTACCTATTCGCGATCTCCGTCGTCCGGAAGTGTAGACAACCATGGACAAGCTGCTAAGCGTCGGAACTAAAATCGTCGCCGTCGGCCGTAATTACGCCGCTCATGCTAAAGAACTTGGCAACGCCGTCCCCAAGGTTTGCTTAATTTGATCTTGCATCTCCTTGTCAAACATCATATACAATTTGATCGATTACTGTGTATTATGACTTTATGTGCAATGATAATTTTAGGAGCCAGTTTTGTTTATGAAACCTACATCTTCCTACTTGGAAAATGGCGGAACGATCGAAGTGCCGCATCCGTTGGAATCGCTCGATCATGAGGTGGAATTGGCGGTTGTTATCAGCAAAAAGGCTCGCGATGTTCCTGAAGCAACTGCCATGGATTACATCGGAGGTAATGCGATTTTGATCTAGTATCATAACCTGTAATAATTTCCCCCTAAATTTGATAGAATTTGATATTTGGATTTTAGGTTTCCAATTGTCCCTTTTGTATTCACTTATGGATTCATCAATTAAGTAGTAGTTTCCAATTCTGAAAAAATTAAGAACTAGAGTAGGTTTTGCACATGCCCTAATCTGAAATGTAAGAACTACATTCTATAAGGTCAAGCAAAAATCAGGTAGTCTCTGCACAAGGAATGGCTTATTAGGGTTCTAATTGGTGTAAACGAAATAAAAAAGGAACAAAAAGATGATTCTTTAGAGAACATAGTCATGATCTTAAAAGTTGGATATTTGTTTCATTCAGGTTATGCACTTGCACTGGATATGACTGCAAGGGAAATCCAGGCTTCTGCAAAGGTATACAAGCTTTCTTGATATCTAGATTTGTATGTAAAACCATGCCTTGTGTTTTTGACATTGGAAGCTTTATTCTGATGTATGGAAAGGTATATATTAAATGAGGGCTGAAAGTATTCTTCCATGCGACAGAAAATTTATTAGTCATACAATGTAAAGGCAAAGGTTTTAAAACTCTTCACTATTTGGTGGATAGTTACCAAACAATTTGATCCGTTTATTTTAAAATTTATCAAGCATACAATGTGCGCGCTTTCTCCACGTAGGTACCAGTCTAATACGAATTGGCAATAAAGGCGTGTGTATATATATGTGTGTTTTTGTGTGTTTTGTGCTTTCTCCTTTTCCCGATGTGGGATTGGGTTTGCACCCAACAATCCTCCCCTCAAACCCATATCCGTTGGGTCTTCCCTCCAATGATAATCGATTTGATCCGACCTTCTGATGTATGCTCTTGGTGCCCGACTAGGCCCACACCAGGAAGAATTTCAAAACAAGGCATCTTGATCAACTTTTTAATACGGGATCCACCTTCTCCGAGGCAATGACAAGTTAAGGAGTATGATCTACCGTCTATCATTGAATCGGGTCAAACTAGGGTTGCGCCACTTGCACTATCCACATCTAAGCTACATTGTAGCTCTGATTCCATTTGATAGGACAAATACTAAGCTCACATGCCCAGCATAGCCCACATTTGGTTCCTCTCTAATTCCTATTGGCAATAGAGAGAGTAAATTACAAGTCTATATACAATCATCTACTTTCTCCATTTGGTTTGCACACAACACCAAGTACAATTTAAATAGCCAAAGGTACAATGTTATTATAGCATACTGACATTTTCTTTGGCATATTTTACATGCCAGTCTGCAGGTCTCCCATGGACTGTTGCTAAAGGACAGGACACTTTCACACCAATCAGCTCCATTGTATGAGTTAAAAACTTTTCATACTTTCTGTTTCTCAATCTTTTGTTTATTAGGATTCTACTATATTGTATTAGTTGATGGAAAAAATAAATAAATCTGTTGCAGCTGTCTTTATCAAGGGTGCCTGATCCTCATAGCTTGGAATTGTGGTTAAAGGTACAATGTGTTAAGGATTACATATGAACTTTTAAAATTTGTATGTACATATGAAAGTTCTTTATCACTTTTTTTTATCTTGTAGGACTGAATTACAATTTATATTTATAAATCGATGCGTATAATTTTTGAAATTGAAAAGCAATTGTCTTGAAAAGCTATAAGCTATAATATATATAAAAGCAATCGATACGGTTGAAGTTTAATCGATGCGACGAATGTTTTACTCCGCAGGTAGATGGAGAAATACGGCAAAAGGGATCAACAGAGGATATGATTTTCAAGATCCCATATCTGATAAGTCATATTAGTAGTATTATGACACTTCTAGAAGGGGATGTCATACTAACAGGTATCTTTATATTTGGTGGGAAAAATATTTGTTGATTCTCAAAGCTAACACTCATACAATTAAAGACAGCATAAAGTGAATGATCAAGGATCACTTCTTTCAATAACTGGAACATGTCATTTGCCAAAAGATACAAATGATATGCAAAAATCGACTTTTTTATTTTTTATTTTTAACAAGCATTTTATATTGTAATGTGGCCTATATATGATGAGCAGGAACCCCAAAAGGTGTTGGCCCAGTCAAAGTTGGTCAAAAGATTGAAGCTGGCATAACAGGCCTCTTGGATGTGCACTTCGATGTTGGAAGACGTCCAAAGTCCTTGTAGAAGTCGATCCAGAGTTGAAAGTTGAAACACGTTTTCGAGTGCATTTGGTCATCTGAATTGTGTAAGTTTCAAACATAACTTCAACAATAACATCTGCTTGTAGCATTCTGAATTTGGATGATAATAATCCCCGGAAACACTTGAGAATAAGCATTTAGTACCACATCTAGTTTACTGGAATTTATCTGCTTTCATATGGTGTGGTATGCATAAATTTTGCTATAAGCATTGATATAAATATACAGATTTTGTCTAAAATAACAACATATGTTTATTATTTGTGTCCTAAATGGTACAAAAATACTAATTTTTGTATTATTAAGTACAGGGACTAAAACTGGTGATTGGTTTTGTACACCGAAACTTAATCGGAACTTGTTCTTGATTATTATTGAATGAATAATTGCTTATAAATGAATCAAACAAATCCTATTTATAACGCTAAACATACAAATTGTATAAGGAACCTTAACCGAACAAAGGATGGGAAACTAACTCAAAACCCCCTGGTTTGCAAGTACACCAATTTTAGTCCCTGTACTTGCAAACCTTACAAGATTAGACTAACAATCACCCCCCCTAATCTTGTAACACCAATGAGACGTCTCATCTCATTAAACTTCAACCGTGCTAACGCCTTTGTGAGAATGTCGGGCTTTTGTAAGTCTCCACTAACATGCTCCACCTTGATTTGTTCTCTCGATGCACTCTCGTATGAAATGGTACCGAGTGTTGATGTGCTTGCTCCTCCCATGAAAAACTGGATTTTTCATCAAGGCAATAGCCGATGAGTTATCCACCTTCAAAGTCACAACTTCTTTCTTTTCACCGGTCATCTCTAAGAACAAGCCCCGAAGCCATAAGGCTTGACAAGGAGCTGATGTAGTTGTCATAAATTCCGCCTCGCAAGATGATAAAGCCACCGTCCGTTGTTTTTGTGATATCCATGCCAGAATGACACTGGTGCTTTACCATAGTAGAAAACAAACCCCGTTGTGCTTCTACCATCATCCACGTCAACCGTGTATACCTCTCTCTGGTAAACTATACAAAGATCGAGTGAACCCTTTAGGTATCTTAAGATATGTTACACAACTTGTGCATGGTTTTGAGTCGGTGTTTGCATGAACAGGCTCGCATAACTAACTGAGTAACTCAAGTTGGGACTTGTATGGGTTAAATATCACAAGCTTCCAATGATCTTTCTATATTCGGTTGGGTCAGTTTCGGGTCCTTCATCTTTCTTTGATAGCTTCAAACCTGACTCCAATGGAAACCGAGTAGAATTGCAATCCCAAAAGCTAGCTTCTTTTAGGATCTTTGTTGCATATCCACTTAACGTGATTCCTTGATTGCTTTGTTTTACTTCAATGCCGAGGTAGTAATGTAGCAACCTAAGGTCACTCATCTCGAACCGGGACTCCATTTGTTTCTTGAATTTTGGCTATTTCTTGCACACTAGTAATAGCCGTTGATTATAAACCTTTTTGTAGACGCCTTGCTCTTTCTTGCATCGGGAAAACCCAAACTCTTTTAATGACCCGTCAAGTTTAACATTCCACACCTGGAGCTTGGCGTAGGCGGCCGTTCAACGCCTTGACCAACTTGTACACCTTGTGCTCTTGACCCTTTTTTATGAAACCATCTAGTTGATGAACGTATACCTCCTCTTTTAGCTCCTCGTGGAGGAAGGCAAATTTCACATCCAAATGGTGTACCTCCCAACCACGGGTTTCTGCTAAAGCAAGTAGTAGTCTTACGGTTTCGATTTTGGCTACTAATGCGAAGATACTTTTGAACATACCCTTTCATAACGAGTCGAGCCTTGTGCTTCGTTATTGCTTGTCCTACATTTTGGTGTTTTTTTTTGCTTTTGTCCTATATCGGGATGTTACATTTATAATATTTAGATATTTTCTTTGTGATTTTTTATTTGGAGAAGTTCTATTAGGTTAGTTTTTTAAACAGAATAGATATAAACCCGGTTGCATGTTCTATTTGGTTGTCGGTATATCTTCCCGGGATTAGATGCATGTTATTTTTAAGGTTATAAACGTATTATAACAATTACGTTGTATTAACTCGCAACAATGAATCTATTGTTAACTAGCTTAGAACCTGTGTACTACACAGGGTGAAAAGATATCAATATATAAAATTCTTAAATATCTATATATGTATCTTATAGGTGGAAAATGTAATACATATACTAACAATAGAAAAAATATATAATTGAGTTTAAAAAAATACATAAAATACTATTCAATGTAATTTAATATTCATTTACTATTTGATTGAAAACATAATGTAGATATTTACATTTCAAAGTTTCTAATTAAAATATTAGATAATTTAAAAAAAAAATTATTAGTATAATTAATAATTTGTTTAAAAATATATTATTATTGAATTATGAAAATGTATTTATTATGAGAGAGAGAGACGAGAAAAAATTTATAAGGATGAATATGTATGAATTAAGAATGTTGACACAGAAATATGAGCAGACTAGCTTAGCCGGCTCACTAGAGTAATGTCTATGAATTAGGAGACTAAACTTGGATGTCCATTTTTGTTAACTTTTCTGATCAAATGTCCATTTTCGTAATTTTCCCATCTATTAATTATTTTTACATTAATTAATTTCTATTAACTTACAATTTTTTATTTTTGTACATATATATAATCCATTATGTTTATAATATTCATTTTACATAAAACATATTAGATATCGTTGAGAATTGTACTACTACTACTAGTAAGTTTTGCCACGCGTTGCGTCGGCTCGGTTTTAAATAAAATTTAGATCTAAACATAGGCGGAAATAGGTACGTCGTAAATGTATATTCGCAATCTAATTAAACATTAAGTGGCCGTGGAAAATACAAAAAAATTATCATATTTCACCAATGGGTTTTGGTCGCGTATTGTGGGGTCCGATCTTGAATAACATCTATATCGACACATATGTAGAAGCGACTGCGTAGCAATGGTAGTTCAAAATTTAGAAAACCATTACCTTATGGTGAAAATAATTTTAAAAATACGTTATATTTGACACATCGGTTTTGAACGAAACTTACTTCGAAACGTAGATAAAAATAAGCACGTCATAATAGTATATTCTGATCATTTAAAAGCATCATATTTAAAAAGTTATAATAAAAAATAAAACTCGTAAAAAAATAATTCTAAAATTAAAATAATATTAAAATTAAAAGCTAAAGATTATTTTGATTTGACCCAACCAAAACCTTATACGTGGAATAGTACATAAACCGACGTTTCAAAATGTTGTCTTAGTAATTTTAGTATGCTACTCAATTTATTTTTATTTTTTTATTTATGACTTGTTTCCATGGTAAGAAGTATCTATAAAGGTAACCTACCATTTTTCATTTCCCATTTTCTAGAGAGAATGATCGAAACGGACTTATTTGAGGGCTGAGTCAAAACGATTGAAACTTCTCTTGTATCAAATAAAGTTGGCAATTGCAATTAAATTTCCACTTGATGCATGGGAAAGTGTTGGTTTAATTTGTCGCTGGTAACTCGATTTCGATTATCATTGATGTTTACGATCTCTATTACTTCTCAAGTTATTATTTATTAATCGGTTTCTCCAGTCTACATGTTTCCAATCTTCTCTTGATCAATTCTAGATTCATTAGGTTATGTACTCTGCTAATTTTTTAAAAGTTTAATCCATAATTTGTTTCTTATTAGCTAATTTCAATCTAGTTTACTGTTGGTGGCAATTAGGTGTTCATTTAACTTTACCGATCTTCAATTGGATGTGAAATTGGGCAGGTCATGTTGCAAAAAAAGTTACTGCTAATTGATTCCTGTTTGACATTTGTTTTTTTTTTCAATAGGCTATTGAATTGATTGACTGTGTTATGAACTGGTGGAATTTGTAACTAATGTTGTATGCAATTTTGAGGATTTTAATTAATTAGTATTTGATTTTCCTCTAAATAATGTCGGTGTTTATGTCTTTTTTGTAATTATTTTAAACAAACAAGCCTCGTTCGTGTTGGTTCGGTTCCTTTACATTGTACGCTTATTATATTAATCATGTATAAATTAAGCAAGGCATACATGAGATTATGAAGCTAGCAACACCAAACTTGATTAGAGTAACTCCAAACATACATGATAAAGAAAGGGAAAACAAACAACACAAAACGTGATTACTTATGGCCAAGGTTATCGTGTTTTAAAAAGTCATTAAAATAATTTAAATAAATGAATTTTAGCAAGGGATACATAAGAATAAGTAATAGAAAAAAGTATAAAACTAAAACTTTCGCAGAAAATCAATTATGTGTTTGTTGATTTCATCTGGCTTCTCTTGATTGATAAAATGAGCGGCACCTCGTATCACAACAACGTCTTCCAAGAGTGGGACATCCTTTTTGAACTCGTCACCTAGTATGTAGTCCTTGTTAAACATTTCTAGGCACCAGTCCTGGTCTCCAATGATGAATTTTGATGGCACCGTCACTTTAACACCATGATACGCCGCACTGATTTCCCAATCCCTACAATTGTATAAGCAAAATCCAAAATGAACATAAATATTCTTATAAAATGCGCTATGTATATTGGATTTACGTCGCAAAGTGAAACTTGCAGAGGAAGAGCTCGATAATAGTTGATTCCTCCGGTAATAGTGGTGTTTTCGAGTCGGCTAGAAAAGTATTCAACATCTGCTTCTGAGAGCCAAGGTGGCAAGGTGACCGGGACATCATTAGGCGAATGTCGAAATCCTTTGCCTTTAGATATATACAACGGTTCAAGGCCTCTGTATGTTAAGAACTTCTTCAAGAATGTTGAAATACTCATATTGGTAACCTCAGCTTCGATTTCTCCCGGTTCCTACAACCATAAATACATATAGGGGATTCGAAGTCGTCATCCATTGAATGGTGAAATGAAAACAATATCTTAATTAATGCGAATGTGTAATATATTTACCTGAAATCGGACCATGTAATGATCCTCTCCGTATGTATTTCTCATGGGACGACGTCTCCATCTGGGTTCCAGCGAACAAAAGGCACGCTCATGTTCACCAAAGCTTTGACTCTATCAGGCCTAAACGTGCACAAGTTCCATGCAACGATAGCACCCCAGTCATGACCCACTACAAACACCTTTTCACCTTCGTTTGTGATGGCGTCAAGAAGCCCAATCATGTCGGCAACCAGATGGATGATGCTGAACTTGGTATGATCATTCACGGGTGCACCCGTTGTGTCACCATAGCCACGGAGGTCTGGGGCCACAGCCCGGTAACCATGATCAGCCAAATACATAATCTGGTGGCGCCAGGAATACCAGAGCTCAGGGAAGCCATGGATGAGCAAGACCAATGGACCGTCACCCTTTTCCGCTATGTGGATGTTCATCCCATTTGCACTCACAACGGTCTTGTGCTGAATCCCCTCCATTAGTTATTTGTTTTCTGAATGTCAAATTTAAACTACGTACGAGCTTTAATTGCGTAATTAGTTTGTAGGGAAAGATAATATGATATATGTTCGATCGATGTCTGCACTTGTAGATTTATAGTAGTGTTCTATTCCAATAAGGCCGCTAATTCACAACAAAGATATCATTGTGTGGTGTTATATCATTTTATATATATTTGCACAAGCCCTTAACGTATGGCCTAGTTTTGACGTTGTTTGAATTGGACTTGAATTTTGCATTCACACTTAACCCTTTGATTACTGGAATATATAGATCTATTAATTAATTAATTTTGCACTAATTAATTTCTATTAACTTACACTAGCTCGATCTCTCATATATATAATCCATTATGTTTGTAATATTCATTTTACATAAAACATATGAGACCTTTAGAATTGTACTACTATTTTAGTATGCTACTGAATTTATTTTTATTTTTTATGGTAGAGAAGTATCTATAAAGGTGGCCTGCCATTTTCTAGAGAGAATGAAACGAGTCATCGAAACTTTTCTTGTATCAAGTTAAGTTGGCAATTTTAATTAAATTTCCACTTGATGCATGGGAAAGTACATGGATAAGTTAAAAGTGTTGGTTTGTTTTGAAAAAAAGTTATTCAAGTCATGGCCGGCCCTGGGGTAGGCCGAGCCGGGCCGCCGGGCATGACCCATTTTTTTAGGACCTAAAATTTTTATATGTTATATATATATGTGTGTGTGTGTTTATAAATTTTATATACGAGTTTTATATATTAGGACAATTTTATAAAAACTTAAAACTATATTGGTCTCTTTTTATAATGATTGAGTGCTCTTTAATCTTTATAATGGTTTGGTCCTCTTTAATCTGTATAATAGTTGTGCCCTCTTTAATCTTTATACCGTAATGGTTAGACCCTAGCCGTTCAATCATTATAATGTAAATATGTAATGGTTGATTGGTTGGCCCCTAATCCAGTAATCCATTTAATATTTATAATGTAAATTTATAATGGTTGGGCCCTAATCTTTATAAAAAAATATGTAATGGTTGATTGGTTGGGCCCTATATTTTTTCTATTTTATTGGTGTAACGTTAATCGTCGTTTAAAAAAAACTTAGTTTATATATTTTGTTCGTAGGGGTCTTTTTTTTCGGCTCGGCCGAGTCACTTAAATACTTAGAACCGGCTCTGATTCAAGTGTTTCTAACATCTAAAGAGAATCTATGAGGGTGTCATAACTCAAATCACTTATATATGGGTTATCGAAAATGAAAGAAAACTTGTTTAGGTTAACTTTTTTTCAAACCTAATCGAAATAAACCTTGTTGTTGGCTTTATTTGGTTGTTAGCATATCTCCCGGGATTAGAGGCATGTTAATTTTTTTAGGTTATATTCATATTATAATTGAGTTGTATAAACTCGTCATAATGAATCTATCGTTGATTTGGAGTCCATTACTTATCTCGCCGTAACGATTCAAACGTGAATGAATGCGTAGCAAATTTAACTGCCTCATGATCTGTACGGCATTTACTCATCTTGATAATCGCACTCATACAGTCTATCCAGTAAGCAGTAACATCCCGAAAAAAAGTTAAATAATTAAATTTTAAAGTTTCTTAAAATAAGAGATAATTTAAAATAATTTTATTTTGGTAGTATAATTAATACTTTTTTTAAAATAAATCTTTATTAAAAAAAAGAGGTGTATTTAATAAGAGAGAGAGGGACGGGAAAAATATGGTGAGAGGAAATATGGAGGCGACACGTGTCAAATTAGATTTTCATTTATTATATAGTATAGATATAGATTCTTATTTAAAATAATTAGTATTTTTTTTAATAATATATTTATAATACCATTACTATTTAACACATGTGTATTTATTAGGAGAGAGAAGCGAAAAAATCAATGTGAGATGGCATGAGAAAGTGACAAGTGTCCAACTTAAACATTTATTTATTAGTATAGATTTATCATTAAAAAGCTTTAACTTTTATTCCTTCCCCATGCATCAAGTGGCGATTTAAAATTGCCCACTTTAGCTTCATACAAGAGAACTTCTTGTCGTTTTGACTCGTCTTAATCTACATGATTGCAAGCCACCTTTATAGATTTCTTATTGTGATGGACGTTCTGAAGGGAATAATTATGAAAACATGTTTCTACATGATTTCTTGAATCCTGGAAAATTACGGGCCACCTGTTTTAGATTTCTTCTCACAAGTTTGTATAAGAGAAGTCTCCCTAGAAGATGTATAATAGGCCACCCTTTTTAGATTTTTTCCTGGCAATGAACATTCTATAAAAAAAAGTTTGGTGAAATTAATTTTTTTAATGTGAACTAAAGTTCCAGACCATAAATAAAGCATTAAGCATGTATAGCCACAATGTTATATACCTAGTAATAAAAATTTTATGTTTTTAAAACTCGTTTAATATACAGGTTTAAACCCGTGTATTATACATGTTGAATAAAATATAATGTAATCTATTAACATATATATTCGTCAAAATGGAACAATGTGAATATGTAAATACATGATTAAAAGTTTCTTATTTGAATCTAGCTAGCTATAAAATTGTTTTCAATTTATAAAATTCATAAAAAAATATAATTAAACAAATTAATTGAAGGTAAATATAATTTTAAATTAAAAAATGTGTAGATAAAAAATAAAACAAATAATTAATTGTGTTGCTAAAATAATGGATTTAATTACTAATAAGAGATAGAGGCGGAAAATGAGAGTAAGGAGACCTATAGAAATGTGACAAATTTTTACTTAGTTTACTTGTTTATTAGGTAGTATAGATATAGATTTTTTTTAAAAGGTTATTTAAAAGTGTTCTGAAGGAAGGATGAGTGAAAATACGATACGGCAACTAACGTGACGCGTTTATTGACGTTTGAAAGGAGACTCATCGGAGATGGATGTTTCTAGAGCTATCCTTCTGTATTGTGTATAGTTTGACATTAATTTAAGTTCAAATTTTCAAAGTCAGGTCCAATTCAAACAACGTCCGTTAAGAGTAACCATATGTTAGGCACATGATGATATAAGGAAATAAGATGAAACAACGCCCAACTTGCTTTAGCAAATATTAAATGATATAACAGTACGTTCCATAATGACACCTTTATTGAAAATTGACCGTCTTATGGGAATATACGTACCCTTGAACACTACTATAAATCTACGAGTGCAGACATCGATCGAACATATATCATATTATCTTTCCCTACAAACTAATTACGCAATTAAAGCTCGTACGTAGTTTAAATTTGACATTCAGAAAACAAATAACTAATGGAGGGGATTCAGCACAAGACCGTTGTGAGTGCAAATGGGATGAACATCCACATAGCGGAAAAGGGTGACGGTCCATTGGTCTTGCTCATCCATGGCTTCCCTGAGCTCTGGTATTCCTGGCGCCACCAGATCATGTATTTGGCTGATCATGGTTACCGGGCTGTGGCCCCAGACCTCCGTGGCTATGGTGACACAACGGGTGCACCCATGAATGACCATACCAAGTTCAGCATCATCCATCTGGTTGCCGACATGATTGGGCTTCTTGACGCCATCACAAAGGAAGGTGAAAAGGTGTTTGTAGTGGGTCATGACTGGGGTGCTATCGTTGCATGGAACTTGTGCACGTTTAGGCCCGATAGAGTCAAAGCTTTGGTGAACATGAGCGTGCCTTTTGTTCGCTGGAACCCAGATGGAGACGTCGTCCAGCTCATGAGAAATACATACGGAGAGGGTCATTACATGGTCCGATTTCAGGTAAATATATTACACATTCGCATTAATTAAGATATCGTTTTCATTTCACCATTCAATGGATGACGACTTCGAATCCCCTATATGTATTTATGGTTGTAGGAACCGGGAGAAATCGAAGCTGAGGTTGCCAATATGAGTATTTCAACATTCTTGAAGAAGTTCTTAACATACAGAGACCTTGAACCGTTGTATATATCTAAAGGCAAAGGATTTCGACATTCGCCTAATGATGTCCCGGTCACCTTGCCACCTTGGCTCTCAGAAGCAGATGTTGAATACTTTTCTATCCGACTCGAAAACACCACTATTACCGGAGGAATCAACTATTATCGAGCTCTTCCTCTGTAAGTTTCACTTTGCGACGTAAATCCATTATACGTAGATAGCGCATTTTATAAGAATATTTATGTTCATTTTGGATTTTGCTTATACAATTGTAGGGATTGGGAAATCAGTGCGGCGTATCATGGTGTTAAAGTGACAGTGCCATCAAAGTTCATCATTGGAGACCAGGACTGGTGCCTAGAAATGTTTAACAAGGACTACATACTAGGTGATGAGTTCAAAAAGGATGTCCCACTCTTGGAAGACGTTGTTGTGATACGAGGTGCCGCTCATTTTATCAATCAAGAGAAGCCAGACGAAATCAACAAACACACAATTGACTTTCTGCGAAAATTTTAGTTTCATATTTTTCTGTTACTTATTCTTATGTATCCCTTGCTAAAATTCATTTATTCAAATTTATTTAATGACTTTTTAAAACACGATAACCTTGGCCATAAGTAATCACGTTTTGTGTAGTTTGTTTTACCTGTCTTTATTATGTATGTTTGGAGTTACTCTAATCAAGTTTGGTGTTGCAATCTTCATAATCTTATCATGTAGATCTTGCTTAATTTGTGACAAGTTTATTATTTATTTATTGTTCTTATTCTTGAAACATGTGAGGTTTATGATGGTTATGTGTCCAAATGGCATTAAACTAAACAAAACATTAGTAGCAGCAAACAAGATAAGTACATGTACTCCAAATTAACGATAGATTATTTACGGCGAGTTTATGCAACTCAATTATATAATACGAATATAACCTAAAAAAATAACTTGCCCCTAGTCCTCGGAGATATACTCATGAACAAAAGATAACTAATACTAGATCATGAAAACTGTTTATACAAAATTAAGCTATTTACTTGAGAAGAAGAAGGTTTTGTTTTCACGAAGCAGTGTATGCCAAAATATCTCAGGTTTAAAAAAATATGTTTGTAACTTCAAACGCACCAGCCTAGCTAGAAGGAAATTAACCAACGGAGTCTCGTGGCAATGCCCTAAGTTAACGTCAACAAATTAAATTAAACTATGTTGGCAATCTTGATGGAATCAATCTTGGACGATCAAAGCTTGTGGGAAACAATAGACCCGGTGACCGTTGAAGCCGTTGACGAGAAGAAAAACAAGTTTGCAAGGGCGGTTTTGTTTCAAACTGAAGAAGATCAAAGTAAGACCGGTAGCCTATGAAGAGAGAGTTAGACCGGTAGCCAAAGAAGAACCTGAAGAAGATCAAAGTAAGCTCTTGCTTACTCGTTAAAATGATCAAAGGAATGATAATTGTGGCGAGATACAAATTGGTCGGGGACGTGGGAACAAAGTCTGAGGCCGTGTGATATGATCCGTTGAGTGGATCAAACTCCAAAGAATCAAGGGAAAGAACAAGAACACTTGGAACAATTTTCTCAGATTAATTTCAATGGAAATACAATGTTTAAATAGTAAAAGTAATCCTAATCTAAATGCATATTATTAGGAGAAACAAGAGTTGTGGAAGAGATCATGCAATGCAACATGGGTAGTTACGTTCCCCACTAAAATCTAACTTCAAGCACTTTTGTTGACTGGGTCAGAGCTTCCTTTCAGATCCTTCAACTGGGTTGCCTTTGATGGGTGGGTTGGTGGATCTGGGTTGGGTTGTGGTGGCGGGTCCGTATCACCGTGGCAAGGGATCTGATCGACGAAATTATCATAGGGATAAGAGTCATATATGGTACTTTAATTGTGGTACTTATGGACACTTTGCTTCTGAGTGTCCTAACCCGAAGCAATTAAGAAGAAAAAGAAGTGAATTTGGCTTAAGAGGATGAGCCGACATTGTTTTAATAGAAAACGGGTTCATATCGAGATTATAAGGGAGAATGATAGATTAATCATTACAAGTTCAAATGAGAAAAAGAAGGTTTGGATAAGCAATAAAATTTGGGTCGAGATAATCAAAAGTAAAGAGTTAATAAGTTAAAGATTAGTTTAAAGTTTAATACTTTATCAGGTTTATTATATTTATCGGTTTGGGCCAAGTTCGGTTCGAGTAAGATTAGGTTTGTTTAAATTTATCTAGTCTAGTATAAATAAGGATACATGTGAGTCATTTATTTTTGTCGAGTTTTGATTGATGAAAAGAGTTTGAAGTTGTTCTTCAATTTCTGTGTTTTTTTATCTATGTTTCGGTTTGATCCGATCGATAATTCCAACAAGTGGTGTGCCTCATAATCAAAAGATTGTGGGTTCAAATCGTGTAACTTTAGTTATGTGTATCTATCTTAGAAAATTTAGATGTTGCCGTTAAAGGAAAAAAAATTCTACTCCAAATGTATCAGAAACGCAAACATCAAACGACAAATGTCAAGAAACATACGGGTAACTTATTTTTGACCAAATGGAAAAATCTCATACAGAACATTATTTCGGTCTATAAGAACAGAAACTAGAATTTCTGTATGAACTCGATTATGTGTTTGTTGATTTCATCAGGCTTCTCTTGATTGATGAAATGGGCTACGCCTTCCATCACCACAACTTCTTCCAACAACGGAACATCCTTCTTAAACCCACCGCTGTTTATGTAGTCGTTGACACCCGGCATATGATAGGCAATATCCTGGTCCCCGGCAACATATTTAGTTGGCACCATAACTTTAGCACCCCTCCAAGCTGAAGTCAGTTCCCAACTCCTATCCACATATATAACCGAAATCAAATACATAATGGACCATTTCTTTTGAACATATATATAGTTCATTTAACTTGTTACTTACAAAGGAAGAGCTCGGTAATAGTTGATTCCACCGGTAATTCCACCGGCTTTTTCGTGTTCGCTAGCAAAGTATTCAATATCTTCTTCTGACAACCATGTTGGTAAGGTCACCGGTACATCAGGGGGAGAATGTAGAAAACCTTTACCTATAGGGAAATAAAGCGGTCCTGGATCTCGTAATGTCAATATCTTCTTCATGAAAGTCTGATAACTCATTTTAGCAAATTCCTCTTCAATTTCACCCGGTTTCTACACCCGTGAATACACATCGTTAGTCTCAAGTGTTGCAATATTAATATATATCAGGGTGGTGGGAGTGGTGCTCGGGTACCACACGGGTACTTGACGGGTTAGCAGATACACCGCCGCAAGCAGGGCGGGTACCAGCGGTTCTAGCCTCAAAAAAGTGTCCAAACCGAGAGACGTTTGTAGCCGCAAAAAAGTGTCCAAACCGAGAGGCGGTTCTAGTCAACAACCATTGAGCCAAGAAACTCCCCAACAACCATATACTCCATACCCACAAAGTATGATTGGTCAGGTGATTTTTAAATTTTTAGGTGTTTTAACTTTTTATTTATTGTTATGCATTTTTCATTAATTAATTAATTTTTTAGTTTTTAAAATTGGTTATTAATTTGTTTTAATTTAAAAAAAATAGAAATGTTGGAAGGTACTTTAAAATGATAGTTTGACTAAATGAGGTAACATCTTCTAATTGATCTAATTTGAGAGGGTAGTTTAGATTCTATGATACCCTTAATTAGTTACAAGTTCTTTATTGCTATCTCCACCCTAATCTATAAAAACCTAATTTACAATATCATTAATTACTATCTAAGCAATAAAACCGCTAACCATTCTTTAATTACTATCTAGGTATTAAAAACTCCTCTAAATATTCTTTAACTTTTACTCATTTATTATTTTCTATTATTTAATAATGTTATATATATATAATTATAATTATAATTTCCTCTTTACAAATTAAAAATTAGAACTTTATTTTGTTTTAAATTAATATATATGTACTTTTGGTTTTGCAAATTAAAATATAGATGCCATTATTATGTATTTAAATTCATTAATAATGTTAGCTAATGGCATGTTTCTATTATTTTGTTTTGTCGAAGAATACGTTTTTAATATTAAGAAACATGACTTTTAAAAAATCTGTTTTTTTTTTTCAGTTTCTCATTCGGCCACCTGCTTTGCTGGTTATTTACGATTTAATATTAATAAATTTTTGGTATTGTTAAGAAAACAAAAGATAAGTAAAAGCAAAATGATTTGGTGTTTAACATTAAAAAAAATTAAAGATCATTAGGGTTGGTGGTCCAATAACAGAGACAAAAGCTCTAGGAGCTCCTAAGCTTTGAAGGTCACGGGTTCAAGGAGTGTATTTAATAACACTCTTTAATTAAATGAAACTCAACTCTGATTGGTTTAAATATTGTCAAACCTAATTAAACCACTCAAATTAAGAAAATTTGCCTTTAAAAATAATAACACAATTGACAACACTACATGGGTTTTTGTTTAATTGTAACTATCTTTATCATTATTGTATCTTTATAGATAATTAATCAATAATAATAAAAACTAATACCTGAAATCTGGTCATGTAGTGATCATCTCCATACTCACGTCTTAGCAACTCGACCATATTTCCATTCGGGTTCCACGGGAAAAACACGACGCTAAGGTTGACCAAAGCTTTGACTCTATCGGGCCTAAACAAGCACAGGTTCCAAGCAATGAGTGCACCCCAGTCATGACCCACAACAAAAACCTTTTCACCTTCGTTTGTGATGGCGTCAAGAAGCCCAATCAGGTCTCCCACCACATGTGGGATGGTGAACTTGGTGTGGTCGTTGGTCGGTACACCTGTAGTCTGACCATAGCCACGAAGGTCTGGTGCCACAGCTCGGTAACCATGATCCGCCATATACACGATCTGGTGGCGCCAGGCGTACCATAGCATGGGGAACCCGTGAATGAACAAGACTAGTGGACCTTCACCCTTTTCAGCTATGTGGATGTTGAGGCCATTGACATGTATGGTTTTGTGCTGTATCCCCTCCATAGCTTCAATTCTTGTGTTTTGAGATTAAATTTGGATTATATATGGGCTCATGTGATTCAGTTCAGGTCTTATATATTTTTTTATTTAACGAAGATTATGATGCCACGTACACACCTCAATAATACCGTCAAAGGTTATTTAACTTACAGGATCAGACAGTATAACACAATAATTGACGCTGATTAAATATTTAAAACCCGTTGGACCTCATTACAAGTTAATAATTTTTTCTTTTTCTTTTCTTTTTACTTTTCAGTTTATGTAAATATGTCTTTAACTTGATTAACTTTTTACTAATTTAATTTTTTTTAATAACTTCCGATTGTTAACTCACTCACCAATCGTAGTATATACAATAAGGTATAACCTAAAAGAAAATCTTTGATAGACATGAAACTGTTTCTACAATTAATCTATATAATAGATTTTTATAAGGTATAACCTAAAAGAAAATCTTTGATAGACATAAGGCCACGTCATTTGATCATATGTTTTCTATTATTACTAGTTTTGCTTAGAAGTGTTTGGGATTTTGTTGTAAAATTGTTTATTGATTTATTGGTTTTTTTAAAAGTTAATAAGTTAAAAAAAGTGTTTGCCAAACATAAAATTACTTTTTGTTTTAGTTTTTTGATAAAACTAAAAAAATGTTTTTTAAGAAGCCACAAATTCTTAGCTTTTCATATGGCTTTTGGCTTTTGTAATAAAATATTACCAATCTACCCCTAATAATATCTAACAAATACATATATATCATTATCATCGATCATTAATCCTAGAGAGAACACATTCACGTCTACCACCAACGTTCATCAATCGCAAGTCTACGCCGGAATCTTCACAAGCTAATTTAAAAACTTATTTTCAAAAAGTAATAAGCTAATAAAAACTTTTAACAAAAAGCTCTTTTAAAGTTAAATAAGCAATCCCAAACACACTCTATAACGATTTACTTGAGTTAGCACTTAGCAGTTTGGTGGAGCACCACATTTGTCCGGTTTGGAAAAGATGAGGACCACAAAATAAAGTTAGCGGGTCCCACCAAACATACATTAACTTCACAAAAATTATTTATTAAGTTCTAAATTATTATGGTGTATAGAATTTAGAAAGAGAGAGAATATGTATAAAAAATAAAAATAATATGGTGATCGGACCTGATGAACCTTTTAAGTGGTATTAAAAACCAAAAAACAAGAAGACGAGACAAAAATCTAACACCTACTCTTCCGTTATCTCTGTGTGTATCACGTGTCCTTTTTTTTAATGATATCAAGTATCTTTTTTTCAAACTAAGTTAACTAGTTTTATACCCGTCTAATAGTCGGGGCGCTTTAACATATTTTTTGATATGGAATAGCTGTCTTTCTTTGAATTGTAAGCAAAATCAGACAAGGTGTATGTATTAATGATTTTGAATGTCTAAAAGGCTTTCATTTGTACTTCATCTTTGTATTTGGGTTGCTCGTCTGTCTTCTATATCAAGTATTGCTAATACGGTTATCCTTGATAACCCAAATACAAAGTACTTGATCAACCCAAATACAAAGATGAAGTACAAATGAAAGACTTTTATACATTAACATCAATGGATCTAATGAAGCTATAGTATGAACGTGAAATTATCATTTTTAGGACTTTTTAATAATAGCAACATAACTCATTTGTAACGTTGTTATATATAAAAAAAACATTTAACAACAAAATCCAAAAATAGAAACACCAACGTCAAATTCTATAAAGTTGCTAAATGAAATAAAAAAGCACAAATATAAAAATCCAAATTTAACACGAACACGGCCTGTGAGATCGACCCATCAATTTAATACCCGTACCAGTCCAGGTATTCCAAAATAAATAAATGAAAACTTTACCAAAATCTTTTTCCAAAAGTACTTAATATTTGACAGTAAATTAATAAACGTAAGACAAAAGTTTACAGTAAATTTTAAAACTTGGTTGTGATCTACTCCTTAAATCGCTTCGACATTTGCGTACGCCTCCTCGACCTCGACTGTTCTCCTGATTCATCTTGTGAACCTGGATCCTGGCATCTAGCTGATGAGCTATGTGTAACGATATTTTTATTAGGGATGGCAAAACATGTCAATTCGTGTCTAAACATGTCAGAGGCGACACGGATAACACAAGTATCAAACATGAATACGACTTGTTTAACTACTTTATATCTCATGTCTATAAGACAGTTGTATCTTTTATGTACCAAGAAGGAGAAATGATGGTGCCTACCCTCCTAATTTTACTTATTTTTGAAAATGTATAAATTACGTAGTGTACTTTTTATTAAACAGGTTTAATCGTGTCTTAAACAGGTCAGGAATTGTCAGCCCTAATTCTTATCATTGACATTATACGTAATACATACTTATTTCTGTGACACTTTTATATGTCTCGCTAGAATTTTCTTTTCAAAATAATGTTATTATAAATTACTCCTAATTTTAATGTTACTATAAATTAACAAAGTAATATAGATAGGTCACTCTTTCTTTTAACTCTATCCAAACTATTAGTAAACAAATAATAACAAATAACATAGGTTTTTTTTATTGCGGCACTCAAAGATGCACAAAGATAAACCTTTTTTTATTAGTTTTAACAAAACGCGTTTTATTCAAATTTATTCTACCACAAAGCCTTCTAGTTGAGTGGTAATCTCATAACTTTTTAAATGAGATGTTATGGATTTGAGTCTCGTTTAGAATAAAATGTTTCATGTTGGTTTCCTCCTAGGTGATCTGGGGCCAGGTCACCACGTTTCTGTTCTTCGGGTGGAAAGATGATCCGTTTGCCAGGTTGATCCCGGGTGTCCGGGCCTTTGCTCTTAAAAAAATCAAATTTATTCTAAATAAATTAAAGTTATTTTGTCAGTTAAAAAACAACTTTAAAAAAATAAAGTTATTTTGAAAAAAAAAATTAATTTAAAAATAAGTATTCAAAAATACTCAAAAAGAATTAGAATTATTTTTTTGAAAGACCAATTAGAAAAAAGTTAACTGAATGATGTAACGTGTAGGTAAGGTTGTTTTTTTTTTCGACAATGATGATGTATACTCCCAATGATTTAAGTAAAAAATAAATATTAAAATGATTTTAAATATTTAATAAAATAGATCTGAGTCTCTCACCTTTAAATTTTTAGCTGTACTCCTTGAGTCCTGGAATTTTTAGCTGTACTCCTCGAGTCCTGGGCCTAAAATTTGATTTTCAATGACAGTATAATAAATGTTAAAGTATTCAATGCATTTGTTCTTAGTATTTAATAAAACCCCACCAATAATTAAACATTAATTGGATATATGTGTTTTTTAAAAGAGATAAAATTGATTTTCTCTATACATTTATTATTAACTTTTCATTATGTCTCTTTCATCTCTAGACTCATATCTCTCTACAATATCCATCAAAGATCAATAGATCAAGATCTTCTGCAGTTGAAAACGATGACAAAGGGAGTATTTCGGATCCATCGCCGGCTAAATCTAGATCTCCCTGTTTTGTTCTTTTCGACTCTTCCCCTGGTTCTTTTCTCTTCCGACGATCCAAACCGCTTCCGGCCGCCCCTTTTCACCGCACTAAACACAAATCCGTCTCCACCATTTTCTTTCACCCTTACTGAAACTCGCCGTCACCGTGCTAGATCTACATGAACCGAGGTTGCTCTCGCGAAAGTAGGTTTTGAAGCAAACCTTGGTTACCAGGTTAGTTTTGATGTTTTTGACACCTACCTGACATTAGCGGGATGATAACAGGTGAAAATAAAGTTTACGAAGGCTGGTTGCGATTGGTTTAGTGGCATAATAAACTGGGAATCAGTTTATTATCCTTTTCATGCTGCACTTCAGGATCACAATCCGTGTGATCATAAACAATCTGCACTTTCATGTAGAAAGTTAATCCTGACCATAAGATTTTCCTAATGAAAACCGTTTTGTAACCATTTACTTTAACACGGTCAGGATTAATCCTCACTTGATCGAACGGCTGACGGAATTAGGGGAAGAAACCGCTCTGAAACGGTTTGAATTAAGACGGACATGATTAATCCTGGTTTGATCGAACGGTTCACGGGATTAGTCGGAGCAGTTGTGTTTTTCGGCGTCAATAATATAGGGTAATGAATGAATTAGTCATTTAACTTTGTCTCCCGTCAATTAATCGAAAAAATTATGGACTTAGAAAGGTGACTCACTATATTAGACGTAAAATCTGGAAATCGTCAATTCGATATTCAAAAGATATAGATAAACAAATCTCAGTAAATCCAAATATTTAAATCTTAATGAATTAGTTTTTTTTTTATGTTTTGACTATCTTTATTGAATTTTGGCTTTAAGGTTTATGAATTTTATCGTTTTTATTGTTAAACTCGTGTATTACACGGGTTTTCACTTAGTAATATAATACAATATCGAAGGGGCAATCAAATTTTGGTTGGTCTAGAAGGATATATTGCATGTTGCTTTTTTCTTCTCTATGTAGAAAAGTAAAAACAAAAAGACTCCTATTTGCAAGCAATAAATAGATGTAAACTATTAATTTAGAGTTTGGTTATATAGATGTTTTTTTAAATACCAAAGGCATGTGTTCCTGGTAATACCACAGAATTAACGATTAACCAATCTCATTACCAAACATTTATCAAGAATTACAACGAAAATTGAAGAACATTTACAAACGATTAAGATCAAAGTGTGATCAGAAAATGAAACCCCAAAACACTATATGCTCTAATCCCTAATCACAACAGAATTAACAAACTTAATCTTGAAACTTACATCATTAGCCCCTGCGGTCTTGCTAATTACCATATCAGTCCTTGTACCTCAATAAAAGACGCTTTTTGTTTGATTTTCTAGTTTGACTTTACCCTTTGACTTCCAACAATCTCTACCTCAAAGCTTAGTCAAACTAGCCAATTATGCAATTATCAAAATCCCAACAGATTCAACATTTCTGAAACTTCGGACCTGAAAGTGCCTTTGTAAACATATCACTTGCATTACTTTCGGTATCAATATCTTCAACTCTAGTCTCCTTTGAAGCAAGGATTTCTCTAATAAAGTGAAGTTTTACACTAATGTGCTTTGTTCTCTCATGGAACATGGGATTTTTTGAAAGTTGGACAGCTCCGGCATTCTCACAAAAGACCATAGTGTCTTTCAGCTTTACACCCGTTTATGTGACCAATCCTTTTATAAATATTCTGAATCAGTTGATGATAAAGCAACTACCATAGTCAGCATCAACATATTCAAGTACAATATCTTATTCAGCAGGGCTAGAACCAAACAGCAATCCGATTTCTTTTGTCCCACACAGATATTTCAATATCCACTTGGCTCCTTCCCGATGCAACTTGCCTAGATTAGTAAAATACTTGCTCACTACACTTACTCCATATCCCAAGTCTGGTCTTGTGCATACCATTAGATACAGCATCAGACTTCCAACTAGGTTTGCATATGGCACTTTACACATATATTGAATTTCATATGGCAATTCCAGCTGATAAGTGACATGTCCGATTCGTTTCAGTATTTTGAATGGTCCCACAAAACGTGGACTCAACTTTTCCTTCTTTTCGAATCGTACAACACCTTTCCAGCAAGGTGACACCTTCAATAGAACTCACACATTCTCTCCCTTATTCAGTATATGCGCATCAATCTCGTACGTCTTCAATGATTAAGTAATAAGACAAGTGAGTTATATTTAAAATAAATTGTTCCAATTTTGCGCAATACAATGTCGTCGCTATAGGTCTAACAAAAGTCGTTGCTATAGGTCGTTATTCTTGTAGTGACACTAATATAAATATTTCTTCATACCATTAATATGTTCATTTGTACATATGATTATACGTATTGAACTTGTGGTACTTTCGCATGAATGCATGATGCCATTATGTTCATTTGTTTGTACATGTGTTTTCGTATCAACATTTTTTTTATTATCCGGTAGTTGCGTGTATCTATTATCATCGTTATTTTCGTTTACGCAACCATGTTTTATCTTGTGCACGAAAGACTTCTTTTCTTGGGGGAAATAATGAGCACAATAATTAGATAGAGCCGTTGGAGATCTATCAAATTTCTACGTGGATGTTTCAAATGTTACTGTTGAATTGAAACTTTGTTTTGAATGATTATTGAATTATCCGTTGCTTATGATTTCTTTAAAAGGGAAACGAAATTGTGATTATGAGTAGATGTTGGGTTTGATTAGAACCTAATCATTCGAATCTTTGTTGGAAACCTTAATTAGTTGAATCGTAAGGACTTGCATCCTTTGACTCTATCACTTGCACTACTCGACGCTAAATCTTTCCAAAAACATAACTTATAATCATATCTTATTACAAACACCCAAAAACCATATACTCAAGATGCTCTTAATTTGTGATTTCGATAGAAGTATAATGGCCCATAACAGAATTTTTATCTTCTGTAAAATCATGTATATATATTTTGCGATTTAAGTTTAACTAGAAAATTAGCCTTGCGCTTTGCGGCGGGAGGTCCCCATGCCCCGCGCGGCGAGAGACAGACCTTAAACGGTTAAGGCAGCGGCATTAATTAACATGGCTAAACACAATAAAAACATGGTTAAGTACATAGAAGAAACGTATGAAGTTATGGCGACTCAGTTGTGGAGATCGAAAAATAGATAAAAGACAGTTATATAACAAAACCGGTCTTTTTCAGTCAGTTTCAGTCTCATTCTTCACGGTACCAGCACGCTACTGTTAGTCGATATAACCCACGATACCTAAAAAATACCCTACATTGTTACGACTCCGTTTTTAGTGAAATTTATACTGGAACGTCAAGAAAAAATTTTAATTAACGAATGAAAGTTATTGAGGAAAACACAGATTATATATACTACAGGGGGGGTAAACGCAAAACTTTATAAACTTGAAATAGTCAAAGTAGCAGTTTACAAAGTGAGGAGTGAATGTTACCATTTTCTCAAAATTAAGGGGGTGTTCGGTGGCAAAAAGCCACCGACACTTGTATTTAGGGTAGATATATAATTTTTTTTTAAATTATGAAATCCGCTATTGTTTTTTTTTTCCTGGATAATATTTTATTATTTCGTATCTTAATGCTTTTTGAGTTAATTAAATATCCTTCTAAGTTGGGGTTTGAAAAGTGGATCTTACACAACACAAGAAAATGAGTTTTATAACCCCACTGAGTTTTGTAGTCGCTTGAGATAAAGATCAAATCAAGAACCTAAAATTTCTTTTATATGAGCGGTTCAATGGGAATGAAATAATGGCTTTGGCCCTCTACTTTTCTAGGACACTAAATTCTAAAAAAATATATATAAGCAAGTAATTTAAGCTTTAAGATCGTTGACGGTAGGGTTTGTGGTCTATAATTATGCATGCAAGCAGATAATATAGAATCATAGGATTAAAAGCAAAACAAATTTTAACGAAAAGGGCCCAAGCTTTATTATCTCTGTTTTGAGCCCTAGAAAGCTTGAGACGGCCTTAGCCGAGAATTGATAGGTTTGAGTACAGATAAAATCAAAATTTCTTTAAAAACTCAATTAAGTGCTTGTTGATATCATCAGGCTTCTCTTGGTTAATAAAGTGTGCTGCACCTTCCATCACCACAACTTCCTCCAACAATGGAACATCCTTCTGAAACCCGCCATTATGTATGTAGTCTTTCATGCCCGGCATATGGTATACCAAGTCCTCATCCCCGGTGATAAATTTTGATGGCACAGTCACTTTCGCGCCACTCCATGGTGCACTTAGTTCCCAGTTCCTATATAATCCCAAGCAAAAAACTAAATCTAACATAAACAGATGGTATTTTGCATCCGTGTGCATATATGTAGAGCTTACAAACGAGTGACTCGATAGTAGTTAACTCCACCAGTAATGCCAGCCTTCTCAAGTTTGCTAGCAAAGTATTCAACATCTTCTTCTGACAACCAAGGTGGCAAGGTGACTATGGCATCATCAGGGGAATGTTGAAAACCTTTCCCTTTAGGAAAATACAATGGTCCACATTCTCGGAATGTCAAGAATTTTTTCACGATTGTTTTAGCGTCCATTCGAGCTAACTCGGCTTCAATATCTCCAGGTTCCTACACATATATGTAAAAAGCAATCAACAGAAACGAACTTTAAAAGAAAATGAGTTGTTTTACAAGAGCTTTGCACTTTTAGTTTTTTTCTTTCCAAGTTATATTTATGAGTTCTTACGCCATTTAAGACAATGACTTTAAAGGAATTGAAAAGAAAAGAAAAGAAAGGTGAAATGCTATTTGAGATATATTTTTCTAAATACCACCAAACCTATACCTATAGTCGTAGGATTTAAGCATACACTATTTTTGTAGGGACAATCACCAATATATCAATAGGCTACAACAGTTTTTATTTAACATATAATTTGATTTTGAGTAACTGTCATTTTCGTCCTTGTGGTTTAGTCACTTTTGTCGGTTTCATCCAAACAGATTATTTTTCTCCTGTATATCCTTATAGTTTATAAAACTTGTCATTTTCATCAAATTAGTTAACTTTATCCATATTTTAACGTTAAATGAGGGGTATTTAGGTATTTTTATATATTTTTTATTTTATCAATATTTTAAACCTTTAATTATTCCCCTTGCTCTTAAACCATACAAGTCATCTCAAATAAAGACCTCCACTTTTCTCATTTATAACGTTTATAGTCGTATATTATATTTACCTGGAATCTGACCATGTAATGATCCTCCCCATATGCGGCTCGCAACATCTGGATCATATCTCCCATTGGGTTCCAAGGAATAAACGGCACGCTTAGATTCACTAACGCTTTGACTCTATCTGGCCTAAGCATGCACAAGTACCAAGCCACAAATGCACCCCAATCATGACCTACAACAAACACCTTTTCACCTTCACTTGTGATGGCATCAAGAAGCCCAATCAAGTCACCCACCAGATGGTAAATGGTGAACTTGGTGTAGTCATCCACTTGTGCCCCTGTCGTGTCACCATACCCACGAAGGTCTGGTGCCACGGCTCGGTAACCATGATCAGCTAAATAGATGATCTGGTGGCGCCAGGAGTACCATAGCTCAGGAAAACCGTGGAGGAGTAAGACTATTGGGCCTTGACCCTTTTCGGCTACGTGGATGTTGAGCCCATTGGCACTTATGGTCTTGTGCTCTATCCCCTCCATGTTGAGTGTGAGCCATTAGCCACTTTGGTTCAGGCTATATAAGCTCAATTAAGAATATGCCTTCAATTAAAAGGACATACATGTAACTTCAAGAAATGCGGGCGGCAACTTTGGAAAGCAAGCCCACACACCCATTACATCCAAATACTTCCGGTTGTAAATACTAATAGAATAATCATAGTAGCATTTTTAGTTATGTACAATTATATTATTTCTCTTTATAATTTTACCTTTTATTAAACCATTTTGTGTTATGTACAAGATCTAAAAGTCAATTTAAACCAACTTTTATTTAGTTTTGTGTTGTACAAGCTATATATCAACAGAAAGTATTATGGATAAGCAACCCATCGGGAGCAAAGTGCACAATATCTTGGTACGGTTTGTTTGGGCTGTTACAGGAAAAATGTTTGTGTTCTATTTACAAGAGAGAACATAGATGTGTGCTACAAACTCACCATATGACCATATACCATATAGAACGTAGTTGTGTCATGTGTGTTCCAAAGTTTAGTTTTTAAATTGTTGTCTTAAAAAAGAGGTTTTCTATAGGTTTGCTAATGCATTTGGGTGTTGTATACTTTTTGATAAATTACCCTAAGTCGAGAAAAAGGAAAAACAGTCAAGCCTCTAGAAGAATTGTGTTAAAAGTTTAGTAGCTTTATTAGTTTGCACAACCTAACTTATGTTTGTAAATAATCGGTTTCGGACTCCGATGGTTTTATTGGACATATATGTGATCTCTTTCAACTCTTTCAAACCATTGTCAAATGTTAACCACTTATAGAAATGGTGCGTGCACCTTTAAATTCTCTTGCATGGTCTCAAAATTAAATGTTTAATAATAAAGGTACAATGAATAGAACGCATACGGTACAAGCAACTAAAGCAACCGCTTTAGGCCCCCAAATTTGAAGAGCCCAAAAACTGAAAAACTACTTTAATTTTGTTCTGAATAATGGTCAATTGGGTTAAGTCAACAACTACAAAGGTTAAATGTGTCATTAGCTTAAAGTCATAATTCAGGGTTTGTTTAGTCATTACCTTATTCTTTAAGGGATAATTAGACTGGGTTGTTAATTGTCTGTTAACAATCTGTTAGGAGGATTAGATAAAGAGATAGATAGGAAGTTAGTTGTTCAATTCTGTATTCTTCACATTCAAGAGTGTAATCACAATTGTAATCGTTTGATTGGTGTTAGTAGAGTGATTCTTGTTCATAATTCTTTGGTGTTCATTAACAAAACTGTATCATAAACTTTTGTGTTTTCAGAGAGAAATGATAATTTCATAATTTTTTTGTCAACATTATATATTTTGATGCTCCATTAAATTACATTTTAATTTTATTTTTATATATTTACAAAACTTTCACAAATTGCCTCAATTTCAACGTTCGTTTTAGGCCACAAAATATGTTAAGCCGGCCTACATGAGTTTAATTAAATAACCATTAGTTTATTTAATTAAGATAAGAGGTACGCATTCTTGAACAATACAAGTTAGAGAAAATAACATAATGTAACTTGAGTTCCCAAAACTCTTTATTATGCATAACCAAAGTGATTTGTCTATTAAAAACAATAAAATTATAAAAATTTATGTGACCATCATTATCTATCATAACTCAGTCGGTGCGACGGTGGAACTAAGAATTTTCAATTAGGGTCACAAATGATTTTTTACGTTCTTATTGATAACCATTTAGAAAATCAAACTACTAGGACAATGTTTGATACATATATTAATAGAAAATTTGAGTTGGTCTAAGGCCAATAGACTCTTGGCCCCTTTGATTTTACATATGGATCGTTTCAGCCCCTTTCCTTGAAATAGAATGTTCAAATCATTTTTTTTAAACGTAACACCTATATATTTTAGGACAGTATGGTTTTAACGGGACAACACGTGGAACATTCAGAGCATCCCACCTTAGAAGTAACCCCAATTAGGTAAATCTTCTAACCTGGCCACCGACCCCTTTTTTATTCTAACCCAGATTTGAACTGACAACTTTCAATTTAAAAGTCATTGAAATACCGTCATGACAAAGCCCATTCGGTTGTTCAATCTACATGTCATAGCCTAGTTTTATATAGTTAAACAAGTTCGGTTGAGTTGGGTTTACCGTCAAACATTTGTTTTTCAATTTTAGTTTTTAATAAAATAATAATATCTTAAATATAATTAGGTGTACAATTATAATATTACAATATAACAATAAAAATATTTTAGAAAACGATTTAAATATATTTAATATTAAAATAATACATTTGGACGGCTTCAGTATTTAACCACATTTCATTTTTAGATATTCTACTAATTTAGCCGACTAAAAATAAAATATAACGATTTCGGGCGAAACTCGTGCCATGTGATGGAGGTGTTAAACATTATATCATTTAGTTTTTTATTTTGACGACATGTCCGGTGTTAGTCACTCTGTGAAGAAAAATCACGTTAAAACATTGAAAAAAATAAGCATGTGAAAAAGGTAAATCTGGAGTTTTATAAATATTATATTTTAAAAGTTGTAAAAGCGGAAAAAACTATAAAAAAATGAAAACTTGAAGCAGCTTTGACGACTCATCGGTTCGTGGTTCGATGACTTGTACATTAATGAAAAACTCAGTTTTAAATAATGAAATTTATATAATAGCGTAGATAAAATATGTCCGTTGCAACGGTACATTTGATATTTTGTAAAACATCATGTTTTAAAAATTATAAGAGAAAAACATAATATGTTCAAAATTAATTCAGAAACCAGAAGATATGGCATCAAAACCACAATTCAGAAACAAACTACGGGAACCGATGAAAACACAGAGTTAAATTAGAGTTAGACAATTTTCTGAAATAAACTTTTGAAGAGGATTGAGATAACTTCAATGTTTTAGATTGGTGGAACGTTAATAGCCCGAGATTATCGATTCTATCCTTAATGGCTAGAGACTTGTTCGCCATTCTCGTGTCAATGGTTGCTTCTGGATCAATTTTAGCACAACTAGGAGGGTTTTCGACGTGTTTATGAGTTCTTTGACTCCTATGATTGTTGAGAGTTTGATCTACACCTAAGACTAACTTCGCGATAGTTCAACTTCAAGTAAAAACTCATCAGTGAACAAAGATTAAGATAATCCAAGAAAATGATAAATATATTTTTATTATAATCATTTTGTAATGTTTCTTCTTTTTATATCGAACCACTATAATGTTTTTTAGTGCAACATTGGAAACGAGGAGCATACATGAAGTATGCAATGTTAACTGTGAAAAGTGAAAATGATTAAGAAAAATATTTTATTGGTTTTTTTATTGATACGTTTGTTTTATTTTTTATCATTTACTTGTCTACTGTCAAATTTGTATTTTTTAGATTGTGCTTTTTTGGATTTTGATTTGTTTACAACTAGGGGGAAACCGCGCTCCGCGACGGCTCAACCTAGAATATTTTGTTTCAATCGAGACTCAAACTCGTGACTTATCATTTGAAAAGTAATTGAGTTAATTTGATTATGGTTTTTTTTTAACGGCAACACCTAGATATTCTAGGAGAATTGAGTTTTCCCGGTGCAACACCTAGAACATACAGGGTAGCCCACTCCAGGAGGAACCCCCAACTGAGTAAACCCCTGACCTAACCACAGATCTTTTTTTTGCTGTAGCCATGATTCGAACCCAAGACCTCCACTATGGGAAGTCTTTAGACTACCATTACCATAAATGGTCAACGATTAATTTGATTATGTGACAACACGTTTAAAGAAATTAAGAAGATGATGTTTTGTTTAAATACTCCAGTGTAATTTTATTTATTAATTATTCAAGTAATATAAAATAATTACATGTCTTAATATTACACAAAGACGGTTTTGGGAAATTAGAAAAGTCGAAAATGCGACGTGGGCATGGATCCAGGAAGCATCTAAGGGTGATGGGGTGCCTTACTCGGCTGTACCCGGGTAAAATTGGAACACCGCCCCTATGTTCCGAGTTGCTTGTTCGGGTTAGTTGCCCGAGTCTTTTTACTTGTATGAAACACTCGCCAATCCACTCTCTTTAGTGGACCCCACCACTATCACACACACCATTTCTTTTTAAATGTTTTATTTTTTTTTAAAAGTGGGTGAGTAATTGAGTAGAATGTTTCTAATAAAATATAAGTAAATGAGTAGTTTTTAGATGACAAAATTTTATTAGGTAATTTTGATGAGTAAATGAATAAAGAGATAATGTGCACCCTTCACCCTAATAGGGATGTATTTATTTTATATTTATGATTTAATTTGAGTCTGTGAGAGAAAGAGACAGAACACAAAAGCATGTGGGTTTTGCTTTGCTTGATTTCATCACTTCACACATGGGTCCTACTGTCTTAACCAATTAAAAGGAAGAACTATTCATGCCATTTTAAAATTTCCCAGATTGTGATTATAGTTGGTTTTTTGGATTATGGTTTGTTTATAACTTCAGCACTATGGAGTTTTTATAAAGATTCACATGATGATGAGTATGAAATTGTGTATATGCATCTAATAAGAATCTAAATCTAGTCTAATCATTCTAATTATAATTTTAAAATTGTTATTATAAATGAGTAGATAATTAATATAAATTATTTTGTTATTATAAATGAGTAGATAATTAGTATAAACTTAACTGATGATTTGATGCCCAATAGGCAATAGCAGCCCATTTGGTTTGTTATTGGAATGGCTTTGCAGGCCACTAGCCCATGTGTAAACTCGAAAACCCGATTAACCCACCGCGTTTAACCCGATTACCGGTTAACCGAAAGTTGGTAAATGGTATTGGGCTAATCTTGTCATATACTAATAGTCTAAGGGGTTTGGATAAGGATGCATTGAGATAAAAATTAGTTATGATTTATTGAGTCATGTTTATCGGTTTTATTAGATAGGATTATCTAGTTAGTTTTAAATACTTATTGGGATTTTCTAATATGTGCCCTAAGGGCACATGTAAGCAAGCATTTATTATATGGAATATTCTAATTGAAACTATCATTTTACATTAATTACATTAATCTTTCAATATTTATCATATTTACATTTCTATTATTCCCTCCTAAATCTTCCCTCCATCCATGACTACTAATTAAAAAAATTTAATTCCCTCTAAAGTTACTCTTTCATCACTTCTAATTTCCCGTCATTTTTATATTGATCTATATGATCAATATTTACCCAAACTAACCGTGACTTTTTAATATTAAATTATGAAATATTGAAAACCAAAATAAGAAGCATTTTCATTATTATATGATAACAAAAGTAGAGCCAGTTGTTGGTATCAACAGTGCATAACCAAAAGAAGAAGCATTTTCAACATTTAAAATGAAAGATAGGGTTGCAATCTACTTCACTGTGCATATCAAGTTTTCTTTTTTTAGCCACTCGTTGAGAATTATTAACATCATCAGAAGCATGCCGCTCTGGACATGTGCTGAATTTGTGACTAGAAGATTTACAAATTCTGCAATGTTTTACTTGTCTCGCTAATTCCTTTCCACTTTTCATTCGCTTTTGCTTAGGTCGTCCCTTTGTTTTTGAGATAACAAGGCATTGAACCAACTTAATTGCATTAGTTATAGGATCACTATTTTGTGCAAAAGATGATGTAACATCCAAAGTTCCTTCTTGGTGTAATTGAGAGACTTTATTGAATTGAGCCTCTTCTCGACTCCATCGTGATAGCCAATAACTAGAAGGGATTTCAAAGCAACCCGTATGGAGAAGAACACTCAAGACATGACGACAAAGTATCCCGACAAATTCAAAGTTTTTGCAAGTGCATTTAGCCATCTTACCATCCCAAACCACCTTATGCCACCGAGCCGCTTTGTAATGCTTGACAATAAAACTTGTGCCATTTTCTTTCAAAGCCGAATATTGGATCGCTAGAGCAAGCTGATCTTGAAACTTTTTGAATGCAAATGGAGTCAAAACTTGGTAACCTTGCATCTCCAACGGTGATAATGATTTCAAATGCAACTCTTGATATTTTGCCAACATACTATCATGCATTTGTTTCTGCCCAACATCTTCAATGGCAAGATCAACCTATAAATTATGAGTAAAAAGATTAGTTAAACAATGTTTGAACTAAAAAAATGCAGTAAACTAAATACCGGTACTCACTTGTCTAATAAACTCGCTTAAACATGTACGGGAAGATATAAACAATTTTATAAACGAGTTTATACTCTTAGATCTTCCGGTAGTCGTCATGCCACCAAAGAAAAAGACATGAAGATAACTTGGAACCCAAAATGTTTTAATTTGATACAACACTGTCACATGCTTATTCTCTTTGAGATTGTATTTTGCAATTACTAATGGTCATTGTTGCTCAAATTCTTCAACCGAGTCTAACTTATATAAGTTGTAAAACTCGGTGCACCAACTTGAATACTCACTTCTTAACACTGAAGTAAACCAACTACTAAACTTAGTGGTGATATGCCATATGCAAAATGCATGTTTAGTATAAGGCATCTCTATTTCAATTGCTTTTTTCATTCAAGGATCTTGATCGGTCAATATCCTTTTTGGTGACTTTTTCATCAATAGAGTAAAATTCTGAAAATAAAGTAAGTATAAGAAACTTTAAGTCACATACTAATACTAAAAAGTTTAAAAAATCAAACATAAATGTAGTTACCTTAAATAACCATTCAAATGTGTTTAGTTTCTCGTTACAAAGAAGTGCACACCCAAATAATATGGTTCTTCCATGATTGTTAATACCCACAAATATGCCAAATGGCATGTCATATGAATTCACCTTGTATGTAGTATCAAATACCACAACATCACCGTATTTTTGGTACAATTCAAAACAATAAGCATGACACCAAAAAATATGCTCTAGCCTATTTTCGTCATCTAGTGTAAATGCATATTGAAAATTAAGATTTTCATTTTTAGCACTTTTACAGTACTCCAAAAACTCTCTTGCATCATTCTTTGAGTGTAGTATTTGATTTTTGGTAAAAAGATTATAGACGTCCTTTTTAAGAAAAGAAAGTTCTCCATGTCTCATATTCTTTTCAAGCTCCATCACCCGCATAATTTGTCTAACGGACAAGCCCCCATCTTTTAATAAAAGTATACGTTTCTCATCTTCTAATGTAATACTACGGTAAGATGGTAAAAAACGAACCTCTTGAGTAGACAACAAAACATGATTATGCTCCGCAACAAACTTAGTGACTTGCCATTCTTATGAAAAAATTTCGTTAATTCTTCTCAATGTTATACGCATGTGTGCCTTGCATTCACATCTTGCATAGCCTCTGTTTCTTGGTTTTTTTGTGTAGTCTTTTTTAGGCTCCGGTTTTCCTTCACGGTGACAAAAAAAAATCACGTCTTTTTCTTTCTCTTTTCTTGTTCACGAACCTCCCTTTTCGAACAGAAAACCCATTCTTTCTTGCATAATTTTGATAAAAAAACAAGAGCCTCTTCTTCACTTAGAAAACATTGACCAACGAATGTTCCTTACAAATTGTTTTCTTGTTTTCACTTTATTCTTCAATAGCATCTTCTTCAACCGGAATTCAGATCCAAAAGGATGTGTCCATCCATTTGTAAAATATTAGTAATAATAATATGTTTTATATCATTTAATCTTAAAAAAATAGATAGAAAGATAATGAAAGTGGTTATTTAATAGTGAATACTTATAGAAAAATGGTGGGAAATTAGAAGTGATAAAAGAGTAACTTTAGAGGGAATTAAAAAATTTTAATTATTAGTAATGGATGGAGGGAATTTAGGAGGAAATAATAGAAATGTAAATATGATAAATATTGAAAGATTAATGTAATTAATGTAAAATGATAGTTTCAATAAGAATATTCCATATAATAAATGCTTGTTACATGTGCCCTTTGGGCACATATTAGAAAATCTCATACTTATTTAAGGAGTTTGAGTTGGATTATACTTGGAAGATGTAGTCTAGTATGATTAGAATTGTTTAGTTATAAATAGGGTTATATTGTATTGATTTTAGTGTGTCAAGAATTATAATAAACAGAAAATGTCGATCTTGGTTGAGATCAAATTTCGTGTTCGTATTCTTGGGCCTGATTGCCAACAAACGTTTTGGTTTTCAAAACCCAAAAAACCAATTAACCCGATCCGTTTAAAGAAACCGAATAACACCCCTGGTTTGTAATCATCACCCATTAACCCTCGTTGTTACCCCACAACATGGCTCAATTTTGTTTCAAACATGTTTCTGGTAAGAAATGTCCAATTGCATGGATGCTGACAATTCATTCATGTACCGACAACTACCGAGTGCCAAAACCAACGGATACAATCCATCACTTATCCCAAGAATTTATCCAAAAATGCAAACAAGAAATCAAGGGTTTAATTAACAATAAACTAAACCTTAGGATACACGGACAATTACCATGTTCTTTTTACACCCAAACCCGGATGGCCGTATTAATATTTTTTAACAAAATACGGCCGTATTTACTAATTTAAGTGACCAGGTAAATGGGCATGGGTGAGGCTGATGAGATGTTGTGAGTTTGATCCAGGTTGAGTTCCCTGAGACTAATGTAGGGTATATTGAGATCATCTTTTCGTGGTCCAGAACGGTGGTAAGGGGTGGTTCTGCTTTCGGCCAAATACAGCGGCCCACAATGGAGAGTGTTGTATGATGCTGCGTAATTGTTGTCTGAGGAGGAAGTGTGCTTGCGTTTGAAGAAATGGAAGGCGTTCTTCCACCACCGTTTACGGCTGTTTTTGATCTTCTTGCTGTTGTCGTCTTTGTCAATGGCGGATCTGAAGGAAGAAGAATCATGTTTATGCTTTCTTGCTTCTTCCAACACCTGCGTAAATAAATGAAGATAGTTTGTTATGCTTGTTATTCAGCTGCCATGATAAAGTATGAAGAAATTAATGGACCTGAAAATAGTCACTGAAATGTTGAGATTCATGGATAGGGAAAATAGGGGATTTGTTCATTTTGTTAGTCATAATTGCATAATCAGAGCGTCAGTGAGTGAGGTTGGTGGTGGGTTTGTGATGGTGGATAATGAATTATGCGATCAATATATGGCCTATGGAGATCTTAAATAAATGAATAAATAAATTTTATTTGAGGTAGATTTTATTTGCATTCAATATTGAGCATATCCGGTGGGGGGCGTCCGTGAGGCTCGCATAGTAACCAAGGCGTTTTTGGACGTTGGGGTAGGCATCCGGGTGGTGCTCATAACATGGATGGCAAGGATGAGCAATGTTTTTAAATACGGACCGGACCGGGAACCAGTACCTTCAGTGGTCCGGTTGTATGTTGTGAGACCGTTTTACAAAAAACCGGGCGGTTCGAACGATTAACAGGTCGAACCGTGAACCGGGGGGTCGACCAGGTCTCTAATTTACTTTTTTTTATTTTTTAACAAATAAATAATCACAAAAAAACTTTCTTAACCCTAAAATTCCGATACAACCGCACATATACATTTAGGGACGCCGGAATTCAATGAATTTAACGGAATTGGAATTTGAATTCCATTCCTTTGGGTGTTTGGTTCGTAAAATTCGATGGAATTGGAATCCGAATTCCATTCTTAACGTGTTTGGTAGAGAAAGGAATTGGAATTAATTCCTTCAAATTCCTTCAAATGAAGGATTTCAAATTCCTTCCAACTAGTGAAGAAATTCAACTAAAATAAATGGAATCTCCAACTATCGACCCTTGTCACCGTCTCCAACCACCGTCGTCGACCGCAAACGAAAATTCGACTATTTTTTTGAGTTTTTTTTTATGAAACAAGGCAAACGAAATTAACATTTTTGGTTTTTTAGTTTTTAGTTATTTTTTGTTTTATCATTTTTTTATATTTTTCTTTATCTTTTTTTAGGGGGTTTTTTTCCTTATAAAAATACAATTCTAAATCCAATTTCTTAATAATTGTTCTCAATCAAATGGATTAGCAATTCAAATTCCTTTAATAGATTCCAATTCCTTAAAATTCCAAATCCTTTGAACAAAATACAATTCCAATTTCAATTCCTTAAAATTCCAATTCAAACGCCCCCTTACTTTTTTTTTCTTCTATTCGACAAACGAGATTCCCAAAACTCCAAAAGGGCTAAAATCGTCTGTGTTGGATTTTATTTTGAAGTTGTCACTCGGCCTGTGTTGGATTTGAAGTTGCTAATTCACTCACTCGTCAAAGTCTTCTTCTCATCTGTGTGGGATTTGAAGATCGAAGCACATGCTTTTGATTCCTCTTTGAAGATCGAATTCTCGTGTTTACTCACTCATCGAAGTTCTAACTTTATATTTTTATAAATACATATATTATTTATTACGTCATCCGGTTCTTGAATACGGTTCGACCGGTCCGACCAATGAACCTCTAATACGTCCGGTTCGTTGTCCGGTCCGATTTGAAAACATTGAGGATGAGATTGGATCGAGTCGGGTTACGGTTTTTTAATCTTTTTTTAATTATTATTTTAGCTTACTAGACGGTAGACATAAAATTGGATATTTTTAGCTTCTCATTAGAGATCCTCCTAACGTGCTATGCTACCCTTTAGATTTGATATTTGATGATAAAACTACTACTATATTAAATAAAATAAAATAAAAGAAAAAGAAGCACAAAAGACATATATTCAAGTACTCTCAAAAACCAATGTCGGTGGGGTGTTTTTATTACTTTTTTATTAGCCTACCTTTTGTAATATATATTTAATTTGCTTTACATGAATCAAAGTCTTCATTTGGTGAGATGGTTAAAGTGTTTTACGTCTTGCATCCGGACTCAAGTTCAAACCTTGACTACGCTATTTCCCTTTTGGGTTTATGTCTTTTTTTTTTTAAAAAAAAAAAACCTTTTTTCCTTTTAGTATTCTTAACTTTTTTAGTTTAGATTAGTTTTTTTTAGATATTATGCCGTACTGTGTGAGATATAATACTTTTTTTCTATCTATGATTTAATCTTCAAAACCGATCCGCCTCAACTTTATACGTTTATTTTATGTAATTAACCACTTGAATGTCACCGCCACAATGCGTGTAACAAAGTTCCATACGTTTATTTTATGTAATTAGTCACGTTAATGTCATCGTACAGCTCCCCCGCAACGCGCGACTTTTATGGTTTTTGACGAGCCGAACCTATAACGACCAAACTATCTCCAAAACCGATCCGTCTCAGCTCCCTACGTTTCTTTTATGTATTTAACGACGTGAATGTCACCGCCATAACGCGTGTGACGAAGTTTGCAAACACGCTCTTAGACACGCTAATTTCATCGTACGGCTCCACTGCAACGCACGACTTTTATGGTTTTCGACGAGCTGAACCGATAACGACCAAACTACTGCAGCGTAGTGTGAAAACGACCAAACTTCCGCCGCGAAACGCGGGGAAAAAAACTAGTTCTAGTATTGTCCTAATAGTTTGTATCTTATATTTAAAAAAAAACAGATGTACATTTACTTACTAACAGGTACTTCGTAATATTTTTAAGATCTATTATGAACTATTTGTTACTAAGTTAATTTAATTAAATTATTCGACATTAAACTAACAGATTAATATAAGTTTTTTCTTAATTGTTATTTAAATGATTAAATGAGAGATTATTATTATTATTATTATTATTATTATTATTATTTCTTCTTTTTTTTTTGGGTTGGGTGGGGGCCTCATGGTTAGACTTATTTAGTTATAGCACATGTTTGCTTACAATTTTGACGGGTAACGTTAACGACACACGTCATCATACTTCTCCAACGGGTTACTAGAGTCGTGAATTCAAAATTTCAAATCGATTCTGTGAAGTACTGCCTTTCAAAAAAAAATTATTATGTGAAGCACAAATATTAAATATTTATACAATAATTATTTGTTTGAGTATTTGATTACACATAACTATTTATAAAATAAATAAGTTTATGATTTTTATGAAACTACGATAGGTGATTTAATTTATAAGATGTAGATGAAAGGTAAAATGACGAGTTTACCCTCATATAAATCTTTAGAATGACCAAATATACAAAATTGCTCACAAATCACGAATAAGTTCATATATACACATTATATTGTGATCCGTCACCTCCCTCTTACCCACATGGTATATTTTCACTCATGAACAATCACTTTTTACGTAGTCTTTTGTTATCTCCTTTTTATCTTTCAATTTTTTAGCATTATTGCACTGTTTCGACGATTCAAAACGGATTATGATATATGTTCGATATCTCTACAACGATTTATGACCGTCTAAGTTGGTTCACCCATGAACTAGGCAAGCTTTAACTTCCGTATAAATATTTATACATAAATCAAACGAAAACTTATTCGACAATTCGTTAAACTAGAGGGGATTTAAGAAATTTTTCATGAGGTTCATATAAAATTGTGTATTGTATAGGTACTAATGTATGAATTATATCCGATTAATAGATATATTTGTGATTTTCTTATTATTATTTTTTTTAACGGCAATTTGGATCACTGACGGATCACTAGCCACCCGATCATCTCCACCATTTTCAGGAGGAAACCCACTATAAGTGAAAAAACCTCTTGGTATACCTAGGAACCCTTTTTTTTCACGATTAAGACTTATTTTAATGAAGTATTGGATATCTCACCTCAACCACTTGAGCTAAAGATATTTTTAATAAAGAAACACGGAGGGACCGGTAGTTAGATATTAATATATCTCTTTATTTCACCCATGTTGGTAGTTATAGTTCTCTTAAAGATTCATGAATGCTTTTAGTTTCCCTTTGAACATGGAAAACTAACAAACTAAAAACTAAAAAAAAGTTAAATAGTTTATAATAAATATTTAAAATTATAAAAAAATATTAAATAATGTTGATGATTTAGGAATTAATATATAAAATATCAAGTAGTATATAAGAAAATTAACAAGTAAATTACGTTATGTGTATTACTATTAAAATTAAAAATCGAGAATTTAGGAAACAATTTAAAATTTAAGTTACTTTTATGAATTTTTAAATTATTAATGAATGAAATGAGTAAGATAATTTTTAAAGTTGAAATAATAAGTTAAAATTTAAAATATTTTCTCTATAGATATGTAAGTTATCCATAAATTATAAGTTTCAAAATAGAAAACAAATATTATTATGTAAAATAGAAAGACAAATTGAGTAAATAGGCAAGGCGGGAAAATTTTTGTGAGGAAGAATGTGAGAGCGACACGTGTCGCTTTTTTTACTCATTTATTAGTATAGATACGTTTTTAACCCGTTTCATTTTCTAATAACTTTTTTTCCTGTGATAGCTTTCCTTCGTTACCTTTTAAAAAAATGGAATGTGAGGCTGTGTTTGTTGGCTTTTTTTAACATGCGGGTATTTTTTTTTAAATGCGTTTGTATTCAAAATCGATTGTATTTTTTTGCGTTGTACGCTATAGCGTGTGACCTTACCGTTGCGTTTCATAACAAACCTAACCGCTTATGAGCAAACAACATCTTTACCGGTGTTGTGATTTACTCGTATCCGGTATCAGTGTTCGTTTTTATTGTTTTTGCCGATTTGAAACGATTACGACCAAACTCCTGACACATAATGCAGAGAAAAAAACGACTGTGCTTTCCTGCGAAGTACGGGGTAAAAATACTAGTTAACTCTTATAATCAAATAATACAAGTTAGAAATAAAACAACTGGTGATATCATAAAAAACTGAACATGTTTTTTCATTTTATATGAAAAAACTTTCTTAATTCAATTTTAGTATATCACACATACAGTTTTCTGAAATCAACGTTGAACATCGATTGCTAGCACAATGATTACGTAGTTGAAGGCTATGTGGTTGATTTTTATTGACGTGACTTAATCATATTTTGACCACTTTAATTACAATTTTAAATCATCTTATAAATCCACTTTCGCATCTTCACACACGTGAAAGATAACTTCATCAATTTTGACCACACTATTGGGAAGTAAGTAATTATGTTAATAAAAGTTATCACTCACAAGTATGTGTGTATTAAACAATTTTTAGGAAGTTAATATACTAAAATTAAATTAATAAGAAACTTTTGTAGCAAATTAATATGACCTTTCTTCTCTGCTCTTCCAAATCTTCTCTACACAATCTGTAAACACTAAATCGTTGGAATCAACTTCCATACTTTAGAATGGTTCAATCTTTGTTCTTGAGTTCAGTTCCCATCTTCAAATCGGCGTTCATAAGTTTGTCCGAGATTAGTTCTACCGTTCGCATCTTCTGATGTCTATTCCTATAGTATTTTTAGGTTAATTTCAACTTTGATTTTGGTCCCAGCCTGGGTTAAAGTTGTTTAATTTCTATTTGTTTACATGGATTATTGTATCTTATGTAATGCCTATAAATTGTTTGATGAATGCCCTGTTAGAACGTTTAGTTTTAACGAAAGGAACTTTGTATAGTCTTGTAGACCAAGTGTTTGATGATTTGTCTCAAAGAACTTAGCTTGAATTTAAACACCATCAATCCATGTTATTCAGTGTTTCACCGTCCACGTCTCCGCCTCGCGGCCCTCACCGGCCACTGCCTGTTGCCATTCTGCAAGACCACCCGTTTATCGCGATCTGCCCATCTCCATTGGTTTAGGATTCACGAACCTAACTTTGTGTACGTACGAGTTTGATTGTTTCGGTTCTGAAGTCGTCTGAATCCGATTTGGTGGTGGTGTTGCCATAAGAAGAAAAACAGGGGTTCAATTTGCAGGTTTAATTGGACCATCTGGTTCAATTTGTAGGTTTATTAAAGGATTTGAAGGTGTATCTATACGAATTGCCATCGAAATTGAGCACATGTTGGATATGAGGGTTGTAATAAGAATGATGGTGAAATCCGAATGATTGAAAAAGGGAAAACAACAATGATGGTGAAGAAGTAATTAAAGGACCCAATTAAGTCTTCGTATTTTCAATGCCCACAAGGTGTTCGTTTAAATGTCACTGAGAACAAAGGTCCCAGCAAATGTGTCAATTCACCTCTAGGATTAGTCTTGAACAAGATTGAATCTTGGAAATCCATTAACAAAGATTGTTAATTTGTTTCTGCAATTCTAATTTCTAATGGTTTATTGAACCTCTCTCTTTTAAGGCGAACTTCCTGTTCGGCGACCTTTCTTCTCCAACTTTGAAGGTGAACTTCCGGTTTGACCTGATTTTGAATTCTGTTATGTAGTGTCCAACATCTAGTCTCCCCGAATCAGTTGGGTGGAGGGGGGAGGGGGTTAGGGTGGTGGTTTGGTGGTAAGGTTTATATTTACCCTGCTATTGAGTGTTTTTGGGGTTTGTGGTCTGATTTTAGTTTGGTTTCATAGTTCGGGGGTTTTGTCAGGAGCTGTTATTATGTCTGGGATTCGGGATGACAAGGTGGTTCCTCCATTGGAGGTAGGTGTTTGGCTGTGTCCATTTAAAGGTTTCCATTGCTGCCCAGATGGAACGTCGGGATCCAAGGGGTTTCCTCGGTTGGTTGCACATATCAAGCGGCTCCATTTGTCATCGGACGATCGGAAAGGGACCTTGCGGGAAGCGGTCTCCACGGATTATGATTTGTTTGTTTCGGTTGGTGAGGCTTTAAAGGTCTCAGAACAGTGGCTATGAGGGGTGTGTATGTGCCTTCATGCTCTCAGTCGGGCATGCCACCATGTGGATGGGATAGCCCGTTTCAAACGGGTTGCGGGAGATGCAGAGGAATTTATAGTGGGGATTCCTAAGCCGAATGTTAGGAGGGAAGTTGTTCCTTTGGGAGGGGTGGTTGTGGATGGGGTTCTCCTTGAACGCGTTTTCTCTCTTCCTATCACGACTGTTAAGAGCATCCCTCATAATTGTCGGATGGTGTTTGCCCAGGCATTAACTGCTGCCCTCGGTAAAGTGGCGGCTATGCCAGACTCTGTTGAGGCATGGGTTCGACTTTTGTTGTTACCGCGTTGCACGTTGCGAGTTTTCAGGCCTTCTAACAGTCAGGAGCGCAGGTCTGGTAATAGGACGTCTTTGCAATGTCATAGTATTCAACGGTGGCTGGCAGCTTGGCGTGATGGGGATGGTTTTGAGGAGCTCATCCTATCGCTTTTTGCCCAACCTTTGGGGTCGACCTCGTGTCGTGTGGAGCTTGTCCCTGGGTCCGATAATTCTATGGCGTGCAACAATGTTAAACAATGTTTGCGGAAAGTTGCGAATGGGCATTTCACTGCCGCGGTCAAAGTATTATGCTCTTCAGGGGTTGCACCTTTCGGTAATGATACTATGAAAGTGTTGGTAGCAAAGCATCCCATCCTGTCCCCTCCGGTTATACCTATTTCCTTACTTTCTGAGCTTCCACTTGTTGTGGATGATGATGTCGTGCTTCAATGCATTAAAGCTTTCCCCAAAGGGACCTCTTGTGGGAGGGACGGATTGAAAGCCCAGCATATTTTGGATGCTCTTTGTGGAGAGGGGTCTACGATCGCCGTTGAATTGCTCAGGGTTATTTCTGTGGTGGTTAATTTATGTTTCGGGGGGAGATGCCCTAGGGGATTGGCGGAGTTCGTTGCCTCGGCCCCTCTCACACCGCTGCTCAAACCGGACAACGGGATTAGACCTATTGCCGTAGGTGCGATCTGGAGGAGATTGATCTCTAAGGTGGCCATGAGGGGTGTTGGGAAGGAGATGGCTAAATATCTGTGTGACTTTCAATTTGGGGTGGGAGTTCCCAATGGAGCAGAGGCTGTGCTCCATAGCGCAAACAGGTTCTTAAATGAGTTTCACTCGGATGGATCGTTGGCTATGCTTACCGTCGATTTCTCCAATGCTTTCAACTTAGTGGATAGGACTGCCCTCTTGCAAGAGGTTCGGACCCGAAGCCCGTCCATTTCTCTATGGGTGGATTTTTTATATGGGCAGCCGGCTAGGTTATATGTGGGTGATGACCATATTTGGTCCACCACTAGGGTTCAACAGGGGGACCCTTTGGGGCCTCTCCTTTTTGCCTTAGTTTTGCATCCGTTGGTTCATAAGATCAGGGATTGCTGCAAGCTTCTCTTCCATGCTTGGTACCTAGATGATGGTATGATTATCGGAGACGCTAAAGAGGTGGCTAAAGCCCTAGATATTATCAGGTCGGAGGGGCCCGGTTTGGGCCTTGAGCTTAACGTCAAGAAAACGGAAGTTTTTTTGCCGTCGTGCAATGGGGTGAAGGTACAAGATGGATTGTTCCCTTGTGAGATTGGAAGGCCAGTGTTGGGTGTGAAACTCCTTGGGGGCGCCGTTAGCAGAGATGCAGGGTTCATCAGTAATTTGGCTGTGAAAAGGGCTTCTTATGCGGTGGAACTGATGAGCTGTCTCCCACGTTTGCGGGACCCTCAATGCGAGCTCCTTTTGCTCCGCTCGTGTATGGGAGTGGCAAAGCTATTATTCGGCCTTAGAACATGCCAGCCTATGTATGTGGGGGAAGCTGTTTCAATTTTTGACAAGGGCCTCCGGGGTGCGATCGAGGATATCGTGGTTTGTGGTGGTGCTTTTTTTGGGGATTTTCAATGGAGGTTGGCATCACTTCCAACCCGTTTTGGGGGTTTGGGTTTATGTGCGGCTCAGGATGTATCTGATTATGCATTTGTGGCCTCGAGGGCACAATCTTGGAGTTTACAGGACCACATTCTTCGGGGTTGTGATATTGATGGGTTAGACTCTGATTATGGGTGTGCGATGGATCGCTTGCGCATGTCCCTTCCTGATTTCGATCTTAGCGGTTTCTCTAATAAGGACACCGCCCCCCCTAAAGCCCAACATGCTTTGGCGAATGCCTTATTTAGAAGAATCGTCCAGAATTTGGGAGTAAAGTTTGATTTATCACCTCGCCAAAAAGCGGTGTTTGAATGTCTCCGGGCTCCTCGGGCTCAAGATTTTCTAACAGTTATCCCCATTGAAGGACTTGGCCAGCATATGTCGGCTGTGGAGTACCGGGCTATCCTTAAGTATCGGCTAATGATCCCCTTGTTTTCGTCTGATGAGCCATGCCCGGTTTGCCGCAAGGCTTATTTGGATTCTTTTGGCGAGCATGCGGTCCATTGCAAAGAGTTACACGGGTTTAAATACAGGCATAATTTGGTTAAGGATGTTCTTTGTGATGTTCTCAAACGGGCAGGAATTCCTGCAAAAAAAGAGGCCCTCGTGAACTTTCTGACAGATCCGCTTGAAGGGAGGTCTACTCTACGGCCGACTGATATTCTTGTGTTTGATTGGGCAGGGGGAAACACGCTTGTGTGAACCTTACAGGAGTGTCCCCTCTTGTGGGGCTCATAGACAATGGGGTTGTGGCTGGCCATGCTGCTTTAAAGGCGGAATCATGCAAAGTTGTTAAACACGAGAAAGGTTGTTTAGAGAACCAACACGTGTTTATCCCTTTTGCTTTTAATACTTTTGGGTTCCTAGCACCGGAGACAGTGGAATTCCTAAACAGGGTTCAACGAGTCGTGCATAGTAATATTTCGACCCCTAAGACCCAAAGCTTTGTTTTTAGTAGGATCGGTTTTGCTATTCAAAAGGGAGGTTGCAACGCAACTTGTTGCTCGTTTACCTGCCACTTTATTGTAATCGTCCTTCTTTTCATTAATGGAATTAAGTCTTTTGATAAAAAAAAATTAAATAAAAAAAAAATTATATGAACTCAAAAACAAGTTAGAAAGTTCTAACTTCTGTATGCATTCAAAGTAACTGTCTTTGTCATTTCCATTTCAACTGTTGGAAATTTATCAATACATATACATCTATCATTACCAAAAATACAATATATACACAAATTCTTTGAAAATCTAGCAAATTTGATCAAGCATGCAGAACTGAAGTTTCAATAAGTTACAACTAAATATGTTTACAATAAGGAAAAAGGAAATCTAAATTGATTCAATAATATACTTGTTAGTGTTACAAGCCTAATTGTTGTCAGTAACACAATTGAACAGAATCAGTACAGAATGTTCCCAAATATGGTAGCAATGTCACCCTGCAGCATTCAAGCCATCAGGGTCAACCACTCTTGACCTGCGTCTCCTCTTGCCTTCGGGGGTCGTGCACCTAACTCCAACAACTTTTCCTAGCTTTACAGACATCTGCGACGATGATGGTGAGCCTGTGGCTAACCGCTGGTTCTCTTTTCCTCTTTGCAATTGAGCCTTTGGTCTCTTATTAGAGGATTTAAGCTGTACTTCTGCTCTCTTTTTATTGCTAAGAAGACGAACTTGAAACGGGTTCTCGACAGTATAACAAACAAGTTCGCCACTGGTTCCGCCTTTAATCAGTTCAACATTTCCATTATTCACCTGATACAATGTGTTCAATAAGCCACTTATTTCAACAAGTTAAATTGTAAGAAAAAGAGGATATTTTGACACATTTACTTATGAACGGGTCAATTCTGGTTATCTTAAACTAATTTATGATAAAATAGCTAAAAGATTAACGTATCAAAAAGGGTGAAAGCCGTCTAAAGTGTGTTTTAAAAGGCAAGATTTTAGCTACCACCTTAAAAGTTATTAAGATTCAGCAATCAACCCCATATTTAACAAGTTCTACATGTAAAGTATCGGCATGGCACTAGCTTAAATCAGATGCCACTTTGGCAAAAAAAAATGCTTATGTAAAAATAATCTGATTTAAAATTTATAACTAAAATTTTTTTTATAAATGTCACGTCATGCCATTTAGCATATTTGTATACGGGCTAAAATGACAAGTAAGATGCCACATCATTAAGTTTTAAAAAACCAAGAAGAAAATGACTTTACTTCATTTGTTGATATAGTTGGTAATAAAATATAGGTTGCTTTCTATTTTGTGTTTAATATATAAACTTGGTTGCTAAATTTAGAAAAATGTGAAAAATTCATTTTTATTTCATTATGCATTTTGCCATGGTTTTAATGCATACAATATCCTAAATTGTTTTACTCGAAAAACTAAACTACAATTCTACGAAAATAGTTATTATAACAACCGAGACACTAATCATTTACAGAAAATGTAAAAAATATAGAAAATTTTGACAACAGCATACCAGCTGTAGAAGTGCAGAAAAAGTGCGAGCAACGTCATGTTTTTCTTGACCTCTGACAACATCAGAGAAAGATAAGGAATTCTCTTCATCTGATTTGAGTGAAAGCTTGTCCAAAGTCCGTTGACCGTATTCATGAATGTCAAATGGTGGCCGTGCATCCTGTTAAATGATAAACTCATTGATACAAACAGTATATAAAAGCAATAAGTTGTATGTAATCTAAATTAAAAAAAAAGAATGAAATAACGCACTTGTTCATCCATGTTTTGCTCAATTTTCTGTTTCCAAGTTGAAACCCTAGCTGCCAATGCAGTCTGCTTCTCTGTCTCGGCAATAAGCAAAGAATCCTGAATTTTGGAAGGCATGTATATTAGTCACACTCAACAGTGCATTTAATTTGGTAAGAAGGGTAACTTTTAAACTGTTAACTATAGGCAACTTTTATACCCAAAAAACAATCCATGTCAAATTTTAACTTTAAAAGTAACACGTTTTACCCTAAAAAGGGCAAACATGGACACTTTCAGGGATTAAGAAAATACTACTGTAGAAAAGTTCAAAGCAGAGGTGGCAAGGAGGGCGGGTTGCATACGGGTCAAAACAGATCAAGTCTAGCTGAGACGATAACACCTTTCTCCATCTTTTTCAAAAAATATGATAACAAAACAATCTAAACCTTTGAATAGAACAATTTGCAAGGTTGTAGGCATTAAATTACAATGCAGACAACCCTAACCCGTCAGCCCATTTGAGTTGTTCCCATCTTAGCCAAACCTTTTTATCCGACCTGTTTGAGATCAAAACTAACCCAAATTGACTCTTTGAAAAGAATATAGGTTAAAATTAAAAACCTCTAGTTAGGTCAAAGGTCTGCATGCAGGGTATGTGCTTAAGATAACATAGAATGATATATATCTATAGTAATAGAAGTACAAAACATATGATGCAAAAAAAATCCCTCACTGCCTCACCAGATGAGAACGGCACAAATCTTCAAGATTCACATTAATATTTGGGTCTTCGTTCTCAAATGGTTCCTTAATGTCAAATTGAGTGGCTTCATCCATATGCTGCAAGATTAAAACCATTAAGTATCTAGCAAACTTCCCACCAGTCTATATGTCATACAGTATTATAGAAAACTGACAAAAGCTAACCTTTTCAGGGTCAAAATGGTCTTCATTCATGTTTGGCATGTCAAAATCATCTGCCATGAAATCAGGGCCCCCGCTATCATATTCATCATCTTCACCATCTTTATGATTATCAAACAGGCCAACATTTTCATAATCACCTAGAACAAGCGATCGTCGCAGCTACAAAATAAACTTCACAGTTACATCAAAACCAAACAAAAAGTAAATAACTTTAGTATCAAGAAACACACCTTTTCATATAATGGGGGAGATTGTGGTTCTTGCTCTTTTTTGTTAACATGGTTATGTGCCTCCCATATTTCATAGAGATATGCACTAGTAGGACCATGCAGTTTTGCAAGTGGAAATTCTTCTGTTATAGAAACTTTGGTGCTCGGTTTCGGCCAACTTTTTCTGAATGCTTTAACTGATTGAAGTAAACCAAGTAAGTCAATATAAACTAAAGCTAATACCCCTAATAGAAGTGGCAATTTCAAGCGATTTATGTTGTATCTCTAGCGGGCCAAATAAAAAATAACTTAAAAGGAAATACAGTGTATATTTAAAGCACAAAACCACTTGAATTATTTTTTTGCAAAAATTAGATTAATACTGAAACAATATATTTTTATAATCAAATCAGAAAGACTATATATTATAAAAAGATTCATATTCTGAGATACAGTGGTTCGGGTCAACCCAATCCAACCTGTTACAAATGCGCATAATTTTGGCCCATTACCAAACACGCAAGACCCAACCATTTGTGAACCTCAAGACTGAAGGCTCTAGCTAATAGCATCATTGATGAAAACTTCAAGCAAAGAAAATATTAAGCAACCTTTTTTGAAGGGTTTTACTTTCAATTTTCCCGGTTCATGAGGATTTAAAGGTTTCCATGGATCATCATCTTCATCTGAATCATCAAATGGCTCAGGTTGTGAAACCCCGTCATCCATGTCGAAATCATGGTCCATATTGACATCACAGCCAGGAGCATGTGAGTGTGTATTATTGCCATTAGTTTCACAGTGGTTATTAGCAAATGGAGTTTGATTTTGATCATGGTTTTGTGTCTTTCCAGCAGAGAGTTTATGCCTGGTCCCACCAGAACATTTTGAAGGTGACATAAATGACTTGCCGGACTTAGAGCCGACCGAATTACTTCCTCCTTTAAAACGACTTTGGCTTTTGCTAATCGTATCATTAGCATCACAACCCAAAAATTCATCAACTGCCACTGCATCACTGGCATCTAAAAGGAAAAAATCCCTGTAGAGATCAGTTGTTGCCAACTGCAACAAAAAAAATCTCTTCAAAAAGGTGAGAGATGAAGTCAGTTCAATATTTAAGTACTTATACGGTATATAGTTTTACATACCAGATAAGACTCTAACTCCCCGATATCTCCACCAACATCTAAGCAATCACCCTCAAGTACAACTAAATTTGCCGGGGGTTTCACAAATGTGTTTAGAAAGGCATTGCTGCCGTTTGAATTATCCAAGGAGTTCTTGGGATCAACTGGAAATAAAAAACCAATTAGAAACAGAATTTGTTAACTAAGTGATGGAGTTTTAGGCTACCTGGGATATCCTCAAAGCACCAAAAAGAATCATCTGATTCAACAGGAGCCTTAACCGAACCATTTTGTTCTTCTTCTTGGCCTGGTGAATTCTCTGGTTGATTATGTTGCTGACTGATTACATTTTCATATAACTAATCAGGAGGTTACTGCATAATTATGTTCACTAAAATGCATGAACAGTGGATACTAACATTTTTTATGCATATAGCGACTGTTATCGATCTTTTTCATGTTGAGCAAAAAGAAACCTAGGCGTCTCATAAATGAAATGCAACTAATAACAAACAGCATACATCTCTAAAAAAGTTATAAGATGCAAATTAAAAACACCACCTTCTAATTAACATATAAGGGAGGATTCCCACACAACCTTCTAATCAATTTTCTGTCAAGTCCAAGAACTAAGAAACTAAGGCTCATCTCATAAAGCAAATTCAACCCTCAATATACCTATTATCAAAGTGCCTAGTGGCTTGTTGTATTAAAAATGCCTACACAGATTCAAATGATAAGAAAAGAACTCCCTACAAGATTAAACATTCAAAAATGTTCTAAGTTAACAAGAAGCTTAAAGGGCATGCAAGTAATGTGAAGTCAGCATTTTTATGTTCATTAATGGAGAGCTTGTGCAAATAGGGAAAATAGTTGGAAAATAAAGCTACCTCTGTTGAGAGACAAACTCCAAAGCATGTAACACTAAAGAATACAAATACTCAACCTTCTTGCTATACACCTGAACTGAACCTTGAAGCAGCAAAGCAGCTACAATTTCAACAAACAAACAAATAACTGTTAATAAAAACCCTAACACAAGGTTACAAAATTTAACAACTTTGACAGTTACAAACCTTCAGCAAAATTCACAGATAGTTGACCATCATCTTCACCACCGGTAATCTCACCGGAACAGATCTTAAGTAAATACTCTTGAAGATTATTGGCAAGATCAACTTCCCAATTTGACTGCAAGTCACGGTGGGCCTGTACGGTGTGAAATTTACCGCCGCCGGCGTCGGATGTGGAGGCTTCTTTGTCGTTGATGGTCATTTGCTCCTGATCCGACAGTCCATTCCGGTGCTATGCAAACCCTAGCTCTTCAAATTTTGAAATTGAAGAAAACCCTAGATCGGAAGCAAGATGTGATTCCAGGAAGTCAAATCCACATAACAAAAAGATGAAAGAGGGGAAGGAGATGAGAAGTCTCTCTCTCTGTGTGTGTGTGTGTAAGGAGGGGGAAGAGATTAGGGGATTCAAAATGTTTTGGTTTCCCGCTCTTGTTGTCGAATTTTGGGGGATGATTGAGATCGGATGAGATCAGTTTCTTATTAATTACACTAAAAATCACTACTTTTTCTTTTTTTTTTAATTAAATAATATTTTTTTTACATTTATTATTATCTTTTCTCTCTCTTAAACTCACAACACTTCTAAAAAATATTAAAAAATTTATACAGGTGAACAGTGTTTTCCCCAAATATACAAAAAATGTATACATTTTCTTTTTTCTCCACTCACAATCACTTTAAACCACTCCCTAAACTATAGGGAACCCCACTCATAAACATACAGGAAAACTAATGTGAATGCTCTGAACTAGGCAAAAACAGACACAGCGGGTCAGCCCAAATCAGAATATTACCCCATTAATATATAACCCAACTACGTAAAAATCTCGTGTATTACACGGGTTAAATAAATAAAATGTTATATATATTTAATAAAAAAAAATTATATTTTTAAAAACCCGTGTAATACACGGGTTGAATAAACTGGTATATTACATCGGTTAAAACTATTTATAATTAAAAAACAAGTATCCGTAATAAGATTTAGAGTAAATTACAGATATCGCCCTTTATGTTTATACTCTTTTTCAGATCCCGTCCATTAGCAAAAAAATTATCAGGTATCATCCTTTACGTTTAAATTTGTTGCAGTTTACGTCATTTGATCTAACGGGTGTTAACTTTTTCTGTTAACTCAAGTCATGTGTCACTCACATGAGTGCAAAATAGTGTTTCCATCTTTTAAAATGACTATTTGTGTAATTAACTTAATGTTATTCATCTCTCTACCTCCACTCTTTCCATCCAATTGTAACTCATACCCAAATCCAACAGGAAATCATGGGGTTTACAAAATCACTCACGCGCAACTTCTGCTAATTTGAAGATTATGGACCCTAATCAAGCATAAAAGTCTCGAGTCTTGGAAGCCTTCGATTCTTCCACTCGCTGGAACACCACCGCATTCAATTGTAGGCAACGATTCAATGGCGGCCTTTGAAGCAAGTGAATTATTATTCATTCTCCCCAACCCATTAGCTTCAATCTGGGACAACTGATCCAGAAAACGATAAAAACACGAACCTAACAAAAACTCCGACATACTTGCAGGAAACGGCCTCAAACCAGAGCCGATTTAATTGTTGTAGTACAACTCAAACCCTCCGGTTTCACCGGCTGCTTCCGGCGTGCTACCACTACTGGTTGGTCCACGGAGGACGATGACTGGATCAAACGGCGATCTATCACATGTGTTCCTTCTCGCTCGCCTGAGCATCGGAGGGCTAGGGCTAGGTTAGGGTTAGGGTTTTTCTCATTTAGGGCAAATTAAAGACGAATCCGTGTTTCTTCTCGCTCGCCTGAGCATCGGAAAACGGTTGTGGATGGATTATCACCATTGATCCGGTGAGTTGTGTCCTATCAATCTCCTCTATGAATCCCCCATCGCAAAGACGAATCTCATGAATTGGTAAGAACACTTATTGTGGATGGTGGTGGTGCTCGTGGTTGCCGGGGGTTAGGGTGGCGGCTGGCTGGTGGTGCAGCTGTTGGTGGTGGAGAAAAAGTAGAGAGAGAGGGAGTTGAGAGAGAGAAGATAATTGAGAGAGAGAGTGGCAGATTATCTTTATATGTATTTTTTTAATTTCAGAAAAAAAATGTGAGTAAAATACTAAAATACCCTCACGTGCAAGGCACATGACTTGAGTTAACTGCAAAAATTAACGCCCGTTAGACCAAAGGACGTAAACTGCAACAAATTTAAACGTAAAGAATGATACCTGATAATTTTTTTGCTAAAGGACAGGATCTGAAAAAAAGTATAAACATAAAGGACGGTATCTGTAATTTACTCTAAGATTTATATTAAAAATCTAAAAATAAATTATTTTAATATCATTATTCAATATATGAGAGAGATGCGATAAAAAAATGATATAAATGAACTAGAAAGTTACACGTATCCATATAATTTTATTTATTAATATAAAGATTATTATTTGAGATTATTATTTAATAGGAGAGAGAAAACAGAAAAATTAATATTTAATAAGAGAGAGAGGCGGGAAAATAAATGTGATGAGTAACTAGAGAATGACACGTGTCCCCCACGGTTTTCTTTTATTATATAATATAGATATAGATTCAATAAAACTTTGAAAGTACCGTTGTCAAAACGTGCTTATTTTTAAATGCGTTACGATGTAAAAAAAATATTAAAAACGAGTTGTGTGATAAACTGAAGATGTACATGTTACCGAACCACAAACGTACGATCATCAATGTTTTTTAATTTTTTTATTTCTTTATTCTAACTTTCTTTTTTATTTAAATTCTTAGATTTATTTTTGGACTTCTCTTCTCTTATACGTTTTTCTCGTGCAGATCGGTTTATGTAGAAGTTTTGATTTTTTTGTATAAACTTTCAAGAACGCTATTTTTTTCCGTGGCTTAATGTGTCTGAGTACGTAGTTTAACACGTGCCGCAGCCCACGTGTCATGGATAAACATGTGTGATTATAGAGGTATTAGTAAAAATTTGTTATTGTCAACACTCTTTGACTAGCGGTATTAGGTAAGTCAAAATCATAAGAACAAACATGTGTGTATTTATTTTACAATAATTATTTATTTTTCTAATATATAAAATTAATAGGCAAAATAAAAAAGGTGACCAATTATTCAAAATTAAAATGTATTTATTTTTAAATATGGCTAGCATGTTCTTAACGGGATACACTATTAAATTAGTTTCAGTATCTTGATTGATATTAATTATTAAAGGGGACTACTAATGGTATACGGTAATTACTAAATGGACCGGACCTATACGCCTCGTATAGGCCAATACTAGCCCCTAGCATTAAAAATCAGACCTGCAGGTGTCAGTTCTGGTCTGGCGGTTGACCCTATACGACTCATATAGGTCTATACGCCACCTCTTTTTTTCAAACTTGAACAAATTTTGATTTGTATATGGTGAGTATAGCCCTATACGCAGAAGTCTATACACCACCTACTTTTTTCGAACATGAGTAAATTTTGATTTGTATATGGTGTGTATAGCCCTATACGCATAAGTCTATACGCCCCATATAGGGCTATAAGACCCTTATACGTCACCTATGAGATTTTGATGCATGTTAATGTTTGATGTATTAATCTAGTGGTATGGTTATTTCTGTAATTATTCGCTCCTAAGACCACCTCTTGATGGGCTTTACTATACGAGACGGTACGATATTATACTATACTATATTATACTAAGCTATACTATATTATACTAAGCTATACTATTCTATACTTAGCTATACTATCATATACTAAGCTATATTATACTAAGCAATACTATACTATATTATATTTTATACTAAGTTATACTATACTATCATAAGGTATACTATACTATCCTATACTTAGTATAACTTAGTATAGTATAGTATATTATAACTTAGTATAGGATAATATAGCTTAGTGTAGCTTAGTACAGTATAGTATAGTATAGTATAATATAGTTTAGTATAGCTTGGTAATAACTTAGTATAGTATAGTACAATATAGTATAGTATAGTTTAGCTTAGTGTAGTATAGCTTAGTGTAATATAGTATAGTATACCTTAGTATCGTATCGTATAGTAAAGCCTACCAAGAGGTGGTTTTAAGAGCGAATAATTAAAAAAATAAACATACCACTAGATTAACACGTCAAACATTAACATACATCAAAATCTCATAGGTGGTGTATAGGGGTCGTATAGGCCTATATGGTGCGTATAGGGCTATAGTATAGTATAGTATAGTATAGTATAATATAGTGTATAGCTTAGTATAGTATAGCTTAACTTAGTATATTATAGTATAGGATAGCTTAGTAAAGTCTAATATAGGATAGCTTAGTATATTATAGTATAGTATAGCTTAGCTTAGTATATTATAGTATAGGATAACTTAGTATAGTCTAATATAGGATAACTTAGTATAGTATAGTATAGTATAGTATAGTATAGTATAGTATAGTATAGTATAGTATAGTATAGTATAGTATAGTATAGTATAGTATACTTAGTATAGTCTAGCTTAGTGTAGTATAGTATAATATAACTTAGTATAGCTCAGTATCGTATCGCATCGTATAGTAAAGCCCACCAAGAGGTGGTTTTAAGAGCGAATAATTAAAGAAATAAACATACAACTAGATTAATACGTCAAACATAAACATGTATCAAAATCTCATAGGTGGCGTATAGGCTTCTGCGTATAGGGCTATACTCGCCATATACAGATCAAAATTTGCTCAAGTTTGAAAAAGAGAGGTAGCGTATAGACCTATATGGGTCGTATAATTCTATACGCGGCGTATAGGCCTATATGGTGCGTATAGGCTTCTGTGTATAGAGTTATACTCATCATATACATATCAAAATTTGCTAAAGTTTGAAAAAAGAGGTGGCGTATAGACCTATATGGTGCGTATAGGCTTCTGTGTATAGAGTTATACTCATCATATATAGATCAAAATTTGCTAAAGTTTGAAAAAAGAGGTGGCGTATAGACCTATATGGGTCGTATAGTGTCAGCCGTCAGATCAGAACTGACACCTGCAGGTTTTGTTTTTAAGGTTATGGACTATACGCCCCGTATTGACCTATACGAGACGTATAGGTCCGACAACGTGTTCAAATAACAATATTCCGTAATAACAATATTCCGTGTCCCATTAGAATCTCACTTAATATATTAAGTTTTAGCTAACGTGTAGTGTATTTTATTTAAGTTCGATAACTTTTAAAAGAAAAACATTCTGTTAATAATTGAGATTCAGATTGATGTGACTCGAGTTACAGAGTTGACTGAATGACTACAAATAAATTAAGGGAGATTTACCAAAATAGCCATTTGACCATGTTCATAAGCCAAAATAGCCATTGACTTTTTTTTTACCAAAATAGCCAACCAATCAGATCGTGCCATTTGTCAAAATGGCGAAAATTTGGCCCAAATTTTCGCTAAAAATTTGATTTTTCGCTAAAAAACATCTGATTTTTCGCCAAAAAAAATCATAATATATAGAATTTTCGCCATTTTGAAAAATGGCGAAAAAATATGGGATATTTTCGCCATTTATTATTAAATTATATTTTTTAAATTTTTAAATTTTCACCTTTTTTTAATATTTAAAATTTCAAATTTTCGCCACTTTATCCGAAAATTTCGCCACTTTTTTCAAATTTTCGTCATTTTTTTCAATTTTTCGCCACTTTTTCAAATTTTTGCGGAAAAAAAAAAAAAAAAAAATGGCGAAAATTTCTGGCGAAATTTTATGACAAAATTTCACCATTTTGGCTATTTTGGTAAAAAAAAAAGTCAATGGTTGTTTTAGCTCATTAACATGGTCAAATGGCTATTTTGGTAAATCTCCCATAAATTAAATAAAAAGAAGTTTGAGGTCCAAACAAATATATCTATAACTACGAAGAAGAGTTCTACTATTTTTGGTAATACAAACCATGATTTGATGTTTCGATACACCACTAAAAGAAAGGCTCATAGAATATGAACTTATATTTAAAAAAAATGTCCATTAAATTTGAACCAAAATAAATTTGAATTTTAATGGGTTTAAACTTTATAGTTTGCATAAAATATAATTATATATATATATATATAAAGTTTTTTAAATTTTATGCCCCTTAAAAACCATCAAAATTACATGCCCCGCGCTATAGCGAATGCCGCAAATACCACCGAGCCACCTCTGATCCAACTATAAAAAGGAAAAATAACATCATTGACCATACTAAGTTTTAAAGGAGAATGGATCTCCGTTACATAGTTTAAATAGGAATATAAATTCCATCTAATAATGACCGTTGTAAATTCTCATTTTCATATGCAGGGGTGAATTCACATGTTTTCAGGGGGCAGGGCGTACTTAGAAATTTATCCAAGTAATAAAAGAATTTTGATTTTTTTAAATAGGCACCTAGGCAAATCTTCAAGAAACACATGCGGCATTGACAAACAAAAAAGGAGAAGGAGGAAAACCGAAGATTTTTGTGATTTTTTACGAGAAGCTTTAATGGATGTGGAAAAGATGAAATGAGAAGAAATAAAAGAGGGATAAGATGATGTTGACAAAGGAAAGTAAAGTAAATTTGTGAAAGCTAATTTCATTTTTTTAACATTAAAAGTTTCACATGCCCCTTTTAATTGATTAAAACTTACAAAGTAAACCTTTAAGTTTGATTTAAATTTTTAATAACACTAAAATATTAAATTAGATATTTAGAAAAGTTGTCTTAATAATTTAATTATTTTTATGAGGTGTCTCAATTCTCAACTATCGGAAGTACAATGAATTAATGGAGTTTAATGTGAACTTTTTTTTGTGTGTTTAAAATTACTAAAATAAACACTAAATCTAAAAAGTTGCAACAATCATTTTAATTACATATTTTATTAAAAACAAGCAAAAACAGTCGAGATCAACATTTTCTTTTTAGTAATTAGCCAAACAAAACATCATTACTTAGCTCATTATGACCGTCCATTTTTGACATATTTGACCGTTGTTAACCGATTCATTTTCTAAATTATTTGATCCATTTTGACCGATCAATTTTTACATATGTTAACAAAAAAAAATATTAGATCCGTCACTTTTCACATGATGAAATTAATCACAAAATTTTTAGAGAAGATATATGTGGAATTTTAAAAAATCCTGGCTTAATTAACAAGGCTTATTCAAACACGTGAAAACCACATATATGTGGAATTTCAAAAATATAATATAATTTAATACCCAAATAAAAATACTTTTAAAACGTGGCATAGTAAAACTCTTCGGGTTCAGTTTGAATATTTGTTATTTTTTTCTATGGTAAACTTCCTATTCGTTAGTTATCAGGCTAATAATTTTGATTTTACTTAAAATATTACATTCTTATTAGAATTTATACGGGACAATGTTTTAGTACAGGGAAACTTACCAAAATCAACAGTAAATTTAGTTTTTGGCCCCTGAGGTTTGATCTGTTTAACCTTTTCAATCTAAAAATGAATCTTTTAACATATAAACCCCCGTGGTTTGCATTTTGTAACGGTTTTGGTCCATTTGACTAACTCTGTTAGATTTTTCAGTTAAGTAGAAGGATAATTCACCTATTTTAAATATGAGGGACTATTTGTATAAATCATTAAGATAACTTGATGTTTAGGGATTGTTTTTATAATTTATTTAAAATAATAAAAATATAAATTATGAGTGGCTATTTTCGTAAATTTTTTATAATATATATAACCATAAATCTAAATATCTTTAATGAAGGTCTATTAAATCTCAAGTTTGGCTCATGAGTTGTTTTTATATATAAATTTTATAAATATATTTCTTTGTTCGTGAGATCTATGTGCATCGGTTAATTGTCGTTTGATCCTTGTTTTTGTAATGATTCTTTTAAAATTGAATAAACAGTACAAAGTGTTTTAAGAGATTTAGTTGAATATTTTATAGTACAAAATATTTGTTTGAAATTGAATATATAAAATACAGTACAAAATATTTTAAGCGATTTAGTTGAACATTTTACAAGTTTTAAGAGATTAATCGATTTAGATTTACATATGTAGTTGAATATATAAAACACAATACTAAATTTTATAAATATATATTTATATAATTTACATATAAAAATAATTATAAGTATTTATATATATATATATATATATACATATATATTAATTAATAAATAATAAACGCGTCGAGCCCGAGCCAAGCTTGAGCTTGAAAAACTACTCACGATCCAAACTTGAGATCTATTTAGACCTTCATTAAAAATATTTAGATTTAGGGATATTAAATATATATATATATATATATATTATAATAAATACAAAAATAGCCCCTCATAATTTAAATTTATATTATTTTAAGTAAATTGAAAAAACAATCTCTAAACATCAAGTTACGTTAATAATTTACACAAATAGTCCCTCATATTTAAAATGACTGAATTACACCTATAGTTAACTGAAAAATCTAACAGAGTTAGTCAAATAGACCAAAACCGTTACAAAATGTAAACCACAGGGGTTTATATGTTAAAAGATTCTTTTTTGGATTGAAAAGGTTAAACAGGCCAAACCTCATGGGCCAAAAACGAAATTTACTCCAAAATGAATATTTTACCAGTAAAAGTTGATAAAATAAATGTTATTTCATTTTATAAAAATAAACAGGTATTTTCCGTTGGCCACGTGCACATGGGACAACGGAACTCGCCGACCATGGACTACCTAGAAACAAGGCCGTTCCTAAAATTTCGAATGCTCTTCACGCAACCCTGCATTCCCTGTATGTGAGGCATGGTCCCCCTCCCCCCCCGCCCGCCCGCCCGCCCGCCCGCTCGCTCGCTTCATGCTTCGTTCTTCGTTGTTCTTCGTCACCAATTACTGATGCAACCAAAATATATGTTAAAATGGAGAGGGAGAGCTTCTCTAAAACTTAGTAAGTTTGAGATTCTTTTAAAATAAGCTCAAAACTATTTTATGACTTGTCAAAAGCTATAGTAATATTGTTCTAATGTAGCACGTCTGCCAAAATTGACCATGCATTCAACGCTTTGACTTGATATTTAAAGTTTTAAAACGTACTCTTATCTGTCTGCTTCTCTAGTTCGCTTATCCTTTTTCCAAGGTATAAAACACACTAACTTGAAAGTTGTCGTTCCAAAAAAAAGTAACACACTAACTTTATTTATTTTTGTTTGAAACGACGCTATATTATATAACCACTAGCAATGTGTTAGGTTAAGAAAGAATTACATAAATAATAATAGGTTTTTAAACGGTTCATTCTTAGATATTTTGTATTTTCAGTTCCTACTAATAAACCATAGGAAGAACATAAAGCGTATTTTTGTTGAGGCTGTTTGTTTTAATAACAAATCGTTCCTAATTAGCCTTCATATAGCCCACCGTGTGACAAATATAATCAACTCGATCAAATCTTTCTTTTTTTTGCACTTTTAACTCTTTCAACCACTCCATCAACTTGACCGAACTTATGTTAGTCGGCATCAGGAGGCCTAGCCACGACCCTATGAGACCCTAAGTGCTATAAGCGACCGAGCATGCACCAAGCATATGATTTATTTTCAGGGAAGACATGATCATACCCTTTTCATCCAAGTTTACTCTCATTGGAAGTCTATTTATCAAAACCCGCCAAACACAAATATTGACTTTTCTAGGAAGAAATTTGAACCAAATAGTCTTACTAGACCCCGTTGGAAGAAGATTATCATCAATCACCTTCCTAATACCTTTAACCGAGAACTTCATCATACCTCTAGACTTCCAAACCCACTTGTCGGGAACATCATCAACCGAAAATTGATTCATGGCCTCAACCAAAGCTGAAAATTGCTCTTCATCAACATCACCCCTAATCGGTCTACGCCAAATCCAACTTTGACCATCAACAATTTGGCTTACTAAACATTGTTTACTTAATTCTAAAGCATAAAGCCGTGGAAAAGCCTCCTTCTAAGAAATTCCCATCACCCAAACGTCGAACCAGAAACTTGTAGCTCGACCATTTCCCACCACTTTTTTGAATCTCCAAGAAAGGAATAACATCCAATTCATCCATAACTGTACCCCAATTTACAAATCATCGACCCGAGCCTGAGACTCTACTATCTTGACGACTCGGGTTCATATCCAACCCATACAAAGAGTGTAACGTATTCACCCATAAACTTTCTTTATCTGCTAAAAATCTCCACCGCCATTTTTGCAAAAGAGCTTGTTAAAAGCTTCCAACGAAACAATCCCTATACCACAAGTCTCTTTAGCTGCCATGACTTGATTCCAAGATTTCTAATGAACCTTCGTTTCATCGTTTTTGAAACCCCAAAAGAACCGGGAAAGGAACCTTTCCATAATCTTCAACACACTTGAAGGAACAACGAAGAGAGAAAAATATTAGATCCCCATAGCTCCAAGGACTGAATAATTAAGAAGAGATCTTGCACCAACAGATAAAAGATTCGACTTCCAAGAAGAAAGACGGCCTTTAAATTTGTCAATAAGTGACTTCCAATCGTCCACCCTTTTCATGCTCGAACCAACCACGAGACCTAGATAAGAGAAAGGAAACTACCCATCCAACAACCCATCAACGAAGCTCGGTTGAAAACCTCCTCATACACCATACCAACCCCAAATTAATTAGACTTAAAAAGATTAATTTTTAAACCGGACGCCAAATAGAAACAATTTAAAATCCTCACAATGGCGTTAATGTTAGCCTATGACCACTCCTCTAAGCAAATATCATCCGCATAAAATAATGGGAAATACCCTCATCAATGTGGCCAATGCTAGCCCCTTTAAATAAACCCGCTTCAACCAAATCCTCAATGGTAACATGCAAGCCTTCCATAGCAATAATAAACAAATAAGGTGATAACGGATCACCTTGACATAATCCACGATGCATATCGATTTCCAAGGTCGAACTCCCATGAACTAAAATGGAAATACAAGCCGAAGATAAAAAAGCTATAATCCAAGAGATCCATTTTGAACCAAACCCCATATATTCCATCATTCTAAACAAAAAAAGTCCAAGATAATAAATCATACGTCTTTTCAAAATTAATTTTAAAGATCATCAATTTCTTTTTTCTTTTTTTTATACCAATATATCCACGACTTTGTTTGTTATTAAGGAGCCATCCAAAATCCGACGACCTTTAATAAACGTTGTATGTTCCATGCAAATAATAGAAGCAATATCCTTACTCAATCGGTTCACAAGAATTTTAGCAACGACTTTGAAAACAATCCCAATAAGACTAATCGCCCGGAAGTCGTTGACCATAACCAGACTTTGAATCTTTGGAATCAACGTAATAAATGATGAGTTGCAACCTTTCGGAAAAGATCCCAAGAAAAAATGTTGAATAGTCTAAAAATATCCAACTTCAACAGTTCCCAGTATTTTTTAACAAATGCAAACGTGAAACCATCTTGACCAGGGACTTGTTCGAACCACAACCCCACATCGCCGACCTAACCTCCAACAAAGTAATATCAGTCTCAATTAGATCACGAGCAGCCACATTTAACGAGTTGAATATGTTGCTTCGATGCTAAATATCCACACCCGCAAAACTTTGACATTATCAAGAATAATAATCATAAATAACCTTTTTAACTCTAACCGGATCAGTAATCCACTCCCCTTAACTCCAAAGAAAACTAACTTTTTCCTTTTTTATTTTTAATAAATTGTTAAAGAATTTCGTGTTTTCATCTCCTTCCAACGGCCACTTATATTTAAGTTTAGTCACCAAATCATTAATTTCACAATGTAAATTCTTAGCCAATCCGTCCAAAGCTACCTTTCTATCTAGGAACACCGCTTGATCAATACTTTTTTTTTAACAGCAATTTAGATCACTTACGGGTCACTGGTCCACCCTCTCATGAGAAAACCCACCATAGGTGAGAAAACCCCTTTGCCTAACTTGGACACTTTTTTTGTCATAGGTGAGACTTGAACCCAAGACCTCACCATTTTAGTGAAATCTTGGTATACACATTTGCCACTAATCTAAGCTAGTGGTTGTGCTTGGTCTATACTACCTGATTTAGTGACGAACGTGCAGTGGTTTACTTATTCATTTTATCCTTTATTTAATTGTTTTATTTTTCTTAAGCACGTTGGAATTTGTTAGCTAGTTTACCGAGTCTGTAGGCATAAAAGTGAAGGGGGCACAACCCTCATCCAAAAAATTACCCTAACAAAATATCCAATGAGGGTGTGCCACCTCATTTTTACCCAAATGCTACCCTAATACCCAAAATTGATGAGTGCACAACCCTAATACCCTAATACCAAAAATTAATTATTTCAACGGCTATATTTGTGTCTTCATACTCGGGTAAATATACCCGCAAAAGCCAACATTTTAACTCGGGTAAGGCGTCGGCGGCGGCGTACCCGCGCGCGTTTGCTTACCCGATTGCCTTATCCGTGTAAGGCCCCTTTCTTGGGTAACCTCGCTTGTTCGATTTACTCATAAACATAGTCATAATACTGAATTTAATTTAAAAGCATTCAAGAATAGCGAAAGCAACATCATTCGAATACATAACATAACAACGGAAGTCTTAACAATTAAAAACATAACATTGTCTTAACATATATGAAAGTGGGATGCCAGTCACATGCCGGGTAATCATCACGCCTTCGCACGACCCTTCCTTTTGTCACCAGAAATGTATACTAAAACTCAGCTAACGCTGGTGAGTTCTAGTTTAAAAACAATCAGACATAACATTTATCTTATCATTAAGTATTATATATATATATATATATAAAATACGTACATTTGCATATTCTTTGTTTTACCGTTCTCACATAACATTCATATTGCGTGTATATATATGTACATACATACTTACTTTGCGGAAAACATTCATTGAGCATACACATAAGGGTGATCAACCCGTCATAATTGTTGTGTGACTCACAAAGACAAACGCCATAAGAACTACCGTCGTAGTCCGTTTCATAAACCGTCCGACCCTAGAAACCGTCCGTCGTAACATAAATCCGCCCAGCAACCTTTGTCCGTCCGCCTAAAACCCGTCCTACCGTCGTAGTCTGTTCATTCGCCCGTCTGCCCAAAGGCATCCGTTTCTCACGCGGCTATTATTTATGCAACCGTTTTACATATAATAAGGCAATTGCTTCGACCGTCCATTAATGCCTTTCATACGTCCTAGATGATGAAAGAACGTATTTGTCCCGGTTGCACAATAGTCACGTGGTCGTCCGTCTACCGAAGTATCCGTTATTCACGAAGCGTCCATAACGTTTACATACATTCATGACAAGCAATATATATATAATATAAAGCAAGATTCCATTTATTTACGTTACGCCATTCTTTTGTTCATTCTTTGTAAACATACGTTTCATTCTTGGTTCGTAATTCACTTTAATATATATATCTGTACCTATCACGTATGATCACATTGACATTCATAACACTTATCTATTTAGTGTATACACTTCAGCCCCAAAACATTTAACAAGGTTTGCACATAACATAAAGGTGGCACATAGAACTCACCTGATGAGTGATTTCTGAATACACCTAGCTGGTCACTAAACCTCACTAAGGTCACACACAATCTGTATAATCATGTCATATAGTATGAGATAATGAACCTAAACGACACTTAACATTTCTATTCTTAAGGCTAGGCGAACTTAAGTAAGTTCGCAAGGTTTGGGTGTAGGCGAACTTGTCGTTGTAGGCGAACATGACAAGTTCGCCTACCGGTCGGTTGACTTTTCATAAGCATAGGCGAACTTAAGTTCGCCTCTTTTATATATGGGCGAACTTAGTACGCGAACATGAGTTAGGCGAACTTAATCAGCGAACATAATAAGTTCGCTTGTTGGGGTTCAGGAGAACTTGGTAAGTTCGCCTGTCACGACCTTCTTCTCCAATCAGACCCCAGATCAGGTCGGCCCGACTCGAGGTGTTTAGACCTCAAACTTTTTCAGTTAAGAACGTTCCATTTTCATTCGTGAGTTCAAATATATGCTTTGTTTTGATTATTATACTTAAAACCTATCCTTTATTCATTTTTAACCCGAAACCACAAAAGTTACAAAAACTCAGATTTGGGGATGGTGGTTACCTGTTGTCGCCTCCTTTTCGCTATAAGACGGTCCAGAGATGATAGCAACCGATCTCCGAGCTTTTGAGCTTGATTCCCGAGCTTTCTCTCTCTAGACCTGAGGCCTCCTTCTCTCTCTAAAAGTTGCGTGGCTGAGGATGGAATGGAGAGAAGGGCTGCCTTGTCCTTTATATATCTAGGCTCCCTCAGCCCATTGAAGCCGAGCCCAAGCCCACTCCCCTTCTCTTTTGTTTTTTTTTTCTTTTGCGTTTAAATATTTCGACTAAATCTCCGCCTCACTATATTTATTTGTTTTATTATTTTTGGGATGTTACAAGTCTACCTTCCTTAGAAAGGTTTCGTCCTCGAAACCTGATAATTGTTAAACAGCTGAGGGTATAGTCCCCTCATTTCGTCTTCTTTTTCCCAAGTAGATTTTGAACCCTTTCTGTGTTTCCATTGTACTTTTACTAACGAGATTGACTTATTACGAAGTCGCTTTTCGGCTCAGTCAAGTATAGCTATTGGTTCTTCTACATAGTTTAAGCTTTTATCCACCTCGATCTCGTCGTAAGCTATGTGAGCTGTGTCGTCAGCTAGGCACTTGCGTAAGTGCGACATGTGGAATGTAGGGTGTATTCCACTAAGCTCAACGGGTAGGTCGAGTCTGTAAGCAACTTTTCCCACTCTTGCTAAAATCTTGAAAGGTCCAACAAACCTTGGACTTAGTTTGCCACGTTTTCTGAATCGGATGATTCCTTTCCATGGTGATACCTTTAGCAGTACCATGTCCCCTACTTGAAACTCCAAATCCCTTATTCTCTTATCCGCGAATGATTTCTGTTTGTCTTTTGCGGCTTTCATTCGAGCCTTGACTTGATCAAATTTCTCGAAAGTAGCTTTGACCACTTCGAGACTTGCAAAATCCTTCTGTCCAATTTCCCCCCAACAAACCAGGGTCCTACATCTCCTTCCATACAACATTTCAAATGGCGGCATGCCAATAGTTGAGTGATAGTTGTTGTTATATGAAAATTCCGCCAATCGTAGATGGCTGTCCCAGCTCCCACCGAAGTCAATGATACAGGCCCGGAGCATGTCCTCCAAGGTCTGAATGATCCTTTTAGATTGACCATCGGTTTGAGGGTGGTAAGCGGTACTGATGTTTAGTTTAGTGCCCATCACTTCATTGAATTTCTTCCAAAACCTTGACGTGAATCTAGTATCCCAGTCGGACACAATCGACAGCGGTATAACATGTCTGCTCATAATTTCCTTGATAAATAATTCTGCTAGTTTTTCAGACGAAGAGGTCTCACGTATTGGCAAGAAGTGGGCACTTTTCGTCAAGCAGTCGACGATCACCCAAATGGTATCATTGCCTTTAGCTATTCGCGGTAGCTTGGTAATGAAGTCCATCGTGATCTCCTCCCACTTCCATTCCGGTATTGGTAAATTTGGCATTTTACCGCATGGTTTCTTGTGTTTGGTCTTAACTAGTGAACACATTAGACACTTGTTCACGTACTCAGTCACATCATTCTTCATGCCAGGCTACCAGTACTCTTTCTTCAAATCTTGATACATTTTGTTTGTCCCGGGGTGGATAGAATAGCGAGACTTATGGGCCTTATCGAGGATTTTGGCTCTAAGCTCGCCAAGCTTAGGTATCCACATCCGGCCAAACCTAGTTCGTACACCGTATGCATTTGTACCCAAATTCCCTTGTTGTCCTACTATTCTTTCTTGTTTTATATTTCTTTCTAATAGTGCTTCATCTTGTGCCTTTGATATTTCACTCATCAAATCTGGCGTTATAATCAGCTGACACGCTTTGATCCGGATATGTTCCGATTCTTCCTTTCTGCTTAAAGCGTCAGCCACTACGTTTGCCTTGCCTAGATGGTACAATATCTCACAGTCATAGTCTTTCAGTAACTCTAACCACCTCCTTTGTCTCATGTTTAATTCCTTTTATCGAAAAAGTACTTCAGGCTTTTGTGATCGGAGTAAATGGTGCATTTAACTCCATACAGATAGTGCCTCCGTATTTTTAATGCGAAAACTACTGCCGCTAACTCTAGATCGTGGGTAGTTAACCTCGTGAATCTTTAGTTGTCGCGAGGCGTAAGCAATTACCTTTCCTCGTTGCATAAGTACACAGCCTAAACCCTGACCCGAAGCGTCAGAGTAGACTACCAAGTCTTCATTTCCCTCAGGTAGTGTCAAGACTGGAGCTTGGGTTAATCGTGTCTTAAGTTCCTCAAACGCGTTGTTTTGGGTTGGACCCCATTCATATTTTACTTCCTTCCGTGTTAGTTAAGTTAGTGGCGAGGCTATTCTCGAGAAATATTTAATGAACCTCCGATAATAGCCTGCCAATCCCAGAAAACTTCGTATCTCTGTTGGTGTCTTTGGGACGTTCCATTCCTTTACTGCCTCGATCTTTGCAAGATCTACCATGATGCCATTTGGGTTTATCACATGACCTAGGAATTGGACTTTCCTAAGCCAGAACACGCATTTGGAGAATTTTGCGTACAACTTTTCCTTCTTTAGCACCTCCAAAACCTCTCTTAGGTGACAGTGGTGATCACCCTCCTTTTTTGAATAAATCAGAATGTCGTCTATAAAAACTATCACTGATCGATCCAACATTGGTCAACATACTCTATTCATCAAATCCATGAACGCTGCTGGTGTGTTGGTTAATCCGAAGGACATCACGAGAAACTCATAATGCCCATAACGCGTGCTAAACGCGGTCTTTGGTACGTCTTCTTATCTTACTTTCAACTGATGGTAACCCGACTTAAGATCGATATTTGAGAACCAACTCGCACCTTGCAGTTGATGAAAAAGGTCGTCTATTCTAGGCAGTGGGTATTTGTTCTTTACTGTCATCTTGTTCAGTTCACGGTAGTCAATGCACATGTGCATGCTGCCGTCCTTCTTCTTTACAAATAGTATCGGAGCGCTCCATGGTGAAATGCTCGGTCTGATAAATCCTTTTTCGGTTAATTCCTCTAGTTGAGACATCAATTCTTTCATTTCTGACGGAGCCAATCGGTAGGGGGCTTTGGCAGCGGGCTCAACTCCTGGTAGTAAGTCAATCTGAAATTCTATTTCCTGATCGGGTAACAACCCAGGTAGATCCTCAGGGAACACTTTCGGAAAGTTGCACACCACGGGTACATTCTTGAGTTCCTTCGTTTTCATTCTATCCTCAATAACATATGCCATATAAGCTTCACAACCGCGCCTCATGTAACTTTCGGCCTTGATCATCGAGATGACGTTCAGCATCGTGCAATTCCAATCCCCGTAAACCGTAATTGGACTGCCGCTAGGAGCTTTGAGGTGTATCCTCTTACGTTTACATATGATTTGAGCTTTGTTGGCAGCTAGCCAATCCATACCCAATACTATATCGAATCCTCCTAAGGTGAGAAGGAATAATCTAGAAGGAAACTTATGGCTCTCTATTTCTATGATGCAATCCTCTGTTACTTGGAATACTGTCGAATTTTTACCAACGGAAGTTTGTACGCTAAAGGCCCTTACTATGGTGTTGATAGTGCAATCTAGTTTACGACTAAATGCATTTAATGTAAAGCTTTTACTAGCACCAGAGTCAAATAAAATAGCAGCATGTTCATCATTAACTAGAAACGTACCTGACACAACATCAGGGTTTCCTCTTGCTTCCTCCTCAGTCAGGGCGTAGGCTCGAGTCCTAGCCTTCGTATGTTCCTTTTCAGCTTCCTTCTCCTTTCCCGAACCAGATTGCCTGTTTCTTCTGCAATCCCTAGTCAGGTGTTCATATTTTCCACAACTTTGGCACTTGACGTCCTTTAAGCAATCTCGGGAGGAATGCCCCAGCCTTCCGCACTTATAACACATGGTTGAGCCAATTAGACATTCTGAGCATTTCTTACAAACTTCATACTCTTCTGCCCTAGGCTTCTTCACATCAGCGGTGTAGTTTCCTTTTCCATTGCCTTTGAATGAGTTCTCCCATTTCCGCTTCGGAGCTTCGGGAACTGTGTCCTCGTTAGCATAATCGTCATAGACGATTCCAGACAGATTGACTACCGACTCGAAGGTCGAGGGTAGATTATCTTTCACATGAACACGGACCATTTGAGGTAGGCCCTTCACATAGTACTTGATTAGTCGCTCTTCAGTCTCTACCAGGTGGGGTACCAGTTGGGCTAGCTCATTGAACCTAGAAGTATACTGGTGTGCGTCTTGCTGCCAGCCTTGAAGTTTAGGAATTCATTTTCCACCCGATCAATTTCGTTCTGGGGTCAAAACTTTTGGATTATCAGCTTCTTCAGGTCTTCCCATGTCATTCTGGCAAGAGCGTTTGGCGACTTTGTTCTCTGAATGTTTCTCCACCAACTTAGTGCTTCATTGGTGAAAGAATGAGCAACGTACTTAACGGCCTGGTCAGGTCGACACTCACTGATGTTGATTACGGCGTTCATCCTCTCAATCCATTCAAACGTAGCCACATAATCTTTGTTCCCATCAAACTTCGGTGGGTCACCGTCCTTGAAACCTTTGTAAGTACACCCTCGAGTGTTTGGTCCCAACCTAACTTCATCCCCATCACTGTCATATACTTTCTCTTCATGGTTTCCTTCGTCCTCCTCTTTGCTTTTCTTTAGTGCCTCGGATAGTAGGTTAGGCAATACGTTCTTCAGAGTGAGTACAACCTCACGGGCAATAGCATCCCTAACCTCGGGTTCCAACTGTAGAGACCCTTGATTTCCGTCCCCAGTTGGGGTCATATTAGTATCGTGCTCACTCTCAGTGTGTTCTGCGTGCACACTTTCTTCCTCGTCACGTCTTTGATTCAATGGAGGTCTACCGACTCGGCCAGTGCGACCGCCTCGGCGTCCGGTCCTTCCTCCACCAGCCATAGTTCCTAGTTTCCTGATAGTTATAAAGGGAATACATCAATGTCGTTCATTCATATCATAGTTTTAGAACAGTACGAGCAAGGTAAATTTTCAATTACAGTGATCGGTTTGTGATTACTAATTTACATTGCTTTTCGGGTTCAAAACTCTTCAAATCGGTTGTGACATTGACATCTATTTGTTCTAAGTTAAGGTATCTATTCTTATCCAAGTGCATTAACTTTAGTATTTACTTACCGTGCTAGCGTTGGCGTTGGCTACCCATACTGACATCCGTGCATTGGTCCTATAATCAGCTTGAGTCCAGACATTTAGGGATGTCTGAATCTCCCAAACTATTGCTCTCATACCAACTTGTGAGGCCCCTTTCCTAGGTAACCTCGTTTGTTGGATTTACTCATAAACATAGTCATAATACTGAATTTAATTTAAAAGCATTCAAGAGTAGCGAAAGCAACATCATTCGAATACATAACATAACAGCGGAAGTCTTAATAATTAAAAACATAACATTGTCTTAACATATATGAAAGTGGGATGTCAGTCACATGCCGGGTAACCATCACGCCTTCGCACGACTCTTCTTTTTGTCACCTGAAATGTATACTAAAACTCAGCTAACGCTGGTGAGTTCTAGTTTAAAATCAATCAGACATAACATTTATCTTATCATTAAGTATTATATATATATAATACATACATTTGCATATTCTTTGCTTTACCGTACTCACATAACATTCATATTGCGTATATATATATATATATATATATATATATATATGTATATGTACATACATACTTACTTTGGGGAGAACATTCATTGGTCATACACATAAGGGTGATCAACCCGTCATAATTGTTGCGTAAGTCACAAAGACAAACGCCATAAGAACTACCGTCGTAGTCCGTTTCTTAAACCGTCCGGCCCTAGAAACCGTCCATCGTAACATAAATCTGTCCGGCAACCTTTGTCCATTCGCCTAAAACCCGTCTTACCGTCGTAGTCCGTTCATTCGCCCGTCTGCCCAAAGGAATCCGTTTCCCACGCGGCTATTATTTATGCAACCGTTCTACATATAATAAGGCAATTGCTTCGACCGTCCATTAATGCCTTTCATACGTCTTAGCTGATGAAGGAACATATTTGTCCCGGTTGCATAATAGTCACGTGGTCGTCCGTCAACCGAAGTAGCCGTTATTCACGAAGCGTCCATAACGTTTACATACATTCATGACAAACAATAAATATATATAATATAAAGCAAGATTCCATTTATTTACGTTACGCCATTCTTTCGTTCATTCTTTGTAAACATACGTTTCATTCTTGGTTCGTAATTCACTTTAATATATATATATATATATATATATATCTGTACCTATCACGTATGATCACATTGACATTCATAACACTTATCCATTTAGTGTATACACTTCAACCCCAAAACATTTAACAAGGTTTGCACATAACTTAAAGGTGGCACATAGAACTCACCTGATGAGTGGTTTTTGAATACACCTAGCTGGTCACTAAACCTCACTAAGGTCACACACAATCTGTATAATCATGTCATATAGTATGAGATAATGAACCTAAACGACACTTAACATCTCTATTCTTAAGGCTAGGCGAACTTAAGTAAGTTCACAAGGTTTGGGTGTAGGCGAACATGACAAGTTCGCCTACCGGTCGGTCGACTTTTCATAAAGTTCGCCTCTTTTATATATGGGCGAACTTAGTACGCGAACATGAGTTAGGCGAACTTAATCAGCGAAGTTCGCCTCTTTTATATATGGGCGAACTTAGTACGCGAACATGAGTTAGGCGAACTTAATCAACGAACATGAGTTAGGCGAACTTAATCAGTGAACATAATAAGTTCGTTTGTTGGGGTTCAGGCGAACTTGGTAAGTTCGCCTGTCGCGACCTTCTTCTCCAATCAGACCCCAGATCAGGTCGGCTCTACTCGAGGTGTTCAGACCTCAAACTTTTTCGGTTCAGAACGTTCCATTTTCATTCGTGAGTGTAATATCCGGGATTTTTACGACGTAACTTTTCCTAAACTTCTACACGTTAAAAACTTAAATTCTTATTAAAACTATTTCTTGAAATATTAAATTAATTAATATGGATTTAAGGAAAAACGATCATACTTATATGTGTGTGTTTTATAAATAAAATACCACATAAATTCTTTGCGAGTTTATAATTATATAAATAATTTATAAACTTATTTCATAAAATACTTAAACTTGAAAATCATAAATCTTAAAAATTATTTTATAAAAATTATAAAATAATAAAGGCATAAAACTTATAGAAACGTAGTTGGATTTTATAAAAATAAAACATAATTACTTTTATAAAAGTACAGGGACCAAAACTGTCAATTCTGAAACTTGTTTTAAACTAAAACTTAACTTTTAAACATAAAATGACAAAACTAGAAACTTCAGGGGCCTGTTTTGCACAAAGGCCAAACTCCAAGAATCGAATTCGGTCGCGAGTTCGATTCCCACAAGGACCGGTTTTTCACCCTTTTTCATCGAAATCGCATTTTCGTCCAAATTCGTTGAACCTCGAGACTCGCCTCCCGCGTGCGACCGTAACCCAAGACACATTAACTCGACATTTCAACGGTAATCACGCGTGAAGCCGGATTCGATCCGCTTTAACCTATCCGTAAACTCCCCACCTAATCCTCCATTTAATGATGAAATTGGGTATAAATACCCATTGCCACAGCTCAACGACATCATCCCTAACCTTCTTCAACTGTCAATTTCACCAATTTGTACCTGCATTTGCTCGTTCGAATCTGTGGCAGCCGACCTGAAGCTCGCATCCATTCTCCCTCATTTCGATGTCATTTCAGGTAATCCGAAAAGCCAATCTACTCGTTTTTACTCTGAGATCATTAGCCCCTTATCAATTTGTATGATCAGGGGGTTAATCGAGTCGTATTCGGAGGATCTTGATTCTAGGGTTTATACGAAATTAGGGGTGATTTGGGAATGAGTTTATGAATTTCTTTTTCTGTATAAAACGACAGCGAGGCCCGTAGCCGGGTGGTTAAAGGCGTGTGTGTGAGTCGGGTGGCCCGGGTTCGATCCGGCCAGCCCGAGTTTTTGCCCATTTCATTTTTTTTTGCCTTTAAACAAGTTATTAATCTTTTAATTATTTTTATAAAATCTATTAAACTTTTATAAACTTAAAAACGATTTTTATTTATACTTTTATATTCTGGAACAATTTTTAATTAATTAAAATTAGTTAAAACTTATAAAGATTTAATCCTTAAGATTTGTTTTCAATACTTAAAATCTATAAAAGATACTTTTAAACTTTATAGGACTTATACAATCTTATTTACTATTTAATTTCTAAAGTAAATAAATTCTTTTTGTTTTAAAACTTTAAATAATAATTAATAAACAGAAAACTTATATAACTTTTATAAAATCATAAAAGTTTATAAAACTTATATATTATTTAGAAAACAGAAACTTATAAACTTGTATTCATTGAAAAACAAATATTTTTCTAAATTTATAAACTTTATAAAACTTAAATAGAAGCTTTAATATTAAAGCATTTATAAACTTATATATGAACTTAGAATACTTATAAACTTATAATTTAAGACCTTATATACATATGGTTATATTTACACTCTAGGGTATTTATAAACTTATAGTTGAAACATAAAACTTTATAAACTTATCATTTAAGATTTTATAGACTTATGTTTTCATTCAAACTTTAAAAACATCTATGAACTTATAATTAAAAATATAAGCTTTACAAGAAATTCTATTTAACATTTTATAAACTTATAAATACCTATTATTATTTAAACTTGTAACCACATTTTAAACATTATTAAATTATAAATTATTTTGTAAGATAAATACTTAATTCTTAAATACTTCAAGTGTTGAATGATTTATTCTTTGGATAATTATTTGTCCTTAGTAATTATTTATTCTTAAATACTTATTATTTATTCTTAATAATTATTTACTTTAAATAATTGTTATTAATCATTATTTATTTTTCTTAAATATCCTTACAACTCTATTTATAAGATACTTAGAAAATTACTTTGAATTATTATTGCCTATTTTGTGTGATCAATAATTAAATAATTATTTTTATTAATAATTATTCAAGACTATAAGCTTATTAAACTTTGATATCCAAATCTTGTGTCATTTATTCAAAACTTTTATTTAGAACTTTGATTCAAACTTCTTAAACACAATCAATCCCATCTCCCATTGGAACCCTAGATAATCTTAGAATCCTAGATCCTTGACATAGACTTGTAGACCATACTTAAACTCTAGACTTGTATTCTTAGGCTTGTTGTGAGGATAATCTCCCTCAAAGTCTTACTACACTTAATCTTTGTTGGACACTCTTCATCATCCAAGTGAGTATACTTAGCCCCTTTTTCCTTTCTATACTTTTGGGGTGAAACATGTTCAAAACTTTAAACTTATACAATTCTTGTACAACTATGACTAGATGCTTATTCTTATGTTAAACTTGAGACTTGTATGCTTAGATTAAACTTAAAACTAGCACATTCATTAACTTTGATCAAGCCTATAGTAACAATGATAGATCTATTGTATTTGACCAATCCACCTTGATTGATTGACCCCTTCGGGGGGGAGTCCTTGGTGATTGTTACTGAATTAAACTTTAAACTTGAGACTTATAAGGGTAACCTGCGGGTTATGCCTAAACTTGGTTGGAGGGTTGAAGTGCACAATGTTTAAGATACTTGTTCTCATACTTACATTATAGAATGCATATATCACAGTGAATTGTAATTCTTCTCAAATACTTGTTAAACTGTGTCAAAACCTTTGTATCTCACCAACTATTTTGTAGTTGACAGATTCTTTCACATGTTTCAGGTTCTACATCATGAGACTTGTTTGTGATCACATAGGATGTTTTGGACCTAGATTACTTATCAATTAAACGTTGTACTCTTGTTATGTTTCCTTGTATTGAATCTTAAATTATTTATTAATAAAGTATTGAAACTTTAATAGTCAACCTTGTGCTATTAAACAACCGCGTCCGCCCCGACGTATAATCCGCCGTCGGTTGGGGTGTGACAGTGAGTTCAAATATATGCTTTGTTTTGATTATTATACTTAAAAACCTATCCTTTATTCATTTTTAACACGAAACCCCAAAAGTTACAAAAACTCAGATTTGGGCATGGTGGTTACCTGTTGTCGCCTCCTTTTCACTGTAAGACGGTCCAGAGATGATGGCAACCGATCTCCGAGCTTTTGAGCTTGATTCCGGAGCTTTCTCTCTAGACCCGAGGCCTCCTTCTCTCTCTAAAAGTTGCGTGACTGAGGATGGAATGGAGAGGAGGGCTGCCTTGTCCTTTATATATATGGGCTCCCTCGGCCCATTGAAGCCGAGCCCAAGTCCGCTCCCCTTCTCTTTTTTTTTTTGCTTTTGCGTTTAAATATTTTGACTAAATCTTCGGCCTCACTTTATTTATTCGTTTTATTATTTTTGAGATGTTACAATCCGCATACGCCCCCCCCCCTTCACCCTAATGACGTTGCAATAGTGGTCCTAGTTTTCAGCTTATTTTGTTTAGTATTTATTCTTCATGTATTTGCATTTTTTTATTATTCACAAATTAATCAAAGAGTTCGAGATTAGTTCTCAATTATCATTCTCTTTAGTGTGTAATGTTGATTGTGTATCAACAGAAATCACTTGTTTCTTTATCAAAGTGTTAGGGGTGGGAGTGGTATCCTTCCAATCAAATTATCCTTTCAAATTACACCAATAACAAGATGCCACCTCAATTAACCAAAGTATCCTACCAAAATACTCTTTTAGGTGGCAGTGGTATACTCCAACCCTCTTATTTAAAAAAAATTAAAACAAATAAAATTAATAAACTAAAACTTTAATTAATTAATTAAAAATTCATAATAAATTAAAAGACAAAAAATAAAAATATATAACAACAAATAAAAGTTCATCTACTCTTTGTCTTCGTCCAAATCCAGGGTGTTTCTTGCAATATGTGGTTGAGTGGATACAAAAGTACGATTCGGGTGGGTAGTATAACGTACGATTCATATTTTGGTTGAGTGGATACAAAAGTAATGGTTTATATTTAGAAAGAATATATTTTGGTTGTGGGTAGTATAAAATGATTGGGTATGTATTTTTAGGGGTAATTTTTTTTAAACGGTACGGCTATATTTGACTAAATTCAACGGGTTAAATACCCATTTCTAGCGGGTATATGTAGCCGCCGAAAGTACCCGCCTTCCACTACCCGCCGAACCCGCTGAGGATGCGGCGGTGTTCCACCCTACCCGCTTGGTACCCGCACTCCACTCCCACTCCCACTCCCACTCCCACTCCCACTCCAACTCCAACTCCCTTACTAAGTAATACTATTTAACCCACTAATTGTTAGCTAGGTATAGTGGGGTTTCGATCGTTTTTGTGCTAGGTGGGTCTTGCCATGAGCACAACGACTCTTGGTTTGTACTTTGTAGTATTGAATTGACATATGGGCTCAATTTTGTTGTTACAAGCACACCTACTCTTGTTTTGTAATATTTATTCAAAAGAAAATTAATAATGTTTATTGAAAATCTAGAAGTGATATAAAAAAGTCAAAGTAAGTAGGCTCAAGTGATAAATAACTTATATTAATATTAAAAGAGATAAATAACTTATATTGTTTATTAAAAGAATAAAAAAATAACAAAATTCGAATAAAGTATGCTCAAGATCTCATAAGAAAAAAAAAGGCAAGATTCATAAACAGGAGTAGAGGAAATGTTTGGTTTAATGAAGAGTGGGTGTGTTTATTCATTTTGGTACATACTAAGTTAAGTTTTAAACTGAGTATTAATTTAATGTTTAAATCGTCTATGATGATTGGTACAATTTCAACTAAAAAGTCCTGAATTCTTGTTACGTCCTTTTATGATTTTTTATTTTTTCAAAATAACTTCTATAAATAAATAAATATGCATATATGGATATAAGCACCTAATCAATTAAGAACCATAAATTTGGTGAGAACCGGTACCGGTACCATTTAGAAATGAGCATTTTGTAGCGAATACCGATACCGTACCGATAGTTCGATACAGTATTCGGTACCTATTATTCCAGAAATTCGATATCCGTATTTTCGGTACCGATCTGATCCCTAGTTATAACATGTGTGTCTTGCTTAAACAACGTCATTGACAGTGATATAGATGTGTGTTATTGAGGTCCAACCTCAATGTTTTGATGATTAGTTGTATGTAGAACGAATGTGAAGCAGTTCGTTTATATTAATTAAAAAAGTTCACCAAACCGTAAACTGGAAACTTGTCCCATAGTCTCAACTAGGTACGAAAATAAAACATCCAAGCTGTTTGAAATAGAATACAGAATATCATAATGTCTTCATAGTGATGTGATCTTCAAATTGCATGTAGTTCCATTTATGTCCTTTTTTAGTTCCTACAAAAGAATTTTGCAAGTCATAAGTACTATACTCATTGAACTATAAGAATAGGTTATGTTCTACATACCTAAAACGCTAGCAATATTTGCGTTGCCTTTCTTCAGCTCATCAATATACTTAGGACAATTCCTCTTCTAGTGTGAGGATTCTCCACAATGAAAATACTTTCTTATTTAGTTGCATTGCCTTGCTTTTAGCTTCTGCTTAGCCTCTTTTCTTCTTGCCTTGTCCCCTAGCCTTTGCTTTCTTGACCCTCCTTTCTTTGATCATTAATACTTGAGTTCCCTTATCTAGGATGTTCATTTCATAGAGCATTATATGCAACTTTGTAAGGAATTAGTAGGCTGAGGCTAACCAAAATAATCAATATTCAGATGAAAGTCAAAGGTTCGATCGCAAGATAATGTTTCGATCGAAAGATTAAACGAAAGTTTTAAATCAAGATTGGCACGGTTATGAAGAATTGACAATTCAGGGGCTTATTTGTAATTAGCCTAAATCTGCATTGAGGGACTATAAATTGGCTTGTTTAGATAGATTAGATAAGAGATTTGGGATTTTCACTTTCAGTCACATGCAAATCTAGGGTTTCATTGTAATACACATACAAATCAATACAAGTTGCAATTTTATTTAGATTTCATGTGGATTCATACAACACATCAAGAGATTCCGTCTCTTGATTTGTGTTCGGACAGATTCACTTGATAGTTCTTGGACCTACAAACTTTGAGATGGACTTATTCCAACCATTCTTACTGTAGTTCATGACAAACTGGTCGTGTGATTTGGGCAATGAGTTGAGGATGAAATCCACATCGAACTCTTTGCTTAAGGGAAAGCCCCACTTCTTAAGCTGAGAAACATAACTATTCGTCTTTAAAACATGAGAGCTTACCTGGATACCCTTTTGCATACGACATGAGATGAGTGCCTTCATGATTTCAAAGCGCTCATGGCGGGATTGTTAGAACATTTCCTTTAGTTGCTTGATCATGTCATAGGCCGCTAGTCTTTCTAATCTCTTTGGAGTTCCGGAACCTAGTGGTGGCTTTATCAAATACCGTTCGAAATGAGATGGCTAAATTACAAAGGGTAACACCCCATCAAGTGAGCTCGAAATGTATAGTGGATCGTATTTTATATCCACTATGTCTGCAGAAGATTATCACAATTGTGATATTTTGGCTTGGTGAAAAGAAAAAGAATTCTAATTTTCGATTCTATTCGCTATGACCCGTGATTTACTAAACGTCCAAATTTCTACGGTAGCTTTGGAATCTGCATTTTCTCTAAGTAGCCGGATTTTGTCGTTACGAAGAGCAAGACTCACTCTTGATTTGGTTGAGATGTGCATTTACTTAAAAGATCACTTGGACGTGGTCGATCGTATACAAGACCAAACAAACATCGAAAAATAAAATAGTACTTGAAATAAAAGTATACGACGAAGTGGTGGATGATGGACTATCTTCCGGCATATACGACGAAGAACTCGCCTACGATGCAGCGGTTCATTTGCAATAGTTTCGGCCCGACGAAGACGACAGGTACGACTAAAACGATGAAGACGACAAATAAAATAAAAATAAAAAAGATAGTGTTTAAAATTAGGTTATTTTTAAGGAATGGACATTTATTTTGTTTGAGTAGTATTAAAAATAAATAAAATATGTGATTTATGTTATTATAATTATTTATAAAAAAAAATTTGGACCCGGTTGGAACCGGTTCTTGGACCTGACCCTACACTGTTTCACAGGTTAGGAACCCTGAACCCTACCCAGTTCTTCCTTGGACCCGACCCGATTTGTATCCAGTAAAAAAAACCGTTTCCTACCCAAAACCAGTTTCGCCCCAAACCAGATTTGTGCATCTCTAGACTATAGGAGTCGAGTGTATCATGCTCCTCAAACATGTTTATATTAAATCACGAGACTAGGAGAAATGAGCTAAAACCTACACTAAGACAAGATCATCATGAGAGATGTGCTAAAATCGAGCCTAAGACAACTTCATCATTATAATTTATATTTATTTATTGTAGTTTTGTAATTTAATTTAAAATTCTAGATTTTGTATTACTTTCCATAATTTGTACAATTTTCTGATTTTGTATTGATTTTCCAGGAAATATAATTAAGTATAAATTTATTTTATTTATTAATTGAAATCAAATTGCAGATTGATTACCGAGTTGAACAGTCCGTCGATCCTAGTGTATTTTTCATCGGAGAAGACTTGTTTGTTATCAGAGAAGACTTGTCGGTAATTTATTGCTAATAAATCCGTTGGTAATCCCTCAGTAACATCCATCGGTAATCCGATGATACAAACTAACACTGACGGATTCTCGTAAATAACAACTAACACAGACTAATTTCCGACGAAAGTGTTCATAGGTGATACTTTGGTTTTCTAGTTTATTGAAATAATAATAATAATAGATAAAATATTATTATTTATTATTTTTGTTGGAATCTTGAAAGGCACATAGATTGATAATCAGATACACCGATTGATCGAAGGTAAAATTATTTATTATTTATAATTATATTGAATAAAAAAAATCAAGAAATAGAATGCAAGTTTCATAAGCAAAATACTATATAAAGTTACAACTCACAAACCCAATAAAACCGGAAGAACATTACTTGTAACGACACAAACCGACATCTGATATCCCATCAATCGTCGGAACCAATGGAAAAGAAGCAAATAGCCATCATCGGAGCCGGAGTAGGTGGTCTCCTCGCCTGTAAATACTGCCTCTCTAAAGGTTTCAACCCAATCGTCTTCGATTTCGGATCCGAAATCGGCGGCGTCTGGGCTAGAACCATAAAAACCACCAGGCTCCAAATCCCCAAACCCATGTATCAGTTTTCCGATTTCCCATGGCCGGAATCTGTCACCGACGAATTCCCCACCCAACACGAGATGATAAACTACATCCGCTCTTACGCCACCCACTTCAACCTCACACCCCACATCAACTTCCATTCGTTAGTGAAGGGAATCAGCTATGATGGTCCATCATCGGACAGGTGGTCGTTTTGGAACGGCACCGGAGAACCATTTCCACCGGAAGGGAAGTGGAATGTGAGGGTTGAGAACACTCAAACTGGCATTACTCAGGTTTACACGGTGGATTTTGTGATTCTTTGTGTGGGGAGGTTTAAAGATGTCCCGAACATGCCGAAATTCCCGGCCGGAAAAGGTTTGGAAGTTTTTCGAGGCAAGGCGGTTCACTCGCAGACATTTGCGGAGATGGATCACGACGCGGCTGCAAAGTTGGTGAAAGGGAAGAAGGTCGTCGTTGTCGGGTTTGGGAAATCGGGACTTGATATTGCAAGAGAGTGCGCGGCGATCAACGGTTAGTTTCATGTCACAAGACACATTATCCATAGACTTTACGAGGTTTAAAGCAGATAATAAAATTGAGATCATTTTAATAAAAAGAAAAGTTGCTTTAAGATCCTAAGATTTATATTTTATGTTTTGTGTGTATAATTATAAACCACAAAAATCACTGTCAACAATTTCAAAACTCAAATTACGATATACAATTTTTTATTTTTAGAAATTGAAGGCCTATAGGAAATTGGGGCCAAAAGTGCTTGTTTTATTTCACTCATTTTTAAGTCGTCTTGATGCATAATCAATGATCGATCTATTGCTCAACTTTGTTAATTAATTTTCAGGCCCAGAACATCCATGCACGATAGTGTATAGACGTGATCATTGGAAGCTAGCGAATTGGTTTCCATTAGGAATTCCGTTCGTGAACTTCCTCTTCAGTCGCTTCACCGTGCTTTTGGTTCATAAGCCCGGTGAAAGTTTTCTCCTTAGTCTTCTGGCCACGTTACTATCACCTCTAGTAAGTTTTATTATATTATTATTGTTATTATTATTAGATTTATTTTTTGATTTATGGGGGATTTTTAGAATTGATTTTGGTTTATAGTTGGATTTTTGAAAACATTTTAACTTATAAAAATTATTAGAGAAAAACAAATTATATGTTAAATTAATATTAGGAAAAAGAAATGAAAAAAAAAAAATCTTACGACTAGATTAAAAAATCCCATCAAACAAAAAAAAAGATTATTATAATAAAATTGTTGGATTTGATGTGAAAAACCAAATCTAATGTAATTTACAACAGCGTTGGGGGTTCTGGAAACTAGTGGAAAGCCACGCAAAAATGACACTTCCGCTGTCGAAGTTCAACATGGTCCCACAAACTGGCATCTTAAAAGACACGTCCTCAGGTTTGCTTGCGTACATGCCTGACCCGGATGACTTTTTTGATGCGGTCAAGAAAGGAGGCATCAAGTTGCAGAAATCCTTAAATTTTACAATTTTCGAGAAAGGGATATCCATCGAAGAAGACAACACACAGATAGAAGCAGACCTTGTTATCTTTGCTACCGGATTCAATGGTGTAGAAAAGATCAAAAATATTTTTGATTCACCAATATTTGGTCATTTCATTGCCGACTCACCACGAGTCGGTCTTTACAGGTTCGTCACTATAATCTATATTATATAATAAATAAAGGTTTCTTCATGTTACGTGTCACCTTCATATTCATTCACATCATTTTTTCCCGTCTCTCTCTTATTTAATTTATTTATATCTTTTACTAATAATATATATTTAAAAAAAAATACTATATAAAAACATTTATTTTAAATTATTTTTTATTATAATAAACTTTGAAATTTAATTATGTAACTTCTTTTTTCTAATCAAATAGTAAATGAAAGTCAAATTATATTAAATAGTAATTAACGTATTTTCGAAACTCAATTATATATTAATTTTAAATATTTTGAATTTGTTTTCTATCTTAAGTATATGTAATATATTTTTACAGTTGTAAAATATATACATAAAGATTTAAAAAATTTATATATTGATATTTTTCACCCCGTGTGTAGACACGAGATCTAAACTAGTCTATACTAATAAATAAAGGTTTAACATGGACACTTGTCACTTTCTCGTGCCTCCTCACATTGGTTTTCCCGCCTTTCTCTCCTAATAAATACGCATGTATCTTATTAAATAATAATGATATTATAAATATATTATTAAAGAAAAATACTAATTATATTAAATAAGAATATATAATAGGAAATCAAAATATAACTAATTAAAGAAAAATACTAATTTGTTATATACACACATTTCCACTTGATATACCTCGAGACGATCATAATAGTCTGACAAGTTATGATGTATTTACAAATTTATAAGTTATATCGTTTTCAATATACAATCCGTGTAATACACGAGATTCTAACCTAGTAATTAATATAATTAGGATTGTTCCAAAAACTCGCGGTCGGAAGCTTGCTAGTCACTTTAACATTTCAACACGTTAAGATAAACGGGCCTAGCCTAGGTAACTCGCCTAAAAACGACCCGAGCTCAACCTGGCCCGGCCTAGCTCTTTAAATAATCCGGCTGACCGGATCTATGTATCACCGCTACAAAATCATTTAAGGGTGACAAAACCATTTTTTTTCGGCCGCTAATACAAATTTTGTAGTAGCGTACAAACATTATTAGTATACATACATTTAGCAACTAAAAGGGAAAAATGAACTTTTAAGGCTTTATAAATTAGCCACGAAAAACTTTTTGAATTTTTTCACTTTTAACTCTATACTTTTCCACATTTTTGGCCTTTATACTTTTCCACATTTTTGGCCACAAAAGTTTTAGGCTTAATTTTACAAATTCTTCATTTTGAACCCTAACACTTTTCTTTTAAACTTTTAAAATAATGTGTTTTCGTAAACTCCGAATATAGCATTACGACATGTTTATTTTTATCTACGTTCTGATATAAATTTTACCCGGACCTTTATTCAAAACCGAGAGTACTTTTTTAAATACACTTTCTTGTTTAAGCTTTTACAACGATTTAACTTATTTCATGATTTTTGGACATACCGTTGCGTCGTGAGAATTGAAGTGCCACAACGCGAACTAGCTATATTACATTGTTTGGTTTGCTCATCAATAATATAACTTTTATTAACCAGGGAAGCCATTCATCCACGTATACCGCAGCTAGCCATAATTGGATTTTCTGATGGTATTTCGAGTCTTTACACCTCTGAAACGAGGTGTAAATGGCTGGCGGCACTACTAGAAGGTGCGTTTAAGTTACCTAGCATTAACGAGATGCAGAAAGATATCGGGAGCTGGGATGAATATATGAAGCAATCATCTGGGGAATACCATTATAGATCCTTCCTTGGTGCTTTTGAAATTTGGTACAATGATCAACTATGCAAAGATATGGGCGTGAATCCTATGAGAAAAAAAGGACTATTGGCTAATTTATTTGAAGCTTATAGTCCCATTGACTACGCCCACATATGAACCCAACATTATCCATTTTCTCCCAATTCATATATGCATGTGTAATAACTTATTATCTAGTGATACATGATGATATGTTAAGGTATAATCAGGTTTTGTACTTTATCCTTAGGTTTAATCACCATAATAAAATACTAATTATCAATACGATAATTTGAGAATCTCTAATGAAGTTACGATCAAGACATAATGATCTTTGAAATACTAACAAACCCTAAAAAGAAAAGGCGTATATAGTAAGCAGAAACAGAGAACGAGATGTGTTAATAGGAAGTTCTTATTAACACATCCCGCTCTCTCTTTCAGCTTAAGAACAGGAAAACTTCGTTTATATAGCGGCCTCATAAAACCCTAGCTGGACCACCCCCAAAAGCTCAGCAGAAAGAAACCCCGCCCACATAATCACAGCAATCCGGCCCTTGAAGTATTAAACATACAAAAACAAATAACCGCAAAAAATAAGAACAATATTAGCATTATTCATATAAGTTTGGATATAGAAAGAGTTTTCTCCTCACCTTGATCCCTCTCTTCTCTGCCACATTAAACATTCCCAATTTTGGGGTTTCTCCTTTTTTTTCCCTTTCTTAGATGCGGTGTTTGCCAAAATAAATCAACTAAAATTGAGAACATAAGAGCATCAAACATCATGTAGTCAATAATTGAAACAAAGACAAGTTAAACAACAAAAATTGAACTTCGAAAATCGAAACCCTGTGTCCGTCAATCGTCGGGTTACAGGTTTCTTCAATTGAAAATCAAATACATACCTGGGTTCTTAATCGAAAATCGTTCACTTGACGTCTCCCTTCCCTGTAAGAACACCATAAATTTCAGAATAGTGAACGAAAATGGTTACAAAAGTAAGGTTGGAGAATCGCCGGTGAAGATGATCGAAAACAAAGAAAGATCAACAAAAAGGTTAAAACAAACCTGCGATGAATGGAAGGGGTTGAGTGTTGGCCGATAGATCTTGAATTAGGGTTTCTTCAAAATCGTGAACGGGTCATAACACGGGTCATAGGATCCGCGTGCTTAATAAAAATGCGTAATGGGTTTAGCCGGGAAATTTAGGCTGCCACGTATCCTAAAAGATATTTATTTATTAATAAAGGGGTATTATGGTATTTTTACTTTTATTTCTGATTTAAATTATTAATAAAGGGGTATTATGGTATTTTTACATCCCTTAGGGTGTTGGGAGCCATTAACCCATTTACTCATTTACTCACAAAAACTGTCCAATATAATTTTACCACCTCAAAACTACTCATTTACTCATTTACCCATATTTTATTGGAAACACCTACTCATTTACTCACCCACTTTTAAAAAAATAAATAAATAGAAAAGATGTGAGTGGGAGTGGTGGGGTCCACTAGAGAAAGATTAGAGAGATGGTGGCTTCATCCGAGTAATCTAAATCGGCCAACTTACTCGGACACCCCTACCCGGATGAACTCGAGTTAATAGGGGCGGTGTACCCATTTACTCGATTGAGATTTTGCCTACTCGATTGTGATCGAGCTTGACGCCCCCCAACACCCTTATTAATATAATGTTTCTCTCTCTTTAAACCATTTCCTTTTTTTTCTTTCTCCTTAAAACAATATCTAGATCTGATATCTCCATCTCCAAAAAGTACCCTATTCAAGTTCATAACAGAGGATCGAAGACGAAGGTTGTTCAAGAAAAAAACAATTTTTGTCTTTCCCTGCATGACCGAAGGAAACCAGATCGTTACCCTTTGAGTGGCTAGGGTTCATCGGTTGGAGTTTTTGGCTGCTGCAAAGTTACTCGTTGAGTGGCTAGGGTTCGTCACCTGGAGTTTTTGGTTGCTGCTACTCCTCGTTTCGTCGCATCTTAACCCATCGATCTACCATATGAAGACTCTCTGGTGATCTGAACCCATCGGTCTACCCGAAACCGTGGATGAGTTAATCGTAAGCATTGATTTCGATTTATTTTCTGCGTTTTACTCATGAGATGCGATATTTGACCTCTTAAATATGGCCAATCAAAAGCAGGTTCTTGTAATTTGTTAGGGTTTATTGATTTACATACTTGTTAGTTAATGAAGAGGGATATGTATTAATTTTGTGTATTTGTTACGATGGTGGTTCAATTTGTGTAATGAAGGCTAGGAATAAATTATATAAATTAAATGATGATAGTTTTTATGTCTGGTTCCCTTTGAACAAATTGTATATTTTGTATGTACCTTGTTCTTTTTAGAAACTCTAATTTTGGGAATGAAACCCAGAAACTGCATCGTTAGTTTTGTTTTCCGATTTTCCTTTTCAATAGTTTTTAAGCATAAGCATTTTGTATTTTTGTTTTAATTCTTGAAATCTGAATTGGTTTTTGTACATTGAACACAGTTGGTTTTTGTACATTGGTTTCTTATCAGAGATTGAAAAAAGTAGCTTAGGAGGAAACATGTTTGGAAATTGTGAATTTTGATTTTACACTTGTGTATTTTGTTTATACACCTGTGTATTTTGATTTTACACTTGTATATTTGTAAAAACATTTGTATATTTGGATAAAATTTTTTTTCTTCTGATTTGTGCATATGTTAACTGCCTTTTTGTTTTCAAATCTTAGTGTTTGGGATATATGTAACATATGTGTTTTTTGTTTTCTACTCATGTGTATATATATTTATATTATTTTCATATATTTTTTTACACAAGTGTAAACTGTCTTTAAACATGTGTATTAGATTTTTATACATCTGTATTGAAACCCGTTCTTTAATCTTCCATGGATCGGCAAACCGTTTATGCATTTTACCAAAGATTTAAGGTTTTTTAACACAAGTGTAAACTGATTTTACAAATGTGTAAATGGTTTTTGTTCATGTGTACATGTAAATTGGATGTAGTTTTTAGGTTCTGATGATAGATGAGAGAGAGGGGAGAGATATATTTTTTTAATACCAAGAATTAATAAAAAAAGAAAATAAATAAAGTCAAAATTACCTTTTTACCTATCTGTTAAATCTAGGTCACATGTTTTTTTTTAATATAAATAAAAAAAATTCAAATATAATCATAACCACATAATAAAATATATAAAAATTGATGTGTGACTAAAAATTAGTTTATGGGTTTTCATTTGATACATCTCTTATAGAAATGAACCTAAAAAAATAAAAGAAACATACCTCCTTTTAACACCCCCTCTTAGTTCTATGAAAAAACTCATCCAACATAGCTAATTTGTCACACATTATGCCATGTTCTTGGGTCATTAAACCCTTTGTAAACACTTCAACAAGTTGAACATCAGACTTAATTCCAAGAGTTGTTGGGTCATTAAACCCTTTGTTAACCCCAATTGGATTGTTAAACCCATAAAACACCATATGATTTTATTAATCAAAACCCACTTGTAAATTAGAACTCTGCCAATCTATTTATACTAAAATAACTTGCTAACCAAGTCTCTTTAAACTAGGAAACTAAATCACCCCTAATATTCTCAGTATACTAAATAAACTTAGTTTAATCAACCAAACACGACACATCAAGCATACAAAAACTTTTGGTTTAGCCCTATAACTTTCTTGACTCTTTCATTTCGGGATTAAAAAGCCTTCATGTGTTTATGCATATAGAACTCAACACTTAGTGGTCTAGTGGTATGGTGGTTACCCTCTTCTCGATCCTTTAAAGTTTCTTAATTTCTAAATCTATCCCATGAGAACATCTTCATTTTTGAAGCTATCCAATGAAAACATATTAATATTTGATGGAGTATCATTGCAAGCCTCCAAGGCGAATTTCGAACATAATCTGAACATGGATTCATGCCTTCGTGGAACACAGAACGTGGATTCATGCCTTCGTGGAACACATATGACATAACCGATTTAGTATTCACTGAACAAAAAGCAATTACGAGGGCAAAAAAGATTGCATGTAATTCGAGGATGCCTGGCTACGATTACGGGGATAAAATAGAAACGATATCACCTTCTCCACTTGATATGCCGTTTCATTGGTCCACTCGACGATTGAGTTGCTTCCTTCTCTATGACCTAGTTAGCGATGATGAAGGGATAGTGGATACATACGACACTTTTTCTTTCCCCCTCTTTCATTTGGAACGGATCACAATAGTGCACAACCCAAGCGCAAAAACATATAATATATGCAAGAATTTTTTTTAAGGTGGGGCCCTAAAAAACGGGAGTCTAAAACGGTTGCTTTAATATCTAAACTCATTGGGCCACCCATGGTCCGGATATAGTGTCGCTGACAAGTTCATCTCTAAATGACACTACACAACTACTTATTCAAAAGACTTGGAATAGGCTTCGCTGGATTACATACACTCATAAAAGAATCATGAAAATAGCTTACGTGTATCATCTTTAATGTGTATCTTATTCTGATTCTCAATTATTAATAGGAACATATAACGTGGCATAGCATCTGGCCTGGCCTCCTTTAATATGCTTATGAATCTTTTACTTTTATCTTTGGTTTTGCATATGTGGCAAGGAATGTTTCAAATCAAGTCGTATAGAAGAATCTTAAAGCACTAAAGGGGCTACCTTTAGAACATAAGTGGACCAAGAAAATAATGGAAGAAATGAGAAAAATATATCTCCGACTCCTAGAACAAAACGTTAACAGTTAAGAAAGAAATATAGAGATACGTAAAGAAGCTGGTACTGACCAGCTTCACAGTAAAGTAAAATATAAATGCCTCTAATCTATCGATCAATTTCCACAAAAAAACATCAAGACCAAATATTTCTGATTGAGGCCATATAGATTAGTCTTTTTCCTGTTTGAATAACTCATTTTGCCAATTGTTAGATAAAATATACAAGCCTATGATGATATTATGATATGATTTATAGTATAGGGTTTGTTATGTAATTGTTGTTTTTATACTCTGTGCTATAAATTCTATATATACCGGTGCTAATACAAAGAACCCTCATTGAGGGAGTTCATAAACCCTAACACTCATATCGCCTTCTTGTCGATTTATAGATGAACAAGGATAAAAGGAAATGATGTCCGTGGAAAGAGATATTGATGAAGATAATAAATGATAATGATTTGTTTTAAAGAGTGTTTCCATAGCTTCACTCTACTACTAGAAAACATGTATATTTTTTACAAAAGTTTTCGACAAGTTACCAACAAAAGAAATTTTCTACAAGTTAGCGACAAATTTCCAACAAAAAAAAATTAACTATACGATTTCATACAATTTTTCGACAAACTTATTAAATAAGTTAACTTATCCTTATTCTAATAAAAAAACTAATTTTTTTTGTCACTTGTTATTATCACATTCAATTTCATATTTTTTTTATATCTCTTTCTCTTATTAAATACACCTATCTTTTTTTAATAATGATTTATATTCAAAAAAAATATTAATCTATACTATATAATAAATAAAGGTTTTTCATGCCACGTGTCGCTTCAATATTCATTCTCATCATTTTTTTTCCCGCATCTCTCTCTTATTAAATGCACCTCAATATTTTAATAATAATATATTTTTAAAGAAAATACTAATCGTTATATTAATAAATCTCCTGACATATTTTGACGAATATATATATATATATATATATATATATATATATATATATATGTTAACATATTATATTGTATTCCACGGGTTTATTTAACGCGTCTAAAACACGAGTTTTTAAAAAATAAATTTTTTATTACTTAATATATAATATTATATTTATTCAACCCGTGTAATACACGGGATTTTTACCTAGTTATACTAATAAAACACATTTATTTTAAATTATCTCTTATTTTAAAAAACTTTAAAATTTAATTATGTAACTTTTCTTCTAACTAAATAGTGATTTATGTCAAATTATATTAAATAGAAATTAATGTATTCAAACCGTGTAATATACATGTTTTTAAAGATATAAACGTTTTATTACTAAGTATATAACGTTATAATTTATAAAAATGTGTAATACACAAAATACAAAATTTTTATTACTAAATATATAATATTATATTTTATCAACCTGTGCAATACACGGGATTTTAACCTAGTTTATATACTATAATCGTCGGAATATTGTCAGAAATTACCAACGAAAGGCTTTTGTCGGGACTTTGTCTGAAAAAAAACATTTCCTACGAGGTTTTTTCCAACAAACACTTTTTTGTTTGAAACTTGTCGCTAACGACCAATTCCGACAAATTTCCCACGGAATCTCACTACTAAAAAAATGAAAAGTTTGCGACAACAATTTTGTGAAAATTTCGGGATTCTGCTAAATCTTGACCTTTCGCCACGTGAGATCTAAGATACCTTCAAGGACGTCTCCGAGATTTCGGGTGCCCCAGACGAGTACTAAAAAATAGGACTCTTAACAAAAATTAAGTTATTAGTTTAAATAAGTATGGTGTTAAATGGTTGATCGTATGTTTATATTTAAATATTTTTTTGAGTTTTTATTTATGTGTCTCCCAATAAAATTTTTATCTACTTATTTTGATTCTAATTTAAAAATTTTTTTTTATATATATACCCATAATTTTTTAATAATTTTAAAAACTTATAAATTTTTGCTTATAGTGGTACCTATTCATCCTATGATGACAGTTTCAACCTTGCCAAAACCCCTAAGATAAGAACCCACCAAGATATCCTGAATTAATTGTCAATTAATCCTAGATACAATATCAGGATATTTAAGCTCATTAGATCGGTTGGGTCTACCAAAACATTAAAAATCAAACGCGTTTTCTATTTATTATTCAATTTGATCACACAAGCATAGTTTCCAATTATATCTATCATTTTCCATTTAGTTACAAAAATTCTGATCCAAGAACATTTTTGAAAATTTTTAAATTTTTATGTATTTTTCAATTTTTATATATAAATTTTTTTTTATACAAACTCAGTCTCCCATCCCCACACTTAAACTCTACATTGCCCCCAATGTAGGATGAGAGACGATGAAAATAAATATGCAAAAATAAAACTATATAAAGAATTGGAAAGTACTTAGCTGGTTGTAAGCTGTAACTGTTTTCAATCCAAACTCATACGATCGTATAGCATTTTCTTCGCGATCGCCATCAAAATCTGCTATTGGGTTGCCTTTTACATGAAAATCAAACTCGAACCATCACCACCCGAATGGAGACTGAGTACGGGTGGATCAATCCAAACCTGGTAAAATTAAACTCGAAACAAACCCAAAAGCATCAAACTGACTCAATGTATAACAACATAAAACTGACTCAATAAAAACCAAAAGACACACACCTCTAAAACTCTACAAACGGGCTAGCATTCATTTGAAAACACGCACACTCACTTGAAAACCCATGAAAATTCCCCACACTTGGCCGGCTCACACACAAAACAAAGAAAACAAAGAAATAATTTCCTAACTCACTTTCGTAGGAATCACGAATGCATTTAGCATATGCATCAAGCCTTTTAAACCCCTCGGTAGCCCGAGTGGACGAGTTGAGTCTCGTGAGGGTTTTTATTAAACACACCCGTAAAGTTCATTTAACTAGACATGAATGTGAAACATACCTTAGGCTACCTCCTAAGAGTGCTAAGTTTAACGTCCTCAGCCAGACGCAGTGTACCTAACTTAGGTCATGGTGGTCGGGTGGGATGCTTGCAGTCCTCCTTCCCCGCACTCAAGTTCCTCTCATCATCCAATTTTCTCCAAGCCTTCATAAACAAAGAAAAGAGTTCTTGATCTACATCATGAACTCGCGGTTTCTTCCCTTTCCGCCTTCTCTTTCTGACCCTCTTCTTCCCATTGTCTGGAGTCTCACCATTCTTCATCTCAGCTGACTTGTCAAACACAACACAAGCATTCTCGACTGTGTGATTCACCTTTTCAGGTGATCCACATTTGTTAGCTTTCGGGGTTGGCAAGTTTGAAAATATTTTAAGACTCATTTTCTGAGCCCCAAACCTCATCCTTACCGTTCCCTCAGCACAGTTAATATTTGCCTGAGCAGTGGCCAAGAACGGTCTACCCAAAATAATAGTTGGCTCTGTGTTCTTGACACAATCCAACACCAAGAAATCCACTGGGTAATAAAACTCTCCTACCTTCACAATCACATCCTTTACAATCCCCCGAGGATGTGCGGGAGTCTGATCAGCCAACACCACGGTGGTGTTAACTCTCTGTAATGGACCAAATTCATGCTGATCATACAGACTCCCTGGAATTATGCTCACAGATGCTCCAAGATCCATTAATGCTCTATTCAATGTAATTTCACCTATTTGAATTGAAATAATAGGTGCCCCTGGATCTTGGAGTTTCGGGGGAAGGGTACCCTTAAACACGGCATTCACACTAACACTCAATTTTACTTGCTCGGGACATTTGTGCCGTCGTTTTCGGGTACTCAAACCTTTTAGACATTCAACATTATCAGGATCTTGTTTAAGCGTATTTAAAAATAATGAGTTAATTTTACGCTTCTCAAACTTTTCCCATTGTTCATCCTGTGTTGGATCTTTTTCTTTTAAAAACGGTTTGATTAGAGCATCTGGAAACGGGATTTTTACAGGTTTATTCACATTTTCAGTTTTCAAATTATTCTGTGAAATAAAATCCTGATTAGGGTCGGCCTCAGATTCACTATGCTCCACCACTCTTTCTACAACCGGTGGTGGAGTCTGTTCACGAGCAGGATATTCAAATAAAGAATGGAAACTTACATCATTGAGGTGTGCACTGGTTGTGGTTTCAGAACAGGAGGACTGATGTGAACAGCGAGGCTTACTTACTTCTTTGATGCACGCGAAAACGAGCCCCAAGCGACCACCGATGCACGCTTGGACTCCGAGACACCTCTCGATACCTTTAACCGGTATATGTTTTGTGAAGTAAGAATGTAAGATATATCAAATAGAAACTAGCGAGTGCCTAGCAAAACAACACCGTCCATGACTGAACTCGAAAAATGAGTACAACAAACCATAAAGAAAAACACATAGGATCTACATGGTTAATTAGTCGATGAGTGTGATGGACCTAATTTACAACCGTGTTGGCGAGTTAGTCATGTTAATCCTGATTAAGCTAGCTTTATAATTTCATAACAAGTTAATATTAGCACTATTATTATTATTTGAAAATTTGTATAGATTTGTAGATATCTATTCCTAAAATAGTGCTAGGGTTTGTTATTTTGTATTTTGTATTCTCCCTATAAATAGGGTTGCTTGGTATCAATAATATTCATTAAGATTTTATACCATAAACCACTTTTATGGTATCAGAGCTACGGTTCTAAAGAAAACCCTAATTCCCGTTTTCTTCTTTCTGCTTTGTTACTGATCGATGTCGTTAGGTCGGTCAAAATCAATCCTTAAACACTTAACTAGTAAGGGTAAGAAGAGTATCGTATCCACGAGGAATCAGTGGTTAGTGAAATTGCTTAGTTTAATAATTAGAATGAAAACACACAGATCAAATAAAGATGCAATCTCCTCCAAACTTCAGATTCTAGGTTTATGCAAAACTCAGTTATTTAATTGGACACCACATAGACATAGTGTTGGAAAATCAGTTAAAATAGTAATTGAAGACAGGCTGTTGTCAGCAACCTATACAACCAGTTCCGTCACAAACCAGTATAATTCAATCACCCAATCTATGAATGCCAAGTCGCCCCCTTTAGTCACCCAACCCTGCTACTAGGTTTTGTCATCAACCGAACAAGATCGTAAAGCAAGCAAACTCAAAGCACTCAAATAAACTGTTTAACATAACTAATACATCAATCTACTCAGTTATTGTCAGAAACTAAATAGATCCAAAAACATAAATAAACTGAATCAAAACATGAAACCTATATGAACCGTCCGCCTGGAGTAAGCCACAAGTGAATTACTCGCCCATGGTGATGGAGATCATCTTCAATCTTCAAGTGGATGTTAGAATCATCCAAAATCGCCTTAGGAGTGTGTAGCAAAAGATTGATCTCGATTTTGGGGAAGAAACCCCAATTAAACATCAAAATCGGCTGTTTCCCGAAACTTCGCGTCCAGAAAACGTAACCAGCGGCGTAAGCTTACGCCGCAACGCTGAAGCATGCTGTTAATAAATTGGTTAGGTGTAGGCCTACGCTGGTCGTCGTAAGCTTATGCTGCATGGCGTAGGCTTACGCTATGTGGCGTAGGCTTACGCTGGATCCTGGGTTTCTGCCCCGTTTCTTCCGTGTCTCTTCCGACTTTTGCATCTCTCACCTAATACCTCCCAAAATCATACTTTAACCTTTCAACACCTGTACATGCACATCTACACAAAACTTTTGTATTACACATGTTAATTTATATAAATATAATATGTTACACCCTTTAATGCATAAAACTGTGGTCGCTTATCACATCCCCACACTTACTCTTTTGCGTCCCGAAAAAGAATTATGCAATGGAATCATAATTGAAACCTGCTCTCATAATCTCGTACAATTAAAACATAATCATGCATTGACTGTAACAATTGGTATTTCTATCCGACTAAACCCAACCACCGATCTATTAATCCCCCGATTCTGTGATCTACTATCCTATTTATTACCAAGCAACAGTTTCTCTATGGGTCTCACATTCAGGAAGCTACAACTTAGTCTAATCCCATCTCAAAGTCATGTTTAGGCACGGGTTAAACCTTATAGATTTCCCACCACTATAAACACTAATTTACGAGTTTTTGAAAATTATGGGATTATGGATCGATGGATGCATGTTTTTGAGCTTTTATTATTATTTTATGAATGAACCTAACCCAGTGGTGTTTCAATCACGCTGGAACACGATATATGACACGTAGGCTGCAGTTCTTAAGCCATGAAGTACATAAGCTTCGGAGCATGGGTGTATCCTTTAAGTCACCATCCCGAAGGGAAACACGTAGGTTGAACTCAAGCTCTCCATTTTGTTTAATTAAGCTCATGCAAGATGGATTATGGATTGCGGGCGTCACCAATTTTCGGATTTATTTTCATAAAAAGAAAGTGGTGTGCCAAGTAATTTTAAAAACTTATAAATTTTTGCTTATAGTGGTACCTATTCATCCTATGATGACAGTTTCAACCTTGCCAAAACCCCTAAGATAAGAACCCACCAAGATATCCTGAATTAATTGTCAATTAATCCTAGATACAATATCAGGATATTTAAGCTCATTAGATCGGTTGGGTCTACCAAAACATTAAAAATCAAACGCGTTTTCTATTTATTATTCAATTTGATCACACAAGCATAGTTTCCAATTATATCTATCATTTTCCATTTAGTTACAAAAATTCTGATCCAAGAACATTTTTGAAAATTTTTAAATTTTTATGTATTTTTCAATTTTTATATATAAATTTTTTTTTATACAAACTCAGTCTCCCATCCCCACACTTAAACTCTACATTGCCCCCAATGTAGGATGAGAGACGATGAAAATAAATATGCAAAAATAAAACTATATAAAGAATTGGAAAGTACTTAGCTGGTTGTAAGCTGTAACTGTCTTCAATCCAAACTCATACGATCGTATAGCATTTTCTTCGCGATCGCCATCAAAATCTGCTATTGGGTTGCCTTTTACATGAAAATCAAACTCGAACCATCACCACCCGAATGGAGACTGAGTACGGGTGGATCAATCCAAACCTGGTAAAATTAAACTCGAAACAAACCCAAAAGCATCAAACTGACTCAATGTATAACAACATAAAACTGACTCAATAAAAACCAAAAGACACACACCTCTAAAACTCTACAAACGGGCTAGCATTCATTTGAAAACACGCACACTCACTTGAAAACCCATGAAAATTCCCCACACTTGGCCGGCTCACACACAAAACAAAGAAAACAAAGAAATAATTTCCTAACTCACTTTCGTAGGAATCACGAATGCATTTAGCATATGCATCAAGCCTTTTAAACCCCTCGGTAGCCCGAGTGGACGAGTTGAGTCTCGTGAGGGTTTTTATTAAACACACCCGTAAAGTTCATTTAACTAGACATGAATGTGAAACATACCTTAGGCTACCTCCTAAGAGTGCTAAGTTTAACGTCCTCAGCCAGACGCAGTGTACCTAACTTAGGTCATGGTGGTCGGGTGGGATGCTTGCAGTCCTCCTTCCCCGCACTCAAGTTCCTCTCATCATCCAATTTTCTCCAAGCCTTCATAAACAAAGAAAAGAGTTCTTGATCTACATCATGAACTCGCGGTTTCTTCCCTTTCCGCCTTCTCTTTCTGACCCTCTTCTTCCCATTGTCTGGAGTCTCACCATTCTTCATCTCAGCTGACTTGTCAAACACAACACAAGCATTCTCGACTGTGTGATTCACCTTTTCAGGTGATCCACATTTGTTAGCTTTCGGGGTTGGCAAGTTTGAAAATATTTTAAGACTCATTTTCTGAGCCCCAAACCTCATCCTTACCGTTCCCTCAGCACAGTTAATATTTGCCTGAGCAGTGGCCAAGAACGGTCTACCCAAAATAATAGTTGGCTCTGTGTTCTTGACACAATCCAACACCAAGAAATCCACTGGGTAATAAAACTCTCCTACCTTCACAATCACATCCTTTACAATCCCCCGAGGATGTGCGGGAGTCTGATCAGCCAACACCACGGTGGTGTTAACTCTCTGTAATGGACCAAATTCATGCTGATCATACAGACTCCCTGGAATTATGCTCACAGATGCTCCAAGATCCATTAATGCTCTATTCAATGTAATTTCACCTATTTGAATTGAAATAATAGGTGCCCCTGGATCTTGGAGTTTCGGGGGAAGGGTACCCTTAAACACGGCATTCACACTAACACTCAATTTTACTTGCTCGGGACATTTGTGCCGTCGTTTTCGGGTACTCAAACCTTTTAGACATTCAACATTATCAGGATCTTGTTTAAGCGTATTTAAAAATAATGAGTTAATTTTACGCTTCTCAAACTTTTCCCATTGTTCATCCTGTGTTGGATCTTTTTCTTTTAAAAACGGTTTGATTAGAGCATCTGGAAACGGGATTTTTACAGGTTTATTCACATTTTCAGTTTTCAAATTATTCTGTGAAATAAAATCCTGATTAGGGTCGGCCTCAGATTCACTATGCTCCACCACTCTTTCTACAACCGGTGGTGGAGTCTGTTCACGAGCAGGATATTCAAATAAAGAATGGAAACTTACATCATTGAGGTGTGCACTGGTTGTGGTTTCAGAACAGGAGGACTGATGTGAACAGCGAGGCTTACCTACTTCTTTGATGAGTGACCCGACAATCCCAGTTAGGTTGGCAACTAGATCTACCAAAGCTTGATGAGCTTTGTCCTGGTTCTCCTGTTGCTGCATCACTGCTTGTATCATCTTGGCCATCTCCTTCATGTTTGACTGGACGGCATCCAGTTCAGAATGATAGTTGTCTTGATCAGGTGGCCTGCTTGGGTGGTAGTCTTGGTTGTAATTGTCCTGATAGTTTGGGTACTCAGGACCACCACCATATTGATTGTATCTTGGGCAATCTTGTGCCCAGTGGCCAGTGATGCCACAGTTGTTGCATGGTTCATAGTAGTCTTGGTCACCATAATAATTACTGTCCATGTCAACCTGCACACGTAGCACAACCGAGTAGCTCTGAACAAATAAAATAAACAAAATAAACAAAAAATAAAAACAGAAGTAAAGAAAATCTTTTTGGGTGTTTGATAAGAATTAAAATCAACTAAAGACAATAAACTAAAGCAATAGAACTAAGCGCACCGATTCCCCGGCAACGGCGCCATTTTGATCGATGTCGTTAGGTCGGTCAAAATCAATCCTTAAACACTTAACTAGTAAGGGTAAGAAGAGTATCGTATCCACGAGGAATCAGTGGTTAGTGGAATTGCTTAGTTTAATAATTAGAATGAAAACACACAGATCAAATAAAGATGCAACCTCCTCCAAACTTCAAATTCTAGGTTTATGCAAAACTCAGTTATTTAATTGGACACCACATAGACATAGTGTTGGATAATCAGTTAAAATAGTAATTGAAGACAGGCTGTTGTCAGCAACCTATACAACCAGTTCCGTCACAAACCAGTATAATTCAATCACCCAATCTATGAATGCCAAGTCGCCCCCTTTAGTCACCCAACCCTGCTACTAGGTTTTGTCATCAACCGAACAAGATCGTAAAGCAAGCAAACTCAAAGCACTCAAATAAACTGTTTAAAATAACTAATACATCAATCTATTCAGTTATTGTCAGAAACTAAATAGATCCAAAAACATAAATAAACTGAATCAAAACATGAAACCTATATGAACCGTCCGCCTGGAGGAAGCCACAAGTGAATCACCCGCTCATGGTGATGGGGATCATCTTCAATCTTCAAGTGGATGTTAGAATCCTCCCAAAATCGCCCTAGGTGTGTGTAGCAAAAGATGGATCTCGATTTTGGGGAAGAAACCCCCAATTAAACACCAAAATCAGCTGTTTCCCGAAACTTCGCGTCCAGAAAACGTAACCAGCGTAAGCTTACGCTGGTATGGCGTAAGCTTACGCCGCAACGCTGAAGCATGCTGTTAATAAACTGGTTAGGCGTATGCCTACGCTGGTCGGCGTAAGCTTACGCTGCATGGCGTAGGCTTACGCTATGTGGCTTACGCTGGATCCTGGGTTTCTGCCCCGTTTCTTCCGTGTCTCTTCCGACTTTTGCATCTCTCACCTAATACCTCCCAAAATCATACTTTAACCTTTCAACACCTGCACATGCACATCTACACAAAACTTTTGTATTACACATGTTAATTTATATAAATATAATATGTTACACCCTTTAATGCATAAAACTGTGGTCGCTTAAGGAATCAGTGGTTAGTGGAATTGCTTAGTTTAATAATTAGAATGAAAACACACAGATCAAATAAAGATGCAAACTCCTCCAAACTTCAGATTCTAGGTTTATGCAAAACTCAGTTATTTAATTGGACACCACATAGACATAGTGTTGGAAAATCAGTTAAAATAGTAATTGAAGACAGGCTGTTGTCAGCAACCTATACAACCAGTTCCGTCACAAACCAGTATAATTCAATCACCCAATCTATGAATGCCAAGTCGCCCCCTTTAGTCACCCAACCCTGCTACTAGGTTTTGTCATCAACCGAACAAGATCGTAAAGCAAGCAAACTCAAAGCACTCAAATAAACTGTTTAAAATAACTAATACATCAATCTATTCAGTTATTGTCAGAAACTAAATAGATCCAAAAACATAAATAAACTGAATCAAAACATGAAACGTATATGAACCGTCCGCCTGGAGGAAGCCACAAGTGAATCACCCGCTCATGGTGATGGGGATCATCTTCAATCTTCAAGTGGATGTTAGAATCCTCCCAAAATCGCCCTAGGATTGTGTAGCAAAAGATGAATCTCGATTTTGGGGAAGAAACCCCCAATTAAACACCAAAATCGGCTGTTTCCCGAAACTTCGCGTCCAGAAAACGTAACCAGCGTAAGCTTACGCTGGTATGGCGTAAGCTTACGCCGCAACGCTGAAGCATGCTGTTAATAAACTGGTTAGGCGTAGGCCTACGCTGGTCGGCGTAAGCTTACGCTGCATGGCGTAGGCTTACGCTATGTGGCGTAGGCTTACGCTGGATCCTGGGTTTCTGCCCCGTTTCTTCCGACTTTTGCATCTCTCACCTAATACCTCCCAAAATCATACTTTAACCTTTCAACACCTGCACATGCACATCTACACAAAACTTTTGTATTACACATGTTAATTTATATAAATATAATATGTTACACACTTTAATGCATAAAACTGTGGTCGCTTATCAGTTTCCACCTTCTGCCGATCTACCCAAGTTTCTGCCATGGTTGAAACTAAGGGCGAGACCAGCGATCCCAAACCACCTTCTACTACCCTCCATCCGGCATACTCAGTAACAAACATTCAAACAAAGGTTCGCACCCTTGACGGCTCTAAGGTTACCTACTCATCATGGACCAAACTTTTTAAGCTTCATGCCATTTCTTACAAAGTCTTGGACCATATTGATGAAACACAACCACCCGACGAAAAAGCCGACGACTACGGCGTTTGGAAGGAGATTGATGCACTAGTTCTTCAATGGATCTTTAGCACCCTATCAGACGATTTACTTGCCCGGGTCCTTGACACAGACGCTACAGCTCGTGCCGCATGGTTAAAGATAGAAAAAATCTTCCTCAGTAATAAAGGCTCACGAGCTGCCGCCTTAGAAAGTGAGTTTTGCAATCTAACTCTCACCGCTTGCTCTTCTATGGACGATTACTGTCAGCGGCTAAAGGATATTGCTGACCAACTTGGGGACGTGGACAGTCCCGTGCCTGAATCTCGCCTAGTACTACAACTGGTTCGTGGTCTTCCACAGGAGTACGACACAGTGGCAACCTTTATCAATCAAAGCAGCACCACATGGGATACAGCACGGAGCATGCTTCAATTGGAACTTCACCGACTTGCGGCATGCCAAAAGTCTTCTACCGCTGCCCTTGCCACTCCATCGGCACCGGAGCAACACCCCACCAGTAACTCTTATTATTTTAACAATCGTGGTTGGGGACGGGGTCAATATCGAAACAACAAGGGTGGAAGGGGACGGGGACGCTACCAGCAACATACACGCCCAGCCCAACAACCTTCTCCGTATCCCAACTGGGCTTGGTGGAACACCCCACCTTGCCCGTATCCAACACAGGCCCCCTGGAGGCCCGATACTGCATTCTCGCAACAGTCTGGCCCACCCCCAGCTCCAGCCAACTTTGCAGGTTACACCCATCCTGCAGCCCAGTTTCAACATCACGAGCAGACAGCCCAGGCCCCTCCGGCTCAGGCCCACGCTGCTTCCACAGTCCCCTCCACCTACGGGTATGATGCATTAAGTCCCTCTGATTTGCAGGCGGCCTTCTCTAATATGCAGCTCAATCAACCAGATCCATCCTGGTACATGGATACCCTCACATGTCACCTCTGACCTGGGTAAGATCAAACGACCTATCTCATCTTCTGTACGCAATATTTTGGTTGGCAATGGTCATTTTTTTACCAATTAAAGGGTCAGGTCTCGGTTACCATACACTCCCCAACCGAACCTACATCCTACCACACATTTTATACAGCCCACAAATTATCAAAAACTTGTTATCCGTTAGACGTTTTACCCGTGATAATAATACATCTATCGAATTTGACCCTTTCGATTTTTCTTTGAAGGATCTCATCACTGGAAGGATTCTTTCCCACCACAATAGCACCGGGGATCTCTATCCGTTCACACCTCCACACACTCCGGCTGCAACTTGCTTTCTTGTCTCACCTTCACCTCAGTGGCACAACCGACTCGGTCATCCAGAAGCTCAAATTTTGGATATTTTAAATCGCCGTTTTAATTTTTCATGTAATAAAGACAAGTCTTTACGTATTTGCCATTCTTGTCAACTTTTGAATAGTAAACGTTTACCTTTTTATGATTCCAACTCTTTTACATTTGCACCATTTGATATTGTCCATTGTGACCTTTGGACCTCACCGGTCCCAAGTAAATCCGAATATAAATACTTTATGGTCCTCATTGATAACTTTTCTCACTTTGTATGGGTTTACCCACTTAAGTATAAATCGAAAACGTTTACAAACTTTGTTAAATTTCACCGCTTAATTGCCACTCAATTCAATCGGAAAATTAAAACCTTCCAATGTGATCTAGGGGGAGAATTTGATAATAATGATTTCAAGACCTTTGCTCAAAATAATGGTCTATTGTTTCGTTTCTCTTGCCCGCAAACCTCCTCCCAAAATGGTAGAGCCGAACGGATGATACGTCGCCTTAACGATATCATTCGATCATTACTCATCCACACAAATCTTCCACCCTCTTTTTGGGTTGAAGCTCTCCATATGGCTACCTACCTCCACAACATCCTACCCACGAAACGCCTAAACTTTTTCACACCCACCTTTGCCCTCTACCTACGCCACCCTACTTATGATCACTTACGAGTGTTCGGGTGCCCGTGCTACCCCAACACTTCCGCTATACAACCCCACAAACTTCATACCCGGTCCGTTAGGTGCGTTTTCCTTGGCTATCCCCATGATTCCCGGGGTTACCGCTGTTTAGATCCTCACACCGGCAGGGTCATCATATCACGTCATGTGGTGTTTGATGAAACTCAGTTTCCCTATAACAATCCACCTGCGGAGTCCCACTATCGTTTTTTAACGGACTCTATCCCACCTGGTTTCACATTTCAGCACCCACACCCCTCACCGGTACCACCACCTAACCAGCATCCCTAACCACCACCCACTATTACCTACACTCGCCGCCCACGGGCAGCAGTTCCACCCTCCACCACCGTCCGGTCGGCCCCACCCCAACCCTCTGGCCCTTCTGTTCCAGCCATTCCGATAACCCATCCCCCTTCTAATACTCACCCAATGGCCACCAGATCCAAAACAGGAACAACCAAGCCCACCCCACAGCTCACTCTACACACTACCCCCATGTCACCCCTCCCCTCCACCTATGCCAAGGCCTTCTCCGACCCTAATTGGTTAAATGCCATGCAAACTGAATTTCATGCTTTACAGAAGAATGAGACTTGGGAGTTGGTTCCTCGCCCGGACAACCGGCCCATTATTAGATGTATGTGGCTCTTTCGCCATAAATTCAAATCGGATGGCTCGTTGGAACGATATAAGGCCAGGTTGGTTGTAAATGGAAAATCACAGACCGTGGGTATTGATTGTGAGGAAACATTTAGTCCGGTGGTTAAGCCGGCTACTATTCGAACCGTTTTATCTCTATCCGTCTCACGTTCTTGGCCAATCCATCAATTGGATGTCAAGAATGCTTTCCTACACGACAATTTACAGGAAACGGTGTTCATGCATCAGCCACCGGGGTTTGTTGATCAAAGGTACCCCCACATGGTGTGTCGCTTGAAAAAATCATTATATGGGCTTAAGCAAGCCCCGAGGGCATGGTACACACTGTTCGCAAGTTACATTACTACCCACGGGTTTACAAGCAGCGCTTGTGACAACTCCTTGTTTATTTATAAACAAGGGTGTGACATGGCCTACTTATTACTTTATGTCGACGACATTGTTCTCACAGCTTCATCCGATGATCTCGTACGTAAGATCATCCACACACTCTCACGAGAGTTTGCCATGACAGATTTGGGCCAGTTACATTATTTTCTGGGTATCAAGGTTACCAGACACACCAATGGCTTGTTCTTATCACAACCACAGTACACCAAAGACATTATTGCTTGGGCCTCTATGACCGCATGCAAGCCATGCACCACACCCGTGGATCTCTCGGCTAAAATCAGCGCCTCTGACGGCCCTCTCTTTCCGGATCCTACATTATACCGAAGCCTGGCCGGGGCTCTTCAGTACTTAACATTCACTAGGCCGGATATTTCTTATGCTGTCCAGCAAGTGTGCTTGTTCATGCATGAGCCACGAGAACCTCACTTTGCCTTTATGAAGCGGATTATTCGGTATCTACAGGGTACAATTGACTATGGCCTCCGGATTGTTCGTTCTCCTACTTACTCATTAGTGGCCTATTCCGATGCTGACTGGGGCGGTTGCCCGGACTCCAGCCGTTCCACTAGTGGCTATTGTGTTTTTCTTGGCAATAACCTTATCTCTTGGTCATCGAAACGTCATCATACGGTCTCCCGATCCAGTGCCGAAGCAGAATACCGGGGCGTGGCCAACGTAGTGGCAGAAGCCACCTGGACACGTAACTTTCTACTTGAGTTACAGGGCCCTTTACAGCGAGCTACAGTTGTTTCTTGTGATAATGTCTCTGTCGTTTATTTATCCGACAATCCGGTTCAACATCAACGGACAAAACACATTGAAATTGATATACATTTCGTCCGAGAAAAAGTTCGACTTGGTCATATACGGGTCTTACATGTCCCTTCATCCATGCAATATGCTGACATCTTCACCAAAGTCATTCCAAGGCAACCTTTTCAGCAGTTCAGATCCAGTTTGAGCGTCTGTCCGCCTCCCGCTCAAACTGCGGGGGAATATTAGCACTATTATTATTTGAATATTTGTATAGATTTGTAGATATCTATTCCTAAAATAGTGCTAGGGTTTGTTATTTTGTATTTTGTATTCTCCCTATAAATAGGGTTGCTTGGTATCAATAATATTCATTAAGATTTTATACCATAAACCACTTTTAGTTAATTTATCTGGAAGTCATGTTCGGGTGCCCTCAGAAACTTGAAGCGTCGTACGATAATTAATCTCATGGCGTCGCCGAAAAGACTTTTGCGATGGATTTGTGAATGTTTTGGCAGTCTTAAACAGCCCTTTAATTGTGTTGTAGTGTCACATCAATTCCTATATTAGCAACGTCATGAAATCGATCTGAACAAGGCAAGGGGGTGGATTGAATTCGATGAATCTTGACAACACAAGGATGGATATATGCCATTTGTCTTAAAGATGCCGTTTCCCCTTGCCATTGACATTTGACAACAATACCATTATTAGAGGTGTATTGTTATGATCTCCATCCATCTCACAGTGCAAATATACCTCATATTCATTCCACCGACTTATCTAAAAGGAATCATCACCACTTGAAAAGATGAATCATTCACCGTCCTAAGAAGATGGTTTAATGTTCTAACCCTTTTTTCCTTATATAAATGTTCTGGTTCTCAAAACTTTTATACACCTACAACCAAGAACATATATAGTCACTTCTCTTTGTAATTTCGTTTACCGCAGTAGCAATGGCACCTCAGAAACTTCTTGTTAAGGTTGGTATGGAAGCTTTAAGCACAGCAAACGAACGACTGTTGGCCAAAAAAGGAAGGTCTTCTTCCGTTGTGCAACAATCTTGCCACTATCAGTACGTTCCTCAATATCCTATTGTTCGTCTGTTGGCACCGGAGTCTACTACAGATTGTTGCAAGGCCAGTAGCAGCATGCTGACTTCTGACTTCTGTGTAGAAGTGATCCATAACTAATGTTTCTTTTCTGGAAAGAGATACAAATAGGACTGACCTATTGTATTTCTGTTATCTAGTGTAGTTCTTGTGGTGGTGGAAAGCTAGAAGTGATCCATAATTAATGTTTCCTTTGTGGAAAGAGATACAAATAGGACTGAACCTTTGTATTTCTATTATCTAGTGTAGTTCATGTGGTGGTTAAATATAGTCATGAGTCTAGTAACTAAGCATAGTTTCTAAACGTTCTATTGACCTTATATGAAGTGGTTCATATGGTGTGTCCATTGTCGATCTTCTTATTTTTTTATTCCATATATCTTCCTCTCCCCCGCTCTCTGCACATAGAATTGCGCCTTGATGGATTGATCAAGCATGCATGAAATCACAATAAAAATTTTCCCTAAATCAAACAATCCGAAAATGGAAAGGGTATTCTTAGATTTCAGGTAGTTTCTTTGCATAGAATACTTGTATTTGGAAAAAAAAAAAAAGGATAAACAAAAAGTCATTGTATTTGAAGGTATCACTTTGTGGCTCGATGCTTTTTAGTTCTTGAAATCTTGTGGTTACCTCAATATGCTATTTAGTTCACTAGGACCAAAGAATTTCTCTTGCATCCTCAAAAAGCTTTTAGCTAACGTTGGAGGATATATTTAAAATTTTGATTTTTTCTTGGAAACATTCATAATTCAAATAACTTCTTAACAGTGAAGTCTTGCACACTACAAAACACTCGTCATGCAAGTAACACAGAGAAAAGTGTCAACAGTCAAAACGTTGTCGCTACATGTCGAAAATCAGTCACTGATGACAGAAAGTCACTAAAAATGTTTAGGTGTTTTACCTCAGTGCGTTTAGTTATATATACATATAGGAAGGGGCTGTTATAACCACACCACCTCAAAATCTAATCCCACACCTGTTGCGGGCTAATGAAGAAAAAGAAGACAGAAAGGAATATTCTCACAACTAACAGATTTTTATTAGTTGCTTAACCACATATTAATAGGGGTTAACTAACAGTTTGTTAGATAACAACCTACTACATTTACAAAGAAGTCCTTCTACTAATCAGAATTACAAGAATAGTCCCTAGACTATTACAATTCGTAACAATACATCCCTCCTATAGAAAGTCTTGTCCTCAAGAATGAAAATCTGGAAACCGTAGCTGGAAGTCTTGAAAATCTTCCCATGTAGCCTCTGAAACTGGTAATGACTGGCAATGCACAAGAACTTGCATAGCGAAACGGTACCCGCGCTTCACCAGTTTCCTATCAATGATGGCTGCTGGTTGCAACCTGAATCTGGGTTCCTCATGTAGAGGAATTACCAGAGTTGGTAGTCCCGTTGCTCGTTTAAGGAGAGAAACATGAAAAGTATTGTGGATTTGAACTCCTTGTGGTGAGTCCAACTTATAACCCACTGAACCCACCTTGTCTATGATCAAGAATGGCCCGAAGTACTTGGGAGACAATTTAGAATGCCTGGTATATCTCAAAGTAGCTTAGCAATAAGGGTGAATTTTAACAAACACCCATGAGCCCACCTCAAAACTCCTCTCGGACCTATGACGGTCGGCCATTTGTTTCATACGATTCTTGGCTCGTTCCAAAGACTGTTTGAGGATGCGAATCATATCCTCCCTGTCACAACACAGTTCATCAACTGCTGCCACCCTAGCATCTTTAGGAATGAATAATGAATAATGGTGGAGGATACCCATACAAAGCCCGAAAAGGTGTCATGTTAATACTGGAATGGTGGCTAGTGTTATACCACCACTCAGCTAAGGACAACCATCCATAACCATACACCTCAAATACGATTCAAGACAGCGATTCACCCGTTCAGTTTGACCATCCGACTGAGGATGATAAGCTGTTGAAAAGGCCAAGTTCACTCCATGTAGCCTAGTGAATTCCTTCCAAAAATTGCTCAAAAATATTGAATCTATATCAGAGACTATAGTCTCTGGCCAACCATGGAGTTTGAAAACATGATCTAGGAACACTTGAGCTACTGTGGTAGCTGTATAAGGGTGAGCCAATGGTATGAAATGAGCATATTTGGAGTGTCTATCTACCACCACAAAAATTGTATCTTTACCTTGTGACTTGGGCAACCCTCCAATGAAATCCATTGAAATATCCGAGAAAATATATTTAGGAGTGGCCAGAGGCTGTAGAGTGCCAGGATTAGCCACATTCTCATACTTGGATCTCTGACAAATGTCACATTCCCGAATGAATTGTCTAACATGTTTGGTAAGCCCTTTCCAGTTTGCAAAGTTTTTAATCCGCTGGATGGTTACATGTACCCCTGAGTGACCAGCCACAGGACTGGCATGACACAAGGTAATAATATCCTGCTGCAGCTGGTTGTCTTGACCCACTATGAGTTTGTTATTCTTTGTCAAAATTTGCCCATCCCAATAATACTTGTTAACAGTCTCACCCTGCATCAACTTATCCAATATGGATTTTAATGTTGGATCATTAAGCCAAGAGTCTTTAATCCTATCAAATAGAGTGGTGTCTAAAGTAGATAGCGTGATGGATAAAAGAGTAACTCCTTGCACTCTTGATAATGCATCAGCAGCCAAATTGTCACTCCCTTTTTTGTAACAGATTTCATAATCATACCCCAGCATTTTAGACAACCAAAGATGCTGTAAAGGAGTGGATATCCTTTGCTCAGTAAGGAACTTTAAGCTTTTCTAATCTGTACGGATGATAAAGTGATTATTGGACAGATAATGCCTCCATTGTTTGACTGCAAATAAGATATCAGTCAATTCCTTCTGATAGACAGACATAGCAAGTTGCCTTGGAGAAAGAGCCTTGCTGATAAAAGCAATTGGGTGACGATCTTGCATAAGTACTGCACCTATTCCTTTAGCTGATGCATCAGTTTCCAGAATAAAAGCTTTACTAAAGTCAGATAGAATAAAAGCATAGTCAGAATCTTCAATAAAACTGTGAGAGGCATAGCAATTACCCCAAAGGATTGAACAAACCTTCTATAATAGTCTGCAAGGCCTAGGAAACCCCTCAACTGTTTCACTGTAGTCGGAATAGGCCATTGTTGTATTGCTTCCACCTTCTTGGGGTCAGTAGAAACCCCTCCCCCTGAAATAATATGGCCAAGATATTCTACATTGGCCCCTCCAAATGAGCACTTGGATCTTTTAGCAAATAATTGATGAGCCCTGAATAGTTGGAAAACCTCTCTTAAATGAATCAAGTGTTGATCCATCAACCCATTGTAAACCAGAATATCATCAAAGAAGACTAACACACTCTTCCTCAGAAGTTGCTGGAATGTCTTGTTCATAAGGGACTGAAAACTAGCCGGTGCATTGGTAAGCCCAAATGGCATAACCAAAAATTCATAATGACACTGATGAGTTCGAAAGGCAGTCTTGGGAATATCATTTTCATGCATTCTGATTTGATGATAGCCTGCTCTTAAGTCCAATTTGGAGAAAACCTAAGCACCCCCTAATTCATCAAATAATTCTTCTATAAGAGGAATTGGAAATCTGTTTTTGATGGTGGCATTGTTGAGTTGCCTATAATCGATACATAGGCGCCAACTGTTATCTTTCTTCTTGACCAATACAATAGGGGCAGCAAAAGGGCTGGAGCTACTACGAATTACTCCATTCTCCAACAATTCTTGGACAGATTTCTCAATGATATCCTTCTGCATAGCTTGATATCGATAAGGTCTTTGGTTGATCACCATTTTTTCATCTTTGAGTGGAATTTTATGATCAAAATCTCGGTTAGGAGGTAGACCTTTGGGTTCTTGAAATATATCATCAAATTCTGCTATCAAAGCATTTAAAGCCTCATTATGAACAACATCTGAAACAAGAGCATAATGCTGAAATTGTTCATCTGGAGCAGAATTACCCATATCCACATGCAAACTCAACAATTGGGCTTGAGATGTGTGACTTCCTTTCTTTAAACAAGCATTCATCTTACTATTAGAACAAAGGGAGACACTATTATTTTCATAACCTTTCAACTCATGTGTAGCTCCATTCACAGAAAATTTCATGGTGAGATTTTTGAAGTTCCATACAATATCATCCAATGTGAGAAGCCATTGAACACCCAACACCATATCATAAGTCTCCAATGGTATGACTAAAGCGTCAGTTTTAAACCACAGCCCTTGCATTGAAAATCCGGGCACAGCTTAACACATTCAAGCTGATTGCCATTGGCAACTCCTACCTTCATACTTGTGATCTCTTTCATAGGCCACTTAAGTTTCTGTGCTAAATTCTCATTAATGAAGTTATGAGTTGACCCTGAATCTATTAGCACATGTAATTGTCTTGTACCTATGGTACCAATGACCTTCATAGTGGAATAAGAATGTATGCCTGTTAGGGCATGGATTGAAATTTGTGGCTCACTCCAATCACCTGCCACAGAATTTTCCTCAGGTGGACTATCCTGGGTAAGGTCCTCCTCCTCTACATTTTCTACCTCTAACACAAACCACTGTTTATTCTTACAGTTGTGAGTAGGTGAAAATTTCTCATTGCACCAAAAACATTCTCCCTTAGATCTTTTCATTTCAATTTCCTTACTAGTAAGTCTCTTAGTGTTAACCAACCGTTGGGAATTAGGTGGTTTAGGGAGTATAGGTAATTTTGCAGCATTAGAAAATTGACTCACAGCAGATATAGGTTTGGGACTTGGAACATAAGGAACTAAGGCAGTGTTATACCTGATACTGCTAGAAGCATTAGAACTGGTGCAGAGAATTACATTAGATGCATCTTGCTTCTTGGCCAACATATAAGCTTCCTGTAAGGTATTGGGATTGAACATGTCCACTGGACAACCTATTTCAGGTTTTAAACCTTTGAGGAAGATGCTAACAGCATGCGCTTCACATATAGTGACCTTGAGTAATCAATCATCAAATTTCTGACAATAATCCTCCAATGATCCCGATTGAGAAATTGAAGTTAATATCCCCATAGAATCTTCGAATAAAGTGGTTGAAAACCTTGCTGTAATAGTTCTTGCATACTGCTCTTGTTTTAGCCCTTATAGTGAAACGGCTGTCAAAGTTTTACCTACATTGGAAAATCATACGGCCGTTTCCATTCTTAAACGACCCTTTTATTTTATCTTTTTAAATAGAAGGCCCACATTTTGCATGAGATATAACAAAATTTGGCTTTTTATACAACTGGTCTATTTATAAAACCTCATAGATCATTTCTTTCTATGGTGTAATTCAGGGCCGATCCATTGGGACTGTGGGCAACACACCCGTAGTGGGCCCAAAGCCCAACATCTCGAGAGGCCCAATTTTTTTTTGAATTGGTCCGTATCAACGGTCGTATGATAATATCACCTATGTGTTAAGGGTGACGGTTTGAAGTATGATGGGTCTGTGGAAAGATTATGATTGTAAATATTATGTGTATGTATGTGTAGAGTGGTGACTTGTGTCTAGGTCGAGTAGTGCGTTGCCTTAAACCCTTAATATTACCCGTAGGGGTACGACTGTGTGAATTCTGTAAGGATATGTGATGGCGTGTGACGGGAGTTACCGTTATAATAAATAGAAGGTAGGGTTCAAGAGTTCGTGTGTTTATAAATGGTGAGGTCTTATTGTATGCGTAGAAATTTACTTAGGTCTAGATAAATGTGTGCACTTCGTGCGAGCTAGAAGGTGTGGTTATTAGTACTCATGTAGAACATGGTATGATCTGCAGTTATGTTGTGTCAGTGTGTCCTTGTAGTACACGCTTAATCGTGCATAGGATGAATGGTCGGTGTGTTCAGGTATAGTGTTCCTATCTATACGATTTTCTCAATGGTGATGCATCGATGCGATACGCGGAGTTTCGACGTTATTTGAGACGATCAACAAGGTGCTCTTATGAGATACCTATACTTATATCTTGGGAATGCAGAGCATAGGGCCAAGAGGTGCAGCGGTAAGAGTTAATGATGAAAGCGTTACGTGGATGCTTGGTCGACGATAGTTACGAAGTGATCGAAGCGACGGTCGTAGATGATTCCAGCATGAGGTGAAGGTAGACACGAACGGATCTCCATGATATAGAGAACCTTGTCAAGGGTGATACAAGAGGAGTGGAAATGATTGCTCTGAGCTGGACAAGGGGTAGCCGAGGTCTATAACAAGACGGACTTCACGTCCGTATTTAATGAATGAGATGTGATCGGTGATCGTGTGACAATGATAGAGCAATGACGAGAAAGGTGGAACGAGAGAAAGGTAAGTGTAGGATTGCACATAAGTGATGGAGAAGGAAAGGCCTACGCTGGCAAACTTATGACCGGCTTAAAGGGAGCTCCTGTGGAGCGTCAAGTGAAGCGAACGTCTTGCTTCCGAGGTGGGCAGGATGGTGACATGTAGACCTTCGAGGATCAACGAGAACTCATGGTTATAACTATAGTCTCGAGTTGTATGATATGGTTAAGATGCGTATTGAATGTGTAATGATGAAGTAAGGAATATTATGAAGAGAGATTTTGTGGGGACAAATGTAGCTTACACAAGCTCCTAGAGATCATCATAGATGGGCAAAGGTAATACCCTTATGAGTAGGGCGGTGGGATCGAGTTGAGAAATCATCGCAAGATGGCGATCAGAACAAGAGAAAGAGGAATGTGATGAATGCACGATAGTGGAGAAACAATTACGCCTATCGGTGAAAGAAAAGAACCTAGTTGAGAGGATGGTTGTCGGAATGACAATATAATGAGGACTGTTCAAAGGACAACAACGAATGCATTGATGGGGTGTACATGGAAATGCAATAGTTTGACTAATGACTTGAAAAGTGAGGGATGAGAGGGTGTGTAGGTAAAACCTACAAGCCTCAAAGTTGAAAACAGACAATGGAAGAGGCTTCCATTGAACACCAAGGATGGTGGCCGAGCTATAAAGTAAAGTGACAGGTGTGATGTGTACGAAGGAGAACATATGGCATGAAAGGAGTCCTAATGCATCAGTGGCGATAAGAGGCTGAGTTGAGTCAGTTTGTGTTGACACAGGATTCGAGGACGAATCCTCTTTTAAGGAGGGTGAACTTGTAACATCCCGAAAATTCGTAAGGTTACCGGTTCAAGTTAATGGGTGCCCTGTACCTCTTTTGTTGGTATGGAATATAAGAATTTCACGTAAGGCTCGGTTAACCAAAGGTAACGGAGTCGTTTAGTCGTTTAAAAGATAGCTCGGGGGTCGGAACGCACGAGATGGTTTAAGAAGGGCCGAAATAGAACTAGTGGAATTTAAATACCACTTTTAGCGAAAATCCTAAACCACTTTGGTGGAGGGACTTCGCGACGGCAGAGAGAACCGAGGAGAAAGGGGGTAACAGAACCCGGAGGCGAGCGACGGCGAGCACACGGTGGTCTTACGGTGGCGGAAAGTGAGGAACAACCTCTCACGCTAAAAGGCTCGGTTAACCAAAGGTAACGGAGTCGTTTAGTCGTTTAAAAGATATCTCGGGGGTCGGAACGCACGAGACGATTTAAGAGGGGCCGAAATAGAACTAGTGGCATTTTAAATACCACTTTTAGCGAAAACCCTAAACCACTTTGGTAGAGGGACTTCGCGACGGCATAGAGAACCGAGGAGAAAAGGGGGAGCGTTGGAACCCGGAGGCGAGCGACAGCAAGCGACGGCGAGCACACGGTGGTCTTACGGTGGCGGCAAGTGGGGAACAACCTCTCACGCGTAAGGTAAACCTCGAACCTCTTTCTTTGTTTCATTTTCTGTATAACATGTAAAACCCGATTGGGGTTTGGTTTCGTTTACTTGTATTGGTCGAAAGAGAAGGCATGAGGATGATTTGGTGAGAGTAGCCGTTAGCGGTGGTGGTTCTACGAGTGAAGTAGGGCAGAGATGGCTGGAGGGGGTTTACTCGAAGCGGTGGCAGCCAGTTTAAGGTGGTACGAGACCTGCGTGGTGACGGCTTGCCGAAAAGAGAGAGAGGCGGGGAGCGACGGGAACCGTGGTGGTTCCGGTGACTGTGGAGTGCGACGGTAACCATAGAGGTGGTCGTGGTGGTGTGACGTGAGGTCGGCAATGACCGTGGATGGCTGTGGTTGTGCGGCAGCAGTGGCGGGAGCTCGGGCGTAGCCGGGAACAATGGAAATAACTAATATGGACGCAACGATGGTGAAGTTTGGTGGTGGCCGGCTAGGGTTACATCCGAGGAAGGAGGTGGTGGAGCATGGAAGCAGTGAGTATAGTGTTAACTGATTAGGGTGGCACGGTGGAGAAGACAAAGACAACGGGTATGATGGTGCATGGTGGAGGAGACGGATGACAGTAACGGGAACCGATTAGGGGCTTGCTCGATCAAGGCTTTTGGATGGCACGGTTTACGCACGTGCATGGGGAGTGAACGGTCCAGGTGCGTGCATGCATGAGACTCAGTTCGGATATTCTGTTTCTTAAAGGGTCGAAGACAATCCGGTTTGTGTAAATGCGTGGAAGTAGAGTTTCGTGGAAAGAAGGGACGAGCTAATGGGGTTACGTTGGGGTTTATATTTTATGCATTACACGACATATGAGTAGAACGCATTCTGATCATGTGATCATACGATTGACAGGTTCGGGCTTCTAGTGAGTGGAGGAGTTGCAAAGCAAGGACTGGGGCTCGACATATCCGGTGAGTTTCTAATCCCCTACTTTTAACGTTTTACTGTTTTGGGGCTATCGTACATACTTTCAAGGAATGTTAATATATTTAATCATGTTAAGGGCTTCGGGTTCTAATCCGATGTGTTGTGAAATAAAATAAGTATTAGTGGAATCGTAGGGTCTATGGTGTGTCCATGGGAAGGTGATAACTAGAGTTACGAATTATGAATGTGTGACGTGTTAGGTGTGGATCAGGGGGAGTCAGGCTTTAAGCTAAATGCTTATGATTTCATGTGGAGCATATATATATATATATATACACACACACATATACATATATATTGTTCTAGTGTCATGTGTGAGGTACAGGTGTAGATAACGTGTCATGTATATGATGTGTGATATTATGTGTTTATATTTGTGTGATGTGCTTGCATCGTTGTTCGTATGACATGGCAAACATGATTTGTGAAGGATGAGGTCCTTCGAGAAGTCACCACAGGTGACATTTATTTAGCAAGTTAATGATGAGCTCAGGGTGTGTCGATCGCCCTGACAAGGGTAACCTTGACGAGGGTGTAGTGATGAGGTATGTGTTTACATGGGTATTTATATATATGTAGGATTGCATGTAAACGTCGAGTTATATTGATTATGCATGTGTGATATTGATGCGGTAATGTCAGTGTGACGTGTAGATGTTATCATTGTGGTATGTAGAGTTAGATTGACCGATGAGTCAGGACTTGTGACGTGACGTGTATAAGAGTCGTGTCAGTTAATTGCGAGAGCCTTGATTAAGGCCGGGTGTGTTAATGTCTATAGTATGTTGTGTTAACCAAGTGTCGAGTTAATAATCGTTCTTGGGTATAAGTTGTTAGTACAGTAAGTTAAGACTATGTCAACTAGATGGTCACATTATTATTATTATTATTACTACTATTATTATTACTAGTACCGGTTGAGTCTCTGGTGATGAACGGTTATGGGAGATCAGGGGGTTAACCATTCGTTAATAAAACATAAAACTGTTTTGTAAGGACCAGAGGGTCCGAAGTGGATTAAACTAATGAATATGATGTGATGGTTTTTGTATAAATTAAACTATTAGAACTCACTCAGCGTAGCTGACTTTGTGTGTACGTTAGATTGTTTTAAAGGTAAGAGTAGGGCTGACGTATCTTGGCTTGGAAACGGTGTTACTCGTATTGGTGTGCAGGCATTCGTGAGATAATTTAATATCATTAAATAACAACAAAAGAATTTAGAAAGACTTCCGCTGTAATTGAGTTAATAATAAATGCATTTTAAATGAGAACGACCCGTTATTAGAACCAACTATAGGATGTCCGGGTTGGGGTCTTACATGACTTAATGGTTTAGCCCTAATTTAGTGATTTTAAATTGTTAGAATGATTATTTGACTAGCCCTAATTTTGTATGTGTCAACGAATGCTCAAAAAAACTAGGCATTGGATGGGGATGGTTTTATAAATTGACAAGAAGCCTTCCGTAGACCGTTGAAAAGTGAATAAACACCCAACAATTAAATTCAAATAGTTCTATTTTTCAGTACAATTGAGGCAACCAACAAATTTCTATGCAACTTAATCCATCCTTGTAGAAATGGTAGATGACAAAAGCGAATAAAAACAGCGGTAGTCACATTTGGATAGGTTTCATTTGCTCTTCATTATTTTTAAGAATTAGTCATTATCAGTTATAGTTTACAAAACACAACATCCAAATCACTTAATGAGCAAATTCTCAAACTACATCCGAGAGATGTGTTTCTGAACCACTATGCATTTCCAAATCCGAGAGATGTGTTTCTGAACCAGTTCCATATATAAAACCATCCCTATCCATCCAATGCATAGTTTCAACAGTTAACTAAATCATACCAGTTTGCCACCACAACACAACATGTGGCTAGGGTTCAACGAATGAAAAAACAAAGCAACCGAAACCATTTATCAAATCGAAGGCAAAAAAGGAACAACGAGTTCCGTATATAAAACCATCCCCATTCATCCAATGCATAGTTTCAATAGTTAATTAATTCAATCCTATATAAAACCATCCTGACACGTTAACCTGCCCGACTCGCCCGTTTTGACAGGCATAATATATATATGAAAATGATCATTTCTAAATCAACTTTTATTGTGTAAACAAAAAAACCAATTTTGAGCCAAATATTTTAATTCTAGGTAACTTGTGGAAAACCAAATATTTTATTTAACTTGCGCAAGAAACATTTTAGATAATATATATATTTATTATTAAACATAAAGTTCGAATTTATATAGACGTAAAACAAAAATAAGTTAACATTTTAGAAAACATTTATTATTCAAACAAAAATAAGTTAAATTTTTCAGATCCATACAATTAAAAAATTAAACTAAAGTTCGAATTTATATAAACGTAAAATGGAGATTTGAAATCATCAAAATTTGCTAAAAGTGATGCAAAAGATATGGTATATATAACTTATGGGATGTTTTGATTTGCTTTCTTAAGAATGATACATATTTTGTAATTGGTTACTATCTATTACATATATGTTATAAAATGTTACGTATATGTGATATGATATTACATATTTGTAACACCATGATATTACATATATGTAATACATCATTACATATATCTAATACCACATTAAATATATGTAATACCTCGTTTTGTTTTTAAGAAGTTATGGATTAAAAGTTACGCTTATCATTTACTTGGATTATGTTGATTTTCTTGTTCATATATTAGTGAACCTCCAATTGTTTTAACGATTGTGACGAAAGGGAAGGGCATGCTTTTACACAGAGAGAGAAGACAATTAAAATTGTATATGTTGTAACTCTCCCTAAAGATTATGTAACAAGTATGCATTTCTTTTGTTTAAAGTTAGGATTTGCATATCAAAATTATGGGTTTTGGTTTTTAAATAAACAAAATTATGGGATTTTGGATTTTTAGAATGAGCAAATTTATGTGTTTTTTTTGCATGACAAATTAGATAAAACACGTTAATATATGGTTTTTTGGATAAACAATATTATTTATATTCATATTACATATATGTAATATCAAGATTCTGGGTGTTTGGACGAATGATTTTTTTTGAAAAAAATTGGGTAAACTTGAAACAACTACATTTATGTTTATATTTACATATATGTAACTGTTCGTTACACATATGTAATAACTGACGTTAAAAAAACAAAATAAGCAATTGCAATATTATATTTGAATTAAAGATAAAAAAAGCTTTATTTAATGGTGTAATTTTTATAAAAAATAATGTTATATAAAAAAGTTATGAATGTTTAAAAAGGGGAGGAGAAAAATTGAATAGATGAAATTTTTATTATTAAAAAATGTGAGGAATGGTGCATTTACCAAATTGCCCTTTTTATTAAAAGAAATGATTAATTAGGTGTCATTTTTTATTGGGTTATATGGTTTACATATGAAGAAGTGGTTTACATTTGATCTCTACTATATATATATATATATAGATAGATAGATAGGGCAGGGTTCAAATGATAACCATATTTTTATGTGATAACCATGATAACCATTTTTAACCAATCAAATATTCTACAACAATTAATTTTTATATTAATCAAAAGGGTGTTTTAGTAAATGTTACCTATTTTATTTTTAATATTTTTTTTTAAATTTTGAAACTTCCATTTTTATCTCCTTATTTCAAGTTTGTATTCAATCACAAATAAATCACCTCCCCAACCAACACAATTGCAATTCACGTATTTTTAAATCACAAAATCTTCCATTATCTCCTTATCTCCGCCCTTCTCAGATGGCCGTCACCCGTCGCCTCCCATCTCTTGCCGGCCGCCACCCCACAACTGTACAACGTCCCTGTTTATATCCCTCTCGCCTCCACTTCTCCACCTCTGTACAACATTCCTATTTCTACCCCCTCTCTACAAAACCACCATCAAATGGTGGCCGGAGATACCGCACCACCTAAATCTGGGTTCGGTTCCTAAACCATCTATTACCTCTCAGCCATACCCGTTTTCAGATCTTCGACTGAAACCACTTGAACCCTAAATTGTCAACGTCGTCAGTATCACCTCTGGGACCGTAACCCTAGTTCGTTAATGAAGATTTCAGATGGCATGGTGGTGGTTGCGGGAAGGACGCAGCGGCGGTGCCATGGTTATGGTGTGGGAATGACAGCGACGACGACGGCAGTACCACCTCCTGTAATCATTAATCACCACCACCATTTTCTCGTGGATTTATCCACCTAGTGGTGATCTCTATTGCAAATTTGAAGCCATGGCTACAGTATCACATTCCTTGGTTTTACATATTGTATTGTTATACTTTCTTGTACCTCACTAATTCATATCAATTTTAAATGGAGTGTTACACGATTTATTTTTTACTTTTTACATAATTAGGTTTGATTTCATATAGTGATTGTCATGCATGTTGTAGGAAATAGTTTGTAGGAAACGATTGTATTACAAGATTTATTTTTTGTTTCCTTGTGGTACGTATATGTAACACAGGTCGGTACGTATATGTAACACACTTCGTACGTATATGTAACACGTGTTACATATATGTATCACAGGTGGTACATATATGTATCACACGTGGTACATATATGTAACTCACGACCGATTGATCAATAATTTGCAAAGCAATTGATTTTTCTTCATAAAATAATTCATGGTTGTACATGTTTATTTGGTACATTACAGTCCATTGGACTAATTCATTATTCAGAGTTGATTGTACATATACGTATCAATAGGTTACTGATTCACAAATATTTTTATAATAATTTATGTTTTTTTATCAACGGCATATGGATGTATTATCAATTTTCAAATTTATTTGTTCTTGTATCAAAGTTATGGTAGTTTTGTGATTATTAAGTATATTTAATTTAACTAATTAATTGATTTTGGTGAGAGAGAGGAGAAAGAGAGAGATAGGAAAGAGAGTGTAAGAAAAATTAAGAAATAATTAATTGATTTACAAATTAAATTAATATTGTACCCTTTTGCAATTAATTTAAATTAAATCAAATTTGTCACTAAATCATATCAACCATAGATTAATCTTAATCAATGGCTAGGATTTAGTTTACATGGTTAGCATCTAAAATAAGGTTAGCTTTTGAACCCTACCATATATATATATATATATATAATTTTTTAGGCTTTAAAAAAAAATTATTGGGTCTTTTTTTTCGGCTCGTGTAGGGCATTCGAATTCTCGGGACCGGCTCTGGTGTAATTGTTCTTCACAACCTCTAAAGTAGTTTGGAAGTTTCACACATATGCTTCAGAGTAGAAATGTGAGAGAATGTGAAATCGAAAATGTGAGACTCTACATTTTAAGGAAATACCAACGGATTAAAGATTTAGGTGATTATTAAACAATAGGTGACACAAGGAATATCTACCACATCCCGATATTCACTACAATGATATTGACATTTCGTTGAAGATCAACTCTTGCTCATCACGGATTACTGCAACGATATAAAGATGAATCTGGTTGTCGCTACAGTTAGCGGATACCATGGATCAGAAATATTTAAGATTGTCAAACTATAATAAGTAATTGGAAAGATCTTTGAATGGGGTATGCGCATTAGTTTTCATAAACCATTATCGCTATTATGGTTAGACATATGTTAATATACAAAGTATTAGTATGATTTTATTCTAATTATGTTAATAATTAAGATGTCATAGTTGGAGCAACCGGTAAAGTTGTCGCTTTGTGATATTCAGGTCATGGGTTCAAGCCGTGAGAAACAACATCATGTACAAAGTGTAAGGTAAGTATGTGTACATCAAATTGTGAATTAACCTGGGCTTGCACAAATGCGGGAGTTAAGTCAAGCACTAGGTACGCCCTTTATGTTAATAAGATGTCATAGTTTTCAGATACATTATGTTCATTCATATTTTTTGGATCCACCACAAACAATGAGCATGTGTCTAATGAAAAGATCTTTGAAAACGACACGCGCATTAGTTTTCATAAACGGTTACCGTTATTACGGTTGGGCATATGTTACTAGCTACACAAAGGATTAGTTTGATTTTATTCTAATTATGTTAATTGATAAGATGACAAAGTTGGCAGATTCATTGTGTTCATTCATACTGTTTGGATCCACCATAAATTCAAATGCGGCATGCACATTAGTTTTCATACCGTTATTATGGTTGGACATATGTTACTACACAAAGTATTAGTTTGATTTTACTCTAATTATGTTAATAAGATGCCATAGTTGTCAGATTCGTTGTGTTCATTTATATAGTTCGGATCCATCACAAATTCAATATGTGTCAAATGCGGATACCATGGATTAAAGAGATTTAAGCTAATCAAACAAATACCAAGCCGGTCACATGTGACAATGCGTTTGTGAGCTATGGGTGTATGAAAAGGAGGGAAACATTGTAGAATCATTGTGAACTAGAGGATGAAAAGGAGGGAAACACCATTCTTTCGCCCTTTGATTTCATGTACCTTCCAATTGATTTCAAGCTCATATTTTAATTTTGTTTTTGACATTTTAAATACTATAAGCTAAGTATAGAGCTTGTTTCAGAGTAAAACAAGAGAGAATGTGAAAAAAGAAATGTAAGATTCTTCAAGTTCATACATTTTTGAGAAAATACCAATGGATCATATGACGTGGAAATATTGTTGGGGTTAGTAAACCACTTAAATATAACTAAATTAAGAATTAGTTACAACTCATCTTTCTTTTCTTTCCGTTTAGGAGGTTCTCCTTGCTTCAATTTTTTAGGGTGATAAAATTTTAACTTGTAGTTTTTCTTCTTAGCTCTTTATAAAACCTTCAACGGATCTGATTATATTTATTCTTAGTGTGACCTTATGAGTTTTACGAACACTTGTTTTTTATAACAGGTAAACATATTAACAAAGTTATTATAGAAACATCCAAACGGCCGTTTACTAATAAGAAAATTAACGTCAACCCTATTTTTAACATCCGTTTTTCACTTGTTATGAAAGACCGTTTTTCACATTTTAAAGTAGATTATATCATCCCTACCCATCCAACGGTCCTTTGAAGGCGGTGTGGGATTAGATTATCCGGGGTGTGGTGAAAGTGCTATGAGACAAACTTTACAGCGACTCCAAAACAGTGTGAGAATAAATAAAGCCATAAAATTTTCTTGATTGTTTCAAGATTTATTTTTCTAAACTAATGGCCAGATATAGTGTCGCTAACAAGTCCATCACTAAATGACACTACAGACAAAGAGGTTGTGGTGTAGTGGTTGAGGGAAAACCTAAAGTCCCAAAGGACCCAGGTTTGATCCATGCCACCATCATTAATTTTCACAGCATTGCAAATGAGGCATAACTTTTAGGCTGATGCACCAGGGTTTTACCAACGCCGATCCAGGGTTTGAACCACGGCTCTCCCTTAAGTCCGGAAGGGGCCGTATTGGGTGGGAGTTTTCCTTGAAAGCTCTCCAACTCTGACGCCAAATGGGCCCGGTTAAGACAACATATTGACGGAGTTGAATGAGACTCTTCCATGTAACATGGGTGAGGTGCGACATCACAATATTCAATTTTCGCCTTTCAGAAAAAAAAAAGTAAATGACACTACAACTACTTATTCAAATGACTTGAATAGGCTTCGATGGATAAAATGCCACTCATAAAAGAGCCATGAAAGATATCTTACGTGTACGATCTTTTAAAGTGTATATTATTCTGATTCTCAATTATTAAATAGGAACATATAGCGCAAACATAGCATCATGGCCTAATATGCTTATGAATCTCTTACTTAGGGCTGCAATTCCTAACACGATTCGAAACATGACTCGAACCCGATACGAAAAAAAAGTTTTAGGTTGACAGACATGACCCGTCTACAGTGGCGGAGCTTGAAGAAAAACGCAGGGTGGCCGGAACTATAAAATTTTCGTCCGAATACGTATAAATTATCATTACTGAGCGAAAAATCGGCCGAATACGTATAGATTAACACTACTGAGCGAAAAATCGGGGGGGAGGGGGGTCACTGTCCTTCGCTCCTGCCCGTTTAAAAAAATGGCATTTACATATATCATCTTTCTAAGTTCCTTTATTACATATTACCCAACCCTATAATTTAATTACATATTTCCATTTCCTATAACATATATATTACATATTTATCCAATTTATTTAAAATAACTTATTTTATTACCATTTTAACCTTAATTAACAAATTAAATTACTATTGACATATATCTCCTTCCTAAATATATCAATTACATATATCTCCAATTTCAACCCAAACCAAGTCGATGTTAACACGAACATATCGAACGCTAATAAATCCAATTGGAGTCGAACTTTTTAATCCTTAACACAAGATTCATGAATTAACCACACTTGCAATCCAACCTTCATTATGTGTGAGTAGGGGTGTTCAAAAATATCCGAATCCGAACCCGAGTTATCCGAAATTCCGAATCCGAACTATCCGAAATTCGGATATCTAAATTTTCGGATTCGGATAGTAATATTTGAAATTTTCGGATATTTCGGATATCCGAAATATTTTTTTTAATTTTTTTTTATATATTTATATTACACTTATTAATTCAATTTTCAAACCCTAAAAGGCTCATTCTCCTCTTCTGATTCTCTTCAGCGCATCAACCAACCCCCACTTCAATCCAACCCCTTCGATAGTACGACTCCAATCCAACTTTGACGCCCTTCGTTCCGCTGAAGACTGCCGCCACCGTTCGTTCCGCCGTTGCCTGTTCTTTGTTCCGATGACTACGCCGCCGCTCGTTGTTACGGTGTTCTTTGTTCTAGCGATTGAAAGGTAATTCTAATTGTAGTCGATTTTCTGATGTTCGGTTGATGTTCCGTTCTCCGTTCCGACGACTACCGTCTTAAAAATGAACACCGCTTGAACAGTTGATGTTTCCCCTTTCATTTTGTGTTATGCTTTCAAGTTGATGTTTCCCCGTTATTTCAAGTTGATGTTTCCCCTTTCAATCCGAGTTTTGTTTCCCCTTTTATTTTGTGTTATGTTTTCACATTGACAAAACTTAGTTAATAATAACCAGATGCAATAAATTTCAATCCTTTAATATATCTAATGTTTTTTTTCTTCAGAGTTCGGATATCTGATTTATTATCCGAATCCGTATCCGAAATTTCGGATACGGATTCGGATAGTAAAATACAGTATCTGAAATTTTCGGATATCCGAACACCCCTATGTGTGAGGGTCAACTGGGTAGTTTTAAGTTAATTGAGGAAATATGTAATTAAAGTTTGGGGTCGCATAATAGGGGGAAATATGTAAAAAAATTCTTTAAAAAATGGGTCAACCCGAACACGACTCGCATAATAAGTGGGTTGACTGGTTAACCCTTTTAAAGGTTTAAAAAAAATTAGAGATGGCAATTGTTTTATTTAAAGTTATATATTTTGATTTTTATTTTTTTCTATAACTATTAACTTTTAAAGGTGAAATAAATTTCTCTTTTAAACTATTTCATCAACTTTTAACTTCTAACAATTTTATTTTATTAGTTTTAACTACTCATTCTATAATTTTTCTATTTGTTTCTTTTAATTTTGAGCTAAATCTTTAAACTCAAGTTTGTTCATTGGGAATGAAAGATAAAGAAATCAAAACAATAAAAAATGTCACCTATTACAAAACTGTTTCATTTGAGTTGATGTATTAATTGTTTAAATTAAGTCGCTAGGTATTACTTATATTCATGAATGAAAAAAACCGGTCGACTTGAAACACGGCCCGATTTTAAGTGGGCCAACACGACACGAATAAATATATAGGTTGGGTTAGGGTTAAAGAATTCAATCCGTTAACTCGACACGATTGACACCCCAACTCTTACTTTTATATGTGGTTTTGCGCCTGTGGCAAGAAATGTATCAAATCAAATCCCACATAAGAATCATAAAGCAATGAAGGGGCTGCTTTTAGAACAGACCGGGCATAAAGAAAAAGAGAAAATCATCAAAATGTTTATTTTGATTAAAAAAATTGGTAAAATATACATTGACTTTTTCAAACTTAAAAAATATTCAAATCCAAAATGACCCAATAGGATTTTGACACGTAACTTAAAACTAATTTGAAGACTCTAATATAGCCGGCCACGTGTCAATCATTGAGCATATCCACGTATTTTTGCCGGCTAAATTGTAGCCCGTATCTCTGGTAACGGCTTCACCATAGTCAGCTAAATCAAAACCAATGAAATGATGCCACGTGTCATTGAATAGCCTTTGTTTTAGTTTTGGAGGCTACTCTGTATACAGTAGGCTTACATTTTATCAATTTTTTTGGTTAAAATGTACATTTTGATGATTTTCTCAAAAAAATATTAGCCCAAGATTGAATGGACAGTTGACAATTAACAATAAACTAGAACTTGAATTGATGAAAGATAGTAACTTCGCTTTACAAACTCGATGGTATTTATATTACTCTATATAGGAACGAATCGATGCGTCGTTTGTAATTGCACCTCTTCCATTCGACAAATACAGTTTCTAATTTTAGGTTCTGACACCCTTGACCCTTCTGATACAAATACACAATAGACTCTAAAACATAACTTTACAATATTTACAAGACCGCCTTTCCAATCACGCCCTCAATAACACCCTGAGAGCGGTGTTTCTCGCCCAATTACAAGGCTCAGGTTTCCATTACACTTAGCCTTAGGCTGTGAGCGATGATACTATGGCTCAACCAAAAGATAGCTTTTGACCGATCAAATATTCTAGACGCTTTAAATGATCGATTAAATCCTGTTCACACATGGTGTTTATTTTTCTTTTTCTTTTTTATTCTGATTCTACGTTCTTGCGCCACTATGCAAGAATTTTACTTTTAAATAGAGATTCCATTTTACTTTTTAGAAAAAAGAAAATGAGAGAATGAGAACAAATTTGTTCGAATATTAGCACAAACTATTTGCTAAATAAATAGCTTAACTTAATTTCCCACTCTAATCATGTGATATATGATACTAATTCAAAAATAGGTAGAAAGCCTCGACCTGACATTCATTAGTTTCGAAAGAAGAGTGCCCTGTCGCACCTACTCCTATCAAAAAGCGAGACTTTACTAAACAAGAAAAATCCCTTCTATCTTCTTAGTAAAGCGCTAACGCGCGCCAGCAATCAAACTCAGTTTCGCCTTGATCGATACGACAACCTAACTAATAGAAAGGCTCAAAATGCGCTCAAGCAACCTATCTTACTAATATAATAATAAGGGCCTATCTAAGCCCTAGGGTTGTAAAGCTACAACTCGAAAGCCGGCCTTACCTTCTATGTTTTTAGTAAAGGGCCTTTTCAATAAGGCTCGCCGCTAGGCGCTCACGCTTTTTTGGCTTCCATAAAATAATAGATTTTTCAGTTCACACATATACATGTATAAATGGGTGAGATTCTTTGAAAAGAGGATTATTTCTAAGTCGGCTTAAAAGTAATCATAGCCTTCTATTTTCTTAATCAATGGTTAATATCAAAGTGTAGGAAAAGAGTGAGTTCAAATGATATTTTAGGAATAACCATTTTGTTGATTTTTTTTCAAATTCTCGCAAGCCCATTTTTTTTCTCACTTGAATCTTAGCCTTTGATTAGAAATTTTGATAGGAGAGATCGCTTCCTAGCCTACTTAGTTAAAACTCACTTTTTAGGGGATTCACACTCTCTATAAATATATAGTATTACGTTAGGCTTATAAATATATAATATGAGGTTAGGCTAGAAAGTAAGAAAACACGAGAAAGTGTAGTAAAAAATATGTGTCATTGATTTGTAGATGTGATGGAAAGAAAGGCATCATGTCACAGCGATGGAATTTAAAGGGGGAATGGTAAAATGAGAAAAATCAACCAATAAACCATAAAATGATATGGAAAGAAACGCGTCATGTCTCATGTCATGAGAAAATATCCCGTAAGAACGGGATTTTGTCTAAGTAGGCTAAGAAGGAATTTTAGTCATTCCTAATCAAGGGAGAGATTCAAGCAGGGAGAAAAAGAAGGTGGAGGAGGAGTATATTTGGAGGCATTTTATTGACTTTTTTTCAAAACCCTCCATATTTTTTAATTGTCTACAACTTTTTTATATGACATTATTTTTTAAAAAAAATTACACCATAAAATCGAGTATTTTTCTCTCTTTAATTTGAGTGTAATGTTGTTATGTAAAAATGACGATTTAAAAAACACACGAAAATCGTGTTGTACTTTTTGTGCTGAATTCATGTGTTGAAAGTTCTATGCTGTATTTTATGTGGTGAAAGTTTCTATGTTGTATTTCATGTGTTGTAAACTTACATCATGGTGTAAAAAGTTACACCAGTTGTAAACGCTCATAAACTTGTGAAATAATAAAAATACAAAAAAGAATATGACGTTGTATTGATGTAATAATGTTATATATAAATTATTTTTTGATTTAAATTGACTTTGACGAAATTAATGGGTTAACAATGGAACCTATATATATAAAGTGAACATCAGCAAACATATATAAAATGGAATGAAACAATCTCGCCTATTGTTATCCAAAAGGTATAATTAAAAAAAGATTATTCCACAACCTAACTAAAGAATATTTTTTTGTTAAAAAGAAGAAGTCTAATAAAGATTCTGAAAAATACCAATAACTTCTTGAAAATTGCACTACACAATCTCTATAAAGGCATGTAGCTAGCTAGCTTACTGCATACACCCAAACCAAACACAACAACCAAATTAACTACCACTTCAATTCTTGCATACCTTAACCAAACAATGGCACATTATCCCAAGAACACAACTCATGACCTTTCTAAGATCGGAAAAGAAACATTTGATTCCATAGATGATATTTTCCCAAAGGGGCGTAGATCCAAGCATCCATCAGAAGCAACTGGGACATCACAGGGGTATCACTATCATCAGTACCAGCCCCAACAGGCTTATGTGATTCAGCATCAATTGTATGATGCCCCGGTAGCTGCCAGAGTGATAAATTGCAACGAGGCTGCTAAGATGTACGGTGGAACTGTGTTTGTGGATTATCCTAAAAGAAAGCCTGCTCGTAGAGGTTTCTTTTTTTAATAATTATATATATATATATGTATGTGTGTCTGTGTGCCTCCTATCTTATGTATGTTTTTTTTAGAACGGGGAATTTTCTTTCAATCCTGTCACTGGTGGGACTTGAACCCGTGGCCACCAACCAACCCCAATGGTTGCTATCTTATGTATGTAAAAGCTTGTGTGTCAATCTTGGATTGCATCCCTTGTCAGTAGTTGGTTTTTGTGTGGATGCCCAACGATTGTTGAAATCAATTACTGTATGATAATATTACTGGTGGTTGTATAAAGGTGTTTTGTCTTCTCTTTTTCGTTGTTTGAGTGGGATAATTACCAAAATAGATATTGACCGGGTCAAAGTTACCAAAATAGACATTTAGCCGGCGGACTGAAGGCTAAGCCGGCGAAACGTAGGCTAAGCCTTTGTTATTGTAGGCTTAGCCGGCGCTCATTTTTTGGTGTTTGGTCAATGTCTATTTTGGTAATTTTCGATGTTTGAGTTCATAACTTATTTCTTTGTCATGCATGGAAATAACACAATAAATAAATTAGAAAGCTATTTAAACTTTGAATATTTATTGATATAAGAGAAGTAATTTAATTATTTATAGGAGGATTTAAAACTTATAAGAAACTTTTTCTTTATTTAAATCATTTTGAAGTTAATAGCTATATCATGGAGAGAAAAATTAGAAAGTTAAAAACAGAAATACTAAAAAATTTCGAATAATTAACAAAATAATTAAAACTTTGCTATTATTTTGTTTGTGAGTAATAAAATAATAAACATAAAACAAAATAGAAATGGGCATGGTAAATATAAAAAATTTCGAATAATTAACAAAATAATTAAAACTTTGCTCTATATATATTATTTGTTTGTGAGTAATAAAATAATAAACATAAAACAAAATAGAAATGGGCATGCAATTTCTAAGAATAAGGTTTCCAACTTCGGGACAGATTGAACACATATTTTATTGGATTTAAACTAAACTTATTATAATAGGGTCTTAGCCTCTTAGGGTCATTATAGTAAAGTACATTTATAGTCTTTTATCTACTTGTAAATAGTCAATGGGTCAATATGTAAAGCACTGTATCTACATAGGGTTGTGATGGTATGATCGAACCATCGCGTCTGTTAGATGCGTTTATGTACGCATGAACAAGGTGTAATCATGTTTGCAATCAACAATCAGTTTATATAGGATTCTTGTTCTATTTCAATTATTTTTGCTCTTGATTTACCCTGAGTGGTATCAGAGCGGTGTTATTGTTTAATCTATCAAAGGAAAGAAAGATCAGATTGAAGTAGCGATCATCGATCAATTGAAGAGCGTTTAAAAGGAGATTACCATTTGAGGAAGCAATGAAACATAAAAAAATCGTTTCTTTTTTTGGATTTCGTTTGGCCAGGGCTGTGATTTTTTGGGACTGAGCATCAAATCAATTATCGATCAAAATCGTCATTGGTCGATTAAAGGAATTCAGGCGAGAAAAATCCAAGGATGATTCAGATACGTTTGGAAATTCATTCACTGCAAATGAAATCAAGAACTCGGGATTCAAAAGACTGACCATCAATTGACTATATAAGTTTTTTTGTTTGTATTTAATCAAAAACTATTTTTTTTTTGGAATTTAAGAATCGATTAAAGAAGGAATAGGATAAATCAGTTTATTGTTTTGTATGGTTTTTCTATCAAGTGGGAAAGGGGTATACTTTAAAAAAGGGGAAATACAAAACAAGGGGAATTTGATTGTGAGAGAAGGAGAAGAACGGTTTAGGAACTTGGTCAAGATCATTAACGGAAAGCAAGTTTGATTATCATTAGCCAAAAGGCGGTATTGATTATTAACAACGAAGTGGGATTGATCGAGATCAACAACGGAGAAGGAGGTTTGATTGTCAACAACGGAGAAGCGAGATTTATTGTCAATAGGGTTAAAGAAGCACGGTTACAGATGCTAGAGTCAGAATTTGAATCTCTAAAGATGAGTGTCAACGAGTCACTTGCAACGAGTGACTTGATGTCTATGCGGGGAAAATTAGTGAAATCATGTCAGAAGCAAGGAATCTTGCACATACAATGGATGACAAAAGACTGTTTAGAACTACTTGGTTTTGTACCAAGAAAACTCATACAAATAGTTGCTACCATTGAGAAGTTTGCTGATTTTAATACAATGACGTTCCAAGAAGCCGTGGAAACGTTCCAAGAAGCCGTGGAAGACTAAAAGCTTTCAAAGAACGCACTAAGAAGCAAACCAATGAGGAATACGTGTCTAGTAAATTGCTACTCGCCAAGGAAGACGGATGGGAGAAGACTAAACGCAAGTGTGAGCATTGGGGTTGTGGAAACTCAAAACGGGAAGACTGGATGTGGCCGGGGGTCCAGGAAATGTCGCGGCGATGGTCGAGTGCAACAGGACAAGAGCCACATAAGGTGTCACGAGTATCATGAACTTAGACATTACAAGAATGAATGTCCAAATTGGGAAAAGGGAGGAAGCAAACCTGATCCTAAACAAGGACAATGAACCAACATTGTTGTGATCAGGAAATGAAGAAAAGCTGAAGATCTCACTTAAACGAAGTTTAGTTCAAGGTAGAGTATTGAATTTAAACTAAACGTATTAGTTTAGGGGTCTTAGGGTCATTATAGTAAAGTACATTTAGAGTCTTTTATATACTTGTAAATAGTCAAGGGGTTAATATGTAAGGGTTGTATTTTAGAAACTATATATACGTAGGGTTGTGATGGTATGACCGGACCATCACGTCAGTTGGATGCATTTATATGTTTATATACGCATGAACAAGGTGTAATCATGTTAGCAATCAACAATTCGGTTTATATAAAATTCTTTTTCTATTTCAATTCTTCCGCCAACCAAAAAAATTAATTTTGATCGGCAGCTATTTGTTCTAATGGAAATAAATGTTTGAATGATCATACAAATAGTTGCTACCATGGAGAAGTTTGCTGATTTTAACAAAATGACGTTCCAAGAAGCCGTGGAAGACTGAAAGCTTTCAAAGAACGCAATAAGAAGCAAACCAATGAGGAATACGTGTCTAGTAAATTGCTACTCGCCAAGGAAGACGGAAGGGAGAAGACTAAACACAAGTGTGAGCATTGTGGTTGCGGAAACTCAAAACGGGAAGACTTTGCACATGGCCGAGGAAGAGGTCGGGGGTCCATGAAAGGTCAAGGTGATGGTCTAGTGCAGCAGGACAAGAGCCACATAAGGTGTCACAAGTGTTATGAACTTGGACATCATAGGAATGAATGTCCAAATTGGGAAAAGAGAGGAAGCAAACCTAATCCAAGACAAGGAAGATGAACCAACATTGTTGTGATCAGGAAATGAAGAAAAGCTGAAGACCTCACTTAAACGAAGTTTAGTTTAAGGGGGGGGTATTGGATTTAAACTAAACTTATTAGTATAAGGGTCTTAGGGTCATTACAGTAAAGTACATTTAAAGTCTTTTATCTACTTGTAAATAGTTAAGGGGTCAATATATAAGGGTTGTAATTTGGAAACTGTATATACGTAGGGTTGTGATGGTATGACCAAACCATCGCGTCTGTTCGATGCGTTTATATACGCATGAACAAGGTGTAATCATGTTAGCAATCAACAATTCAGTTTATATAAAATTCTTGTTCTATTTCAATTCTTCCGCCAAACAAAAAAATTAATTTTGATGAGCAGCCATTTGTTCTAATGGAAATAAATATTTGAATGAATGCAAAGTTTATATTTGATGATTAGTCACATGGACTTTTCTGTATACTCTCCACAGGGTCGTCCCTGAGATTTCGGGGGCCTGTTCGACTAAAAAAATGGGCCCATAAAAATCTAAAATATAAAGTTAAATATATGAAAAAAAAAATCATTAATATGATGAAAATTGTAACAACACTAGGTTTGACTAATTGTTAATTTGGACATGATCCAATGATAGAGTAATTGTTAATGGATTTTTAAATTCAATTTATATGACCCATAAGTTAATAGTTAATTGTTAATTGTAATTTATACATGGCTCATCAGTTAATTTATTTTTTAAACTAAGTTTATATTAAATATATTTTTTATATAATATATATAATTTATAATTTTGGGCCCTAGAAAAACCGGGCCCTGAGCGGTCGCCCACCTCGCACATGCTCAGGGCCGGCCCTGAGGCCCTGACTCTCTACATTCATAGATGTTCCTGGACACAAGTGTTTGAATGAATGCAAAGTTAAAACATTTCTCGCCATTCCCAACCGACACATGTAACGTTGATTGAAAGTTTTGCCAAGTCATTATATTCCACCTTTAAAAAAGTAACGAAGCTAAACTTGCCAACAACAATAATAATTGCTAATACATATCAGATTTTGGTACATTCGTTTTAAAACAAGAGCTATCGATTTTTGTTATGTCCTTTAAACAAGGACCGTAGATAAATGATTAATGTGTCTTCGAAAGTCGATATTTGTACGGTCTAGAAATTGTTTGGTAATGGAATACTATAATGTAATTGATGACGTAGGAGAATACGTCTCCGATGATTAAACAGCTAACCCACAGAAAGAGGACCTCTCCTACGAACAAACCAACAACACAATAACCAAAGAGCATCTGCACAAGAACCAAGTCCTGAAGAATCCGGCGAATAAAGTGTTGACTTGGTAAGAAAGACAAAAGGAAGAGTAGTCATCTGCAGGAAAAGTAGTCAATCTCTTACTTGAATAAGGAATGAACAGAACCTGAAGAAAGGAAAGGTCCCTGAAGAGTTTCCCCTTCTAAAAGAGTCACGAGACCGGATAGGAGAACGGACAATTGGTCAAGGACATAAATACAGGTCCAAGGTTTCATTCAAGCACACACCGGGTTCTTGGCTTCAACATATCGCATCACTTTATCCTCTCCTACTATTTTTCCTAGTAATCCCCTTATCTCTCCTTATGATCAGTTGCATCCCCTTATAACAGTTACCTCTTGTGTAATTTTTTTATAATACTCTCTTGTACTCATTCTAGAGAATATGTCACTTAACATTGGAACTCCCAATGATAAGTGAGCCATTATATTAATAAAGAACATTTATCCCTATCGTATAATCGTTGTAGCAACAATAATATATTCGGTTTATTTATTATTTTTAATCGATCTCTTGTATAAATAAGGGTCTCACTGAAACTTATTCCCCTTAATGACGATTGTATGAAGTCGGTCCGGATTGATTCAAAAACCGTAGAAGCTCGTCAAATTGTACGATGACGTATAGCGTAATCAGGTTATGTTTTATTCGATTTACTTTAATTAATTAAACGAAAAAGAAATATTTTGTTGATTCAAAAAAATTGAGAAACTCAAAAATCAGGGCCGGCTAGAATTATAAGAAAAGCTGAAGAAGAATCATGGGTGACGGCAAATATCATTTGAAACCTAAATGAAGATATTGAAAAATCAATTTCAAACATAATCTATCAAAATATAAAGTAAGTCGGTGGAACAGTGACGAAGCTTGAAGAAAAATAAGGGGCATGAACTTGATACCTATAAAAAAAATTTCTATCAGGGGGCATAAACTTGATACCTAATCTATAAAATTACGTAACCGATTTAAAGTATGACTTTTGACTATTTACAAGACTGCCCATTAACATTAATGACTTGGGTAATGATCGGGATTACCCTCACATTCACCTCCTTAATCACAATCATGTTGATGTAGATCTTGAACGCCAAGCAACTCCCTCATGGTGATGAACTTGACCCTTGTTAATGCCTTTGTCAGTATATCTCCCCTTTTTAATTCTTCAATGATGAGTTCAACATTGATATGATCATTTTTAATACACTCCTTTATGAAATGATATTGTTTGTCTACATGATTGCTCCTTCAATGAAATGCGAGATTCTTCATTAATGCAAAGGCTGGACTGTTGTTAACCTAAGGTTATGTTTTCTTCCTTCCATTAAGTTATTTCACTAAGCAAAATATTTAGCCATAAAGTCTGAGATGCTGCAGTTACTGCTATGAACTAAGATTCACATGATGATAATGCCACATGTTGTTGTTTCTGAGTACACCAAGTTATATGTGAACTTCCAAAGCAGAATACTACCGTAGTGCCTTTCACTTCTTCTGTATTTACGCTATAACTACTATCATTATAAACGGTAATCTTGTAGCCTCCATGTTTACTATAACTACGAGGGACGGCTGTAATATGTTTGGTTGTTCATTAGCCAATTCCATTTCGATTCATTTTGGTATGCTACGAGGGGCGGCCGTAAGATGAAGAGATGAACTTTGGAATTCAGTTTCAGAGAAATTCAGTAAAAAGCTTAGTAAAGGTGCTCGTCTTATTAGGTCAGGCTGGTAATGCCTTTGTTTTTAATGATTTCCACTCTTCAAAGCTTGCCTTTAATCCCTCCTTGTTCGAGGTTTCGAAAGGAATGGTTGCTATGATTGAACGAATTAGGACGAGATGTCAATGGTCTGGTGTTGGTTGGAGAGACAAAATTCATCTCATCTCATGGGATAAGGCTCTTCGAAGCTTCGATTTAGAGGCTTGGGCTAGAGCTCTAGCTAGCTTAGATAGTAAACGTACCAATATAAAATCAAATATACGAAGAAGTATTTGAGATTTATAAATTATAACTGTAACTTTTCATTTTACATTGTTATACGTAATGCGTAATTTCAATCATAACAATTATTTAAATTTTGAGTAAACTCCCGTTTTAGTTCTTGTGGTTTACACCTATTCTCTATTTTAGTCCATTAGTTTAAATTTCTCTTTTTTAGTCACTATGGTATCCAATTTGTCCCAATCAGCTACCATCATTAACTCCATCCAGTTTTTCTATTAACTTTTTTATAAAAAAATAAAAATACCCCTATTAATAAATAAATATTAAAAGAAAACATAAACTCTTTTTTGTAACCTGCAACAGACCTCCTCCAGGCCAGACCCCGTCTCCCGCCGCCGCCGGTCAGTTGCCTTCGGCCAATCTACCACCACCGAATAACTGAAGTCGCCGGCCATAAACACAACCTTTGCCGGTTTGAGTCTGATCATCTTCTCATGTTACTTGCCTTCACCATCGCCGAGTAAATCGCCCCCATATGTAGTCGGAGATTTTCCGTCATAAAGTCGGCGCCCAACAAATGTAGATCTGAAAGTATCTGTGTGTTACGAGAGAGAGACAGAGAGCAGAAGAGATGAGGTTGGACACCTCCGGTAACCCATTTCCGGCGAACCCATCAACGGTGACACCACCCGCCATCCTCTCCCTTTCTCCTTTCCCTTCTCTCTGACGGCGACGACGATGGTGGATTTAAAAGGTGGTGACGGCGGAAACCACCACAGACGAAGGCGGTAGTGGTGTTGGCTTCCGATGATGACGGGTTGTGGTTTTTGACAGAGGAATAAGTGAAGGCGGTGGTAGTCGGTGGTTAACAGAGTTGGTTGCCGACGATTAGGGGTGAGCAGTGGTGGGGGATGGAGTCGGAGATAGCCCAACCATTTTTCAACACCAAATCCAGATCTATGCTTTCAGAAGGAGAACTTTTCAACAATAGAAGATGCATCAAGGTTGCTGTAAAGAGGTTAAACAAGCAGTTTGGAAGAGAGAGAGAGAGAGCAAGCAAGCAAGCAGATAAAGAGAGAAAAGATTGAATTCATATTTTTTTTCTTTTTCTTTTTGTTTTTAAAGACATTTTAGTCTTTTCGTAAAAAAGTTAATAGAAAACTTTAACAGTGTTAATGAAGAGTAGCTGATTGGGACAAATTTAATACCACAAGGACTAAAAAGTGAAATTGAAATAATTGGACTAAAATAAAGAACTTGCTCAAACCTCAGGGATTAAAACCAATATTTTGAAAACCGGACCGGACCGGCCGGTCGGACCGGGAACCGGGACCTCCACCGGTCCGGTTACATGCTCTGAGACTGTTTGCTGGTCGAACCGGGCGGTTCAACCGGTTCAGCGGTCGAACCGCGAACCGCGAACCGCGAACCGGGTAGTTTAATTTTTTAAAAAAAAATTTACTATTTTTTTATCTTTTTTATCATATAGTCCTCCTACTTACTTCTATTTACAATTTTAACTCAATTTGGCTCTTTCCTTTTAACTTATACGCTACCACAGGTCCTCCAAAACCCTAATCAAAATTAAAATTTAAGATTCAAAAGAATTAAAATTCATACAGACCTACAACCATTGTCCTTGACTCAAAATTGTTTAAATGGTTGTATATGTAGTATTTGGAATTTTTATATTTTTCTATATATTTTTATGAATATTTATATTATTTATTGCGTCATCCGGTTCTTGAATCCGGTCCGACCAGTGAACCTCTAAGACGTCCGGTTCGTTGTCCGGTCCGGTTATGAAAACATTGATTAAAACTAGAGTTTACTCTTAAATTTTTTTGAACTATATCATTTTCATTATTCAACCGGTCTAATACACGACTTTCTACCCTACTTTAAAACATAACTAGGTTAGCATCTCGTGTATTACACGAGTTGAATAAATATAATATTATATACTTAGTATAAATTATGTTTTTAAAAACCCGTGTATTACACATGTTGAATAAAATATAACGTAATCTGTTAACACATACACTCGTCAAAATGAAATAATGTGAATATGTAAATATATAATTAAAGGTTTTTTATTTAGATCTTATCTGGCTATAAAATTGTTTTCAGTTTGTAAAATTCATAAATTCTATTATTGAACAATTTAGTTGATAAACACAATTTTAAATTCAAAAATTTGTAAATAAAAATTTAAACAAATAATTAATTTAGTTGCTTAAATTCGTGAAGTTGATTATTAATAGGAGAGAGAAGCGAGAAAATAAGAATGAGGAGGTATAGAAATCTGACAAGTGTCATCTAATTTTAGTTGTTTATTAAGTAGTATAGATAATTTATGTATTGTATTAGCTATTATTTATCCATAATTACAAAACTTAACATGTATAAAACCAAATCATTCAAAATCTAGAGGGCCAAACCCAACAACCCTTATTTAGTTCCTACAAAATTGGTAGATACTAGATAGACCTACCTAAGAAAACAGAGCTCCCAACAACCCCATACCCCCTCCCTACAGTATCTCGGATATTCCAAATTAGGGTTTCTTTGTTCCTTGGATTTGTTCGATTTTTATTTGCCCCTACGCCACTCAAGTTTCCATCTTCATTGGATATATCCAGATAAGGTTCTTCTCCTCTCTCTATCTCCATCCCTTTCTTATTCTATCGATACGTAATCTGTGAAGGTAGATTTTGCCCTAAATGTTTATCTCTGTTTCTTAAAATCCCCAAATTCGATTTTGCCCTAAATGCTACAAATTGAACATGAACACTATCTTATGTTTGGTATTGTGATGATTTTTGACGTAATCAGCAAAAGTTTACTGGAAATTTGAAAGCTTTTGTTTCTCATATGCCGATTGTGTGATTTGCAGGAATTTGTACTTTATACAGAGGACAGAATACAGAGTATGTCAAATTTGCTTTAGAAATTAGGGTTTAATAAATGATTTTAGCTGTATATGATGATTAAATCTCACAACAGTCTTACCAACTGGTTGTGTGTTGAGGTCATAGTGTTCTGTTTCAGGGACTAAAATAATGCCAACTGGTTCACTTTCTAAGATTAATATCTCTCTCGGTTTTGGCCTTCGAAAAGGAATTAAATTGCAAATCACAAACCAGGTCCGGCGGAGGAACTGTTTATCGTTGAAATCAGATTTTGAATTTGGGTATAATAGGAACCCTTATTTTTCAAGAACTATGACAACTTCGGGTTCGGTGGCTGCGTCTGGGGATCTGATTGTGGATAGTCTGATTTCAAGTTGTGGAAATGTGTCGAGTTTTGCTAGACCCGCGGGTCTTTTTGTGGAAAGGAACAGGAGTTTTCATGCTGCTAGTTTGGGTATGAGAAATAGAGAGCAAAATAAGAGTCATGGGGTTCATGGGTACTTTATATTTGGTGTTACTCATATGGGGAGCAATGTTAGTACATTTGGTGGGCAATTGGGAAGAAGATGTAACACTTCGTCGTCAATGTGTTATTCTGAAGGTGGTGTTTCAGACGGGGTGCTTAACGAAACATCACATGATGAAACTATTACAAGTCTTGCTATTGAAGTTGATGGGTATGTGTTCAATTTTTTATGTTATTTACATTCATAGTTTAAAAAAACCGTTGAGGCGTGCACCTCGAGGCGAGGCGGTAAGAAAACGGTTGAGGCGACGCCTCAAAGGGTCAAGGTGTTCAAAAAACATTAAAGGCATACGCCTCGAGGCGCGCCTCTTGCTGTTTTAGGGATTAGATGATGAGTTTAGTTAGGAAAGTTCTATATGTTTAAGATATATAATTTTTATATGCTGTTTTAGACTTTCTATGATGAAATTAGTAACGAAAGTTCTATATTTTTAAGATATATAATTTTTATATTTATTTTTTAATTCCGCCTCGGGCTTACGCCTCGTGAGGCGAAGGGAAAACGCCTCGAGGCGCGGTTCCCTTCTTTTAATTTTTGTTTACATTTAAATCCACATCCGCATGCCTGTTTATGTTTGTGTTTTTGTCAAAATGAAAATTGTCAAAAGCAAGGTAAACAGTGGTACTTACAATCATATTTGGAGTATGTGTTGTTCTCCATGAGACATCATTTAGATGGTTACATTTTTGTTAATGGGCATATTCTTGAACTTGAGGAATTAATAATTTTTAAGGGGGTGTTTGGATTTGTGTTTTGGAACCGGTTATTCAACGATTGTGACTTGAAGTCATAATATTTAGTCTTTATATTTAGATAACCAAATTCTACTTTTGATTATTGATTGTTTAGGGTTCAAATGATCAGTTTCATACCGGTTGCAACAAAACTGATTTTATAAGGGAAAAATAAAGTAACCAATTTACCCTTTTAATAATAAGAATCTGTGGAAAATCTTGTTATTACAAATTTACAACCTTAAACTGCAAAAAACACATTCAAACACCCCTTTTTCATTGCAGCCAATACTGATTATTTAATATCCTTCAATCACTTTCAAAACACACATTCATGCCTTCATATCTTGTGAACTGTAAATTCATTTTGGCGAAAAGATATCAGTAATGAAATCATTACATATTATTTCATAACTGAAACTTCAGGAAGGATGTGCATGGTAAAACCCTAAAACTACTATCGGGATCTTCTTACCTACCACACCCCGATAAGGAAAAAACCGGAGGTGAAGATGCTCACTTCATTTGTGTGGATGAACAAGTAATCGGTGTAGCGGATGGAGTCGGTGGCTGGGCGGATGTTGGTGTTAATGCTGGATTATATTCCCGTTCACTAATGTCTAATTCTGTAAAAGCAATACAAGATGAACCCAAGGACGGTATTGACCCAGCAAGGGTCTTGGCTAAAGCCCACTTAGCCACAAAAGCCAGAGGCTCGTCTACTGCATGCATCATAGCTCTAAAACAAGAGGGTCTTCATGCCATCAATTTGGGTGATAGTGGGTTTGTTGTGATCAGAGACGGCTGCACTATTTTTCACTCCCCTGTACAACAACACGACTTTAATTTTACTTATCAACTTGCAACCGGGAATGAAGGTGATCAACCAAGTTCTGGTCAAGTAAGTTGTCTTGTATATTCTTGAATACAATTTTATTAAACACCAATGTTTTCATTATTGGACCGGACAACAAACCGGTCGCCTTACTGCTCTACTGGTCAGATCGGTCGAACCGGATTTAAGAAAAGAATGGCATCATATACAGTAGAAAAATGAAAAGTATTTATATATAAATATATCTAATTTAAAACAAAAAATGAAAATATTACATAAGGTTGGTGTGGATTTGTAATTTTAATAAAATATAAAGTCATAACTAAATAAAATATGGATCCTAGAGTAAGAAATTAATCAGAAAATGAGATTTTGAAGGAAAAAAAACAAAAAATATTTGAAATCCGATCCAACCACCAGGTCCGGTTCACCGGTCACTTCAAACAATAGGCATAACTGGACCGGTTCTTTGGCCAGTTCCCGGTTTGACCAGCCGGTCCGATTCGGTTCTGAAAACACTGTAAACACCTATTTTGAACGTGTGAATTATGGTATATGACTGGTTTTGCTGGCGATGAACAGGTTTTTAAGATTCCTGTGGCGGTGGGTGATGTGATTGTGGCGGGAACTGATGGGTTGTTTGATAATTTATACAATAATGAAGTAACAGCACTGGTGGTTCAAGGGGTGCGGTCAAGGGTGAGACCTGAGGTAATGGCTAAAAACATTGCTGAGTTGGCACGTGTGAAAGCTCTAGACAGAAAACGACAGTCACCATTTTCAACAGCAGCTCAAGAAGCAGGTTTCCGCTATCATGGTGGTAAACTTGATGATATAACTGTCTTGGTGTCGTTTGTCACCGGGTCAACTGATGAGTGAGTTTTTTCAGTGTGTCATAGGGAACAAAGTTTAGTGAACTTAGATGAGACTGTCATTTTCATTTTCTTGAATTGTTTTGTTCTGATACTGGCCATTGCTTTTAAACTATCATCATAATCTTTCACTTTCTCTAAATTTACTTCAAATTTGAATAACATAATGTATGTTACAATGTGAGCTCATGGGAGAATTGAGATTTGAATAACAGAACCGCTTTATTTTACTTTATTCGGTTATTTTGAATTCCGTCAACTACATCATCTAGTTTTATAGTATTTTTTTACGCTCTTTCAAGTTTAAACTAACATTTGACACTACCCGCTTTCATTGCATCATTCATGGCATCAAAATGTCAGTCGGGTAGTGTCATGTTGGTTAAACCTGAAGAATGAAACTATGTGCATCATACATTCCACTTTTTCAGTTTTTCTTCTTGTAAAGAGAGATTCCTTGAGCAAATGTGACTACCCAATTTTATTAATCAAATGATACATTTACTACTGATCTTATTCATATGTGATATAAAACATTAAAATAGTGTTTTAACCTATTGCCCCTAGAGAGAAAAGAGTGTAACATTTGTTATCAAATATTCATTTATGTATTTTATTTGGTGATCCTATCATGTTAGTAAGAAAAACAAAGGTGATCATTGTCTAGATTAGTGAGAAGATAACAAAGTGATCACTTTCTTGAAAGTGAGAAGGTGACACGTCTTTGCTCATGATCGCTTAGAGCCCCTCTTCCATCAATAGGTACTCCCAAGGCGTCGACCACACACCCAAGTATAGCCTTTCCCGCATAGACATCCACAATAGAGCCAGTGCGCTTGACAAGATCTCCTTTAATAGCAGTATCTGCCTAAAGACGGTGCTCAAGTTAGAAATGCGATATTCTAGGGCAGGAATTTTATATGCTAATTGCCTGAAATCCCTCTCATTTTGTCAATAAGGGAGGTGAAAATTTGATCTCGTTTTTCTATTCGAGATCGCCTCCGTGTGGTTCCTTCCTAGATTAGTGAGAAGATAACAAAATGATCACTTTCTTGAAAGTGAGAAGGTTGTGGTGATATCTTCTACCTTTTAAAGAAAAAGTTTGTGCCTGGTAATCTCTACCGGTTTAAAGGAAAGACCAGTGAAAAAAAACTTGTGTGGGTGTAAGGTGAATTAGTTAAAACTCGCCAAATCATTATAAATCTTTGTGTTTACGTGGTGATATCTTTCGGCCTTAGAATCAGTAATTATTGCTTTAAATCATGTGTGTGTATATTGCTTAAACTTAATTATCAAGACATGAATATTTCATAAGACATGAATTGTTTTGCATAATTTCACAACAAAATATTTTCATTAACAACCCACCACATTTGAGTAGAATGGGGATTAATCTCTAACAAAAACAACCCTAAAACGAAATTTTGTACCGAATATCATAAACTAATGCCAGATAAAACATACTTGACTAAACTTTTTTCCTAAAACTAAATTCATAAGACATAAGAAAAATTAACATATAATTTGTACATCACTGCTTGCTTATTATTTGACAAATAACTTACTTGCATATCTGAATAAGTTTCTTAGCTACCTGAAGTTTATCATAGAAAATCCCGAATTAGTAATTTTTTAGGATGTGATATACCTTTACAGGCATGTCAGAGAGAAATCACCATTATAGACATGACAAACACGACGTATGTGTCGCTTGTGTACTTTTCCACACTTACCACTCATTTATATCACATTACTACGTATTAAATGCATTTCACCTTTTAGTTGCGTGTTTCCTTTCCATGGTAGTTAACTCATAAATATTAAACGTGTGCACGATCATATGTCATGTATCACCCATTTTTGTCACGTATAGTAACTAGTACAAAATCGATCTTTAGAAGCGGTTAGAAACCGCTTTCAAAGATATCGCTTCATAAAATGGCTTCATTTTTTTAGGCGGTTTCCAAAACCGCTCCTAAAACATAAAAACCGCTTCAAAATATTATTTTAAAAAATATATATTGGCCGGAACCCTAGCCGCCATCACCGGAGTTGCCATTGTTAGATCACGAGAAAGTCACCGATAAACTGTTTAGATCTCCGGTACAACTTAAAACAACAAAATATGGTTCGGAAAAGGAATAAACGGAGATCGGGGACTAAACATGGCAAGAAACGAAAGACGAGATCGGGGGAAGGATTTAACCTTAGCCGTCACCTTCTCCTCTCCTCATTTCCATTATCTTCATCATTCAACCAAGAAAGAGAAATTATACAAACTTAGAGAGCATAATGTAACATCCCAAAAATAAAACGACAGTTATAATAACGGAATAAACGAACGAGGCATGGCGGGTCGGGTCGGATGGGTTAGCGGGCTATAAATAGCCTATGCCACCCCCTCTTTCTCTCATTTGCAACTTTTAGAGAGAGAAACCATAGAGAGAGAAAGTTGGCGGATCGACCCGAGACTTAAGCAAAGTGTTACTCCATAACTCGTGAGAAGAACCTCCGGATCAGAAACTCGATTCAGGTAACGATCCGACCTAAATCTGAGTTTTAGTTCGTTTTTGGGTTTTTTCGGGTTTTGGGTGAAAAGGTAAGGTTTGAACGGATGAAACTGAAAGATAATCATGGATTTGAGTTCCTTAATGGAAAACGAACGTTTTGAATGCAACAGGTTCGGGATCTTGACACGATCAGACCCGAATGCGAAAGTTAGGGTTTTTCGTGAAGAACAGATCGTGCGCACTTGCTAAGTGCACACGGAGCAGGTCCTGCGCACTTGCTAAGTGCGCAGGAGGAGAGACCTGCGCACTTGATAAGTGCGCAGGAGGAGGAACCTGCGCACTTGCTAAGTGCGTAGGAAGCATGGTCTGCGCACTTGCTAAGTGCGCAGGCAGCAGGGTCTGCGCACTTGGCAAGTGCGCAGACATCAGAACTGATTAAGTGAAGTCAGTATGTTAGAACGGTTAAACCGTTAGAGTCGGGATTGGTCTGATGTGTATTTAACTAATCAATTCAGATCGGAAGTGACGTTGTTGGACCTTCGTTTAGGACAACCCATATTAGCGTATCAGGTGAGTTCTAGAGCCCTCTTTTAAATGTTTTGTTAATGTTTTTGGGCTGGTGTGCATACTTACGAAATGATGTTTTACGAAATGATGTTTAACGGAATGATGTTTTAACGAAACGATGTTTACGAAAGGAAAGGTTTTGAAGTGTTTTTGCCAAAAAGGGTTACGAATGTTTTATGAACGGTCTAAATGAGGAAATGTTTAATGAGAAGAGAAAGAGGTAAAGGTTTTAAAGAAGTCATTACAAATCTAATCTGTCGAATGAATGGAATTGACGAATGAAGTCTGGGAAATGAGATTCCCAGCCTTGTGGTAGATTATGGACAGCGAGCCATAGTTGCCACAAGAACAACAGGGGCATTGTCTCAGTGGCATGTCAATGGTTATGATGTTGTACAACTGGTAAGGGAGTAACGACGGTTACTCAGGGGTTAACGTGACCCCATGTAAGATTAAATTATGATCCGACAGTGTTATGGCTGAGAGCCATAGCCGTCGATGGAAGTTGTCGGTTTATGGACATGAGAGCCATAAGGGCAACTGAATGGGTATTGTCGGTCCTCGCACAGTTAGCCTTGGGGGCAATACCAAAAGGGAATTGACGGAATGTATGGTATTGTCGGTTTTCATGCAGTTAGCCTTAGGGGCAATACCATACTAAAAGACGGAACAAAGGGTAACACAGATTTAGATAATAATGTATGACTTAAATGAATGTTAAAAGTTTTAATGAACGATCCGTTTAACGGTGTTTATGATTATGATGTTGATGATGATATGGGTACGAAACCTTTTTAAAAGATGTTAGATTATTACATGCTTTTGTGAAAGGTTTTACTAAATGAATGATACGTTTTTGGCAAATGTTGATGTTAAAGTTTTTATGAAATGCTAAAACTCACCAGCGTAGCTGACTTTTTAGTATGCACATTCAGGTTAAGGCAGGTATGGACGATGGACGGTGATGCTTGGCAAACGAGAAGAGTTACCCGGTCGATCATGAAGACTGGCATCCCGTTATGAGTTGTTTATGTTAAGTTTATGTAATTATGTTTTAAACAATGTTTACGCTTCCGCATATATGAACAATGATGACGTTATGTTTGAATGAAATTTTCCGCTGCGTTATTTGATATTCATGTTTAAGAACTGTTTGTGAATGAGTAAATCCAACGAGTGAGGCCTCCCGGGTTTGGGGCCTTACACATAAAGTGGGTGGAATCATCATCTAAGCTCCAAATATGCTCTATTTTGATTGAAGATCGTTGTTGTGGAGTGGAGTACGAGAATCAACAAAATTTCAGGTGGGAATCGACCGTTAAACCTTCTGTTTTGGTTTTAAATAGGTTTTATGGGAAAAACTAGGGTTTCATATTCAAAGGTCAGATTTTTACGTGTTAAACAACCTAAAAAGTATAGATCTAGCTTCATGGAAGCTAGATAAACGATTTGGACGTAAAACTTACGATTTTGGGTAAAAAACAGCGATTGGTTATTAATTGTTCTTGGGGCGACACTAACTCATCGGGCGACACTAGTTGAAGGCCCTTGAGAAAGACGGTGACACTAAGATAAACGACACTAAAAGCCCATAACGCAAGTTATGGCAACACTGTCACCAGCGACAATGTTCGACGACACTAGATGTCTAACGACGTTGTGGGCGACACTAGCTAAAATTTGATAGATTTCATGTGATTGATTTCATACAGATCATATAGAACTACGCCTAGCTTGACAACCTCATAGTGTGATAGTGATAGCAGACGTTGTGAGTTTCTATTGCTAATTTTCTTATGTTTTTGGGCTGATGTGTATACTTAACATAGAACATGAACTAAACGAAAGATTTAAAAAGACAAAGTTACATTTTATAAAATACACCTTTTATAAATGTAAAGAAAAACAGAGATAGGGTAAACATATATAATACTTAAAATGAAGGTTTTAAAGAAAATAATGTTATACAAAGGCAGAGTAAGAGTAAATGAACAGAGATAATCGTACCTTTGTACCGGATGAATGTGACACATACCATTATTTACTTATGTGATAATGTGTGCTAATTTGTTTGTATTATATGATAATGTGAATGTTTACGTTATAGACAGAGTAAATGTATAGTTATGTTATGGTATATAAAGTAGAGAGGAGTGTTGTTACAAGCAATAGAGGAGTCTTTTTTTTCATGACAAACATACAGAGAAGTCTTGCATTATGCAAGCAAAACAGAGGAGTCTTGCCTTGTGCAAAACAACAGAGAAGTCTTGCTTTGAGCAAGCACAAATGGACCTTGTCCTTGGACAATGGTTCGGTTATGTTACGATGGTATCAGTCAACTGCTTTATTCACTTGATGATAATACAGAGAAAGAACGAATGACAGATATAAAGTGAGGCACAGTAACTGGTTTCCCTAAAACAAAGTATTAACAAAAGATAGCAAATGAAAAGATTTCGTAATTTATGAAATTACAGAGTTTAAAGAACAGAGAATGTTTTATTAAAACGTAACTAAGATAAAGCTTATTTTATTTTAATAATTGAGCTATATAAATGAAATAGATAAAGTTTACATTTCATAAAGTAAAGTTAAAACTCACTCATTATATCTGACTTTTAGTATGCACATCATATTAGAGAATGGAATAGTACGAAAGGAGTTGTGAGAGCTCAGAATGTATGGCTGAAGGGCTACTCGGCACTGAAGACCATCATTCTTCCTTGATAGTTTGATAAATTATGAAATATGAACAATGATATTATAAGTTTTAATTCGTTGTGTAATTTGATGATTAACCAAATACTTCCGCTATAATGAATATTATGATTCAAGTTTAAGAACTGTGTATTTCATGTCTTGTGCCAACTATGAGATCTAGTTTGAGGTGTTTCATTATAAAAGATGTCTTGAATTATTTTAACATTCATTAATAATTTCTTTGTATTTAAACAATATGTACAAGGTGGGAAACAAAAGGTACAACAAAACTCTAAATACATATGAACTGATACACGAGTTTACGCTACATGTCACCTTTATTAATCAATAACATGAGAAGATTATGAAGATACACGAAAGTTTATACGCGACAAAAGATCACGTAGAAAACACATTTAATAGTATTGTAATGAGAGAGAACCAATGAGTTCACCGTGTATGTCATGAATATAATGATTTCTTTCTAAAATGAATATCAACATATCATATTTGAAAGAAAAAAAAATACTATTTTCTTGTTTTTTCTAGTTTAAAAAGACATGAAATGATGTAGATCAACGCTTGTGGCACTACATATGTTAAAAAAATCAACCATACTTGAATCATCTGAAAATTCGTAAATCTGAAATTTTGGATAGTTATTTTAAAAGAATTTGGATATTTCGGATATTCAAATATCTGAAATACTATATATATATATATATATATTTGAAATTGAATCTGTAGTTAAAAATAAGAAAATTTGAACCGAAACACGAAATATTATATTTATATCTGTATAATTTTGATTTTTTTAATCTTTTAATTGTTTTGTATTTAAAAATATTATATTTATATATTTTTATTATTTAATTGTTTTGGATATCCGAAATTTCAGATACAGATTATGATAGTGAATCCACTGTCTGAAAATTTTGTATATCTGAATTTCGGGGTGTATTAATTTGAACACCTCTACTTGTCACCTATGCTTAGTTTGCGTAAAAAAAAACATTTTAATCATTTTGTTAAAAATACAGACGTTTTACAAATTAATATTTTTATATTTTTGTAATGCACGCAAAGTTTAAACTCATTAAGCAATTCTTCTATCAAAAATAGTCACATGAAAAGTGATTTAAGAGGAGTCCCTTGTCTTTTTCCGTCCGGCTATAAATACAACTTCATCAACCCTTCTTCATTTCCCCAATTCTCTCTCTAACATCACCAAACACCAAAATCGAAAATGTGCGGTGGAGCAGTCATCTCCGACGCCGATCCCGTCTTCAAGCGCAGCCGGAAGCTGACGAAGAAAGATCTCTGGTCCGATCTCTTCGACTGGGATTTCAAACCGCAAACCCTCAGTTCCACCACCGTAACTGCTACCAACCACAAAACTACTTCAATCGCCAAAACATTCATCAACAAAGGTATCAATTCTGTTTTTTTCATAAGGATTCATCGATAATTTCTGCATTTATTGCTTTATTTTTATTTAATTTTATTTATCAAAATCTCTTCAGAATAAAGTAAATCCACAATTTAAGCAATTTAGAATTTGAATTTTGTTTTTTTAGTTTAATTTAATGACGTGTTAACCACTGGATTTGCGAATTTTGGACCAGATGCAAGTTCTTTTGGTAATTTATTCTTCTAATTTAGGAATTTGGTGTTATTAACGAAAATTATTTGTAATAAATTATTCTGTTGTAATACATGTTTATACGTTGTTTGTGTATAGTTATGTTTTTATTTATAGTTACTTGTTTATGATGTAATATAATTAATTTTTTTGAAAATAATTTGTTCGTTGTGATAATTTTCGAGAAGTCTGTTTACAAATTTTGAAGTACAAAATCATAATTATGACAATAATTTGAGTTATATTAAATAGTTTTCTAAAGAAATGAAATACATGTGTGCTATCACTTTAAAAGTTTCTGTACACTGAAAAAGTTATTTGGCACGGTATGTGTGCTCACCGTTAAAAATAAAAGAATAAAAAAGTAAAATAAAATTGGCACGGTATAACTATTCAATATAAAACAAAATAAAAAAATTATATATATACCTTATGCTTTTAACCGGTTAATTTAATTATGTATTCATTTTGTTTTTCTATAATAACTTTCGTTCGTTAATTTTTGTTGTTTTTTTATTAACGTTTCGATATATATTTTTTAAAACGGAGTTGTATTCAAAATCGAGTATTTTTTTGTATCGTTGCCTATAACTAGTGCCGTTAAAGTTGTGGTACTGTGACGATCCGAACCTATTATGAGTGAACATAATTGCCGGTATTGGTATTATCAGAACCGGTATCAGTATTCGCTTTTATTTGTTTCGACAGCCCGAACCGATAACAACCAAACTCTTGTCGTGTGGTGTTGGTGAAAAACGACCGGACTCCTGCGATGAGACGCGGGTTTTCGTTTATACGAATTTATTCAAGTGTTTTTTTCCGTTATACGTGGATACATCCCGTCGTGAAGCACGGAAACCAGCTTGTTGGAATAATTTAAGAAAAATGAAATGATTTCGTATGAGTTCCAAGTCCCAACATATCCACTGCTCATCATTGAAAAATTATAAAATCTAAATCTTGATTTATAATACTCGCATATATATGTGTGTGCAGATATGTATACCTAAAATTTTATAATTTAAAAGCAACAATTTGCAATTTAAAACCATTCAATCAAGATTTGACATTAAATGTATAACAAGTTGAAGTCCGATCCAATTAATTTGACATGTCTATATTATTTTTTCTTATCCTTAATGATTGAAAGAATTTATGGACCAGGTCACAAATCTTCATATAAAATTTCACATTTCCTTGATTTTTTTTTATTAAACTAAACAATTTTATTTCTGAAATTGCAGGGGCAGATGAAGACTCTCACAAACCTTGTGTGAAAAATGCTAAACCCAGAAAGAACAAGTTCAGAGGGATCAGGCAGCGGCCGTGGGGCAAATGGGCAGCCGAGATTCGAGACCCACAGAAGGGTGTTCGAGTCTGGCTTGGCACATTCAACACTGCTGAAGAAGCGGCTCGAGCCTACGATGATGCAGCCAAGCGTATCAGAGGGGATAAGGCTAAGCTCAACTTTCATTCACCACCTGCCAAGAAACTGTGTCCCCAGACCCCCACCGAGTCAACTCAGTTGACCCTGCATGAACCACCAATGCCACTGGTATTTGGGACTTGTGATCAGTTTCAAAACCAATCTTACTACTCGAGCAGTGCGACTGATGATTATGAGTTCAAGGAACAGATATCGAACCTTGAGACTTTCTTAGGACTTGATCATGAGTCGACTCAGTTTGGTGGGTTCAGTGGCGAGTCGAGTCATCTCTGGATGATGGATGACTTCCCGGCTATCATTTGAGCTTAGCCAAATAAACCGAGTGAGCAACTGAGTCGAGTGAGTGAACTCAGTGAGTGAAGTTAAGTGTCCCTATATAAAAAGCTTGATTTGTGTTTAGGAGGTGGTAGTGGTAGTGGTAGTGGTAGTGGTAGTGGTGCAATAAGTTGTGTTGTCGGCGGTCTACATCTCCGACATACACCCCATATTTGTGTTTTCCATACTGTTTATGTGGTTTGTTTATGGTTTATTGTGATTTTTAGAATATAGTGTGGGTTCAAATGAGGACAATTTTAAAGCCATCAAATTGTGACATAATCCATTATATTTTATACAATTGTGCCACTATCCATCAACTTTAGTATTAATTAAATAAAATGTATTGATCAACTTGAGTATTAATTAAATAAAATATATTAATGATCTTGACGATCATCCAAATAAAATATATTGATGATCTTGACGATCATCCAACTTCCTTTCGGATCTTCCACGCGGTTCACAAAGTCCTCTTTTCACTGTGCCTAGAGCAAAAGGCCCGACTAGTGAAAACCCGTACCACCGCCTGAATACCCATAAACAAACCTATAGATGCTCACTTGCTCCCGCATCATACCTGTTGAGTTAGAAAAAGACTCGTCCACGAGTCTTGGGCCAACCAACAAAGCCCATGAACTCTCGAAGTTTCTGATAATGTCAAGTTCAAAAAGACTAGGGCATTGAAACCTAAAATCTCACTCAAGCCCAATTCTTCACTAGTCCGATCATTGTTCCCCCGATGCCCAAGTTTGGCATTTATCTTTAGAAGAACATGACTCATATACTGATTGTTGAGGTGTAAGAAAATCATATACCGAATATTCCGCCCCTGACCTGTTGCCGTACTCGTGAGCGTTGACCACCACCCCTGATGAAGCAGACATCCGCCGGAAGGACAACCGCCCTTGCCGCCATGCACACTATAGTTTGATCAAACCCAATAAAGGTTCTCGCCTCTTTCTCTTGCGTGGCGCTGTCCAGAGGAGACTCCTCTTTTCCTGAAAACCCTAACTCCATGTGGTGAGAGTGATTTGAGAAACCTGAGGATAAGCCCTTGGTTTTAGAAGGGTCTGAAATACGAGATGTGGAGAGACATAAAATATGTCTCGTTAAATTTCTCGAGTTCCTTTTGAACCGCACTTGACCCATCACTCCTCAAGGGTACCTGCCTTTCATTAGGTCCATAACTCCCAACGAAGCCCGTTTCCTGGCCTGTCCAGCCTAACACTACTCGACCCACTATCGATCACATTAGGATGGTTGTTTACACATCCCGCTTTCAAGTTCAGAACTTTACTATTAGTAGCAGAACTTTTGAAGGGTTAAGAGGGTCAGCTGTAGAGAATAGAGCATTATGATTACACTCTGACTAAGAAGTTCTAGTCCCTCCTGGTTATTGTCGAAATCATCCTATGAAACATTTTGTTATTGCTTCTTTAACTTGATTTTATTTTTTTTATACGTGATTTTGATTCTTTTTCTCGAGATTAAATTATTCTATGGCCCATTATATCTCTTATAATAATTTTTTTTTTGAAAAATTACATAAATAAACATTTAACCAAATCAATTCACCATTATTACCATTGACTCAAATTGTTTTTTTTAAATTATCATCAAAAGTGGATATTTTAAAAAATCAAGAATTAAAAAATAAAAGATTAAAAAAACAAGTTTTAAAGTTTAACTATTAGAAAATGAGTTTTTAAAATTTTATTATTAAAAAACAAGTTTTTTTTAATTTTACATATAAAATTTGAAAATACTACTTTTGTATTTTAAATAAATATTCGTTAGAATAAGTTTAATAATCTTCAGTTAGTAGTTTTTTTAATTAAGTTTGATATTTATAAATAAATTTTTTATTTTGATTAAAATTTAAATAGTTAGTTTTTAATTAAAATTAAGATAATTATAAACATTTTTTTAACAATGTATTATATTGTAAACTTTATTTTTTTTAAATGACAAGTTTAAAAAAAAATATATGTTTGGTTTCAATTATAATTTATTAGTTTTAATTGTTTTCACATTTAATTTTGGAATTTTAAATTTAATTTGTGTCGATATATTAAGGAGTGCGATTTTTAAAATTTGGAGTTTTAAATTTTGAATTTAAAAGACGATATATTGTTGAAATTTAAATTTTATTTGTATTATTTTATTTTATTTTAAATGAGATATTAAATATTAAAAGTTTAGTGAGATTTTCCGTATAAAAAACGAGATTTAAAAAAAATTTAATTTTGATACATAAATTTAATTGCAACTTAAATATTTGTAATTATGTTACAACATCAAGATTAAAGTTTCTATAAAAAGGTTGATGGAGTTTCAAAAAACTAATAAAATGGAGAAACAACGTATGCAAGAAAATCGTTGACCAGTTTGATTATCTTTGATTTCTTTGACTCTATACCGGCTTCAATTAGATTCGCACCATTTGTGACATTTTTCCGAACGGTTTTGCCTATTTTGTGTTTTCAGTAATTAAGGAAATAAACTCTATTCTTTGTTGCATTTTGTGGGTGTTAAACATGGAAAATTACTAATACCACGTCAAATATTATATACAATGAAATATTTTCAAATTTGTAAATCATCGTTGTAAGGTTTTATTTGACATGTAATTTAATGTATTGTAAAAATTACACCACTTATGAAATATATTTTTATGTATTTTTTTGTTGTTTTAATTACTTTAATCCATATAATATTAACATTTAACAAAAAAAAAAGTTACTAATACAATCTTAATGTTTTACGGTTTCACCCCATATAACACATGAGGTTAAAGCTATTAGTATAATAAACTAACAAATATGATCATCATTATTAAACTTGAAACCCATTCACCTGCTGCAACTAAAGCAAATTGCAAAGGAGCTAATTATCAATAAAGTTTGATTAAGACTTGCCATATATAAGATTTGTCTTGTAGTCGCATACTTGCAATATAATATAACAAGATGTGAAACCATACATTGTATGTAATCACAATCTATGATCAAAATTTAAGAATATTATTTTGGCACAAATTTAATCATATCTATATAATAAATAAAAGTTTTTTTAGTGGCACGTGTCGCTTCCACATTCATTTTCATCATTTTTTTTTCGCATCTCTCTCTTATTTAATGCACTTCTATCTTTTAATAATAATATATATTTAAAACAAATATTAATTATACAAATAAAACACATTTATGTTTAATTATCACATATTATAAGAAACTTTAAAATTTAATTATGTAACTTTTATTTCAATAAAGTTGTAATGAAAGTCAAATTACATTAAATAGTAATTAACGTATTTTCGAAACTTAATTATATATTAATTTTTACATATTTTGAGTTTGTTTCTATCCTTAGTATATGTAATATATTTTTACACCTGTAAAATATATACATAAAGATTTAAAAATTTTATATATTGATAATTTTTACCCCGTGTGTAAACACGGGATCTAAACTAGTAATGCGCATGTATAAGGGGATCGAGTTATGAAGTTTGTTGTGTTAGAGAAGTGTATGATTCATTTTTTATATATACACGCACACGTATAAGGGGATCTGGTTATGAAGTTTGTTGTGTTAGAGAAGTGTATGAAGTTAATCTAAGCAAGTAAAAAACACTAGTTACATCATTTTTAAGAGCATATAACTTTATATGCGTTGTTATTAGGGGGTAATGATGAGTGACCAAAGTTTCATGTATTAAGAGGTGCAATATGTTATATTATTTTGATATGTGGAATACAAAGGTTTTGTGTAGCCATGCATGTGCAGGTGTTGGAAGCTTAAAGTATGATTTTGGAAGATATTAGGCGAGAGATGCAAGAGTCGGAAGAGACACGGAGAAAACGGGGCAAAACGCAGGGTCAGCGTAAGGCTACGCTGCTACAGCGTAAGCCTACGCCGAAGGCAAATTGCAAACAGAAGCATCAGAGGGTCAGCGTAAGGCTACGCCATATCAGCGTAGGCCTACGCCTAAGTAATTTCTTCACAGCAGCTTCCAGTGGACCAGCGTAGGCCTACGCCCTCCCAGCGTAAGCCTACGCTGGGTGCGTTTCAGACGCGGGGTTTGGGCGAAACAGCCGAATTTCAAAGGTTATTTAGGTTTTTCTTCCCCAAAATTCGAATCCATCTTTGACACCACAGTTCTTGGGCGATTTTGCTCATTCTTGGGAGACTAGAAACACGATTCCAACATCAAATTGAAGATTGATACCCGAAAGATTGAAGGATTGAAGATGATTTCCACCACCATGAGCGGCTAATCCACCGATAATCATTCCCGGGTGGATTGTTTGTAAGTTTTTAGGGTTTTATCATGTGCTAGCTTTGAGAAACAATTCTTGTAATCGTTTGGTTTGAAACACTTGAATCTTTGTGTTTAGTATGGTTATGAACTCACGGGAGTTGATAAATTCTTGCACCATTGACCCCGTTAGATGATAATTGCTATGAACTTTGATTTATGTTGAATCTATTGATTAATCTAATTCTATATTGCATACATTTGTCTCGATTTCATTCGTGAATATTGTTTTACAGTATTTGCTGATGATGTATGAATGTTGATGTTCTTGGTTAGATTTGGTTAATTAGATTTGAATAACCATTCGATTGTTTGAACTCAAATGTTGGTGTGATAATCCCTAATTATTTGTGAGCTTGAAACCCGGGTGTGATACCCTTTTTAATTATTGTTTACAACTTAAACCGTTTTGTTTGGTACTTGATTTGTTTGTTGAGTTTATAAAGTTTTCACTTAAATCATTGATTGTGTTTGGTTAGAAAGACCCGTTGTAACTTCATAATTTGCATTGTTAATTGAAGTTGAGCACCGACCACAAACTCTTCGTGGTTCGACACCCTTCTTACCCTAACTAGTTTAAGGTGATTAGGACACTCTATTTCTTTATCTTTGACCGGTCCCTTCGACACCGATCAAATTTTGGCGCCGCTGCCGGGGAGTGTGTGCGCTTGGTGTTTTATTTTAATTGACTCGTTACTTTTTGTTATTTGTTACTTGTTTTGTTTAGTTAATCTTCTTCTATTTTTGTGTTACGCGTGGTGTTTGTTTGTGTGTGCAGGTGACAGATTAGTGCATGCGTACCCGCTCATCTGGGAGAACTTCACCACTTGTGTTTGAACCGGAAATTGAGAGGATAGCAAGGCAAAACCGAACCCAACAACAAAAAAATTTACAACCCATTTTATCGGAACCATCATCCATGGATGGTCGAAGCAGTCATTCTGGGACTAGCGTAAGAAACCGTGGCCCAACTCCAAACAGAGGCCCTATCCCTAACCGCCCACCAACTCCACCTCACCGAACCTCAACCCAAACCCAAACCCCACCTATACCTATCAATAACAACCAACCCCGTGGGTCGGGTCCAGTTCAACAAAACCGACCCGTTAACATCCGTACCAATCCCACGTACCAAGGAAGAAGGGGACCACAACAAAATCAAACCCCTCCCGGAAACAATGAGAACGAGGGTTGGGAGGATGAAGATGGTGAATATTTTGGGTATGCTGATAATGAAGATGTTGGAAATGGTGAAGGGTTTGGCGATTACGAGTATGAGGATGGTGAAAGGAGCATCTATGGAGAGTACAATAAGGGGCAAGGATTTAAAGAGGAAGAAGAGGTGAATTATGTTCACCAAAGACCGAGACAACCAATGGGGTGAACGGGTAGACCCGCTAGACCTGTTTATCCTCCTAGACAAGAAGAGAGGAGATTTACTAGGGGCTACATTAATGAAAACCGAAGACAACCGGTAGCCCCTATGGGTGGAGTTAACGGTCGCTTTCGACCGGCTATTTCGGAGAATGCTTCTCCAATTGTTCCACCAATTCCCGGAATGAGGCGATTCAAGTCAAGGCCAAATTACATCAACGTTCTCCCACATTTTCATGGTATGGTCACCGAAGAACCATACACCCATTTAGCCGAGTTTGCTGCCATCTGTAGCACAATTGGGGATGAAAACTTTGACCAAAATGAGGTCAAACTCCGACTTTTTCAGTTTTCCCTCAAAGATCGAGCAAAGCAATGGTTCATCACATTGCCGGCTAATAGCATCTACACATGGGATGAAATGCAACAAGTTTTCTTGGACGAATATTACTCGGTTATGAAGACAGATGACTCCCGAATTGAGATTCGGACTTTTCAACAACAAACAGGTGAACCTTTACATGAAGCTTTTACCCGTTTCAAGGAGTTGTTGAGAAAATGCCCCCACCATCAAATTGAGTTGTGGGAACTAGTAAAGTGTTTTGTTGATGGTTTGACTCAAGAGGAGAGGAAGTACTTGAAGTCCACCAGTAATGGGACATTGTTGTCTAATCCCGAAGAAGATGATTGGGATTTCTTAGAAAGAATGAGCCAAAGTTCAAAATCTGAGGCATCGGCTAGCCGAAGAGCCAAACACCCAATTTCAAAATCTGCCCCGGACTATGAGACGAAGGAGTGGTTAGCCTCTGTGGAGAAAGAATTGGCCAATTTGAAAAGAGGAGAGAAAAAGGAAGTAGCGGGAGTGAAAACCCGTTTTGATGTTTGTGAGAGTTGTGGGGATTTGGGACACAAGGCCATAAGTTGCCCATTGCAAGATGGTAGACAAGAAGAAGTGAACCAAGTTTTTGGTGATAGGAAACTATATGATACAAACTCAAACTCCTATCACCCGAGCTCGAGGAATCATCCCAACTTCAAATACGGGGATGCATCAAACCAATTGAACCCAAATTTCCAAGGTTCAAATCAAGGTACTTCGTCATACCAACCTCGTCAACAAGGGAACTACAATTCGGGCGATTACCAAAGGAGTTCATATAACAATAACCGGAACACAAATTACCCCCCAAGGAATTACAATCAAGATCATCAACAACAAGGTGGATCATCGGGGGGTGATGACGCGGTTAATTCAAAACTGGATGCACTGCTGGAGATGATGAAAGAGTCAAAAAGGGAGAATGAAATGAGAGACAAGTCTTTTGTGGCGTTGGAAAGACAAGTGGGGCAAATGGCCGAAGAAATATCTTTGCTAAAACAAAATGAAGGTAAACTGCCAATTGACAACACATTGAAGCCACAACATCATGTTATTGCAATTGATGTGGCTCATGGTAATGAAGAAGGTGAAGAAGGAGAAGAGGAGGAAATTGAGTGTGGAGAACCCTTAGTTCCTATTCAAATTGGGGAATTCAAAACTAAGTTGGCACTGCTAGATTATGGAGCGGGGGTGAGCATTCTACCAGGGAGCGTGTATGATCAATACAATTTTGGTCCATTAGAAGAATACAACACCACGTTGGTGTTAGCAAATGCTACATGCAAACGTCCTCGGGGGAAATTAGTGGGAGTGGCTGTGAAGATTGGAGAATTCTACTATCCTGGAGATTTCTTAGTGCTTGATTATGCACCACTTGCTAAGGAGGAGCCACGAGTGATTTTGGGAAGACCGTTTTTGGCAACCGCAAATGCACAAATCAATTGCCGAACCGGCACTGTTGACATGACCTTTGGGAAGCGTAAGTTGAACATTAATATTTTTTCAAATTCATTTACATATTCGGTTGAAAATAAGTGTTCAAAAGCAGTCACTACTAACGTGGGTCATCCTCGCGCCAAGGCAAATGAGGGTGACACCAAAAACAAAGGTATCATGTTTGACAGGTTTAATGTGAAAGACGAGCCGAAGGCAATCGAGAAGAAAACTGAGAGGTTGAAAGATGAAAAGAAACCACCCGACCATGTCCAACATCCAAACGAGAAAGTAGATTTGTGTGATGTGAAATTTACGAGAGATGAATCTTGGAGTTGGAGTGATAAGAACCGAAGTGGTGAGGGAGCTAGTGGAAGCAATTTTGTGTTTCAACCTCCATAAGGAGGTAATGTCGGGCTGAGGACAATAAACTTAGCGCTAACCGGGAGGCAACCCGGCTTGTGATTGCTTGTATTTGTCTTTGCTTTGTTTTGTTTTGTGTGTTTTAGTTTTCGTCACCATAGCAACACTCAAGTGTGGGGAAGACTCATGGAAGACTTACGAGTCCATTTTTGGTGATGGTTCAAGCACTCTATGATCACCTCTAATCAGGTCCACGTACTCTTTCTCATATTTATGTTGCTTTGATTGAACGAATTTGTTTTTGTTTGTTTTGGTGTGTTTATGTTTGAAACTTGGTTGATTATGATTGGGTTGGTGCTTATGGTTATGGGAATCTTTGAGTTGGATATTGGGAGTTATTGGGTATTGGTTATTTTTGCACCCACTAACCGTGCTTTTACATTTCATAACTATTTACATTGGGACAATGTAAGGTTCAAGTGTGGGGATGTGGAAAATCTTGGAAACCATTTAAATTTTTTGAAAATTGTTTTACAAAGTGTTTGGTAGAGGTCTTTGGTCATGGTTAATTCATTAAGTTACTCGATTAAGTTTTTCCAACAAATGTAAAATATATATATATATATATATATATAATAAATTGGAAATGTTGGAATTGGGAGTAACAAAGTTGAAGGTGATGGTTTGCATGCACATGTCGGTAACCTATTTTCCACCGTTTCTGTGAGACTTTGAGCCAAATTGATTTATATTCTCTTATTTGAGTGTTTAGCCACTTTGTTTCATATTTTAGAACTTGCATATTGTTAATACATGTTGAAACCTTGAACCAATTGATTGTGCAAAAATGATAAAGGCATTAGGAGAAACCTTTTTATTTTTAGCCATTTTTATGCCCTTACCCGTTAATATCCACTAGATACCCATTCTGAGCCTATACCTTTTCTTTTGACAAAACCCACAACATTCACCCATTCACCTTTTAGCCTTTTCTTTTTAAACCCGTGAGTTTGAATTCAATTAACTTAGATTGGTGTAGTTGCATTGAATACAAAAAAAATAAAATAATAATAATATAAATGAAAAATGAAAGAAAAAGAAATACAAAAATAGTATTGGGTCAACATGTGCCCAAAGGTTTTGAATTTTAGTTGAGCTAAAATAAAAGATGTTATTGGGTCAGTTTAACTCAAGTTTCATTTGATAGTGTGAAGAAATAAGAAATTTAGTGTTGATGTGTCATTTATACCTATGGTAGAATTTTGAAGGTTTAAGAGTTGATTTGTAACTTTATTAGTTGAATTCCACTCACCTTTAGCCACTTTAAAAATCCTTATCCGTACCCGTGACCCTAGCCTACATTCCAACCCTTAAAAGACCTTTTGATTTGTGCATTTTAGTTGTGTTAGTAGTTGGAGATGTGATCAATTTGCAAGCCTATAATAATGTGATTCATTGTTTGGTTTCGAGTGAAAAATACTAGCACATCATCGCTAGTCCATATATGAAGCCGAGTGGAGTGATTGATTGTGAGGGGTGTGTGCATGCAAAGCCATAGCTAGATATAAGTTAAGCGCGTTCCAATATTTCCTTTTGTTTAAAAAATTCATCGATGGTTTGTTGGATTGTAATTCTGTTGAGAGTTTAATTTTTATGAATTTTGCGTGACCGTGGACCTTAACTTATGTTTAGTGAAAACAATCATTTAAGAATTTGTAATGGGAATTTAAAAGCAAATGACTTTGCTTGAGGGCAAGCAAAACTCAAGTGTGGGGATATGATGAGTGACCAAAGTTTCATGTATTAAGAGGTGCAATATGTTATATTTATGCATTTTGATATGTGAAATACAAAGGTTTTGTGTAGCCATGCATGTGCAGGTGTTGGAAGCTTAAAGTATGATTTTGGAAGATATTAGGCGAGAGATGCAAGAGTCGGAAGAGACACGGAGAAAACGGGGCAAAACGCAGGGTCAGCGTAAGGCTACGCTGCTACAGCGTAAGCCTACGCCGAAGGAAAATTGCAAACAGAAGCATCAGAGGGTCAGCGTAAGGCTACGCCATATCAGCGTAGGCCTACGCCTAAGTAATTTCTTCACAGTAGCTTCCAGTGGACCAGCGTAGGCCTACGCCCTCCCAGCGTAAGCCTACGCTGGGTGCGTTTCAGACGCGGGGTTTGGGCGAAACAGCCGAATTTCAAAGGTTATTTAGGTTTTTCTTCCCCAAAATTCGAATCCATCTTTGACACCACAGTTCTTGGGCGATTTTGGTCATTCTTGGGAGACTAGAAACACGATTCCAACATCAAATTGAAGATTGATACCCGAAAGATTGAAGGATTGAAGATGATTTCCACCACCATGAGTGGCTAATCCACCGGTAATCATTCCCGGGTGGATTGTTTGTAAGTTTTTAGGGTTTTATCATGTGCTAGCTTTGAGAAACAATTCTTGTAATCGTTTGGTTTGAAACACTTGAATCTTTGTGTTTAGTATGGTTATGAACTCACGGGAGTTGATAAATTCTTGCACCATTGACCCCGTTAGATGATAATTGCTATGAACTTTGATTTATGTTGAATCTATTGATTAATCTAATTCTATATTGCATACATTTGTCTCGATTTCATTCGTGAATATTGTTTTACACTATTTGCCGATGATGTATGAATGTTGATGTTCTTGGTTAGATTTGGTTAATTAGATTTGAATAACCATTCGATTGTTTGAACTCAAATGTTGGTGTGATAATCCCTAATTATTTGTGAGCTTGAAACGCGGGTGTGATACCCTTTTTAATTATTGTTTACAACTTAAACCGTTTTGTTTGGTACTTGATTTGTTTGTTGAGTTTATAAAGTTTTCACTTAAATCATTGATTGTGTTTGGTTAGAAAGACCCGTTGTAACTTCATAATTTGCATTGTTAATTGAAGTTGAGCACCAACCACAAACTCTTTGTGGTTCGACACCCTTCTTACCCTAACTAGTTTAAGGTGATTAGGACACTCTATTTCTTTATCTTTGACCGGTCCCTTCGACACCGATCAGGTAAGCAAAAAACGGTTTCGACCCTCAAGAACCACGAACCCGACCCTTAGAACCGTGGGTTAGAACCTTTCTAGCAAAAAGGGTTGGTTTAAGGTTATGTGATTTCACGTATTAAAGGGTCCGGGTCAGTTCCGGGTAGAACCGTGGGTCCGAACCTTAAGAACCTTGGAACCTTGAGATCTTAAATAAATTAAGAAAACCTATATTTTGTAGGGCAACCAAACAACGTTTCTAAAGTACCCGTGAAGAAAGAACTCACTTCGTATTGATCTTCAAGAAAGAACCTAAGGATCCAAGAAAGAAATGATTCATCACTTCATCTTCAAGAAAGAGCCATTAACCATACATGTATGCTATTGTGTAAATGCGAAAAACATAGCATGCACCATGGGTTAATACGACAATTGGTATCACAAACATAGCAAGCACCATTTGTAATGGGTCTTTGTGTTTTAATGGCATGAACTACAGTAATGTATCATAATAAATGTAGGGGGCGTTTTCAAGCGAGTTACTTTTGGTTCATATTTGATTAATTCGATTACTGTATGGGTTACTTTTGATAAAAAAAATTGGTTCGCTAGAAAACTAATCCAACAAGAAAGTGAGCTAAAAAACTAGGCTGCCATCACTTAAAGGTTCTTAGCCAGAACCTTTAGACCCGACCCATAAGACCCTTACCCGTATACCCTTTAAAGGGGTCGGTTCGAGGTTCCATAATTTTCGATTTCAAGGTTCCGATTTTTTCAAATATATAATAAAATTAAATATTTTATTCTCTTAAATATAATTATAGTATTTATATATTTTTTTTTAAATAATTCTTTTAAATTGTTATACTATGAGTAATATGGTCACATATTTATTATATTTAATATGGTGTTTGACTTTTGGGGATTAGATTAAAATAAGATGAAATTAAACGTGAGGTTAGAATCTGGTTTTTTGGTTTACAAGTTAACAAATGATCCTCACTCACGTAATTAGGAAAAAGATCAAATGTAAACCACATATACGTGTGTAAACCAAAAAACCAAATCATGGCTACATATTTATTATATTTAATTTGGTGTTTGACTTTTGAAGATTAAATTAAAATAAGATGAAATTAAATGTGAGGTTAGAATTTGGTTTTTTGGTTTACAAGTTAACAAATGATCCTCACCCTACGTAATTATATATATAGGGTAAGGATCAAATGTAAACTTGTAAACCAAAAAACCAAAAAACCAAATTCTAACCACACATTTATTTTCATCTTATTTTAATCCATTCACTAAAAGTCAAACACTCAATTAATTATAATAAACATGTGGCCAAAATTTGATTTTTTGGTTTACATATTTAAAAGTGGTTTACATTTGATCATTTTCCTATATATATATATATAATATATATATATAACCCTATATATACGGGGACGTATCAAATGAAAACCTATGTTATTGTGAAAACTCTTAAACTCTATATGGACCACACATTCAATTCTTAATATTTTAATATGTGGTTGTAATAATTTCTGCATATTTAATATATTCAATAAATAAAAATTGTGGCTTAGATTAAAAAGAGGGGTAAAAAGGTAATTCCATATTTTTCTTTTTTCGTTTTACAAAATAATGATTATTTAATTTTCTCTCTCTTCAAATAAATGATTAGAATGTTTCATCTTTGTTAACATTTTTATTTTCTTTCTAAATTCTCTTGTTTTTTTAATAATTTCAAAAACAAAGAAGACTGAGAATCCAAAACACCAAAATCACAATCTTCATCTTAAAAATGACAGTACAGTTTACATACATATAACCACATGAATAAAAACGTTTTACACATGTGTAAAATCTGTTTACACATGTGTGATGAATCAAATACATATGGGTAAAACCATATACAAAAGGAGGTGGAACCTATAATCACATGTTAGTTAAAATAAAAGAACATGGATTTACATATATTTCCTTATTCACAACCCAGGTCTGGATTGTTCAACATGGCCTGGAAAAGAAACGAAGAATTAACGGTAAATTAGCAACCTGAAGAAGAAAAAGAAATAAAGATTTAACCTGTTTTACACATGTGTAAATTCTGTTTACACATTTGTATAACCCATGTATTAAAAATACACAGATGTGAAACCCATGTATTAGAAAATAAAGACATTCATATCTAAAAATTATCCATCAACATTCATAAGTTTCACAACTTTTATATGTATTTTATTTTAACTTATATGGTTTTAAAATTTATATTATGTGTATTTTTTTTAACATAATAAGGTTATCCTACACATGAAAAACTGTCTAACACATTTTGTCATAAAATGGGTGAGTTAAATAAAATACATATACACGTGTAAAATTAATTTACACTTGTGTAAATTCATTTTATACTTGTAAATTCATTTTATACTTGTGTAAAATCAATTTACACTTGTGTAAAATCAATTTACACTGTGTAAAATTCAAATAACCAATTCATTAGTAAATAAAAAACAATATATCACAACTTTTTAAAATTCAAATCAATTTACACGTGTAAAATCAGAACATATTTTTTTTAACAGATCAAAAAGTGAATATCCATAAACGAAAATTTTTGTTTAAATTCAAATCAAGCAAATGTTTAAAAACATGAAATGTTAAAACCAAGAATATAACAACTTTTTAAGATCTGGATCGAAATAAACATATGTACATTCAGTTTCGACAACATCATTTTTTTAAACCAAGTGAAAGAAGCTAAAATTCTATGTAAAAGAACCTAAAATCATTGACAAAATAAGTTTATACATGTGTAAATTCAATTTACGCATGACTAAAGGACCTTAAATCAAAGACAAAAAAAAATTAATTATAACTTTATCATTTGAACCACGAAAGTTGTTCACAACATTTGAATCTCACTTCTAAGAACAAGTTTTTAAAACAAATCTAATTGAACAGATCAAAAATTAAAAAAAGTAGTTTAAAAAATTATAAACAGATTAATAAAACAGAATTACCTCTTTCTTCTCTCGATCTACTGCAATAAGCTTTTCTATATCTACTGCAACCAACTAAACAATGGTGGAGCATAAAATTGATTTTTAGCCCTAAATATTCCAATATGGAGAAGCAGAATCAAAACACTATAACAAGAACAACTGAATTCATATATATCATCCCACGAAGAGAGAAACTAATCATCGAAATAAACCTGCGATAGTTAGAGAGGAGAATGGCATTACAGGTCTTGATAATCCGATCTGAAACTCAGCTCCACGTCGGTCTATTCGACTCTTCATCAACTACATCTTCATCCTCCATTGTGAATAATACAGACATCGCGTAATCTACAAATCCAAGGAACTGGTCATCTTCAGCAACAGGAGTATCCGAGATCTGGAGTTCAGATCTGAAACATCGCTGCCTTTTTTTTGCTCCGAGATCTGAACATTGATGCCTTCTTTTTTCCTCTGAGATTTGAACATCGATGCCTTCTTTTTTCTCCGAGATATGAACATCGTTGCCTTTATCTATGGCCTGAAAGAGTTTGATGAAAGTTCTACACGTGTATGACCTCATGCAAGTATCCGTTGGATAAAGAACCGTTTGATGAAGTTTGAATAAGCTTGTTTCAGTCAAGCACGTGCTCTTTGTTCTGCACGTTTTCCTTTTTAGTTTGTTGTTTACTCGTTCTATTTGTTTCCTGTTTATTAGCTAAATTTGGTTAAGTCTTTGTTTCCTTTCTGTGTATTTAAATCCGTTTAGGCCTCATTAATGAATTAAGCTTTTGCGTTCACTTACCTATGATATCCAATACATTAATTGGTATAAGAGCCAACTCTGAGCGAAAGCCTTTGATCCAGAGAGAGAATCAAAGATGAGTGAAGAAAAGTTGAAGATCCTAGTCTTCGATAGCCATTATGAACACTGGAGTGAGATGATGGAGAATTTGTTGCGCGCAAAACAACTATGGAACTTGACTGACCCGGGGATCATAGAGCCAGCCGTCGGAATTGCCCCAAGCGATGTCCAGAAAAAGAAGTTGGAGGAACTCCGAATGAAGGATATGCAGGTCAAGCACTACCTGTATGAAGCCATTGATCGGATTACGTTTGAACAGATTCTGGATAGAAGCACCTCGAAAGCTGTTTGGGACTCCATGTGGAAGAGATATGCGGGGAATGAGAGGGTAAAGAAATCAATGCTGCAGAAGTTAAGACGTGACTTCGAGGTGCTAGAGATGAAGAACAGTGAGACCATACCTGAGTACTTTGGTAGGGTCTTAGTCATTTCAAACCAGATGAAGAGTAATGGGGAATCCATGCCTGATGTAAAGATTGTTGAAAAGATTCTCCGAACCCTTTCTGAGAAATACATGTATGTGGTGGTGTCAATTGAGGAGTCAAAAATAATTAAAGACATGACCATCGAAGAACTGCAAAGCACTCTTGTTGTCCACTAGCAGAAGTTCAAAAGGGTCGATAAGGATGATGAACAAGTCTTAAAGATAGAAGATAGCGATAGATCTGGTGGTCATGGTCGTGGCAGAGGTGGTCGTTTCAGCCCACGTGGTTGAGGTCGAGGGCGTGGAAGACAATCCTACAACAAAGAAACTATCGAATGTTACAAGTGCCATAAATTAGTGCATTTCTCCTATGAATGCCCTACCTTGAAGGAAGCCAATTTTGCAGGTTTTGATGAAGGAGAAGAGATAATGTTGATGGCTGAAGTATGCACCCAAGACAACAACTTTATGGCTCTTACTAATGAAGAATGTAAAAATCACATGTGGTTTCTTGATTCTGGATGTTCCAACCACATGTGTGGCATCAAGGAAATATTTATCAATTTTGATCAAAGTTTTTCCACAACAGTTAGACTTGGGAACAATGCTCGCATGGATGTTGCTGGGAAAGGGAATGTGAAGTTGGTGCCGAATGGAGCAGTTTTTGTTATCAATGATGTTTACTTTGTACCTCACCTAAAAAACTATTTACTCATCATTGGTCAACTTCAACAAAGAGGCATGTCCTTCCTATTTCAGTTTGATGCGTGTAAAGTGTTTCATCCGGATAGGGGTCTCCTGTTTCAAAGTAACATGAGTGCAAACAAAATGTATCATGTGTGTGAAGATGCCGGTTCTAGTGCTACTCAAAGGACAGACAGCTGCAACTATACAAGTGATGAAGATGTTGCTAAACTGTGGCACGAGCGCTTAGGGCATCTAAGCAAGACAGGAATGGGAACACTCCAACAAAAGGGAATGGTGCGTAACCTGCCACATTTTGAAGTTGATACTGATGTGTGTAGTGATTGTCTGATTGGAAAACAAACCAGGGAAACTATTCCCAAAGTAAGCAAATGGCGAGCGAGTGAAGTTCTTGAATTAATCCACTCTGACATATGCGGCCCCATCACTCCTTCTTCTTATACGGGCAATAGGTACATGCTGAGTTTCATTGATGATTATAGTAGGAAGGCTTGGTTATACTTATTATCAGAGAAATCACAAGCTCTTGAAAAATTTAAAGAATTTAAAAGTCGGGTTAAAACTGAAACCGGGAAGATTGTTAAGTGCCTTTGAAGTGATAGAGGGAGGAGGTAATACCTATCTGATGCTTTCAATAATTTCTGTAAGGAACATGGCATTAAAAGGCAGTTAACAACTAGGTTCACCCCACAACAAAATGGGGTAGCCGAACGCAAAAACCTAACTGTAGTTGGGATGATTATAACATTGCTTGCCTCTAAGAACATGCCTAAAATGTTCTGGGCTGAAGCATCCATGTGGAGTTATTATGTGCTCAACAGGAGTCCTAGTAAAGCCCTAAATGATATTACCCCAGAAGAAGCATGGAGTGGATCCAAACCCACTGTTGAGCATTTTAGAGTATGGGGATCTCTGGCCCATGTTCACATACCAAAAGAAAAAAGAATCAAACTCGATGACAGGAGCTTCCTGTCACACCCCCAAAATCCACCAACGGAGTTTTACCGTTAGGGGTGTGACATAACAGGATCTCAGTCATTAGTTACGTTGAACGACTCTATATGAGTTTAATAAAAACCACTAGTATTGCTCATAGTCACGATACAACACTAGTAATGAAAATACTGATTTAATGTAAGACTCGCGGAAGCGAAAAGTTAAATGAAAAATGTTGGGTATAGAAATGAGACTGATGCTGTCAATATAAACTACAGTATCGAAACTAGTAGTTTCGGTTGAACTTTTGTTCAATCGAAACTAGTAGTTTCGGTTGAACATTTGTTCAATCGAAACTACCTAGTTTCGATGCCTTTTTTTCAGGCCTGTTTGGCAGGTGGCTTGGAAAACAAGGCACATGAAGCCTCCTATATATAGTAGAATACCCATTAGGAGTGAGTGTGTCTGTAGAGGGAATCACCACCCCAGGGGGAGCTCACCCTGGGGTGAGACTAATTGTTAGTGTATGATGAGTCTTTTAATTTTCATATCAATCAAAGAATCATACGTTTTATGCTTTCAATTATCTGTTCTTTTCATTTTCATATGTTTCTGTTCGTGTATGTGATTCCCGCACCCGTCTCTACCATTTCAGATTCGAGAGTGATACCGGATCCAGAGATTCCGCCTCTCGATCCGGACTGTTTGAAGATTTCTCCGCAGATTTGTGTTTTCGGATCTGCTCAGGACCTACAAAAAACATGCGCCAAAACAGTTGCGCCAAAATAAACAATTCAAAGATAATTAAAATAAATAATTCTTGAGTTTGCAAATGATAGACTTCGTATGCATGCATGCCTTAGCTCGTGATTGTACCTTAATTACCTGAGAAAACATGCTAAAACGTGTCAACACTAGGTTGGTGAGTTCAGAGGTTTCAATGTTTGTAAAGTTTACTAGATAATACCATTTACAATTTATATCATAGGTAGCTAACCTAGTACATGTTACTAAAGCGTTTCGACACCGAAACTGACTGTTTATGTTTGTACTGCCTCCCACCATGACTATCATAATCAATGGTGAATGTTTAGGTCAATGTTACACCCGTTCGACTACCTGTCGAGTTAGCGCGACTAACGCGGGTGGGGCTTGTCAATGCCCAGTAGTACTACTCAAGATTACCTCGCTAACCCATATACTAACGGTTCGATAAGTAAGGACTTTCATGATATGTTTGCGCTTAGTACACAAGTGATATAAAGGAAATGTAAGATCTAAATGCTCGTACCCATGTTTTCTCCCCCAAGTTTAAAACGTAAGAAAAGGGGCCGTGAAACTCACCTTAGAGTATGTGCGAAAGAAAGCGAACCTAAAATGTTTGACGACTAACTGCCACCTATAAACACCGGTTTATAAGTGTATGTTTGTGCAAGTTGATACAAACCCTAAGTATCCAAACAATCCCATTGTTTAAGTGTTTGAAAAGAGTTTACAAGTTTGACTAAGTTTGACCAAGTTTGACTAAGTCTGACCCGACGACCCGTTGGTGACTCGTTTAATGATTAAATGTTTGTTCAGTATAATACTTCTATATTATACACAAATGATCATGCTGTAACACTTAGCAACAAATCCTATTTGTTCTAACAAGATAGCAAGTTTCCATAATTAGCAGGTTTCTATAAATAGAAAGTTTCAAAAAATAGCAGGTTTCTATAAATAGAAAGTTTCCAAAAATAGCAGGTTTCTATAAATAGAAAGTTTCCAAAAATAGCAGGTTTCCAAAAATAAAAAGTTTGTTCGGGACTCATGTTTCCTGGAAACTATCATCATTGATATGTTTGTAGTATCACTCTAACATGTTCTGGCTCATCACATCACATAACACTTTTCTAGAACCTAAACATGCAAATCATAATTCAAGACAAAGTTTCCAACTTTAGTAACCTATGACTAGCATGCGTGATTTCAAACACCTAACACGTTACAACAGGTTATTGTATCTTAACTAACATGTACCAATCATCAAACCATATCATGCATGTCTAAATAGCAAGTTCTAACCACTTTTAACAATTAAAGTTTCCTTATTTGGAAAGTTCGCAAAACCGGGTTATGTATTCAAAATCTGATTTCACAAATCATCTAAACATGTATCAAGTAGCATATAACCATCATCACATCATTCAAATCACTTCTTGTATGCAAGATAGAATTTCTAAAAAGTTTCCTCTTTTAGTAAGTTAGGGTTTTTAAGCTTGTTTAACGAGATTTAAAGTACCAAATCCATCACGTATGATTTATCTAACATAATTATAACCATAACAAGTTTCAAACATCTCTAACATGCGATTCTACACCATCACATAATCAAAAAGTTTCAATATTTAATAAGTTACTAATCACATGGATCTAGGGTTTTGCAAATAACCATAAAATCAACAAATACATGCAAAACAATAATAAAGTTAACATTTTGATTATAAAAATTCATGTTTGGATGAACTAGGGTTATGATCTAAAATTTAGGAATCAAAAAGTGATGAAATTGAATGAAACGACTTACGTAGAGACGTTAGAAACGTCGAGACTAGCACGTATCTACTTCCGGATTCACGATCGGGGCTCGAACGAAGGTCTTTTGGGTGCTTGAATGTTTCGGTCGAAGTGGGGAGTGGGGGTGAGGGGGTCGACGGCTTCAAAGGGTGGTTAGGTTTAGATATGTTTTTTTTTTAAAAATTTTTATCCTTATCCCATTACTAATGGGTAATTAGTTTGGCATGCGGGCTTAATTAAGGCCCATATGTCTAATTAATTAAATAATCACTAATAATGATTTAAAAACTTCCAATTATTATTTTTATAAAAACACTAACTTTTATAAAAATACTAATTATGTTTTACACACGATAAACACGTACGAAAATAATAATATTCACATAATTCACGTAATCACATATAAATCATAAAACTCATAATTTATATTAAATATAAATTATTAATGTTCGTAATATTAATGTTCGATTAATCACCAACGTTCCGGGTTAGACTCGAGTGCGATCCGATGTGTGCGACTGACTGACACATTTAATTAATCCTAATTAAATGCAATGTACGTGCGACTAACTGAGATAACTGAGTTTGTAACGAAAAATGTTTGAATTAACGAGGTTTGAGTTAACGAAGTTAACCTGAAAATGCCGGATGTCACACTTCCCATGTGTCTTGACTGGATTGAGTGAGGAGTCCAAGGCTTATAGATTAATTGATCCCAAAACTATGAAGGTGGTGGTAAGCAAGGATGTGGTGTTTGAAGAAAATAAGGCTTGGGATTGGTATAATGTTGCAGAAAAAACACAAAATGTTGAAGAACTTGATTGGGGAAACTACACTCCAAATGAAGAAGAAGTTGATCAAAATGAAGGGAATGATGATCAACAGGTAGTAAATGCACCTGTGTGTGATCCCAGTTCCAGCTCTACATCAGTCAGGGAGGGAAGACAAAGAAGACCTCCTAGTTATTTGCAAGATTATGTTACAAGAGATGATTTGCAGTCTGATGAAGAGGAACTAAATGTTATGGAAGTTCAAGATCAGGACCTGATTAAGTATGAAGAGGCTATGAAAGTTGACAAATGGAATAAGGCAATGGATGTGGAAATCCAATCCATAGAGAAAAATCAGACTTGGAACTTGGTTGAGCTGCCAACAGGGGCCAAGTGCATTGATGTGAAGTGGTTATTCAAAACCAAATTCAATGAGAAGGGTGAAGTGGAAAAATACAAGGCCAGATTGGTAGCTCGCGGGTATGGGCAAGAGTTTGGAGTTGACTATGTGGAAGTATATGCTCCAGCAGCACGAATGGACACCATTCGGCTAATGATAGCAATAGCAGCTCAGAAGGGTTGGAACATCCATCAAATGGATGTCAAGTCTGCCTTTTTACATGGTGTGTTGGAAGAAGATGTTTTCGTTCAACAACCTCAAGGATACGTTGTTAAGAATGAAGAACACAACGTGTATAAGCTGAGGAAGGGCTTATACGGGTTGAAACAAGCACCCAGGGCTTGGTTCACTCATATAGAGTCATACTTTGTGAAAGATGGTTTCAACAAGAGCAAATCAGAGCATACTTTGTTTATCAAGGAAGGTCCTGAAGGTAATTTGCTGTTTGTGAATGCCTATGTTGATGACCTGATTTGCACAGGAAGTGATGAGAAGATGTTGAGTGATTTCAAACACTCCATGAAAAAGGAGTTCGAGATGACTGATTTAGGCAAGATGAGATACTTCTTGGGTATAGAAGTGGTGCAAACAACAGCGGGGATTCACATATCTCAAAGAAAATATGCAGTAGAAATTCTGGAACGTTTTAATATGGTGGAGTGCAATGGTGTAATTAATCCCATTGTACCGGGTACAAAGTTGAAGAAAGACGAAGGAGAGCCGGTGGATGATACTTTATTCAAACAAGTGGTAGGGAGCCTGATGTACATCACTACCACTCGTCCAGATATTCAGTTTGTTGTGAGCCTTATTAGCCGGTTCATGTCTAAACCCACTGAAAAACACTATGCTGCAGCAAAGAGAGTGATTCGCTACTTGCAAAACACCTTGGATTACGGCATATGGTATAAGCGAGGAAGCATAGGGGAGATGAAGGTGTACACGGATAGTGATTTTGCTGGAGTCTTTGATGACAGGAAAAGTACCTCTGGCCACGTGATTTTATGGGATGGAGCTTCAGTAACTTGGTCCTCAAGGAAGCAAAGTGTAGTTGCTTTATCGTCAACTGAAGCCGAATACGTGGCAGCTGCAGCTTGTGCTTGTCAAGATATTTGGAGCCGAGGTATTTTAAAAGAACTTGGTGTGAAATTGGAGGAAGGAACTGTGATAAAGTGTGACAATATATCTACTATAAAGCTGTGTAAAAACCCAGTTTTTCATGGTAGGTGCAAACACATAGGTGTTAGGTTTCATTTTCTTCGAGATCTTGTTAATGAAGGAACAATCAAGTTAGAGTTTTGGGGAACTAGTGAGCAGATTGCTGATATACTCACCAAGCCCTTACACCGAACTGTGTTTCAGAAATTAAGATAAATTAGGAGTGTGTTCTCTAAAGGGCAAACAAAGCATGGAAACCCTGCCTAGTTTGAAGGAGGGATTGAAAGGGTTTGATGAAAGTTCTACACGTGTATGACCTCATGCAAGTATCCGTTGGATAAAGGACCGTTTGATGAAGTTTGAATAAGCTTGTTTCAGTCAAGCACGTGCTCTTTGTTCTGCACGTTTTCCTTTTTAGTTTGTTGTTTACTCGTTCTATTTGTTTCCTGTTCATTAGCTAAATTTGGTTAAGTATTTGTTTCCTTTCCGTGTATTTAAAGTCGTTTAGGCCTCATTAATGAATTAAGCTTTTGAGTTCACTTACCTTTGATATCCAATACATTATGGCCGCTAGTGCGATGGTGGTAGGTGTGGTGCGGGGTGGTGGTGCAATGGTGGTTGGCCAGAGAGAGGGAAGGATGTGGTGGTAGGTGCGGTGGTGGTGGTCCGGGTTCAAAGAGCTAAAGGAAGTGGTGGTTGTGGGGATTTGATAAAAATCGATGGAGAGGAGATGAAACAGATCTTGTTCTACTGATATTGTGTTTAGAAAGAGAGACAGATCATGATTTTAAGATAGATAATAATGGAGTGTAGGTTTAAGAGAGAGAGTGTGGTTAATTGACGTAAATACCCCTACAGATTAATAATAAACGAAAAAGTTTAAGAAATTAATGAGTGGTCCATATAGAGTTTAAATGTTTTCATAAAAACATAGGTTTTCATTTGATACGTCCCCATATATATATATATATATATATATATATATATATATATATAAGGTTGTGTAGTTATAAACATGCGGTGCTAATTTTTTTTTTCTACCGAAACCACACCCTCCCTCCCAACCAACCACCCACCCACCCATAAACCTAAACACTCCCCCTCCCCCTAAAAATCTAAACCCTCCCCACCCCTTCCGCCACCCTAGAAAACCAAAACCCTGTAGCTAAAAAATAGAGAACCGTGAGGAACCGGCTCAAACGAACTCCGATATAACTCATTCTTGTGGTGTTGGAACAAGCTCGTCCTACCTAAACAAAAACCTAAAAGCTAAACCCTCCCCCACCCCCACCAAAATAAAACTTGAACCCTTCCCCCTCCCCTAACACCCCCCCCCCAAAAAAAAAAAAAAACCTAAACCCCCCAAAAACCTAAACCCTAAAGTTAAAAAATTGGGAACCGACTCAAATGAACTTACCCCATCGGCGTTGGGATCGGTTCGTCGATCCAGTTCAAACGCTGCTGGAATGAGTTCAATCAGAGTTCGTTTGAGTCGGTTCCCCTCTGTTACCCATGTTTGCCTTTTTTGTTGTTCACTTTTGAACCACTCTCCAAAAAAAAATGGGGAATTTGAGGAACTAGCTTAAACGAACTCCAAATGAACTCATTCTGACCGGTTCCAACGCTATTGGAACGGATTCATTTAAAGTTCGTTTGAGCCGGTTCCCCTCTATTTCTCCCATGTTCCTCTTTTTTTTGTTGTCCCCTTTTGAACCACTCATGATCATTCCGTCAGCATTTTGTCAATAGATTTTTTGTAAGATGGTCCTACTTTGACACTAGGCTGGTTTTAGTTCATGCACCTTCTCTAATTCCTTGATTCTACGAGGTATGTTGTTATTTATTTTAATTATTTATATATAAATATATGGGCAACTTGTGTTAAAATTTAATTAAGTGATTACGCACTATGATCATTCTTTAGTGTTCCGACCCTACAATCAATATTTTTTGGTTATCAAAGGTTTAGCGCTAAGGAGCCAAGAGAATTGGCATGTGGGAACTAGGAGTGTTTTACGTGTGTTGCTGTTTAAGGATCAAATGTCGCATAGATGTTCGAGTGTAGCTGATGCTTGATCTTTTGGCGGGTTTATTATTATTACTAGGTTAGAATCCCATGTATTACACGAGATTGTATATTAAAAAAAGATAAAACTTATAAATTTATAAATACGTCCTAACTTGTCAGAATATTATGATAGTCTCGAAATATATCAAGTGGAAATGTGTGTGTATATAACAAATTAGTATTTTTCTTTAATTAGTTATATTTTGAATTCTTATTATATATTCTTATTTAATATAATTATTATTCTTCTTTAATAATATATTTATAATATCATTATTATTTAATAAAAGTGTGGTGCATTTATTAGAAGAGAGAGGTGAGAAAATCAATATAAGAAGGCATGAGGGAATGACATGTGGCACCCCAAAACCTTTATTTATTAGTATGTATAGATTATTATTTGGAGATAGAAGAGATGCAGTAAAAAGGTAGTAAAGAGGTTGGTGATTCAAAGGGAAAATTCCAAACCCCGGTTTCAAAAGATAACAAAATACGTTCATGACTTATTTGTAGCAAAATCCGACATGCTGATTTCACAAGGCACACTTGAGCCAACGGGGTTAAGGGATCATAGGTGGCCAAAAGGCAATAAGACATAAGTCTATTATCACTTTGTATAAGACCAAGCGGTATACTCATTGATTCGTGGAGGTGGTGTGGCCTTCGTGGACCCATGGAACATCGCGTCACCCTCTCATGGTCCATGAACGTGATGATTTTTCATGGAGATTTAAACAGCTATGATGTGTGAGGTGCGATGATTTTTTTAATGTTTTATTCAAATGTGGAGATGTGTGGAAAATTAGTAGAAACTGATATAGCGTGTGATAGCGTGGAGAGTGGAGGTATGCCGGATGGCCTAAGGCCGACTCAAAAATTCCAGATATTTAAAGTGAAACTCTATTTGAGACCTTTATCCTAAATAAATTAAGTGAGAAAAAAGGTTAACTGTTGATCAAACAAAACCATTCTCCGAGCTTAGGCATAATGATCAATTAAAGTATTTGTAGTTAACGGTGTTCAAAAATCATATTATATATGCATATGCGTGAAATTTAAGTTTCTACCAAATATATTTGAGAACATGAAGTAGAACCGTAATCATCTAATTTCCTTCTAGCATAATCATGTTTCCACTGGTTTTTTTGTTATAACTTCTCGGCATCTGCAACTTAGGCTACAATTTATTAATCCTGTTGGTTAATAGGGTATTGATGGACGCCCTGAGTTTGTAGTTGCAGATGCCAAGAAATATGACAAAAAGGGGAGTTCATGGAACATGTTTAAAAATGGGTTGGATTGATAGGGTATAGATATTCCAACTACTTCATGTCCATCTTGTATGAAAAAAAGGGGAGTCCATGGAACATGTTTTTGCTTCCATTGAGATTGCGATGAAGACTTGGATTCCATTGAAAAATGGATTGATTTCGATTTTCCAATATATAAAGGAACGATTGATTTAATGGGTTGGATTGATTCAATGGTGATGTCAAAAGTTAAGAAACGGTTGCTTGAGGCAGTGATGATGACGATGTGGTGGGTTTTATGGCGTTCCAGAAATGATTTGGTGTTTGAGCCGGTGGACAAGCCTCGAGATCATATTTTTTTATTCTATTTTGAGTTTTTATTATTCGTAGTTGGTTAATATAAATAAAAAAAGTTGACAGTAAATAGGTTAGTTGGTTAAAAAACCCATTTATGACTTTGTAATCTTTTTCATTGTCTAGCATCTTGCTAGTTAGTGGTTTAATAAAAGTTTGTTGTTCAGATGATAACAAAAAAAGATCGAGATCTTACTAGAGATTATTTAGGTCTTTAATTAGAAGATCAATATCGTAAGATGGAATCGTGATCATAAGATCCTACTCAAATATCCTAGTATTTTATGTATGTTATATGAAAGGCTAATTATATGACAAATTCATGAAAGATTCAAATAAAAAATGATAGCAATAATACATATATCTCATAGAAATTAAATTAAAATATCAAGTTATGAAGATTTATGATAAAATATCAAGTTATTAAGATTTATGATGTTGAATTATGATGTCGAAGACTTAGAAAGGCGTTTGGTTCGTGAAATATTTTAGAATTAAAATTAGAATAGGAATTTAAAGAATTTCTTTGAAAATGATTATATGTATAGCTGATACATTTGTTAATAGAACTGGAATGTAAAAATAACTAAAAAGATAAAATTACCCTTAAATTTAATAAAATATAAAATAATAATCCAAACTCATATATCTTTAAAAAAAGTTTTAAAAAAACGAAAAACGGCTATTACGTAAATTATAAACATTTATGAGGTTTCCTTTTAAATGTTGAATGAATATGAATTCCATGAATGGAAGGATTTGGATGAAATTAAATCAAATTTCTTCTTTTAACCAACCAAATATATAAAGGAATAGAATTTTAATTTCAACTCTTTTAAATTCGCGTGAATATATGCCAACCAAGCATTTCTTTATTGTATTTAGTCTTATGGGTCACTTAGTTACTTATTTATTTAACAAAGTTAACCTATTTGTAGTTTTTTAATTCACCAACTTAGTCCAAGAAAGATCGTATTGGATTGATATCTACTATCTTATGGTCAAGATAGAGTTCCATGCGACCATGTAGGATTGTAGGTTTATAGAGATCTTTTGCAAGTTCGACACATTTTTTCCTTGAAAAACTTATAAAACCATAAGATCTTAGGAGGGTGCGAGTGGAAGGCGGGTACCCAATGGGTAGTGGGCGGGTTGGGTGGAACATCGTCGCATCCTCAGCGGGTTCGGAGGGTAGTGGCCAGCGGGTTCTGTCAGCGGCTACATATACCCGCTAGAAATGGGTATTTAACCCATTGAAATTTAGTCAATATAGCCGTTTAAAAAAAATTCTTGTACCCCTATAAATACATACCCAATCATTTTAGTCACTTCACAAAAAAAAATACATTCTTTCTAAATATAAACCATTAGTTTTGTATCTACTCAACCAAAATACGAATCGTACGTTATACTACCCACCCGAATCATCGGACGAATCGCTCGACTTCGTCGACCAAACCGACATTTAAAATTGGCGAAGATTAGGAACGAGTTATTGCACAATATGATCTTAAAGGATGACTGGAACGCAATATTACTTGTCTACATACAGGATCCTCCAGTCGAACCAGTTATTGACGATAACATCCTTTCGGAGTTGCACGATGTAGCTACACATATTAGTTTTCGATTTGATCTCATGGAACATATTGCAAGAAACACCCCGCATTTGGACGAAGACGAAGAGTAGATGAAATTTTATTTATTGTTATGTATTTTTATTTATTGTCTTTTAATTTATTATGTATTTTTAATTAATTAATAAAGTTTTAGCTTATTAATTTGATTTGTTTTACATTTAAAAAAAATAAGATGGTTGGAGGGTACCACTCCCACCTAAGAGGATAGTTTTTCAAAATGAGATGACATCTTGTGATTGGTGGATACTTTGAAATGGAAGGGTACCACTCCCACCCCCTTAATATCAAATTCAATATTTTAACAACCATGATTTCACATCGTTCTCTCGTCGTTGTGATCACCAAACCCATGATTATATGATATGTCGTCGGTGACATCACTGTTAATTTTTATACCTTAAAATAAATAAAAAATGATCAATTGTTTTACTGGTGGGTAAACATAGTAAAATTAACGAACCATTCATGTAATTCATTTGAAATGACTTCTTATATTACCAAACTAGGTTAAAGCCCATGATTTACATGAGTTGAATAAATACAACTTGTTATAAAACAGTATTTTCTATGAAAATTTGTATATTTGATGTTATTAGTCGTCTGTGAAATAAAAATAATTGAAATTTTTTTATGATTTAGTAATTTTTAATAAAATATTAGAATATATGTTAGATATTTAATTATTTAACATTATCATTATTTAATAGGAGAGAAAGACGAAAAACAAAAATCTAGATTTTATCAGAAGTCCACACGTAGCAAATTGGTTATTCATTTTATTATAATATAAGTTAGAAACCCTGTATATTATACATGATGAATAAATACAGTGTTATATATACTTAGTAATAAAGTTATAATATTACATAAAGTTTTAATATAAAATTTAGAAACGTTATATAGTTATTTTTTTTAATGTTTTATAAAAAGGATGAAAGAAATGTTTAAATTATAAAAATGTTTTATGTATAAATTTATTTTTTAATTATTATAAAAATAGTTATAAAACTCATTATTATTTAATATGTGAGAGATGCGGGAAATAAAAATTATAATTTTTTTTATATAAACTTGTATCATTATATAGGAAGGGAGAGACGGGAAATTTTTTTTGAGGATGAACATGAAAATGACATGTGGCACCCAAAACCTTTATTTATTAGTATTTATAGATATAGACTAGTTTAGAACTTGTGTATTATACACGGGTTGAAAAATATCAATACATAAAATTCTTAAATCTTTATGTATATATTTTATATGTGTAAAAATGTATTACATATACTAAGAATAGAATACAAAAATTTTAAATATGTAAAAACTAATGTATAATTGGGTTTTGAAAATACGTTATTTATTATTTAATGTAATTTGACTTTCATTTACTATTTGATTGAAAGTAAAATTTACATAATTAAATTTCAAAGTTTCTGATAATAAAAAATAATTTAAATTAGATATTTTTATCAGTATAATTAGTATTTTATTTAAAAATGTATTATTATAAAAAGTTAAAGATGGGTAAATATTGGTAAAAATAAATATGAAGGCGACACGTGATATGAAAATTTTTATTTATTATATAGTATAGATATAGATGGGTAAATATTGGTACAAAAATACTTAAGGTATCTTACTACTCTAATAAATGAAAATCTTTTCAGTACACGTGTCACTCTCTGGTTACTTCTTATCTTTATTTTCCCGCATCTCTCTCCTATTAAATACTAGTTTAGATCCCGTGTCTACACACGGGGTAAAAAATATCAATATATAAATTTTTTAAATCTTTATATATATATTTTACACGTGTAAAAATATATTACATATACCAGGGACGTCTTCAAGATTTCGAGTGCCCCAGACGAGTACTAAAAATGGGCCCTTAAATATAGTTTTTTTTTTCCAAAAAACGATGATAATTATAATAACAATAAAAAAATGTTATTGTAGCGATAAACAAAAGTAAACAATAAACAGAACAAAGTTAAATGAATCGAGAAACTCTCCTAACATTTTTCGAAGCAAAGTTGTTGATCAGTTCTTCACCATTGATACTATCTAATATATCGTTTTCAATAGCTATCATTGCCAATCCCTTAAGTCTTTCTTGAGACATTTTCAATCGTAAGAACGACTTCAACAAAATTTTCATATACTTATTTTGATTCTAATTTAAAAAAATGTATATATATACACACACACAAAAATTTATTTTTACAAATTTGGGCCCTCCGCGTAAACGGGCCCCAAAGCGACCGTCGATGCCAGCTTGGGCTCCGAGACACCCCTGACATATACTAAGGATAGAAACAAACTCAAAATATGTAAAAGTTAATGTATAAGTGGATTTCGAAAATACGTTAATTACTATTTAATTTAATTTGACTTTTATTTACTATTTGACTAGAATAAAAAATTACATAATTAAATTTCAAATTTTCTTATAATAAGGGATAATTTAAAATAAATGTGTTTTATTAGCATAATTAATATTTTTTTTAAATATATAATGTTATTAAAATCTAGAAGTGCGTTAAATAAGAGATGGGCGGGAAAAAAATGATGAGAATGAATATGGAGGCGACACGTGACACTAAAAAACTTTTATTTATTATATAGTATAGATTAGATTTTCTATTTCTCTCTCCTATTAAATAATAATCTTTATATTAATAAATCTAATTACGAATACTTATTATTTAATTATAAATAGTTATTATATCATCAATTAAATGAACTTAATATGAACTAACATTTATCAATTAAATTAAAAAATTAATACTCAGTTGAAAAAAAATGTTTTAAAAACTAACTTAACAGACCTTATAACTGTCACGACAAATTACATTTTTTAAAAACGTATTTTGACAAATGTGTTTGTTAACAAATTACATTATATTTTATTCAACCGATGTAATATACTGGTTTATTCAACCCGTGTATTACACGGGTTTTTAAAAATATAAAATTTTTATTACTAAATATATAACATTTTATTTATTTAACCCGTGTAATATACATGACTTTAAACTAGGAACATATAAATAAGAAAAAGTTACTTGGCGATAAGAAGAAATATAATGTTTTGCATTTAAAGTTTTCTTGTTATATCCATGATTTATCGTATTCAATTATAAAATTTATTGTCAAGAATTCCTAGAACATTTGTCGAAATTATTAAAGATAATATGAATAAGGCCCAAGCAGGGCTGGGCCGGTCCGGGCCGGGCCTGTTAATTCTATCCGGCCATATAAGCCCGTTTTTTAACGTAACTCCAGCCTCCAGGGCTCACTAGTCACCAGGACCTTGCTGGCTTGCTTAAAAGGACCAGCCTTCACTTCAAGATTTTTTTCTGGACCAGGGCCACAAACAATTTTAATTATTAATTTATTTTAAACAAATCAATAATAATTTATTTTAATTATTTCATAAATAATTTCTAGCTTATTGTCATTTCGTGTCAAGAATGTCTAATCAGTTAGACATTATGTGATTGTTACCCATAGTGTAACTCTTTGGGTCGTTATCTTATTAGCAGCGTTGACGAATGCCGTTACTCAAGCATATATGTCCAACAAACCGAATTATTACCTCTCCATGAACAACAATAATTACCAGGAGAGTGGTCTTCATCGCCTCCGATTTGGTCTTTATATCAGCAATCGTCACCAGATTGATTTTCAAAATTTGGAGAGTCAATTCCATCGATATTCTCTGGTTCTTCCGAATCACATGCGACCGCAGAGTACAAACAAACCTTGATTTTGGAAGAAGCTTTGATGAGTGCAAAAGAAGCGTTGGAGTGGGGATTAGAAAACTAAAATATGTAACCATCGAGTTTTGAGAAAACCGCCTATTTTAAATAGCCAGGATAATCTTGGCTTGACCCGACGGACATGAACAATCCAAAAAGCGGTTACACTAACCCAAAGAGCGGTTACACCGACCACGGTCTATGATATGTATAATTATTCCTAAAGACTACAAAAATCAACAACATGAAAAACACTTTTACCATACATGTTGATGCCGCAAAACTACAAGCCTACGTTCTATGTAAATCAATATTATCGCATTCTTTGATATTTTCATTATTATTGTTAATATAACTGTATTGAATCACTTATAATGTGAGTAATATATATTTCTTTTTCTTAAAAAGATTACATTTTTTTAATTCTTTTTAAAAAAATAAATAACTAGAAAATGTCTATCTTTTTTTTAACGATAAATATTACTTTTACTCGACTTTACACAAATAATTTTAAACTACTCTATTGCTCGTGTTTGAACTTGGGACCTTCACTCTATGAGGCATCTAAAATGTATAAAAGAAGATAGGTTAATGAAATATATAAACCTAGGGGGAACCCGCACTCCGCGATGGTGCAGTAAATCACAGTAATGGTGCGCTACGTGAAGGGACAAGTAATTTTTTTCATAGTTAATAGTCATATTTGGTAGTTGTATATTTTAAAACGTTAATAGAATAGGGCATTTAAACTTGTAACGTAAAAATAATAGAAAAAAGTTGGGGAAAACGAAGTTAAAAAAACCAGATTCATAAATAACAAAAATAAACTAAAAGAAAAAAAATTGAAATAACAAAAACTAGATAAAAAAATTGGAATCAAATCTCGCCTCCCCTAGGATCGAACCTGGATGAATGGGAGAGTGGAGGCGCTGAGTTACTAGGCCCGCGCTTCGCGGTGGGACACGTATATCTCCTAACAAATTTATAAAAAGGTGAGGACAATGGTATAAAAATAAAAATAAAAAATTACCGCACACTAAAACAAACCGTACATGTCTTAACGACTCATGAGAGCTCCAAAAAATATAATTTATATTGAGTAAATAATATTGATTAAAATATCTCTAATAAAAGTTAAAGCTTTAACAATTATCACCGATTAATTTGAGAGGATTAATTAAAATAAAATAATTTATAATGCCCTATTAAAGATAATCCTTAAAAACATTTTTTGATGAAAAATAAATAAGAGACAAGAAAAAAGCTTAATTTGTTGATCCCACGGAAGTTCTTGGACTAGAAGATATATTTATTAACATGGAGTGAGTCGTTATCATAGTAAACCTTGGAGCTGTCAATGTTGGATAAGTCTGGTGTCACGTGACTGTTGGCTTCAATGTCCAGATACCTGGTAGCAAAACGGTTATCACCAGAAATTGAGCGTGTATCTGCAAAATTAGATGTACGGTTAGCACGAAAAGTGGAAGGATCACGGTTTGGACAATTAATTGCGAGATGTCCGATGCCACATCGGTTGCAGGAGCCATAGACGGTGTTTTGAGTTGATGCCCAACTGGAATGATTGCGGTTATCACCACCACGACCGCGACCCCAGCTGTTGTTGTTGTAGTTGTTATAACCTCCATGGTAAAATCCCCGTCGTCTTCGACTAAAATTTCAACGATTGTTTGAGGAACGAGCACCATAGAAGGCCTGAGGGGTTTGAAGAGGCTGCCACATTAGGCATGAGCAAAGTTGTGAAGCCATCTATTGAAGAGCATGCATCTGTTGTGGAGATTGAGAGTGGCTGTCAGTGGCGTTGAAGGTTGTGAGAGTAGCAGATTGTGATGGCTTGGTGACCATATAATCATGGTCACTTAGAAGACCATAATGTTCAACAAAGGTCAATGGAGATGAATGGGCATGTATTGTGAATTTGAGGCCATTGTATTCCTCGTGCAACCTGGAAATGACAGAGAGTATAATATCTTTGCCTTTGACCGATTCTCCAATATTAGCAAGTGCAGTTGCATAGTTTTGAGCATGGCTGAGATAGGTGAGGGTTGTTTCATCTTCTTTCATTTGAAACTTAAGAAGTTGAAGCGTGAACTCCCTAGAAGCAGTGTGAGGAGCATAAGCCCGTTTCAGGGAAAGCCATAGTTCGCGGATTGTTATGCCTTGAACATGAGAGAATGATGCTTCATAGATTGTTGAGATGATGATCATTCATACATGGGCATCGGTGTGGAGCCAAGTGGTATAGTTAGGGTTGATTGTAACAGTCGTGGTGTCATCAGAAGTTGTTGCAATTGTGCATTCAGGACACAGAATGGAGTCGTCGACATATCCAAAGAGGTTGTTGGTAAGGAGAAAAAGCTCAAGCATGGTTTTCCAGTAGCCATAGCTTGTGTGTGATAGAGTGAAAACAATCTTGTGAGAGTTGTGTGAGGCTTTCTCTTGTGGTTTGATGATGGCGATTGTCGCCATTATAAAATTTTGCTATAACAGATTGTACTTACGAATGGCTTTACTTGCGGTTGGATGTACTTGCGATTGATGGTACTTGCAAATGTAAGCAAATTAGGGTTAACTGACATGTGTAGCGGCGGCTGGGCAGAAGAAGCAACGAGTCACAACAGAGAGGCCGATGAGGCTCAGATACCAAGTGAAACACCTTAAGTGTGTAATTGTAAATTCTACTAAAAGTTGTCAATGATTTAGGTTACAAGACAAGGATATATACTATAATCAAATTTACACAAACTATCTTCTATTAACTATAATTACAATTAATCTAACAACGCAAGATGATAACAATAATAATTTTTGGATCATGGGAGGTTGGCCACATTCAACTTCAAAAATCTATGATAGTCCAAGTCAATGGCCATACATGCAAATATGCAATTTAAATTTTTAAACGGTTGTGGTACAATCTAGTTTTTGAAACGGTCTTACTAGTTTCACAGAACGAGCGGTTAAATTCCTATCCTTTTTTTTTCATCACATGCCGGTAATACACACTCATAATATCCACCATCTTCAAGGCCTAAGCTTTATTATACTAGATACACTTTATTATATCGGAGCATGTGTTTATGTTACAAAGACATGGACCTAAATTGTACCAAAATACATTAAAACGTTTCATGTAAACAACCGATGCAATTCACATACAATCAACATGTTTTCATGCTCCATAGAGTTTTTGGGTAATACTAATCAAAACTATTTGAAGTACCAGTAAACACCTTTGTTCTCACTGTTTTCATCTGGCTCGACATAGATGCACTCTACCGTGTCCCTCCACAATGCCTTTAGCATCGGAGTATCATCCCACATGTAGTAGTCACCAAGCATAGGTTTCACGACATCCCGAGCCTCGGATGCATGATAGTGTGGAATGGTTGGGAACAAATGATGAATCACATGATTTTCAGGTCCGTCATGGAAAACCCAGCTCATCAGTTTCCCATAATCTCTATCGATTGTCGATAAAGCCCCTCTAAGCCAGTCCCACTCTGTCGCATCGTAGTGTGCGATAGAGGGGTGACTGTGGTTTAGATAAGTTAAGGTGATAAAGAAACCACTCATAACAAACAAAGGAAGTCCGTACAAGAAAAGAGTTGATTTTACGCCTTGTGTGACCGCGAGGTGGTATAAAGCATAGAGAACCGCGATGATTCCTATGTCGGAGAGCACAACTTGACCGCGTTCACGGTCGTTAAAGATAGCACTTTGTGGCAAGTAGTGGTTTGCGAATCCTTCGTAATCACGACCGTATGTGTTGAAGAACAAGTACAAGGGTAAACCAAGGGTGGTCCGTAGGAAAAGAGTGAACACATTGCCTGGTCCGTTGTTCAAAAACTCGGTGAAGAACGTGTCGGACTTGCGTTTGGGGATGTATACCTCGTCGTACTCAAGTGAATTAGTGTGGGCGTGGTGGCTACGATGACTGTATTTAAACGAGAAGTATGGCGTCAAGGTGGTTGAATGGATGAAGAAACCAAACGCATCATCGACCCATTCATAGTCACTAAAAGCATTATGGCCACATTCGTGGCCGAGGAGCCAATACCCCATCAACATACAACCTTGAGCGAGCCAGTATATCGGCCACGTGACGTACACTAGGGGTTGAGGGAGAAGTTGGATATAGTTTGATGCAAGATAGTAAAAAGTATAAATTATGACAAGATCACGTAAAAAGGAGCCGACGGAGCGAGTAAGAGATCGTTTGAAACAATGTGGTGGTATGGCTTTCTTTAGATCACCTAGGCCGAATGGAGGTTTTGAGACGGGAACACGTTTGAGTACGTCTTTTCCCGTCTTCGAAACGTTCATTTGGCCACCGGCTCCCATGGTTAGAATGAGATGAGTACGTCTTGGTGAGTGTTAGAATTATGAAGAAGATATGATATGATTTATAGTCCAAAAAAAACAAATTGGGCGGCTTTCAACCTTTTGTGTAAATAATAATCGCCGGCTTATTTGACCATGTTTTTTTTCAACGATCACAAGTGGCGATGTCTTTTGAATTTTGAAGCAATAATTTCCATGTATTATCTTATATTTAATAATTGTTCCTTGTAAAAATGTATATTTCAAAACAAATTATTGAACGTATTGTTTTTGTTTTTTTATAGAAATATGGTAAGTGGGTTAATTAACCAGATGCTGGAATAAATAAATTAGAATCCTTGGAATTATGCAGCTCACTGACTATCTTTTTGGATTTATGTCACAACAACTTCATTCTCGTCTCTTTATGATCCTACAAAGTGATAGGGCATGCATTATTTGACTATTTATCTCTTCGAGATATTATATCCGAACGTGCTTTTTTTAGTGGCGGAGCTTGAAAAGAAACGCAGGGGGGTCGACATTTTTTTTCCTAGCACGGGGGGCCGGAACTATAAATTTTTTGGCCGAAAACGTATAAATTAACACTACATAGCAAAAAATCGGTCGAGTACGTATATATTAACACTTCTGAGCGAAAAACGGGAGGGGCCGGGGGCCCCCTCGGGTCCTCATTATCCTCCGCCCATGGCTTTCTCAAAAATCATGTTTTATTTATTTTACATAATCAACACTTGTCCTTCTAGTCTAATAGATTGAACCTGGGCCTCTTTGAGGTCATGTGTTCGATCCCGACTTTAGAGGGTTTTCCCTGAACTTGTGATATACATGTTGTGACTGATATACGAGCTTCCCACTATGTAGTACGTGTCAGTCGAGCTTTCGATGTAAAAAAACATAGTGAACAAAAAATGATAAATAATTAATGCATTTGATCACAAGTTCATTGTTTTTCATCAATATTTTATCACGTTTTCTTGTGATATGCATTTAATCAACACTTGTCCTTCTAGTCTAATAGATTGAACCTGGGCCTCTTTGAGGTCATGTGTTCGATCCCGACTTTAGAGGGTTTTCCCTGAACTTGTGATATACATGTTGTGACTGATATACGAGCTTCCCACTATGTAGTACGTGTCAGTCGAGCTTTCGATGTAAAAAAACATAGTGAACAAAAAATGATAAATAATTAATGCATTTGATCACAAGTTCATTGTTTTTCATCAATATTTTATCACGTTTTCTTAACTGTATTTGATTGTTGCGTTTATGAATAAATATAGTCTGTTGTCATCTACTTTAGTTTTTTTAATTACTAGTGAGTAGTGACACTAAATTTGAAAGTATCCAAAAGTGGGTAGCAGACGAGCTAATGGCCGTTGCAACAAACATATGGTGTTCATACATCAAATTTAGGGAAAAGTTCATAGAAATGTAACAAACTTTTTAAACTGTTTTAATTAAGTCACTCAAACTTTTTTTGTCACGATTTAGTCACTCAACTTTCAGATAATCTGCTAATCAGATATTTTTTACCTGTTTAACAGGTTTCCACGCAGATGTGACATTTAACATGATGACGTGACATTTGTTTTTCCTTTTTTTTAAATATGCTAGCGTGGAATTAATACATTTTTTATTTTAAAATTTAAAAAAAATTATTCTTTCATGCACTCACGATTCACGTGATGTTTCAAAAAAATTATTTTTTAAGAAATATTTTCTTTTTTATTTTAAATTTAAAAATTATATATATATTAATTCCACGCTACCATATTTAAAAAAATGAAAAATAAATGATAAGTTAGCATGTTAAATGTCACGTCAGCATAGAAACCTGTTAAACATGTAAAAAATATTTAATTAACAGGTTAACTGAAAGTTGAGTGACTAAATCGGGACAAAAAAAGTTTGAGTGACTTAGAGGGTGTTTGGGATTGCTTATTTAACTCTAAAAGTGTTTTTTGTTAAAAGTGCTTATTAGGTTATGACTTTTTAAAAATGAGTTTTTAAAAAAGTGTTTGAATTAACTTTGGTGGTTGAAAAAGTCAATAAATTATTTTTTAAAAAGTGTTTGGATTAGGTTATTCACGTAAAATGAACAAAAAAGACATTTTTATATTTTATATATGTATTTGTTAGAAATTGTTAGGGGTAGATTGGTAATATTTTATTGCAAAAGCCAAAAGTCATTTGAAAAGCCAGGAATTTATGGCGTCTTGAAAAACAACTTTTTAGTTTTATCAAAAAAGTTCAAATAAAAAGTGATTTTATGTTTGGCAAACACTTTTTTTAGCTTATTGGCTTTTGAAAAAACCAATAAGTCAATAAGCAGTTTTCCAACGCAATCCCAAACACCCTCTTAATTAGAACGATTTAAAAAGTTGGTTATATTTATATTAAGTTAAAAATACTTAAAAATCATACTAAATAAATATTTCAAATTCGTATTTTCTTTTTCCGGAACTTTAAACTCATTTAATGTGTGTTTGAAATAATTCAATTAATTAATTGGTCGTAACATTTTTTTTAATTTTGATGATATGTTTGTTTCAGATCAAACAAAATAAATTATATTGCTTTAGAGCTGGTGGATTTCACATATTACTAGAGTTTGACTTTTTAAATTTTGATTTTATTAAAAAAAAGGTCCATTTTTAGTTACATATATGGTGTAGGAGTCTAGAGAATTTAAGAAAATCACATAGATGATTTAATATATAACCAAGTTGTTTAGTGATGTAGTGTTTATCCTTCATAATATAGTACTAGTCAGTTAAAATCGTTCGTAAATGCAATAGTATATCTATACTATATAATAAATAAAAGTCTTTTATACTACGTGTCACCACCATATTTAATTTCATCATTTTTTCATGCCTCTCTATCTTATTAATAATCAACTCCATTATTTTAGACAACTAAATTAATTATTTGTTTTAATTTTTATCTACACGCTTTTTAATTTAAAAATGTGTTTATTATCAATTAATTTGTTCAATCATATTTTTATGAAATCTACAAACTAAAAACAATTGTATAGCCAGAAAGATTCAAATAAAAAGCTTTTAATCATATATTTATATATTCACATTGTTCCATTTTGACAAGTGTATGTGTTAAAAGATTACATTAAATTTTATTCAACACATGTAATACACGGGTTTATTCAATCAGTGTTTTAAAAACATAAAGTTTTTATTACTATGTATTTAATTTTACATTTATTTAACCTGTGTAATACACGAGATTCTAACCTAGTCTTTTAATAAATTACTAATTATACTAATAAAACACATTTATTTTAAATTATCCTTTATTATAAAAAAACTTTGAAACATAATCATGTAATTTTTATTTTCAATCCAATAGTAAATAAAAGTCAAATTAAATTAAATAATAATTGACATATTTTCAAAACCCAATTATATATTATTTTTTTACATATTTTGAATTTTGTTTCTATCCTTAATATATGTATAGTAATACATTTTTACACCTGTAAAATTAATAAATAAAATTTGAGAAATTTATGTATTGATATTTTTCACATTAGTGGTATTTATATATAAAAAAATTGATGTTAAAAAAAGAGGAAAGATGACTTAATAAAAATCAATTCATCTAATTCGAGTGACCAAGATTTGATTGTTTAATTTTTTAATTAGTTCAATTCCAGATTAAGGGTGGAGGAGGCGCCTGCGAGTAAAGAGAGCGGGTAGTAGACGGTAGTGCGGTAACAACCGCAACCCCATCGGGTAACCAAACCGGGTATGTGAACCCATGGTTGAAGCCGCTGATTTTTGTGATTTACAAGAAGGGTTGTTACGACATGGACAAAGATATTGGTTATTCATTGTATATTTACAAAAAAAGGGTTGTTACAACATGGACAAAGATGGGATGACTTTAGTCAAAATAGACAAAATTGTATTTATTGGTTTATCCATTAGACAAAGGTGTGTTCAATATGTATTTTATCATACAATAGTATGTTTGAAGATGATTAAAAAAGGTTATTGGTGTATAGATATAATAAGCTAGAGAAATAAATAGATTATTTTTAATTATATAGCATTTTGTTTAAGTTACTTATTTATAGATTATTTCTTAAAGAAATCGTATGTTGAAAAACAATATGAAAATGAAAATAAAACAGAAGCAACATTGATACAAATACAAGAGTATAAAAATTTATAGTGATTTCAGTGAATAACTTTTTTTAATGGTAAATTTTATTTCAAAAAGGAGAACTAGCAATAGCAAAAAGCTATGACCATAATCCAAACAATCAACTATACAATGTTATCAAATTTGAAGTTATCAAATTTCAAACCAATTCGATCATTCTAAAGTTTTTAATTTGGATCTATTTTTTACGCAAAGGAACCTCGTTGTCTTGATATCTTCAATGATCTTTGCAATCAAGATCAGTTTATTGGAGAAGATTTTCTTATTCCTAATTTTCCATAAACTCCAACATGTAGTGAAAGTCACCACCTAAAACATCTTCTTTGTGATTTCCCCCTCACCTTAGCTATGACTTAAAAGTATATGGTTTTAGCGTACAAAAGGGTTGGCCAAACGTGAGATAAATGGTTGCTTATATAGTTTGAAAATGCCAACTATTAAAATGCTCCACAACCTGTACGACGGTTCCAATAGTCGATCCACAGCCCGACCGACTTTATAGACCCATATCTTCTCCTCTTTTGATTTACTTTGTAATTATTCTCATTGTTATCTTACAAATAATTGATCACTAACACACAACACTTTACAGTGTTTTCATTATTGTACATGTAATAGAATTATTACATATAACTACACATGCTGACGGTGTTATAGACCCATATCTTCTCCTCCTTTTATTAGATTTACTTTGTAATTATTCTCATTGTCATCTTACAAATAATTGATCACTAACACACAACACTTTACAAGGTTTTCATCATTGTATATGGTGTCAGAACCTTATAATTCTTGTTTTCTTCTTTTCTCTTCCTTCCTATCTTTCTCTATCTCTATTGTTGTCGCATATTGGTTGGCCATCCCTCTTCCCTCATCGCCTCCTTGTGTGACGACTTTCTTTTGCTTCTTATGTATCTCGTCCATCCTCGGGGACGCATTTTACAAATATACTCATTAAGTTTTATTCATTATTCTCTTTTTGTCGTCATGCCGCCAAAGTTGTAGCTCTTGCCACCGTATTCGTAGCTCATGTCACCATAGTCGTAGTTCTTGTCACCATATACCGTCGTACCTCTTTCCGGCGTCGCGACGACTTTAGGTCCATCCCCTTTGTTTGTCACTACAAACTTTTCTTACAATTTATGTAGCATTGGTTTTTTCCCTTATTCTTTAGATTATATATTCTTCTTATACCAATATATTCAGTGTTTTTCAACTCTAGTATGAGCATATAATTTCTCTCACCTTATTCACGCGTGAATATTAGATATTGTAAGAGTTTTTTTATTCTCATTATTCACATATAAGTAGTTAGTTTTTTAATAATAAATTTTTTACTCATAATACTATCAAAACCTTCCCTTGCAAGAATTAAAACTTAACATTTTTGTGAGTAGTAATCATCAATAATGTTAGACCATAACATCATTAATCATAATAAAGCACTACAAGAATTCCTACTTTTAGCAACGAATTTTGTCGTCACTAATGGCAAGGATGTCGTCAGTAATGATCCTAGCGACGACTTGTCGTCGCTAAAGAGTTTGTCGCCATTGTTTCATGCCTAAAGGTGGGAAAGATCGTCGGGAAGTGTCAGCGACACATACCCACCCTTTAGCTGTCGTCGCTAAACCATAAACTCGAATACAACTTATAATAATCTTAAGGTGTTTGATACCCTGATTTTAAATAGTAGTATAATACAATCTCACACCTTAAATAAATGAGGGAGTTAACCTTTTCTTACGTTCCGGCCCTCATTTTATTTTTAAATTATAACCTTACACTCTTGCCCTAAAATTTATTTTAGGAGTCGTTGAAGGGAATGAAGGTAACTAACCTCTTTTTGTCTGAAATGATAGCATGGCCCACTCTCTACCAGTAGTGTTCCTACACCATATCATAACAAACATTTTCTATTTAACAAATGAAAACAGCATCCAAACTTCAATCACAACTATAAAAAGCCAACATAGCTTCTATAGTTTCAACACAACAAAGACAATCACAAGCCAAAAACTCTTCCCGGAGGTACGTATCTATATGGCATAATTCAATGTGAACCAACTTTAAATATATTTATTTACGTAACATTTTTGTTTCAAAGATAAATTTATTTAACCCTGTGAGATTGGGACTTGAACCCATGAAAGATATTTTTCTGTATTCACGTAACTAATGACGTCTTTTCCGCAGGTTGAAACGATGGGGGCTGGTGGACGGATGAATGTTGCTAGTGCCGACGACAAACCCCTCGCCCACAAACGTGTACCGGTCTCAAAACCTCCGTTCGAGCTTAGTGATCTAAAGAAAGCAATACCACCACACTGTTTCCAGCGTTCTCTTGTTCGCTCCCTTGCAGCGGTTTTTCGAGATTTTATCATTATTGGTGCCTTATACTATCTAGCAGATACTTTCATTCCCATGCTTCCTAAACCCTTGGCCTATGTAGCATGGCCTGTTTATTGGTTCTTCCAAGGTGCTTATCTTATGGGTTTATGGGTCATCGGCCACGAATGCGGCCATCACGGGTTTAGCGAGTATCCATGGCTCAACGACACCATCGGGTTCATCGTACACTCGTTGATCCTCACTCCATATTTTGGATTCAAATACAGCCACCGTACACACCATGCCAACACCAACTCCATCGAATACGACGAGGTATGGATCCCCAAACGAAAGGCTGATAAGCTCTACTCGGAGATTCTCAACAACCCAACAGGCGCATTTATTGTATTCGTGTTCAAGATCGTACTTGGCTTTCCCTTATACTTCGTGTTCAATCTTTACGGTAGGAAATACGAGAAGGGGATCACGAGCCACTTTTACCCGTACAGTCCTATCTTCAACGACAGCGAGCGGTTTCAGATTTTCCTAACCGATCTAGGAGTTTTTGCCACTTGTTACGCCATCTATCGCGCTGCCGTAATCATGGGCACTCAATGGGTGATTAACGTCTATGGAATTCCTATTCTTTTCATGAGTGGTTTCTTCATCTTACTCACATATCTACATCACACTCACCCTTCCATCCCTCACTACGATTCGACTGAGTGGGACTGGCTTCGAGGCGCGTTAGCCACCGTCGACAGAAACTTTGGATTCTTGAACCATGCTTTCCATGATGTTACTCGAACCCACACCGTTCACCATCTTTTTCCCACAATTCCACATTATCATACTTTTGAGGCTAGGGAGGCAGTGAAGCCTATCTTGGGTGAATACTACAAGTACGATGATACACCTATTCTAGAGGCTGTTTGGAGGGAGACAAAGGATTGCATCTTTATTGAACCAGATGAAGTTAATGGACAGAAAAAGGGTATTTACTGGTTTTACAAATAAGGACTATGATATCGTTGCTTATGTCTTTTCTCTTTTAATATATAATAATTAATAAGGGCTAAGGTTGTAGCGATTGGTGGTATGTTTCTCTTGTTTTGTATTAATGTTTCTTAAATGTGGACAAAAGACTTCAAGAGTTTGATTAAATGTTTGAATTAAAGTGAATTAGTTGTTATCGACGAAATTGACCAATCAAACGAACGAAAATGTTTTCAATTTTGTTGGTTTAATGGTAGCACAGAAGTAGAACGAGGTACTTTATTGAATGAAAAGAGGTGCTTATGTAGCAATGAATTACGACTCAATAAAAATATTAATTAAGTCAAAGGAAATCATAACAAATCGATATACTGTAAACATGCTATGAGACTCGGATCTTTTATTTGACCACATCTTTGTTTAACGGATAACTAGACTATGTGTCATCCCATGAATGAGCCGTGTTATTCATCTTTTCTCCCTTTTATGTAGGCGCACATCACTCTCCCTATGCACTCATTCAAGTATCACTCAAAGGTGGGAACGCCCCATTCGAATGGCCTAGGTCATTCGAGTTTTTAATATAAGTAAGAGTTTTGGGTTCATTTGTTAAATATCTAATCACAAGTCACAAAACCCTAGCCACCACCACCTTCTTTGATTGTCGATCTCTTCCTTTCTTCCTCACTTCATGGATTGTCGCAAGGAAGAAGTCGAGACCAAGTCTCATAACAAAATTAATCAAAGGGATGTCATTCTTTGAAATGAGTAGCCTCCGGTCCAAGCCAAACATCCTTCTCTAGCTAACAACCATCTACACTTAACCTGATCAGCATACTAAAAGTCAGTTTCGTTAAATGCATTCTAGTTTAAAATATCATTTAATACATTACATGCAAATCATATGTGACCAAGCCATGATAATCAATAACTTTTAGTATCATTAAACATTCATATTTAAACATGTACGGGCAAGACACAAAGGCATTGTCCTGAGTTTACCCTTAGTGGGACTTGTAATAATCACTCTTTGTGGGATCTCTACTATATACCCTTAGCGGGTCTTGAATTAATTACCCTTAACGGGATCTATCACACATACCTTTACCGGGACCTGTAACACGTGACACGTTACCCATTTCATTAAACGTATCACCATTAACATACTTTAAACATAGTCATTCATTTAATAACCAATTTCATTCAATCAATTAAACGTTTTACCTTACTTACTAAGTATGATCACCATCCCAAAATAGGAAATGGGGGATTTTAGAACTCACTTGATCGCCTGTTATAGCATTGAACTAAACGACTCACGTTGGGTGGAACGCTCTACAATATGCACGAAGATTCACATGTGAACCAGGTAAAACTATCGTTTGAAACTTCATTAGTTTTGTCTGTCAAATTTTCGTCCGAAACTTCTTACTTTCGTCCCAACGTTTCATGCAAAACTTTCGTCTCCTTCAAAACTAGATTTATTCAAATTCGATCCAAGTTTTCAACTTTTTACATTCAAACTATTTGTTTAACCCATACAAAGCCATATCTAGTGTTTGTTTACCAATCCATACGTAAAAACCCAACCTTTGAATAAAACCCTAAGTTTACACCCATTTATCAAAACTGAACATTCAAGGGTCGAATCATACATCAAAATGACCCGAATCTCGAGCTCAAGCAATTCCAAACATCGGGCATATGAATGATCATCTTTACTTTCTCTCTCTAAACTCTCTCACTTTCTCTCTCTAGAAAAGGTGGAGGTGCATGAAACGTGTGGGGGGCTTACTAGGGTTAAGCATCCTTCCCAAACTTTCGTGTGTTGGTAAAGTCGGTCCCCCGATCTTTTTTTCATAAATTACATTCCAAACGTATATTTACAATTGTTGGGATTTCGGGACATTACAATAAATGTGGACGTAAATCTTCAAGTATTACCCATGCATTACTGAACATTCAAGAACTATCAAAAACTTAGGTTTTTTGTTAGAAATCACATATTAAGCTTCATTATCACTAACGGATGATCAAGAGACTTCCATTTCCTTGATTTTCACCAACAATTCGATAGATTGAGGCTTTCCATCGACATCTTCTCTTCTCCCGTCGTTTCTCGAGCACCCATTTACAAAACCTTCAATTTTGACTAAAAACGAGGGCTTTATCCCTCTTTGACAATTTATGTCCAGTTTCATAAAATAGAAAATTTCACCCTTTAGTAGTTTCTAAGTATGAATTTTGACCACCAAACTAAAATGCTCACCCTTAAGTCTTAAGTCCTCTAGATCAACACTTGTATTTTAAAATACTTAATAATCACTCCCAAATATACATCTAATGTAAATAAACGAGAGTGACCACCAAACTAAATTTCACCCTTAGTAGTTTCTAACTATGAATTTATGATTTATTAAGTTTTGATAAAATATTATAATAAATTTTAGATTTTTAATTATTTAAAATTAATTTTTTTAATTAATACGAGATTAATCAGAAGCGGACATGTGTCAAGTTAATTTATGTACTATAACAAGATGTATCATTTCTAACATGAGAAGTTTTAGAAACAAAAAGATTGAATGTTCAGATATTTTCTTTGCTAAATATATCTTAAATAGAGAAATAATTGAGTTCGACACAAATGAATAAAAACAGATATTCTAAATTTACATTTTTTATATAATTTTCATAATACCACCACCAAAATTATAGACTACTAAATTTGAATTTACTAATACAATATTGACTTTATTGGTGAAAACTGACCCACCTCACTGTTACAGGCCACAAGCTGATAAAAACTGGGTTGTTGACACTTGACACTAAAAGACTAAAAGGTTTTCAAACTGGCTAGTGGCTACATTGCATAGATATCCTTGAACAAACTATCATTATCTAGATTAATATTTATGTATTATTTAACAATCGACTTTAAAGGATAGTTTTATTAATTGTTTAATAGTATGTAAGTATGACATAATTGTAAGGATGCATCGTATTCAAACTCATGTCTCTAAAAAAAACATTATTAAAACGCCGTCCTTTTTTACTTGCAAATAATAAGAAAACCAACTACGCATTCCTTGTCTTATCTTAATTATTAATTAAACTAAAAGAACGAAATAGAACTATTTTATTTTATCATACTTAATTACTTACTAAACCTTTTAAAATTTATTTTTTCTCCATCTTTTTTCTTGAAATTATATTTTAGATGGAACAATCACGTGTTAGGTTAGTACATGACCAAGAAACTTAATGGCAATTACAAAAATGATAATGAACTCGCATCATGTTTTCTTGTTTTGACAAAATCAATTCATATCATACAAAATAACAATGTATCTCATAACACACAGCTTGTAAAATTTTTTTTTGAAAAATCCAAAAATATTTTCTACTCTCAAAATTCTTTCTATAGTGCAAAACAATATAAAAACCAAAAACAACAAAACTGAATTTGTTTATAAAAGATTTGACATCGATTCTAAAAGAGGCTGAAATTCATCTTATTCACAAGAAAAGGATAGCGCTCAAAAGAAGTGGCAATTCTTTCTATAGTTTAAAACAATATAAAAACCTCAAGCTAGTTTCTAAGTTTTGAATTTAGCCCTCCGTTGTATATATAATTTGATTCATCCTTAATAACTTTTATATTTTTTTATTTTTTTTCTTAACGTCCCGTTATAAATGTTTTTTTTAAAACGAAGTCTCATATTCGAGATAACGTATATTTTTTATGTATCGTGGGTTATATCGACTGATGGTGACGTTCTGGTACCATGAAAAATGAGACCGACACCGACTGAAAAACATCGGTACCCTTCACTTAATTTTAAACTACTTTTAAATCTTAATTTATTTTATACACATTGTTTTTGTTAAATAAAAGTTTATCTTTTGCACATGATTATTTCTAAAGAAATTTATAATACATTACGAGACTAGCTAAGTAGCTAGAGTACATTCTTAATTATTTTTATTAATATTATCTAAAAACTTGATCGGAACATATGAAAATCGATTTCAACGTTGACTGTTTGACTAACAAACTACCAACTTGCTCTTGCTCTAGGTAAATACAAAAGCAGCAGCCAGAATTGAAACTTGAAAGTTAGAAACTCCAAATATAAATACCCCAACATACCTTCACTTCATCACCACACAAAACCATCTATATTTGCCTTCCTAAACCATCTACTTTTAGCATAAACAATGGGTGCTGGAGGACGAATGAACGCTGTTAATACCGACAAACCACTAGCCCACAAACGAGTTCCCGTCTCTAAACCGCCATTCGAGCTTAGCGATCTCAAGAAAGCAATACCACCACACTGTTTCAATCGTTCTCTTACCCGCTCTTTCGCAGCCCTTTTTCGTGACTTTATCATTATCGGAGCCTTATACTATCTCGCGGATACTTTCATTCCCATGCTTCCTAAACCTCTAGCCTATGTAGCATGGCCTGTTTATTGGTTCTTCCAAGGTGCATATCTTATGGGTTTGTGGGTTATCGGCCACGAATGCGGCCATCACGGGTTTAGTGAATACCCATGGGTCAACGACACCATTGGATTCATCGTTCACTCTTTGATCCTCACTCCGTATTTCGGATTCAAATACAGCCACCGTACCCACCATGCCAACACCAACTCGATCGAATACGACGAGGTTTGGATCCCCAAACGCAAGGCCGACAAATTATACTCCGAAGTTCTCAACAACCCAATGGGCGCATTTGTCGTATTTGTGTTCAAGATCGTACTTGGCTTTCCCTTGTACTTCGTGTTCAATCTTTACGGAAGGAAATACGAGAAGGGAATCACTAGTCACTTTTACCCTTACAGTCCTATCTTCAACGACAGCGAGCGGTTTCAGATTTTCCTAACCGATCTAGGCGTTTTTGCCACTTGTTACGCCATCTATCGTGCTGCCGCAATCATGGGCACTCAATGGGTGATTAACATCTATGGAATGCCTATTCTTTTCATGAGTGGTTTCTTCATCTTACTCACATATCTACATCACACTCAGGGGCGGATGTAATAGTGAAGCGGGGGGTGCACAGGAACCCCCCGAGTTTCGAAATTTTAGTGTAACGGTAGGTAAAAAAACTGGGGTGAACCCCCTAAAATATTATAGGGTGAACCCCCTGACGACGCTGCCCACCCCACGGCCCACTGCAGCTCGCTTGATCCGGTTGTGAAGCTATAAAACTAAGAACTCTTTCTTAAACTAAATGTGTGTTCTTGAGCATTCATATGATTAGAGGTAAAAAATTGATAGAAACAAATGAGTAGATGACTCTTAAATACAAATTAGTTGATTTTGTGAACATTTTAAGCATAATTTTCATGTTTTTTTCTTCGTTTTAGGCCTCCAAAAATGGTTGAGCCGCCCCTGCCCGACCCGACCCGACCCGACCAATCGAACCGAACCGAAAAATTTTATGTCCGGCCCTATGAAATTGGATCATCTAAAAACAGTGAACCCCCTGAAAAAAATTCCTGGATCCGCCACTGATCACACTCACCCTTCCATCCCTCACTATGATTCGACCGAGTGGGACTGGCTTCGAGGCGCTCTAGCCACCGTCGATAGAAACTTTGGATTCTTGAACCATGCTTTTCATGATGTAACTCGTACTCACACTCTTCACCATCTTTTTCCCACAATTCCACATTACCATACTTTTGAGGCTAGGGAGGCAGTGAAGCCTATTTTGGGTGAATACTACAAATACGATGATACACCTATTCTAGAAGCTGTTTGGAGAGAGACAAAAGATTGCATTTTTATTGAACCAGATGAGGTTAATGGAGAGAAAAAGGGTATCTACTGGTTTTATAAGTAGTAAAATTAAGTATGGTTTACATGGTGTAAGAATGGCTAAAAGCTAATTACTGCAGACATATGTATTTCCTTTTGTAGAATCAACAATATATTGGATTTTTGTGTTAGCATTGCATATCTTTTTTTTATATTCGAGAACCATCTTAATCTTCATTAACATTAAAGATTTGAATACTTGATCATGTAAATAAGTCCATTAAAACACACACACTTATAACATCCCATTCGGATCGAATACGAAGTAAAAACTTAGCGTGAAGCATACGGACCAGTGAGGGATTTGTTAACAAATGAACATGAACAGAGAAAAGATGGAGTCTCTATATTACACAAATGAAGATTAGTTACAAATGAAGAGAAAACAAGAATTAATAAGGCAGGCTAAGCCTTACAAGATAAATGGGCTAAAGCCCAAGCCCATAACAACTTATTATGCTAACATCCCCTCTCAAACTCACAATGCAACAGAGATAAATATTGAGAGTTTGTCACACAAAAAACGAAACCGAGAAGCCGATTGAGCCTTGGTGAAAATATCTGAAATATTCAAGGCTGATGGAACAAAAGGAAGTGAGATGGTCCTAAGCTGAAGATGATGACGAGTAAAGTGATAATCTATCTCAATATGTTTTGTCTGTTCATGAAAGACAGAGTTCTTGGCGATCTGCATAGCACTTTGATTATCACAATGTAATGGGGTAGGTAAGGAAACAACAACCTCCATGTCTGCCAGAAGCCATCGTAACCAAACAATTTCACATGTAGTCACAGCCACAGCACGATATTCAGCCTCGGTGGATGACCTAGAGACAACATCTTGTTTCTTACTTTTCCATGAGATTAAGGAATCATCAAGGAAAATGCAGAAACCAGTAGTGGAATTACGATCATTGTGATCACTATCCCAATCAGCATCACTATAGGCACGCAATTCCAGAGAAGATGTAGAGGGGAACAGAAGACTTTGAAACTGAGTGCCACGAAGATATCTCAAAATACGAAGAACAGCTCCCCAGTGAACAGAAGTAGGAGCGGTAACAAACTGGCTAACCACATGAACATCATGAGCGATATCAGGGCGAGTAACTGTAAGATAAACCAAACTGCCTACAATAGTACGATATAGGCTCGGATCAGATAGAGGAACACCATCAGTAGGAGAGTAACGCGCGTTGGTTTCAAGAGGAGTGTCTGCAATTCTATTATCAGAAAGTCTCGCACGTTTAAACAGATCAGAAACATACTTCGCCTGAGAGAGAAGATATCCCTTTTTATATTGAGCTACCTCAATCCTCAAAAAATACCGTAATAATCCCAAGTCTTTCATAGCGAAACGGTGAGCCAAGTCACGTTTCAAAGATTCAATGTCATCATAGTCATCACCTGTAATAATCATACATCCACATATAAAGACAAGAGAATGCGTCCAGCATTCGTACAACGAATAAATAATGTTGAATCATGATTGCTAGGAAGAAAACCAAGAGAAGTGATGACTGTAGAGAATTTTTCAAACCAGGCACGAGGAGCCTGTTTGAGCCCATGTAGAGCTTTTCTTAGCCGACAGACTTCCCCGGGCTGATGAGCTATTCCCGGGGGTGGAGTCATGTAAACTTCCTCATGAAGATCACCATTTAGAAAAGCATTTTTGACATCCATTTGACAGATCTTCCATTGTCGAACGGACGCAACAACAATTAAAGTACGAACTGTTGTCATTTTTGCCACAAGGGCAAAGGTCTCCTCATAATCCATACCATACGTTTGTGAATATCCTTTTACCATAAGTCTGGCCTTGTACCGTTCAACAGAGCCATCAGACTTTGTCTTAATGTTATACACCCAACTACAACCAACCTTATGTTTACCTGGTGGTAGAGGAACCAAATCTCAGGTGTGAGTCTGATGAAGAGCAGTGAGCTCTACAGCCATAGCATTCTGCCATAGAGGGCAGAGACAACCTCTTTATATGATTCTGGTTCAGACATATGATGAATGCCCGCGATAAAAGAGTTAAACGAAGCAGAATATGCAGAGTATGCAAAATCTGGTAGTTGAGTAGACTCACATGCATGAGTAGAATTTCTCGGAGGTGGAGGAGAATCAACATTGGTGCCAGATGATGTGGAAAGTTCATGAACTGGTACATCATGTACAACAGAAGTATCTGGAGCAGTAATATTAGGATCAACAGACGAATCGGGAATATCAGAGGTTGGGATATCACTGTCGCTAGCAAAAGGATCAATGTTCTGAAGATCTGACTTTGTTACATCATATGACTTAGCTGGAATCGAATAGAAGGGAATATGTTCAAGAAATGTAACATGTCTTGATACATATAACTTCTGACTTACAGGATCAAAGCCTAAGAAAACACATAATGCTGACTTATTTGTCAATTTGTCTCGTTCAACATGAGGACGGAGAGCAAAGCAAGTACATCCAAAAACCCGTAACTCACCATAATCTGGGCGTTAACCGAAAAGACTTTCAAATGGAGACATCACATCATTGTGAGAAGTAGGGATCCTATTAATCACATATTGGGCGGTCGGGAGTGCTTCTCCCCAAAAGACACTAGGTACCTCAGCAGATAAAAGGAATGAACGAGCGGTTTCCATAAGATGGCAATGTTTCCTTTCAGCAACACCATTCTGTTGAGGAGTGTCAGTACAAGACGATTGGTGTATGGTACCATCTAATGCAAGCAACTGGGTAAAATCATTAGAGGTGTATTCACCCCCTAAGACACACCTGAAACACTTGATCACAGCAGAATGCTGCGTTTAAACATAAGCCCTAAATGTTTTATAAATGTCAAATAACTCAGATCTATGTTTCATAAGGTACACCCAGGTAAAACGAGTGTAATCATCAATAAAGGAAACATAATAACGTGAACCGCCCTTAGTGGATACTGGTGATGGTCCCCACACATCAGAATGAACAATATCAAATGGTGCAACAGAATGAGAAATACTTTTATCAAAAGGTAAAGCGGAAAATTTAGCAAGTTTGCAACCGCTACAATCAGAAATATCACAAGTTTGCAACTGACCCAAAGCACTGGAAGAAACCAAAAATTTTAAACGAGATGCGGACACATGTCCCAAACGAGAATGCCAAATATAAAATTCAGACGACAAAAGACATAAACGAAAAGAAGATAAATCAACGTTGGAGGCAGCAACACCAGGTGCAGGCACTTTGAGTTCTTCTAAGACATATAAATCTCCCACCCTACGACCGATCCCAATCACCTTCTGAGTGTGTTGATCCTGCACAACACAAATAGTGTCATAAAAGAAAACCCAAATTCCAGACTTACACAACTGACCGATTGAAGCAAGGTTTAAGGCAAGCTTTGGAATATAATATACATCATTAAGAGACACATGAGGGGTAGACACAGATCCAACACCCTCTACCAACATGGATGTAGCACTAGAAGACATGACAGAAACAGGTGAAACAGGAGACAAAGAAAGAAAGGAAGACAGATAAGGAGACATATGATGTGAGGCACCATAATCCAAAATCCATAATGATAACGAAATACCTGAGGTACCAGATGAAGACAGTCCCGCAGCAGACATAGCGGTAGGGTTGGCGGCAAGGAACTGTCTGAACCGTTCAAATACTTGCGGATCCCGAGCAGATGGAGGTTTGTTCATTTCTACAGATGGTGGTGTAGCAGCAGTAAACTGAGGTGGTTTAAATGTCCATGAAGATGGACAAGATGAAGTGGACGTGCGAGCCAGAAATTGTTCACTTGATCTGTTATGTTGTGGGGGCTTCTGCAAGTTAGAATTCCTTCTGCTAAGTAACAACGGACACTGAGACTTCCAATGATTTTTCCCTTTGCAAAAAGCACATTCATCAAAAGCAACTTTAGCACCTTGTCTGGACTGATTAGGGGGAACGGCAAACACAACTGGAGTAGTTACTTTAGGAGCTTTATCAACGTGCGATTTTAACTGAGTTTCCTCTGCAATCAACTCGTGAACAACTGAATCAACTGTTGGAAGAGGGGAACGATGAAGAATCGTTCCACGCAGTCCTTCAAAATCTGAACGTAATGTCATCAAGAATTGTACCAAACGTTGTTCCTCCCTTCTATCAATATAAGGTTTAAACACCTTCAGTGCTGCAAATTCCGTAAGTGCCAATTGATCCCATAAATCCGACATAGCTCCATAAAAGTCTTGAATGCTCATCTTATTCTGTTGAAGATATCAAACTCCAACTGGTACTGCTTGGCAAAGTTGGACTGAGTATACAGCTTTTCCAAATGATCCCAAACCTGCTTAGCTGTATCATATTTAGCCAACTGAATACCAATGGACTGACCTACAGAGTTGTTGATCCAAGTTATAACTTTAGAGTTATCCGTTTCCCATGTATCAAGAGCTAAGGCATATTCAGCAGGCTTAGACTTATCAGTAGGTTTTCTCTTAGTACCTGTGACATAACCTCACATATTTTTCCCTCGAAGAAAGTTTTTCATTACGTAACTCCAGTATGTGTAGTTTTTACCATCCAGACGAGTGCTAATAGACTGAAGAGAGTCATCTTTCCCAGCCATATTATCAAAACCGAACGAAAGCAGAATAACCGCAAACTTCAAAAATAACCACAAACTTCGAATAACCGCAAACTTCAATTACCGCAAACTTCAAAAATAACCGCAAACTTCGAATAACCGCAAACTTCGATTACCGCAAACTTCAAATAACCACAAACTTCGATTACCGCAAACTTTAAATAACCGCAATCTTCGATTACCGTAAACTTCGATTACCGCAAACTTCGAATAACCGCAAACTTGAGGTAACCGCAAACTTCAATAACCGCAAACTTCAGGAACTGCAAACTTCGAAGATACCGCAAACTTGATGACACCGCAAACTTCGTGAACAAACCGCAAACTTCGTAAAACAGGACAAAAACGAGGTCTAAACCTGTCAATCTGTCCAGAAGTTCTTCCAAATACACAAGTCAGTTCAAATAAAATGAAATCTGTAACTTTGATACCTCACGAGTCAAATAAATCCGATGCAAGTTTCACCGAATGAGCGCTAAGCCTCTACTCTTCAACAACGAACAACCAAACAACGAACGAATCAATCAACGGAGCGGAAGCGACAACAAAAATCTTCAATCAAGCATGAATCGAGTAGGCTCTGATACCATGTTAACAAATGAACATGAACAGAAAAAGATGGAGTCTCTATATTACACAAATGAAGATTAGTTACAAATGAAGAGAAAACAAGAATTAAATAGGCAGGCTAAGCCTTACAAGATAAATGGGCTAAAGCCCAAGCCCATAACAACTTATTATGCTAACAGGATTGATGCGCGTCGCTTTCTATAATGGCGTGTAAGGGTATTATAGTCATTTGGTGATGCAAATAATCTTTATTCGGTTTCTCTATCCGACTTTGTCACCCGAAGAAAACCCGAATCTCTATCCGACTTTGACTCCAAAGCACTCGAACACCAAAACGAATCTCTATTCGGTTTCTCCTTCCAGTCACCCCGTGTTCCTACCAACTAGAACAAGATGACTCGTTCCACATGTACGTAACGGTGATGGCGCGTGACACGACTCACAACGGCGCGTAGTAGGCTCACGGCGGCGGCTCGGGACAACAGCGGCAAGGCGTCGGCGGACCAACCCTTGCGGTGTTGTCGTCGTCGAACTACTGCCCTTGCGACGGTGGTCGTCCGGCTGGTTGAAGTTGGTGAACGACGTTTTATGAAACCGTGTATTACTCCCGAGCAGTTTAAGTACCCTTACTTAACAATTCGTAATAGTCATGATAATTTGTCAGTTATCTTTTCTGTAATGGATATCTATCGAACATGAAACGTGAATCAAATCATCATTCTCATGTAATGTTCAATTATTCTCCTTCTTGATCCAGAATCAAAGTGGTTTATTAAACTCTTAGTTTGGGCATGACCATGCGCATTAACCTGTTTGAATCAACGAGGGCGTCATAGATGTATCCCAGTTACTTGTGTAAGGGAACAAAAATCACTTTTGGGTCTTAATGGGCCTTGCCATGTGTCAGTGGGTTGGTTTAGGCTACACAAAGTCACATTATGCCATAACACGTCATTTTGGTGTTAAAGATAAGTGTATGATTAATGCTACACTTTTGGGCCTTGTCATGTGTTAGTGTGTTGGTTAAAGTTATATAATGTCACATTTGGTGTGTGCAGGAAAATTGAAAACTGAATAGTATTCGTGTCCGAAAACAACTTAACCGAATTGCGAATTCGATTTTCGGTTCGGTTTGGTTCCTAACTGTATCCGAATTAAAAATTCGGTTTACGGTTAGGTTAATGGATACGCAAACTTTTTTAATTCGGTTCACCGTTTCAACCAAATAAATAATTAAATAATTTAATTCGGTTAATGAAGACAACTCCATCTTAGATCCATGACAGCGTTGTACTTTCGTTATATCGTTGGTTTCTCTTCAAAGAAGACAAATTTCACTTTTTTTATGTTTTGCAATTACAATAAATAAGAGCTAAGAACAATCACTATTCAATGTTGGTTTACTGTTTAGACAACCAATTTTCAAACATAATCAACTGTATGTTGTATTATCCAGAGTTACAAGTAGACACAGACTAAAACTCTTAATATTAGATAAAGATGGAATAGATTATCAAATGTTGTTTACAAATAAGTCTTTGGACACTTATGAATTACAATAATTTTCATTCATCGCCAATATTATTGCTTTTACTATGTAAAGCTTTTAGTTATACATAATCTAAATCATATCTTATATGTACAAAAATCATTTTACAATTCCATAAATCTTAATTAATAACTTTTTATTTTATTACTTTCATTCAACCCGTGTAGTATACGAGTCTCTAACCTAGTAAATAACAAATAATTAAATATATACTTAGAGGAAAGTTCCATTAAGAAGTGGTTTTCACTAAGAAATTTTAAGAAGTGGGTCAAACGAACTCCGATTGAGCTCGTTCCAGCGACGTTGGAACCGTCTCATCGAACACCCAAAAACCTAAACCCCCTCCACCCGCACCCCCAAAAACCTAAAACCCCCACCCCACCCCCCAAAAACCTAAACCCCCACCCCACCCCCTAAAAACCTAAACCCCCCACCCCCACCCCCAAAAAAACCTAAACTCTAAGGCTAACCATAAAATTCAATGCTAAAATCTAAACCCTAAAAGCTAAAATGGTAGAGTTCGACGAGACGGTTCCAACGCCGCTGGAATGAGCTCAATCGAAGTTCGTTTGATATCGTTTCTTAAGGTTTTTATCATTTCTTAGGTTTTTTTAATGAAATTTCACTTCTTGTTTGAAGCTCGTTCTATATACTTATACTTTAAACCCAATAAAACCCAACACTCTCAAGATTTTTCCTTAGCTCAACTCTAGGCAATAGCCAATAAACCCATTTACCCATTATAATCGATTAGGGTAGAATGACAGATGCAGTCTTCGGACATGTTTGGAATTATTTATTTTAATCTTTTTATTGAATTTTGTAAAAAAATATAAGAAGTTTTAAGAAATAAGTTTTCCATACTTTTCAAAAGCTTTTTTTCACCCTTTAAAAGGTCAAAATTAACCTTCACAGAGTTTTTAATTTATTTCTCAAAAGCAATCCCAAACACCCCCTTCACTCTTCACCATATCGGCATCTCTAAATTTATTAGGGCAGACCACCACTGCACGGACCACCACCACCACTAAATCAGCCTCGCCGCTGCACCATCGTCTGAAATCAGCCCTGCCGCTGCGAGTCCAATTCACGATCAGATACCAAGGTCAGCCTATCTCCCTCTCTTTTGAATTCTATTTTAGTGAAATTACGAACTGAATTACTGAAAACCTGTTAAATGAAATACCATCGAAACTTGTAAAATGTTTTGAATTCCTCACGGTTCTTCAGCATGTCCGATTACTACCCCTAGTCACCATCGCCACTTTCCTCATTCAAACCCTAAATCCCTAATCACCGTCGTTCGCCACTTCCAACTTCCAGTTTTCATCTTCAATCCTTCCATCGGCAGCCTCCAACCACTCAACGAGCCAAGTATCCGGCACCCGCCAGCCTCCAACCCGTTAATCTGCAGCCTCCATCCGCTCAATGAGCCAAGTGATTCGCTATTCGACCCTAATGTTATTTTACCAAATTCAGCGGTTTCATTTTTTACTTTTATTTTACCAAATTTAGCTGTACGAGCCAAGGGAATTGCTATTCGCCCCTACCAAATTCAGTGGTTTAATTTTTGAATTAAACATTGGATAAACATCAGTTAATTGGTTTAAAGTATCTTATGTTAACTTAAATCTTTGGGGACTGTAAACTATCTAGACTTTAGAGATGGTTAACATTGACAAGGTTACAATTCTTGATACAATTTTAGTTTTATGCATTTGTAGACTGCAGTTTGGAAGGACCCAAATTCTGCATGATTACTATGTTTTAAGCTCATTTTGGTTATTAGATTTTAAGCTAGCAATAATGAAGCGCATTTTTTTCTAATTTCACATGGCAAAACATTGGCTTTCATTTTGCATATTCTTGTGCTGTTTGCCAACCAGAGAATTAGTAAACCAGGTATTTGATTTATTTTACTAATAGGATCACGTTACATGGAAATCAAGAAATTGTGTTTGGATTTTGGAATGAAGGCTAGAGGTTGGAGGAATGAAGCCATGATTCGGATACCAGTTTTATTATCCGAATCCGTATCTGAAATTTCGGAAAAGGCTAGAGGTTGGAGGAATGAAGCCATGATTCGGATACCAGTTTTATTATCTGAATCCGTATCTGAAAATTCGGATATCCGAAATTTCGGATACAGATTCGGATAGTAAAATTAACTTTCCGAAATGTTCGAATATCCGAAATTCAGATATCCGATTTTGAACACCCCTGCCTGTCATACATATCCCTGATTAAAAAAATGTGTAAGTCTATAGTTTAAATAAAGAAAATATTGAATAGTTAGTAATGATAATGTAGCAATTATAAAACGATATTTTGAGATAAAATATCGTTGAAATTACAATTATTATCCAAAATTAATAGTTTACCATATTTATAATACTGGGATTGAGAAAAAATAAGCGAAAAAAAAATATTATGCTCACATAACTGTGACACGTAACTTAACTACTTAGATTTTTTATTATGAAAAGTGACGCGAGCGGCTTCCGTGGAGGCGGGAGGCATTGGACTTCGATAAAAGCCCTAAAACTGGTACCAAAGTCGTTTTGAGGGTCATGTTCAAGAGCTCTAATTCCTAACAAGAAGTTCGTTCAACAAACCAATGTCAAATAAATCATCATCATCACCGGTAGCTTTGAAAGACGTGATATACAAGCTACAACTATATCTACTAGAAGGCATCAGATCTGAAAGCCAATTATTGGTAGCTGGTTCTTTGCTCTCCAAGTCGGATTACCATGACGTGGTGACAGAACGCTCAATTGCTCAAATGTGTGGTTACCCCCTTTGCCCCAACTCACTGCCTTGGTCGGAGCCTCCAAAGAAGGGCAGATACAGTATTTCTTTGAAAGAGCACAAGGTGTACGACCTTCTAGAAACGCGCATGTACTGTTCGACGAAATGCGTAGTTGATAGCCGGGCGTACGCGGAAAGTTTGCAGGATGAACGGTCCTTGGATTTTGATACAGGCAAAATCGACAAGGTAGTGAGGCTGTTTGAGGGTTTGAATTTGAAGGCTGAAGAGGGTTTGGGTGATTTTGGATTGCGTAACTTGTCAATTAAGGAGAAGAAAGATGAAAGTGCTGTCATATCTATGGAGGAATGGATTGGCCCCTCAAATGCAATTGAGGGTTATGTTCCACAGCACGACCGCAACAGACCAGGTGAGACTTGAACTTTTTTACTAGATATTTTTTGTCATCAAAGTTATATGCCATACCTTAGTGATTCAAATTGTAAGAACCTTACAGAAGTCTGATAAACCACGAATATTATGTTGTTATGTTTATTATTGGATAGTTTTTTTTATTATTATCTGTATGATATGTATTATATTAGACAAAGATTAGGAATTAGAGACATTAGGAATGGGTTCTTGTCTACAAAATATACAAATATAGTTTGGGGATTAAAATTTTATTCATGCTTAATTTGATAAATTGATATGGTATCAACTGGGAGAGTTGGTTTACCTCTCGAAAATAAATCGTTATTAGAGCGTGTGCTTCTCTCTCAAATATAAACTTTATCTTTGCTCTTTTTATTTGCTTGTTCTATTTACATTCAATTTTACTGGGTATTTGAGAGTGGAGACTAGAAAAAGAAAAAGGAACCAAAATTAGGTAACCTAACTGGTTATTTAAGCAGTACAATAATCACCCTTGCAATTTGGAGGAATCATTACTTAGAGATTCACTGTCTTAAAATTTTAAACACGCCTGTTGAAATGGAGTTAGAGAGCTTGATCTTCATCTAACCACGTGAAGTTGAAAGCAAAAGCTGAAGAACACGACCAGCCCTCGTAAGGCTGTGAAATTCTACTCTCTACCTTTCTTCTTTCCATGTCAATAAAGATTTCTCTACTTTTACATAAATAGTTAGCTCATTTGTGGAACTGAGGTGGTGGTTCTTTGGAGCATATTCCCATCCCCTGCTTTATGATGTTATTCTTTAGTTAAGGTCGCATTTTCTAAGTTTACTGATGTTCTTTTTGTGGTATAATGAGTGTTTGTTTTTGTGAGTGTTCAGGGTCTAAAATAAAAGATGGCAAGCTGCAAAGGGGAGAAAAAGAAGAGAGAATTTTTGATGAGTTGAATTTCTCGAGTAGCATAATTATACAAGGGGACGGATACAACATATCTAAAAAGCCTTGTGCTGAAACAAAAATTAAAAAGAAGCATACGAGATTAAGTGATGAAGAAGAGAGTGAAATTCATGATCCAAGTGGAGCTGGGATTGATCAGCCAAGTGGGCCGAAATCTTGTCTGAAACCGAAATCTTGTTCTGGTGCAAGTGCAGCAGCAATCAGGAGAAATGTCACTTGGGCAGATGATGAGACAGACAGTAATAATCAAACACAAGTCTCTGAAAACGAAAAGGGTATTGCCATTTTGGAGGACCAACTTGCATCAGCAGAGGCTGAAGCACAGCTTGTTGATTCTAGGGATGTTGTTCCTGGTATGTTGCACATTCTGTGCTTGTGTAGCCTGCTTACTAGATTAGATTAGGTAGCATGCTTAGCAGAGAAAATGTCTGCTCATTTTCTTGTACTACTATCATATATCTTGAGTTGTTTCTTTGAAATCTAGTTTCCGAAGCTGGGCTGCTACCTCCCCTTGAAGGCGCAGTTGATCCAGAGCCAGCCCAATTGAAGTGGTCAAAGAAAACTGGTATTGTAGAGTCTGATTTTTTTGATTCCGAGGATTCTTGGTTTGATGCTCCACCAGAAGAGTTTGTTGTAGACGTAAGCCATCTTTAGTTACTTAGTTACTCTGTATATATATATATGTATTAATATAAAGTTTTTTTTTTATTTTTGTAATCAGCTATCACCATTTGCCACAATGTTCATGTCACTGTTTGCATGGGTTTCTTCATCTACTTTGGCATATGTATATGGAGGTGAAGATGAAGAGTATTATGCATCGGTTAATGGGAGGGAATATCCACAGAAAAGTGTATCGGCAGATGGTCGTTCTTCTGAAATCAAACAAACTCTTGCCTCTTGTCTTGCTCGTGCTTTGCCGGGACTTGTTCTTCATCTTAGACTTGCAACTCCAGTTTCTACTATTGAATATGGGATGGTTGGTTCATCATTTCTCAACCCTTGATTACTAGTTTTTTTTATATATATTTTTTTATAATAACATATTTCTGATGCAAACCTTGCTAACAGGGTTGCCTACTGGAGACCATGTCCTTCCTTGATCCACTTCCAGCTCTCAGAATGAAACAGTGGCATGTGCTTCTTCTTTTGTTTCTCGAGGCTCTTTCTGTGCATCGGGTCCCTGCTCTAGCCCCGCAATTGAGTAACACAGCAAGTTTCTTCCACAAGGTCCGTCCATCTGTCACACGACACGACACAGTAACGCACAACATAATGTTTTCTTTACTTTATTAAATCTAAATATATTATTCGGGTTATGTTTTAATCTATCTCAATTCTCACACCACATGAGTAATGGTTATGGTTAAAGCAGGTGTTTGAAGATGGGCAAATAAGTAGAGACGAATATTCCTCAATTCGCCATGCAGAGTGGAGCCTAATTCCAGCATTTTGTTTGTTTGTTTTTTTCCTGGGTAAAGAGCATGGTCTTGGATAGGAAATCTTTTAACAAGAATTTTGATTTTTGTATAACTGTTCTTTGGACTCCGTCAGGGGCTGCCGCCCTTTGGACCCTGGTCTCAGGGGCGCTGCCCTCAAATCCTGCCAAGGGGTTAACGCCCCCTTGGACTCCCATTGCTTAGGGGCTTCATCCCTAAGAACCAACGAGGTTTTTGAATACTTAAAATATAATAAACTCAAACAAGTGTACATTCTGCACCTCTTGACTTGTTTGATATACATCATAATTTACTTTAGTCATCAAGTCAATATTATTACATTAAAATGCCCAACGGGGAGATTAGCTGCCCAAGCTAAGCCATTGGAGTTATGTGAATCAGAAAAAATAGAAATATATTTAGAATAAGTGGCATGGAAGGCTCTCTTTGTAGTTTGGCTGTAGAGAACAAGTGGCAAGCTAGGTCAAACATAGTTTAATGCCGTTAACTATGTTTGATACCTAAGTTAGGTGTGAAGATGCGTTTCAGTCAAAGATATTGAAGATCAAGAGGTTTATCTCGACTATTTCCTAGTTAATGTGAGTGATTATACCAAGTATTATAATATAGTTAGTTAGCTTTGGTAATGCAACGAATTAAGTTACCCGATTTGCAACAATCGTGGAGTGAATCCCGTGATTGATTAACCTCTATACATGTTTTCGGCGGTAATCAGTAAAAATAACTTTTGAATGACATTGAAAATATGAAAGGTTGAAAGTGAATACAATTGAGCGCGTGAGTATTCTGTTTAGATTTAATTACGCTCATCTAAACGAAACAAACCAACTTAATCGATCGTGATAACGTAGATAAAAATGAACACGTAGAAACGGCTAATTTGTTAAAGGTCGTAAGAAGAAGCCAAAAGTAAAAATAAAAAGACTTCGACGCTTTGTACGTTCGTGCTTTGCTGTCATGTACATTTTCACAGAAACTCGATTTTAAATAAAATTTATATTGAAATGTAGATAAAATTAAGCATGTCGTAACAATTAGCTTAAAAAACATCATGTGTTATAACTTATAGAGAAACACAAAATATCAATAATTTAAAAAAATATCAATAATTTAAAAAAAAATTAAAATAACTTAAAAAAAAGTTTGTTGACGTTAGCAGCGGGGGACTGCTGGCACCATAAGTTGAACCAGCAAGGGGGGATCGAGCCGAGCCCCTGAGCCCACTCTGGCTTGGCTTGGTTACAACCCTAATTTGTAGTACGCTCACTACTACTTTCTAGGTGTCGTAAACAGACATACAGAAACTTAGGATGCGTTTGGAATGATGGAATTGAATGGAATTGGAATTTAGATTCCATTCCTTATTGTGTTTGGTTTGTATAGTTTGTTGGAATTGGAATATGAATTTCCTTCTTAACGTGTTTGGTGGAGAAATAAATTGAAATTGGAATAAATTCCTTCAAATTCCTACAAACAAAGGATTTCAAATTCATTCCAAATTGTGAAGGAATTCATCGAAAAGAAATGGAATATTCCAACACTCACCGCCGCTTGGCCTGGCAAACTGGGCGGGTCAGGTGGGTTCGGGTCACGAGTCAGAACATGTTCGGGTCAATACGGGTTAGGAGCAAAATGACTTCGGGTCAAAGCGGGTTTGGAACAAAATTAGTCCGGGTCAAAAAGGGTCGCTTTTTAAAAAAGAACTATCAATTTGGTTCAATGTGAGCGGATCGGGTTCGACGGTGGGAGGTGGTGGGGGGTGGGGGCGGGTGGGTGGGGTGGGGTGGGGTAGGTGGCGGCGACAGGCGGTGGGGAGGAGGTGGGGGTGGGCGGGTGGGTGGGTTGGGGGTGAGGTTCGAGGGTCGGGGTCGGGGCGTTGGCGGCGTGGTGGGGTGTGGCGGGTGCGCGGGTCTAGTTCGAGGCTGAGGGTCGGGTGGGGTGGGGTGTGGCGGGGCCACCGCCCTATCGCCGTCACCACCACCGCCTCCTCGTAAGCAACTCGACTACCCATTAGGCCTCCGGAGCGCCCAACAACCAAACCACTTTACTTCTTCAATCTATTCGTTTGGATACGTGGTAAGTAAGGCGAAAGAAGCGCAACTCAAGGGCTCCTAAAACGCCTATGAGCTATCGAGACACTTGTAACACCCTTAATTGGAAAACCAATTAATAAAACATTTAAACACACACGTAAACTTTTGTCCCAGAATTTGTTTTTTTTAAATCACTCGCGTACCGCGTGCCACCGAGAACCAGGTCTCTCGCGTACCGCGAGAGAACCCACCCTGGTTCTCGCGTACCGCGAGAGACTGAGTAAACAGAAAGTTTACTCAGTTTGCCAGTTCCATACTTAGCCATTTTTCAACAAATTTTCCATCTTTCACCTATTCAACAAGACCCGAAATTTACCAACACTTAGGTAATTGTTTCAAAACATATATACAACATTTATAGACAATAAAACATAGTTCATGTGTCTATTTACACCACAATTAACGGATTTTCCTTTAAATCTCAAAACACCCAAGAATGCATACGAGAACCCTTCCCGCCTTGGACTTGACTTGGACCTACATCGGAGCTTTCCCTACATAACCACATATATAAAATCACCGTTAGTAATGACGATAAACATAGCAAACAAATATTTATCACTTGTTTCCACCCAATTACCAATTTGACACGTTTGACCCGTTTACACCCATTTGGTCATTTAAGGTTCATAACACTTGCATTTCCACTACAAGTTTCATTTGTCATTTTTGTGTCATCACTCATTCACCCATTTGAAGTATTCCACACTTCTTAAAGGTTTTACAACCTCTTGGTGCGAGTACCACAACTCGTCTTACCCACACTTGAAGTATTTGACTCCAAGTCCACCCTTTTTGAAGTATTCCACACTTCTTTTGTTTTACAACCTCTTGGAGCGAGTACCACAACTCGTCTTACCCACACTTGGAGTATTTGACTCCAAGTCCACATTTTGAAGTATTCCACACTTCTATCCACCATTACACTAAAACGTCACATTATGATTGACTATATTCCACATATATCAATTTCACCAAAATACTCCACATTGCACGATTTTGTTTGACTATTTACCACATAAGTCAATTACACCATTATCACCACATTTGCACATTTACATTTTGACTATTAATCTCATAAGTCAATTTCAACATTTACACCACATTGCACATTTACATTTTGACCATTAACCACATAAGTCAATTACATCATTTACACCACATTGCACATTTACATTTTGGCTATTATCCACATAGCCTATTTACACATATTTCCATCATATAGTTTGACCTTCTACCACTAAAGTCAATTTATACAATTCATACATATTACATTCAAGCAATGGGATTAATTATTCATATCAACTATAGTATGCATTCATAACACATACACCACACATTTATCTACATTACTAAGTAAGTGCATAGGCACTTACCTTTAGATTTAGAAAATCCCGCACCACCTTCTAGCTTTGTAAAATGATTACCTAAACATATACACCTAGTTTAGTAATCTAACATTCATAAAAATCACAATACAATTGAGTCCACAACTCAATTTTCATTTTCAACCCAAACTGACCCGTTTGAGTTATCCCCCTAACCAAACACCCTCTTTCATTACAAACTCATCTACTTGAATTTCCTTTCCAATACCCTGACACTAATTTCTCATTTAATAACTTTTATTAGGTCAATTTGGTGTTTGTTCAAGTGTCTATTACCACCTAAACACTTAATCATCACTAATTCATCATTCTAGCTTCATGATCCAAACACCCCCAATTTTTACCATATGAACCCTAACTTTTCATAATCAAAATCAAAGGGTTCTAGGATGTTAATCACCACTCTTTAACTTTAGTTAAGCTAGATTATGCACAATCTAACACCATTTTACCACATGCATACATGATTTCTGGATTTCTATAAAACCCACTTACTAACACATTCAAAAGTGAAATCAAAGGGAGATAATCACTTACTTGATATTAGGAGAGTGATGTGCAAGCCAAAACCCCCACAAATAAAGCTCCAAATGCACATTTTATGCTTCCAACCCGCTTCTCCTTTTTCTCCTCTTGAGATGAACGATCCTTTCCTCAACAAAAATGTCAATTTTGACTTTAATAAGTCAAATATGGCAAATTTGCCATATTTATAAGTTTAGCCCCTCAACTTCCTTTTCACCCACTTCATTCCAAAACTAGTATAACCTCATTACTAACTTGAAACCCTCTTGTTTCAACTTATTTCATAAATATTATTTTCACCATAATATTTATTAAATTTTTATTTATTTGAAAACGAAACCCGAATTTTGGTTCGTTACAAATCACCTCCCCTTATTTGGGTTTCGTCCCTGAAACCCGACTTCTCATAAAAAGGTTCGGATAATATTTGAGCATTTTTTCCTCGGTTTCCCAAGTCATTTCCGCCCCCTTCTTATGTTTCCATCTCACCAAAACTTGGATAATCTCTTTATTCCTTAGTTGCTTCACTTTTCTATCCAAGATTGCTACCGGTTCCTCAACATAATTCAACTTTTCATCCAATTCTTTATCATCCAATGGGACAAAAGTAGATTCATCTACTAAACATTTTCGCAAATGAGACACATGAAATGTGTTATGAAGTCTACTTAGTCACTCTGGTAGCTCCAAACGGTAGGATACCGCACCCACCCTTGCCATCACTTTAAACGGTCCGATGAAACGTGGACTTAACTTCCCCCGTTTCCTAAACCGTATCACCCCTTTCCAAGGTGAGACCTTCAAAAGCACGAAGTCCCCCACTTGGAACTCAATCGCCCGCTTCCTATTATTCGCAAAGGACTTTTGGCGATCTTGAGCCGCCTTCAAGCGAGCTCTAATTTGGTCAATACTACCAATAGTTTCATTAACCACCTCTTTACTTCCAAGCTCTCGTTGACCAATCTCACCCCAACACACAGGTGTTCTACATTTCCACCCATACAATGCCTCAAAACGAGGCATACCAATGCTAGAATGATAGCTATTGTTGTATGAAAATTCCGCCAACGGTAAATGGTCATCCCAACTACTACCAAAATCCAAAGTACACGCTCGCAACATATCCTCGAGCGTTTGAATCTTACGCTCGCTTTGACCATCCGTTTGTGGATGATAAGCGGTGCTAAGGTTCAATCTAGTACCCATATCCTCATGGAATTTCTTCCAAAATCGAGAAGTAAATCTCGTATCACGGTCCGATATAATCGACACCGGCACACCATGACGTGACACAATTTCCTTCACATACATTTCCGCCAACCTATCCGAAGAATACGTTTCTTTTATTGAAAGGAAATGCGCACTCTTTGTCAACCGATCCACTACTACCCATATCGCATCATAACCTTTTCGAGTCTTTGGTAGTTTAGTGATCATATCCATGGTGACATTCTCCCATTTCCAAAACGGTATTTCAAGCGGTTGAAGCTTTCCATACGACTTTTGATGCTCCGCCTTTACCCCTAAGCATGTGAGACACCTCTCCGCATACTTAACTATATCACGCCTCATACCCGGCCACCAAAAATGACATCTCAAGTCATAAAACATCTTTGTAGCCCCCGGATGGATAGAATATTTGGATTTATACGCCTCATCTAAATAGTTGCCAACACACTTGACAATCCAGGAATTCAAATTCTATCGAAGCATGTCTTTAACCTTTAGCTATTTTCCCCAAGCTTATCAACATAAGCAACCATCCTTTCCTTTTTCAAATCACCACCAAGTGCTAACACTTGTGCCTCCTGGATTTCATCAATGAGAGATGATGAAATTGTCATCTTAAATGACTTCACCTTGAAAGGTGTATGGCTCGTCTTCCGACTAAGAGCATCCGCCACTACATTTGCTTTACCCGGATGGTAAACTATCTTACAATCATAGTCAAGCCACCGCCTTTGCCTCATGTTAAGGTCTTTTTGGTCAAATAAATACTTGAGACTTTTGTGATCCGTGTAAATCGTACACTTAGCCCCATACAAATAATGCCTCCAAATCTTGAGCGCGAAAACCACGGCTGCAAGCTCTAAATCATGGGTAGGGTAATTCACTTCATGAGTCTTTAATTGCCTAGACGCATAGACAATCACTTCCCCCTTTACATTAAAACACACCCCAACCCCGAATGCGAGGCATCCGAATATACCACAAAATCTTCGGTCCCATCCGGCAAGGATAAGATAGGCGCCTTAGTCAACTTTTCTTTCAAGAGTTGAAAGGCAGATTCTTGCTCGAGACCCCATATAAACTTTGTCTCTATACGCGTTAACTTCGTCATTTGATGAGTGGTTGATTTACATGCCTTAATTATATATAATTAAATGTTTTTAATCTTATTTGTGTATTAAACAATTTATTTTGAGTGTATTTATGTGTTCATGTTATATTGGAGTAATTGAGCTAGAAAACGATTAAAGTCAATAAATACATGTTTAAATATTGGTATAGAATTAAATGTATTTTAAATATATGACTCCATGTGAATATATTATTTAGTTGGTTTCACAAAATTCTTTTATGGATTTCATACAGAATTACTACAATAAATTCAAGTTAATTACATGGAGTGATGATGAAGTGCAATTATTTAAATTGACTGTTGGATGGTGACGTGGGCCTTAAATCAAACAAATTGGATGATATCTTGGCCTCATATCACGTGTGCTTGACAAAAGTGATGGACTAAATTGGGCTAATGATGCATTAAATGAAAAAAAAAAGGAATTAACAGAAAAAGAGCGGCAATTGGAAGAATGGGCCGGTAATGGGCTAGGTGAATAAGTCAGCAAGGGCACGGGGACCGAGGGCAAAAAGAAAGACTTTGGTGGCTTTGGACGCAAGCAGGAGACGGACGAGAGCTTGTGGCGGCTGGGTAGTTCACGCCAGCAAGGATAACAATCAGAGGTTTTTTTAATTATTTGTTTTTGATGAATTTGATAGAGACAGTAAGAGATTCTTTGTTTATGATTATTGGTTAAATCTATTGTGGCTTCCTTTTGACGGACGGTTCGTATAAGTTTTATATTTAATTCAGTTTGTTTATTTATTAGATCTGTTTAGTTTCTGACAATAACAGAACGGATTGATGTATTGGTTAATTTAAACAGTTTATATTGTGTGTTTTGAGTTTTCTTTCTTTACAATCTTGTTCGGTTGATGATAAAACCTAGAGCGGGTTGGGTGACTAAAGTGTTAACTTGACACTGGTAAATTGAGTGATTGGATTATACTGGTTTGTGATGAAACCGGTTGTATAGGTTTACTGACAACAATCTGTCTTCAATTACTATTTTAACTGATTTTCCAACACTATGTCTATGTGGTGTCTAATTAAATAACTGAATTTTATGTGAAACCTAGAACCTGAAGTTTGGAGGGAGTTACATCTTTATTTGATCTATGTTTTTATTCTAATTTACTAATCTAAGCAATTGAACTTTCCACTGATTTCTTGTGGATTCGACAACCCTACTTCCCTGTCTACAGTTTAAGGTAGATAAGTAGTAGTTTTTATAAATGTTTTTTATTGACCTTGACACCGCGATCAAAATGGCGCCGTTGCCGGGGAATCGGTGCGCTTAGTTCTATTGCTTTAGTTTATTGTCTTTAGTTGATTTTAATTCTTATCAAACACCCAAAAAGATTTTCTTTACTTCTGTTTTTATTTTTTGTTTATTTTGTTTATTTCTTTGTTAAGAGCTACTCGGTTGTGCTACGTGTGCAGGTTGACATGGACAGTAATTATTATGGTGACCAAGACTACTATGAACCATGCAACAACTGTGGCATCACTGGCCACTGGGCGCAAGATTGCCCAAGATACAATCAATATGGTGGTGGTCCTAAGTACCCAAACTATCAGGACGATTACAACCAAGACTACCACCCAAGCAGGCCACGTGATCAAGACAACTATCATTCTGAACTGGATGCCATCCAGTCAAACATGAAGGAGATGGCCAAGATGATACAAGCAGTGGTGCAGCAACAGGAGAGCCAGGACAAAGCTCATCAAGCTTTGGTAGATCTAGTTGCCAACCTAACTGGGATTGTCGGGTCACTCATCAAGGAAGTAGGTAAGCCTCGCTGTTCACATCAGTCCTCCTGTTCTGAAACCACAACCAGTGCACACCTCAATGATGTAAGTTTCCATTCTTCATTTGAATATCCTGCTTGTGAACAGACTCCACCACCGGTTGTAGAAAGAGTGGTGGAGCATAGTGAATCTGAGTCCGACCCTAATCAGGATTTTATTTCACAGAATAATTTGAAAACTGAAAATGTGAATAAACCTGTAAAAATCCCGTTTCCAGATGCTCTAATCAAACCGTTTTTAAAAGAAAAAGATCCAACACAGGATGAACGATGGGAAAAGTTTGAGAAGTGTAAAATTAACTCATTATTTTTAAATATGCTTAAACAAGATCCTGATAATGTTGAATGTCTAAAAGGTTTTAGTACCCGAAAACGACTGCACAAATGTCCCGAGCAAGTAAAATTGAGTGTCAGTGTGAATGCCGTGTTTACGGGTACCCTTCCCCCGAAACTCCAAGATCCAGGGGCACCTATTATTTCAATTCAAATAGGTGAAATTACATTGAATAGAGCATTACTGGATCTTGGAGCATCTGTGAGCATAATTCCAGGGAGTATGTATGATCAGCATGAATTTGGTCCATTACAGAGAGTTAACACCACCGTGGTGTTAGCTGATCAGACTCCCGCACATTCTCGGGGGATTGTAAAGGATGTGATTGTGAAAGTAGGAGAGTTTTATTACCCAGTGAATTTCTTGGTGTTGGATTGTGTCAAGAACACAAAGCCAACTATTATTTTAGGTAGACCGTTCTTGGCCACTGCTCAGGCAAATATTAACTGTGTTGAGGGAACGGTAAGGATGAGGTTTGGGGCTCAGAAAATGAGTCTTAAAATATTTTCAAACTTGTCAACCCCGAAAGCTAACAAATGTGGATCACCTGAAAAGGTGAATCACACAGTCGAGAATGCTTGTGTTGTGTTTGACAGGTCAGCTGAGATGAAGAACGGTGAAACTCCAGACAACAGGAAGAAGAGGGTCAGAAAAAGAAGGCGAAAAGGAAAGAAACCGCAAGTTCCGGATGCAGAACGAGAACTCTTTGCTTTGTTTGTTCATGCATGGAGGAAATTTGATGAGGAAAGGAACCTAAGTGTGGGGAAGGAGGACTTCAAGCATCCCACCCGACCACCATGACCCAAGTAAGGTACACTGCGTCTGGCTGAAGACGTTAAACTTAGCACTCTTAAGAGGTAGCCTAAGGTATGTTTTAATTTCTTGTCTAGTTAAATGAACTTTGCGGGTGTGTTCAATAGAAACCCTCACGAGACTAAACTCGTCCACTCGGGCTACCGAGTGGTTTAAATGGCTTGATGCATGTGCTAAATGCATCCGTGATTCCTACGAAAGTGAGTTAGGATTTTTTTTTCATTTGTGTGTCAACCGGCTAAGTGTGGGGAAGTTTCATAGGTTTTCAAGTGAATTTGGTACAATTGAATATGTTCGGTTTTTATCGAGCCGGTTTTATGTTGTTGGTTATATATATCGAGTCATTTTGATGCTCTTAGGTTTGTTCGAGTTTAACTTTGCAGGTTTAGATTGATCCTCCCGTACTCAATCTCCATTCGGGTGGTGATGTTCGAGCTTCGTATTCATGTAAAAGGCAACCCAATAGCAGATTTTGAATACGATCGCGAAGGAAATGCTATACGATCGTGTGAGGTTGGATTGAAGACAGTTACAGTTCGAAACCAGCTAAGTCCTTTCCAATTCTCTGTATAGTTTTGTTTATTTATTTATTTTATTTTTTTTATATATTTGCATAATCTCTCATCGTACATTGAGGACAATGTAGTGTTTAAGTGTGGGGAGGGAGACTTTCGTCTAAGTTGTTATTGAGTCTGTATAGTTAAATTTTTTTTGAAAATTCATAAAATTTAAAAAAAAAATTCAAAAATGTCCTTGGATTAGAATCTATGCAGTTAATTGGAGAATGATAGGTACAAATGGAACTATTCTTGTGTGTGATTAAATTGAATAATAAATAGAAAACGCGTTTGATTTGTAATGTTTTGGTAGGCTCAACCGATCTAAAGAGCTTAAATGTCCTGATATTGTATCTAGGTTTAATTGACAATTAATTCAGGATGTCTTGTGAGTTCTTATCTTAGGGGTTTCGGCAAGGTTGAAACTGTCAACATAGGGTGACAGGTATCACTATAAGCAAAAAATTATAAGTTTTTAAAAGTACTTGGCACACCACTTTCTTTTTATGAAAATAAATCCGAAAATTGGTGGCGCCCGCAATCCATAATCCATCTTGCATGAGCTTAATTAAACAAAATTGAGAGCTCCTACGTGTTTCCCTTCGGGATGGTGACTTGAAGGATACACCCATGGGCGGGACTTAAGTAATCAATATTGGATGACTAAGTTAGGAGTACGTGTTTCCCTTCGGGATGGTGACTTGAAGGATACACCCATGCTCCGAAGCTTATGTACTTCATGGCTTAAGAACTGCAGCCTACGTGTCCTATATCGTGTTCCAGCGTGACTGAAACACCACTGGGTTAGGTTCATTCATAAAATAATAATAAAAGCTCAAAAACATGCATTCATCGATCCATAATTCCATAATTTTCAAAAACTTGTAAATTAGTATTTATAGTGGTGGGAAATCTATAAGGTTTAACCCGTGCCTAAATATGACTTTGAGATGGGATTAGACTAAGTTGTAGCTTCCTGAATGTGAGACCCATAGACAAACTGTTGCTTGGTAATAAATAGGATAATAGATCACATAATCGGGGGCTCGATAGGCCGGTAGTTGGGTTTAGTCGGATAGAAATACCAATTGTTACCGTCAATGCGTGATTATGTTTGAATGATTAAATGAATGAGAATGTGAAAGCAGGTTCCAATTATGATTCCATTGCATTATTATTTTTCGAGACGAAAAAAGATAAGTGTGAGGATGTGATGAGTGGTTGATTTACATGCTTTAATTATATATAATTAAATGTTTTTAATCTTATTTGTGTATTAAACAATTTATTTTGAGTGTATTTATCTGTTCATGTTATATTGGAGTAATTGAGCTAGAAAACGATTAAAGTCAATAAATACATGTTTAAATATTGGTATAGAATTAAATGTATTTTAAATGTATGATTCCATGTGAATATATTATTTAGTTGGTTTCACAAAATGCTTTTATGGATTTCATACAGAATTACTACAATAAATTCAAGTTAATTACATGGAGTGATGATGAAGTGCAATTATTTAAATGGACTGTTGGATGGTGACGTGGGCCTTAAATCAAATAAATTGAATGATATCTTGGCCTCATATCACGTGTGCTTGACAAAAGTGAAGGACTAAATTGGGCTAATGGTGCATTAAATGAAAAAAAGGAATTAACAGAAAAAGAGCGGCAATTGGAAGAATGGGTCGGTAATGGGCTAGGTGAATAAGTCAGCAAGGGCACGGGGACCGAGGGCAAAAAGAAAGACTTTAGTGGCTTTGGACGCAAGCAGGAGACGGACGAGAGCTTGTGGCGGCTGGGTAGTTCACGCCAGCAAGGATAACAATCAGAGGTTTTTTTAATTATTTGTTTTTGATGAATTTGGTAGAGACAGTAAGAGATTCTTTGTTTATGATTATTGGCTAAATCTATTGTGGCTTCCTCTTTACGGACGGTTCGTATAAGTTTTATATTTAATTTAGTTTGTTTATTTATTAGATCTGTTTAGTTTCTGACAATAACAGAACGGATTGATGTATTGGTTAATTTAAACAGTTTATATTGTGTGTTTTGAGTTTTCTTTCTTTACAATCTTGTTCGGTTGATGATAAAACCTAGAGCGGGTTGGGTGACTAAAGTGTTAACTTGACACTGGTAAATTGAGTGATTGGATTATACTGGTTTGTGACGAAACCGGTTGTATAGGTTTACTGACAACAATCTGTCTTCAATTACTATTTTAACTGATTTTCCAACACTATGTCTATGTGGTGTCTAATTAAATAACTGAATTTTATGTGAAACCTAGAACCTGAAGTTTGGAGGGAGTTACATCTTTATTTGATCTGTGTTTTTATTCTAATTTACTAATCTAAGCAATTGAACTTTCCACTGATTTCCTATGGATTCGACAACCATACTTCCCTGTCTACAGTCTAAGATAGATAAGTAGTAGTTTTTATAAATGTTTTTGAATGACCTTGACACCGCGATCATCATTGGCAAGGCAATCCGAGATAAGTTCTCAATGAATCGCCGATAAAAACCCGCCAACCCCAAGAAACTTCTAATCTCCGAAGGCGTCTTCGGTGATGACCAATCTTCTATCGCCACTATCTTGTACAGGTCGACTGTGATTCCTTTCTCATTCACCACATGACCCAAGAACTAGATCTCACGCAACCAAAATGCGCACTTGGAAAATTTAGCATAAAGTTTTTCCTTTTGCAACACTTCAAGAATTTCACGAAGATGAAAGGCATGATCACTTTCACTCCGCGAATAGATGAGAAGATCATCGATGAATACGATCACTGAACGATCGAGGAATGGCCTACACACCTGGTTCATAAGATCCATGAAAACTGCGGGTGCGTTGGTCAAACCAAAAGGCATAACCGTGAACTCATAGTGACCGTATCCACAAACTGGTTTACAACAGGAACATCGCGAATATCTTTTACCCTTTTCACCACATCCGCAACACAAGCCATGTATGCCTTGCACCCACGCATCATGTAGTTTGTTGCCTTAACATAAGAACACATCTTTACATTACATTTCTTTTTCACCTTCTATGTAAATGGACTCACCCGATGGGGAATCGAGTTGTACCGCCTTAGGTCCACATAGAATATTCGCTTTGTTCTTAGACAACCAATCCATTACCACAATCACATCAAAGTCTCCCATGGACATAGGAATTAAGTCTATAAGGAACGTTTCGCCCCCCGCCCTTAACTTGCAATTCCTATAAACATCAAATACTAGGAAACTCTTATCATTTGCTGCCTTGATTTCTAAGGGAAACTTGCTACTTAGAAATGAAGAATGTTTAACAAATTTCAATGACACAAAAGAACGACTAGCCCCCGAATCAAAAAGAACAAGTGCAGGTAAAGAGTTAATCTTGAATGTACCTGACACCACTTCCGAGATCGTCTTGGCCTCTTCCGCCGAGATGTGGAAAGCTCTCCCCTTGGGCCTTGGCGTTTCAACCTTCTTCCTCTCACTTCCACCTTGCTTCAACTCGGGACAACCCGCCCTATTGTGCCCGGGCTTGTAGCAGTTATAGCATAATTGAATTTGGCTTAAACATTGATTAGCCATGTGCCCCGACTTCCCACACTTGTAACAGCTCATAGTCCCCTTTTTACATTCCCCTGGATGCTCTTTTCCACAAATTTTACACCCACGGGGAATAAACCTGTTAAACGGTTTCTTGCTTGGGCTACCGCCCTTTATTTTCTTTACCACCTGCTTAACAATTTCCCGCTTCCTCTTTTCTCCTCTTGCCTCTTGCCTCTTGCCTCCTCAACTCCACCTCTCTCTCCCGACACCTATTTATCAGATTCACGAGTGTGGTGAAAGAGGATGGAGATATGCTATCTCTGAACTCCACTGTCAGCATAGCATAAAACCTGTCAATTTTTGCCTTTTCGGTCGACACCACATCCGGACAGAATTTGGCGCGATCGAAGAAGGCCCCAACCAATTCATCGATTGACTCATTAGTTTGCCTCACGAGGAGGAACTCCTCAGTCATCCTATCGACAACGGCTTGTGGGCAATGATACTTTAGAAAAGCCACCTTGAATTCCTCCCAAGTCATGGAGGTCACCCCTAGTTCACCCCTCTCCTTTCGGAGATTCAACAACCATTCCTTAGCCCTTCCAGTCAACAACGGCACACTAAACATCACCCTATCCTTGGGTTTACACTTAGTTGTCTCAAAATTTGATTCCATATCCACCACCCACATGTGGCTAAGGATTGGGTCCACTTGCCCATCATACTCTTTGGGCTTGATCACCATGAATTCTTTCAGGGTACAACCCTGTTGCACCCTTTCCTTTTCTTTCAAAACATCTTCTAGAGTGAGCCTAATAGCCCCTCTCATTTCTTCCATCATCAAGGTTGTGGCTTGCTCGAAGGCCTTAGCCACTTCATCTTTTATCATTTCTTAGATTCTTGGATCCAACGGTTCATTACTCGCTTCTTCTGCCATCTCTAAACTGAGAATAGAACCAAAAATATCTTAATACCTTTTTACTTTCAATACCCTAGGTATCCATTACACGTTCACTATTATATGTATTAAGTATATATATATATCTACCTATATACATACATACATATATAACCACCTTCACCTAATCCTTGCAAATGTTCTTTGTTATATGGTTATCATAAAGTCCCTTGCACATTTCGTCTTATTAAACATATTGGCCAGACATGTTTAATAATACGTCATGCCCAATTGTAATTAACATCTCCATATAACAAGTCACAAAACAAGTTTCGGCACACATAACACCTTAACAACATTCATCAAACATATATACATACACCATATATATATATATATATATATATATATATATATATATATACATATTACCACTTTAACAAATCATTACTAATCTTTCATTTCCACAAGCTCCGAGTCTTAGTCAAGTCCTTCATGGATTCTCGTATCTTTTTCCCCCCATATCAAGAGCATTCGGTTTGAGTTTAGTGCCACCACACCAAATCCCTCAAACCATTGCTCTGATACCAAATTGTAACACCATTAATTGGAAAACCAATTAATAAAACATTTAAACACACGCGTAAGCTTTTGTCCCAGAATATTTTTTTTAAATCACTCGCGTACCGCGAGAGATTCTGCCCCTCCCCTCGCGTACCGCGAGGGAGCTCAAAATCCTGCCACCAAGAACCAGGTCTCTCGCGTACCACGAGAGAACCCACCATGGTTCTCGCGTACCGCGAGGGACCTGAGTAAACAAAAAGTTTACTCAGTTTGCCCAGTTCCATACTTAGCCATTTTTCAACAAATTTTCCATCTTTCACCTATTCAACAAGACCCAAAATTTACCAACACTTGGGTAATTGTTTCAAAACATATATACAACATTTATAGACACCAAAACATAGTTCATGTGTCTAATTACACCACAATTAACGGATTTTCCTTTAAATCCCAAAACACCCAACAATGCATACGAGAACCCTTCCCGTCTTGGACTTGACTTGGACCAACATCGGAGCTTTCCCTGCATAACCACATATACAAAACCACTGTTAGTAATGACGATAAACATAGCAAACAAGTATTTATCACTTGTTTCCACCCAATTACCCATTTGACCCGTTTACAACCATTTGGTCATTTAAGGTTCATAACACTTGCATTTCCACAACAAGTTTCATTTGTCATTCTTGTGTCATCACCCATTCACCCATTTGAAGTATTCCACACTTCTTAATGGTTTTACAACCTCTTGGTGTGAGTACCACAACTCGTCTTACCCACACTTGGGGTATTTGACTCCAAGTCCACCCTTTTTGAAGTATTCCACACATCTTTTGGTTTACAACCTCTTGGAGCGAGTACCACAACTCGTCTTACCCACACTTGGAGTATTTGACTCCAAGTCCACCTTTTGAAGTATTCCACATTTCTATCCACCATTACACCAAAAAATCACATTATGATTGACTATATTCCACATATATCAATTTCACCAAAATATTCCACATTGCACGATTTTGTTTGACTATTTACCACATAAGTCAATTACACCATTATCACCACATTTGCACATTTACATTTTAACTATTAACCTCATAAGTCAATTTCACCATTTACATCACATTACACATTTACATTACATTACACATTTACATTTTGACCATTAACCACATAAGTCTATTACATCATTTACACCACATTGCACATTTACATTTTGGCTATTATCCACATAGCCTATTTACACACATTTCCATCATATAGTTTGACCTTCTACCACTAAAGTCAATTTATACAATTCATACATATGACATTCAAGAAATAGACTTAATCATTCATATCAACTATAGTATGCATTCATAACACATACACCACACATTTATCTACATTACTAAGTAAGTGCATAGGCACTTACCTTTAGATTTAGAAGATCCCGCACCACCTTCTAGCTTTGCAAAATGATTACCTAAATATATACACCTAGTTTAGTAATCTAACATTCATAAAAACCACAATACAATTGAGTCCACAACTCAATTTTCATTTCCAACCCAAACTGACCCGATTGGGTTATCCCCCTAACCAAACATCCTCTTTCATTACAAACTCATCTACTTGAATTTCCTTTCTAATACCCTGACACTAATTTCTCATTTAATAACTTTTATTAGGTCAATTTGGTGTTTGTTCAAGTGTCTATTACCACCTAAACACTTAATTATCACTAATTCATCATTCTAGCTTCATGTTCCAAACACCTCCAATTTTTACCATATGAACCCTAACTTTTCATAATCAAAATCAAAGGGTTCTAGGATGTTAATCACCACTCTTTAACTTTAGTTAAGCTAGATTATGCACAATCTAACACCATTTTACCACATGCATACATAATTTCTAGATTTCTACAAAACCCACTTACTAACACATTTAAAAGTGAAATCAAAGTGAGATAATCACTTACTTGATGTTAGGAGAGTGATGTGCAAGCCAAAACCCCCACAAATAAAGCTCCAAATGCACGTTTTATGCTTCCAACCCGCTTCTCCTTTTTCTCCTCTTGAGATGAACGATCCTTTCCTCAACAAAAATGCCAATTTTGACTTCAATATGGCAGATTTACCATATTTACAAGTTTAGCCCCTCAACTTCTATTTCACCCACTTCATTCCAAAATTAGTTAAAAACTAGTATAACTCTATTACTAACTTGAAACCCACTTGTTTCAACTTATTTCATAAATATTATTTTCACCATAATATTTATTAAATTTTTATTTATTTGAAAACGAAACCCGGATTTTGGTTCGTTACAAATCACCTCCCCTTATTTGGGTTTTGTCCCTGAAACCCGACTTCTCATAAAAAGGTTCGGATAATATTTGAGCATTTCTTCCTCGATTTCCCAAGTCATTTCCGCCCCCTTCCTATGTTTTTATCTCACCAAAACTTGGATAATCTCTTTATTCCGCAATTGCTTCACTTTTCTATCCAAGATTGCTATCGGTTCCTCAACATAGTTCAACTTTTCATCCAATTCTATATCATCCAATGGGACAAAAGTAGATTCATCTGCTAAACATTTTCGCAAATGAGACACATGAAATGTGTTATGAAGTCTACTTAGTCCCTCCGGTAGGCCGAAGGTTAGAAGGCCGCCTTAACGCCTTATCCAAAAGGTTTTCCTTCTGAGGCTAACCCCTCATACCCCTGCGCAAAAGAACGAAAATGGGGATGAAAAGAAGCAGGCAAATTTATCTCAAAGAACGACTCTCACCCACCCACCCCCACCCCCCACCACGTCGCCACCCCACCCACCCCCACCCCCACCCCAACCGCCCACCCCCCACCCCACCCCTCCCCAGCCGCCCACCCCCACCCGCCACACCCCACCACGTCGCCACCGCCTGTCTGACCTGAACTCGTTATGACACGTGACCCGAACCGACACGCCCAACCCGCCCAGTTTGCCAGGCCCAATTTGATATTTCGATTACACTATATTATAACATGCCATCGCTACCAAGAGGCATTTCGTTGCAGTGTAGTCAAAGCAGTAAATTTGTACTCCTGAATGGAAGATCTAGGTGCACGTTTTGTTCATTATTTTTTTAATTTTTTTGCAATTCATTTAACAACAAACATGATAAAAAAAGATACACACTACTGGATGTATCACCAATTCAATCCTGAATACGACATAATAGACGGAGAAAAGGCTAAAACAAATTTAATGAACGAGAGGCGGCGGTCGGGTTTGGAGGGCGGCAAGGCGGCAGCGGTCGGGGGCGGCGGTCGGTGTGTGGTGGGTGGTTGAGGGCGGCGGAGGTCGGTGGTGGTGGTTGGCGGGGCCGACTACATTAGCTAAGTCGTGGTCATTGTGATATATTCTAATTCCTTAATAATTGTTTTGTCACTTAAATGGATTTGGAATTCAAATTCCTTTAATATATTATAACTCCTTTAAATTTCAAATCCTTTGCACAATTACAATTCCGAATCCAATTCCTTAAAATTCCAATTCCAGGTCAAATTCCGACGAATTCCGCGAACCAAACGCCCCCTTAGTTTTATTATAGTCCTCTACTCCCTTACAAATGCATGCAAGCTACAAAAGGTCTTAATTATATGAGTGTAAGTTGATGGGACCATGCATGCTTTTAATCATTGATCTGAAAGAAACATCTAAAGTTGTTCCAGAAATTAAATGGCTGGAAAGAGGAACTCAAAAAGCAAAGGTAGCTAACAAGATTTAAAAAGTTTCTGGAATTAGAAAGGAAAAAGCATCAACCGAAAGTTTATTAATAATCCCGGAATCACCGGTTCCAAAGAGATGATTTTTCTTCTTAAAAAGTATGTGGGATTGGCTGGAAAAACGGAACCAACAAGTTCATTAGCCGGTGAGAACAGGTTTAGATTCTGATTAGTGGATTTGGACGGTTTCGTCACGTGCCATCGTTTGGTTGGCCCTTTTTTCTATTTTTTTATCTTAAACGAAATAGTTATTGTATTAAAGATTTATGTAAGGGTGGTCCAGCGTAAATTACCTTTTTGTGGTTTTTTAATGGCTTTTTATTTTTTTCGTACGGTTTTTTTTAAACGTTTTGTTTTAGTGTGCGATACGTTATTTCTTTAATTTTTATGCCTTTGCCCACCTTTTTTGTGTTTTTAGATAAATACCTGTCTGTCGCAAAGCGCGAGCCCAGTGGTAAATTAGCGCATCCACTCTCCCGTCCACCCAGGTTTGATCTTAGAGGAGGGGAGATTTTATTCCAATTTTTTTGTTTTTAGTTTATAAAATCTATAATTAATTTTTAAAACCAAACTTGTTCGTTAAACCCCAAACCCATTTACATTTGATTTCTTTTAGGCCCGATTACCTATTTAAACCCATAAAAATCTTTTAAACCTCTTATATTTCTTTGAGGTTTTAAACTAAAAAAACGTTGATGATTCAACTCCGACTTATCTCTGCGGGAGTCCACCTTTCATCTCCAATTCGTCTGCTACAGTAGCATCATCCGCTTAATTTGCTTGACCAAATCATCTATTTTATTATATTGGCACAATTCCGTATAAAGGTTAGTCTTGTCTCATTAATTCACCATACAATAGTGTTTCTTAAAAAATAGTGAAACTTTATTGTTGTGAGTAAAAACAAATAAAGACTTGATCGAGAGTTTTGCTTTCAAAAACGCTTGAATAGCCTCACGATTCACTTAAGTAAGTAAATAAATCATTTTGGTACAATACTGTGTTTTATTTATTGTTATAACAATTATCGTCGTATTATAGACTTTTTATATATGAGTTATTGAGTTTATATTATATGGGTCTATTTTTTTTTACTCCACATGGGTCCAAGATTTTTCAAAGATTCTCGGTGCAATGTTTATGAATGTTGTGTGGTCTTAGAAGATACCTTAATTAGTTTTATATTATTGAAAGAATTTTTTAATTTAGTCTGTCATATCATACTTTTGACTCAACTTATTGGTTGGGTTTATTTGAACCTTTCTTTCCATGTGGAACGTACAGACAAAAGCCATGAAGATCGTCTAAAGGGTTGATAGCACATGTAAGGGTTCGACTTATTAAATCATAGTATAAAGTTCTAGGTTTTATTATCTTTATAGATCTCAAAATAGTTTTTTCTAACTTCTCATGCAAAATATAATTATAAAATTGTCACCTCCATTTGGAAAAACGTGTTAGAAGAAATTAAACTAGAAAATAACTTTTACTCCCACAAAACTAGTAGAAAAGTGAGTTTAAGACGCGATTGGTTTATGTTTTTTGATGCGGTCTATAGTCCAAACCATGTCTAAAGATCCATAGTATAAACGCAGTGATTCTAAAAGATAAACCTAAACGAACTCACTAACACATCAAAACAACCCACTAACACATGGTAAAGCTCATTAAAGCTCAAAAGTGTACCATTAATACATGTCTGTAACACAAAATTGACTTGTTATAACCTAATGTGACTTTATGTAAATTAAACCAACCAACTAATACATGGCAAGAGCTATTAAGGCTCACAAGTGTTCCATTAATCATACACATGACTTTAACGCCAACATGACTTGTTATGATCTAATGTGTAACTTAAACAAACTCACTAGTCGCTAACACATGGTAAAGCCCATTAAGGCACAAAAATGTACCATTAATCAAACACATATTCTTAACACCAAATTTACTTGTTATGATGTAATATGGATTTGTGTAATTTAAATCAACTCATTAACACATGGAAAGACCCATTAAGGCCTAAAATGACTTATGGTCATTAGATCTATACTCGATGGCAGGGGTGACGACGTTCGGTGGTTGGTGGTTATGATGATATATTATAATTCTTTTATTATTGTTTTGTCACTTAAATAGATTAGGATTTCAAGTTCTTTTAATAGATTTCAATTTCTTTAAATTTCAAATCATTTGAACAAATTACGCTCTAAATCCAATTCCTTAAAGTTTCAATTCCTTTGACGAATTTCAATTTCTTTAAAAAATTTTGCGAACCAAACGCACCCTTAGAGTGTCTTTTTCTTATAAAATTTGTTTGAGGAAATTAAATTTTTACTCACCGTAGAGAAAATTAATTTTAGATCAACCGTTAGAAGGTCTAATCAACCAACTCTTTTCTTAACACACTCACTTCTAAAACCACCCAATTAAAATATAAAATAACCAAAATACGAAACTGTTATTAAACCTTGGTATAGAAAATACCCACACTTATCATGTATAACTTTATAAGGAGAAAACCTAAACGGGATTGATTCTTTTACACAAAATTGTCACTTGTGTATTCCAGAAAATATTATTCACCTGTTAATTATTTTTTAAAGTTATAACCATTGATTAAATATTTAAAATATGTTTTACAGTATGCATTATATTTATTTATTTCAAACATAGAAACTAGATTCTATAGAACTAAAGCAAGTCTCACACCTCATTCGCTGTCTTTTAAATATTCTCTCTTCAAGCACTAATAAATACCACAAATTCACTCTTTGTTTTCCATGCGAACACAATCTACTTCCAAAAATGGAGGTACCATCTAAAACCCATCTCTAATTACGCAATCTTAGTCCTAATAACTACATTAATATGATCAATATTCTAAAATTTTCACATGAAAATGTATGCAGAACCCACGAGTTACGGAGATTAAGGTTCGAATCGATTGCAACGGGTGCGTTCAAAAGATCAAGAAGGCTCTACATGGCATTAAAGGTCAGGATTTTTCGTCGCTATAAGGTGTTACTGTAATACTGTTGTAGTGTATCCCATTCTTTTGTTTATAATCATGTGTTTTATTAATATTTTCAGGCATAAATGATATTTATATCGACGTTCCTAAACAAAAACTGACTATAATCGGGTGGGCAGATCCTGAAAAAATTGTCAAGGCCATCAAGAAAACAAGGAAACTTGCAACCATTTATTCAGAAACACAACCACCTGAGCCACCATTAGACGGTTACGAACCACCTTCTGACCCTTCAAACCCACTTCAAACCAAAACAGTCCCATCAAAAGAACTAGAAAATCCAGAACCAGAACCAGAACCAGAACCAGCTTCACCAGCTCAAGAACCACCATCTAAAGACTCTAAAACAAGATCACCACAAGCGCAAGAGGTTCAAGGTGTCCACCACTACCCACCTGACCATGGCTACGGACACAGTCATGAACGAGTGTCGGTGGAATATTACTCGAGTTCACCTAGTCCGGTATACAAACACGAGCCATCGCAATACAATCCTACACCTTATGTCACTGATTATAAATATACCCGGCCTGAACCACCACAACAATTCACACATTACAACAGACCAGAACCACCACCTCAACAAACACTTTTTACCAGACCGGAACTACCACAACATTACACACCTTACAACAGACCAGAACCACCATCACAACAAACACATTTTACCAAACAGGAACTACCACAACATTACACACATTACAACCCACCACCACAACAAACACATTTTACCAAACAGGAACTACCACAACATTACACACATTACAACATACCAGAACCACCACCACAACAAACACATTTTATCAAACAGGAACTACCACAACATTACACACAATACAACAGACCAGAACCACCACCACAACAAACACATTATACCAGACCAGAACCACCACAACATTACACACATTACAGCAAACCAGAACCACCACTGCAATACACACATTACAACAAACCAGAACCGCCACGGCCATACACAAATTACGGCCGGGCAGAAGTACTATCACCGCACTATACTAACTACAACAGTGAGTATCACAGCAGTAGCAATGGGAATGGTAATATTACATCTATATTCAGTGATGAAAATCCAAATTCGTGTGCAGTTGTCTAGAGGAAATTAATGGTGGGACTTTCGTGCGAAAGTTACACTTTTTTCTTTTGGGTCGGTGAGAGGTTGGGGAAAAAGTTAATGGAGAATAAACAGTTGATTAACATGTGATAGATTATGATTATGATGATGGGAAGAATATGATTCGTAGCTTGTAAGTGCAGGAAGAATCTATGCTATATTGTGTGGATGAGGGGCTGATATAAATTGTGAATAAATATATATACGTGTTTGTTTACTGCATTTAGGCAAATTGATAAAGCCTGACAATATTCATATTTTGTAAGTGTATAAAAGATTTTAAGCCAATTTTAAAGGTGAAATATTTTTTTGAGTCATGAGCAATTTTCATGACCGGATCGGACAACGAATTTGCCATTCTAAAGGTTCAGTGGTAAGATATTTAAACTATGTATATAGATACAAAATATAAAAATATTTTATGACTTAAAGTAAATTTATAATTTAGTGACATATGAATACTTAAATAAATAAAATATGTTATAACGTGGAATACTAAATTAATTAAAAATGAGATTTTGAAATAAAAAACAAATTGAAAAATTTGGAAATCCGGTCGGTAACTAGTTGTTTCAAATGAAGATGGTTCAAATAGAAATAATCAAACCGGTTATGTACATCCATCCGGTCCGATCCGATTATGAAAACATTGGTCATGGGCGGCTAAGCTTGTAACACCCTAAAATCCTGACATGTTATGTTTGGGATCAAGAAGATAAACGAAAAGAGCAAGCGAGAGAGAGAGAGAGAGAGAGAGAGAGAGAGAGAGAGAGAGAGAGAGAGAGGGGGGGGGGGGAGGCTCTAGCAAAGGAGAAAGCATCATTGTCATCATCATCATCATCATCATGATGTCGTGATTTGAGGTAAGATCAACCTCTAACTTTCCCATTTTAAAGACTGAAATGGGTTTTGGGTAAGAAGTGGGTAAAACCAATGGGTTTTGGTGTCAGTGGTGGTGGTGAAAACAAAGGGTGAAGATAGTATGTTGGTAAAAGTAAAAGTAATTTTAACAATTTGAGTCCTTGTGAATATTTTGGCCTTTAAGAGACTCAAATAATAATTTACTCTTATATTATATTCGTATAGTATTCAAGTATTGGGTTCAGATTTCGTATAATCTTTTTCAAATGTTATGAAAAAAAATGGGCTTAGTGGCCCAATCTCTTACTAAAGTCTAAACCTATCCTATTCCGATGTTATAAAGAAATTCTTTATTGTTGCCAAATCGCCCATATGAGTGTGTGGGATTTTATCACACGAACAGTTTAGATAAACAATTAAAGTTATTAATTAGTATCAAACAGAATACAATCGGAAATTAGGAACACAATTTGGCAAACACCCAAACTTTATTATCAAGAAACTTGCTTAAAACTTGATTATGAATCCCTATCCAATACATGGTATATATAGTCAATCTATCACATTAGACTACAACTAGGATTCCTATTAATTAATTCATAATAATAATCTAACACATCCTATCTTAACTCATATAGGATACTAGATAATTATCAACTAATTAATTAATATATTGTTTGTTGCTTGACTTGGACTCCAAGTCACCAAATCCTCCTAGCCGCCCCATGCCTAACTCGCCGTGGGGACCAGGAATTCCCAACAACAATCTCAAAACTACTTATTAATATTTTAAACCGATTGAAAATAGAGAAAAAGAAAAAAATAAAAATAAGAGCATGAAAAGATTCTTGAACAACTAACCGAACAAGGATTCAAAGAAACTGTTCAAAACATCTAAGATCAACCCTCTAATGACTTTGAGTGATCTTGAATTGGTGGTCTGTATGTAGACTTGTAGCCAGGGGCGGCGGCCCCTCCCCCCATTTTTCGCTCAAAAGTGTTAATATATACGTATTCGGCCGAAAATTTTATAGTTCCGGCCCCTCTGGTAGAGAAAAAAATCCCGGGCCCCCCTGCCCAAAGGCTCAAGTTCCGCCACTACTTGTAGCCACTATTAGAAAACTGGGTATTTGCAACCGCATCGCATAGAAGCTGTGATAAAATTGTGTTTGAAAAATAAACTTTACACACCCTAGAACCAGTAGTTCAACCATTCCAATACATACTGCTGCTAATAACAACCAACAATTCAACTACTACTACAAAACTTCAGCATCTATTTCTTTCCAAATAAAGTTGTATATTTGCAATAATGGAAACTCAACAACCCCATTAAAACCATGGAGTATGCATTAACCTTAATTAGCTGCCATAATCAACTAAATGATGATTTAAGAATACCAATTGAATTTCAACAACTTTGTACACTACCACTTAATTAGCAAATAATTTAAACCAATGACTAAATCAAGAAACAGTTTGCTAACTAGGATTTAAGTTTGAACGAAGACCGATTAGGTTTACATTCAAATATTGGAGAATCACATTTCACTTTCATCTGTTGCTCCTGGTTATAAAGTTTGAATCTTTTCTTCAACCATTTGGAGTTCTTGAGCTCGTTGCATCTCCAAACTCGAAAGTGGGGATTTCCATAATCATTTGGATCAAAAACCGGTATCTGTTTATCAAAAACATCAACATTTGCATTGGCCTTCAAACACTTTTCTATCACTCTTGCTTCTTCCATAAACCTAGCTTTAACTTCTTTCAATCGTGCGGATATCTTCTTAGATCTTGATCTATCTGAAGAAGATGATGACCCTTTCACTTTGGTTCCAGATTGTGGCGCTTTGTTGCACTCCCTGCAGAGATTGTTCCATCTTTTGACATCAAAATCTGATCGTTTTGCTTCGTCTGAGAGACATGCATACGCCTGTAACAATGATTTACAAAAATACAATGTTTGGTTTTATGATTGTTTGATGTAATTTTAGTGAACTTTTTAGATTTATAGAGACTTAAGGGATTAATATGTTCAACAAACGGATACAATCAATTGCTGGTTGGATAACCGGATTCAAGAAATTCATGTGAATAGAATCCGCTCGTGCAAGAAGCAGATTTGCTTGAAATCTTGAACCCGCTTTTCTAACCAGCAGATTACCTAAAAACCAAAATCCTTTCAAAATTCACCTACAAACCAAATTCAATCCCGTAAGTCTCCTATAAATCTAAAAAATCAATTTTAGTTAAGGGACTGAAACTCAGACCTCCGATACCATCTTGAAAGCGAATTCAGCCTTGGGATGTTTGTTCTTATCAGGATGGAGTAGTAAAGCTGCAAATTAACCATTGAATCAGACCCATATTCACATTGCAAAAAAAAAGTTTCAAGTTAGTTAAAGCCAATCACTACCTCTACAAGAAAACATGGTCGCATTTATAATTTTTTTTTAGTTTTTGAACCTCGAACACACACCTCCTAAAATCCACTTTTTGGGACTTGAACCCGCCCCAATTTGGTGAGAAAAAAAAATACCTGGTGCCACTGGGCCAAGAGACCGTCATCATATAATTAGGGTTTATGTTGTTGGGCAATGCAAGGACAAAGAGTCATTTCACAGGGTTTTAATTTTGATTCCATAAAAGGAAAGGAATTAACGTACCATATTTATGATACTTTTTTCTGATTACATCATGACTCACATTATCCTCAATCTGTTGAAAAAACACACAAATAAACAAAACTTTAGAATCACGAGGATCAAAAGGAAAATATAGAAGAATTCAATAGGAAATAAAATAGGCTTACTTGAAGAAGAATATACCAATCGATGAAAGGGTCTGAATCGAATGTGTCATGATGGGCACATGATTTCGCATGGTTTGATACGTCACATATCTGTTTGATCAAATGGAGTTTTGAATCTGATTCAGATTCTACCATGGGATTTAATTGCAGATAATTAAAGAATGAGGGTGTTTCGGTTTGGGTTTTGAATGTTTGATTAAAAAAAATAATAATAAAACGGGAAAAGAAAACTGAGAAGGTGAAGTAGTTAAGAAAAAAGAGGCCACCCTTTGCGGGGATTTGAATCAAATTTTGAAAGTTGGGACTTGCGAGGTAGACTTTTTTGTTATAGTAAATTACACATATAGTCCATGTGGTTTACCCAAATTTTGAATTTTGTCCTTAGGTTTGAGAAACTACATAGGCAGTCCCAAACTTTGTACGCATGTTACACAGACAGTTCCCAACTTGCTTAGGTTTGAGAAACTACATAGGCAGTCCCAAACTTTGTACGCATGTTACACAGACAGTTCCCAACTTGGATAGACGTTAGTTTGCTTCGTTAAATACCCTCACGTGCAACCCATGTGAGGGTATATTTGTCTTTTCACACCTATTGTTTATAAAACTTTAAATACCCCGTCATGTCCATTTATAAACAATAGGTGCGAAAAGACAAATATACCCTCACGTGGATTGCACGTGAAGTATTTAACGGAACAAACTAACGTCCATCCAAGTTGGGGACTGTCTGTGTAACACGCGTGCAAATTTTAGGACTGTCTATGTAGTTTCTAAAACCTAGGGATCAAATCCAAAATTTGGGTAAACAACAGGGACTATCCGTGTAATTTACTCTTTTTGTTATTTAAATAATTAATTACACGAATGGCCCTTATAGCCTCTAAGAATGAGAAATTACAGATTCAGTCCAATAGTTTATACATTTATAACAAAAATATCCCCTGGGTTGGATGTCCGTTAACTTTATCCATTAAGTGAGTGTAAAATGATCAAAATAAAAAAAAAAAAAAACTATAAATCATAAAACCCATCTCAAACACCCTCTTTCTTCATCTTCAAACTCTCACCCTTCCTCCACCACCTATCCTTCATCCCAAAGATCAGAAACCATGGCATTCCAATCTTCGGCAACACCTACAAAAATGGCGACCTCCATCACAAAGATCAGAAACCATGGCATTCCAATCTTCGGCAACACCTACAAAAATGGCGACCTCCATCACCCCACCTGTCAAACACAATACGAATCTACACCCCCACCAGAGCAGCCCCACCCCCACATCTACGTTTATGTTCAAAGAAAAAACAACCCATTCCCGTCGGAAAGAACCCTCGGTTACCGGGGTTGTGGTGGTACTTTAGCGATTTTGACAAAAACAGATATATGAATGGTTGCCGACGATTTGGCCACACAAAATCAGGAAACTACGGCTCGGAAATGGATTGGTCAGACATGATGAAGAGGTTGCCGACGATTTCGAATTTTTGATAGAGGGTGGTCGGATGGACTGGTCGGACACGACGACAGAGATAGTGGGTGGCAGCGTGGAGAGGGAGACCAACTGGAAAGCTGTAGAACCATCAATTTTGTTGCAGAAACCATCGATTCAGATCATGGTAACCCCTTTTTTCAGAAACCATCGATGTACTCACAGTTAAGGTGTGATGAAGATGAAGATGAAGATGGATGGTTAGAAATGATTGGATAGAATTGTGTGGGACCCATTAATTTAATATTAATATTAATATTTTCTATTTTTAGTTTTAGGTTTTTAACTTTTTTAATTGATGGATATTTTTGTCATTTTACATTCAACGGATAAATTTAACAGACATCAAATCCAGGGGCCATCTTTACGAATGTGTAAACTATTGGACTGAACCCGTAACTTCTAATCCTATGGGCTATAAGTGAAATCCGTATAAACCACAAGTGTCATCCGTGTAATTAATTCTTATTTAAATTAGTAAATAATAGTTTTTTTAGACTTGCTAGGTAGACTTTTTTTATTTAAAATAGTATATAGTTATTATTCTTAACACTTTACTTACGCATCCTTTTAAATCTATACATTTGTTCTCTACTAGGTTAAAATTTCGTGTATTACACGGGTTAAATAAATAAAATTAATGTTATATATTTAGTAATAAAAATTTTATATTTTTAAAAACTTGTGTAATACACGGGTTGAACAAACTAGTATATTACATCGGCTGACTAAAATATAATGTAATTTGTTAACAAATATATTTGTCAAAATATGTTTTTAAAAAATATAATTTGTCGTGACAGTTATAAGGTCTGTTAAATTAGTTTTTAAAACATTTTTTTCAACTAAATATTAATTTTTTAATTTAATTGATAAATGTTAGTTCATATTAAGTTCATTTGATTGATGATATAATAACTATTTATAATTAAATAATAAGTATTCGTAATTAGATTTATTAATATAAAGATTATTATTTAATAGGAGAGACAAATAGAAAATATAATATTTAATAGGAGAGAGACGAGAAATAAAGATGAGAAGTAACCAGATATTGACACGTATCCTGAAGAGATTTTCATTTATTAGAGTAGTAGATGATACTTAAACCCTCAACCTATTAAAGATGAATCTCTTTCTTACACACTTTAATACAATTATACTACCAACTCTTTTAGCATATAATAGATGATGATAAAAATAGGTAGACTATTGTCTACAAAAAAAAATCCTTATTTTTTATTTTAATTTTTTTTTCTTGTTAATAGATTTTAAAGTGGGAATTTAGAACAAGTTATCAGTTATATTTTTTTTCGGATGACACAATTTTCAAGGGGTCACGCCCCACCAGTGACCCCCGCCAATGCCCGGTCTATAGAAGATTAGCCCTTGGATGAGGTTGCTTATCAACGACCATATGAGTTGCTAAGGATTCCACCCAGATTTTGAGCAATAGCGGTGACATGCCAAGCATATGTTAGTGATGTGGGAACTGGACTTGAAGATTTGTTGAAAGTAGGTATAAGGGAAGAAGAATCTGCTACCATTACCATAGAGAACCAAATCATATAGTTATTTCAAATTCATTGATGTTGGACGGTGTTAATGAACGACCCGATAATGGTACAATTCAGTTGGAGGAACCATTGGATTCTACGGTAAGTGAGAATCGGAATCATGGAATGGAAGGTACCTGTTGGTGTTAAAGAAGTGCAATGGAGTAATTTTGGTTCTGATTCCCTAGAGAATAGTGGTAATGCATTTGGATCATACCGTGATTTCTTTAATGAATTTGGAGATGGTTCATTTCATCAGATAGGGAAAGAGGATAATTTCGTTAATAGTGAATCAAACAGTGTAGGTAATGATCATTACAGGGGAACAAGAAGCGGATACTCCATTTATGAGTGACTAATAAAATGAAACGGAGGTACAACATCATTAACATCCTTGTTTGTCTTCATTTATAACAAAGTTGAAGTGAAAAAAGCTATCAAAGTTCTCTTAATCATAACTTTATTGTTGTTTATGATCCTTGAACAATTATAAGTGCAGTATTTGGATGTAAAATCACTGCTAATTCATGTCAGTTATGAGCACCTTTATTCCACATATTTGAGTTACAAGTTTAATTTTGTGGATTGTTTGCATGACTATATATTAAAATGTGCTTCACTTATTTTGATGAACTATTCATTTTTGTTGTGATTGGTGTTGGAGAAAATGGCACAAGCTGAAAAATGGGTTGAACCTCATGTGCTGACAATCAAAACTGTAAGTGACTTTCTGATTTTTAATAGTTTTCATATTTTGCCATTTATTACTGTATATAAGGACATTATGTTAAAACTCATGATGCAGATTGTTGTTTGCCACTGCAACAAGGCCTCATCTTGATAAAGCTCGGGAAGGAACAGGTTTGCAGTCTAACTGGATCGTGTCGAAATCAATGAAGGAACATTGGCAATATGAACCTACCCAAACACAGAGAATAAAACGGAATTTCTCTTTGAGTGGATAACAGCTCATTGCAAGTTGATTGTTGGAAGATTACACTGCATGGAGACAAGTATTTGATCGGGATGCAGTCTTGTTTTCTGTTTCAGTTACATGGGTGTGTGCTGGAATTTTGACATGGAGTGGCGCTTATGCCAAATCTGCAAACACTTGTCGAACCGATAGTTCTGGACTTATGAATGGAGTCCATGGTGACCCTTTTTTAATATATAGATATGGAACAGTGCATCAGCTTCTGTTGTATCAGGTATGTGACCCGTTTAACTCATTAAGGTTAACTGGTTGTAAGCATGTTAAACGGGTCGTAAACAGATTGGTGGGTTGTAATAAATGGTTTAAATGAGTCGCATATGGGTTGATGGGTCCACAATTTTAATTCACGTTACTCTGTCGCAACAAGCAGGCTTATCAATCACAAATAGTACATTATGTGTTGAAAACGTCTATTCTTTTGACTACAAACCAATTGATAAACTAATGAAACATGAATACAAACCCTTAAATTGTATTCCGGTGCAACGCCCGGGCTCCCCACTAGTTATTCTTAACACTTTACTTACGCATCCTTTTAAATCTATATATTTATTCTCTATAAAACTTAAACCCTCAACCTAATAAAGATGAATCTCTTTCTTACACACCTTAATACAATTATACTACAAACTCTTTTAGCATATAATAGCTGATGATAAAAATAGGTAGACTATTGTCTACAAACATAAAATCCTTATTTTTTATTTTAGTTTTTTTTTCTTGTTAATAGATTTTAAAGTGGAAATTTAGAACAAGTTATCAGTTATATTTTTTTTCGGATGACGCAATTTTCAAGGGGTCACGCCCCACTAGTGGCCCGCCAATGCCCGACCTATAGAAGATTAGCCCTTGGGTCAGGTCGCTTATCAACGATCATATGAGTTGCTAAGGATTCCACCCAGATTTTGAACAATAGCGGCGACATGCCAAGCTTGTATTTCTTGTAGTGCTAGGCAGGGCCGGCCCCGAGAATCCTCGAAACATTTTGGGCTTGGGACAAGTAATAAAAAAACGGGCATCAATAATTTTTTCATATGTAATGAGTTTAAATATATATATTTTTTTGTCTTTTTTTTGTTTTGGTTTAATAGTTTAAATAATTAGGGGTTTTTGTGGGATAACCTTTTAAAAAGAGAAAAAAAAAGAGAAGAGAAAAGAAGAAATATGACACATGAAAAATAAATAGTGTTGTTATCAAGACTTGAACATTTGACCTTTACATTTTCTTGCAATGGTTTTTCAATTGCACTAAGAAAACTTTGATGTACTCAAAATGGATTTATAAACTAAATATACTATTTAAAACACATACAAAATTTTTAAAAACTTTGGGTCTCTCGAAAGACCGGGCCTGGAGTCGTGGCCCACTCTGCCCCTCCCTTTGGGTCGGCCCTGATTCTAGGGAGTAGATATGAATAAAAGGGTTTAGAACATGTTATGGTTTTCTTTGTTAATCTAATCACGGGTTGTAAATCGCTAGGATGTTTTAATGTCCAAATTTTATAAAGAGATTATAGGTCATAAGTAATTGATAATAAAACTTGCTTCACTTGATTAGGGTATTAGTGTGTCTATAACACTATCTCTCTATTTTTGTCGGATTAATCCTAACGGTTCTAATATGTTCTAGCACTTCACACACTGTTTGTTGTTAATCATAAACCTTAATAAAAACAATTTTCATAAGTAAAATCAATCATGTCAGCCATTCCATGTTGGATGTTTCAAAGTCTAAACAGTTATTTATTAATCTGATTCTCACAAAGGTTTCTGAATTCGTAGTTTATTTCTTTTTGTGACCATTAGTTATTAATCAAATCTCTTTTTCATCGATTAAATATTTATAGAGTATCTAGCAGGAGCCAATGTATCCAAATATTGATATCCAGTTCTTGCCGTTGCTATATTACGCTATGGTTTACATATACGTATGTAGTTTAGTGCATCGGTGAAGTAAACCTATACAAACATTTTTTTTAATAATAACTTATTACTAATTGGACATGTCAGTCTAATTTAAAAAAAACTTAAGATAAAAATTAAGTAATGATTACGAAAACATATTTTTACCGGGCTGTTTCAAAGCCCAACACTAGAGACCAATTCATTCGTTTCTATTCGATCACCAAGAATATAAAAAAAAAAAAAAAAAAAGATAATGCTAAATTCATTGGGCCTAGAAAACACCAAAAGCGTAGCGATAAGAAATCAAAAGCGACTGGAAGAACTATTCAATGCATCAATGTAAAGTCATCCCCACCTCCAACCCTCCCTGACCGCCACCGTCTGTCAGACATCATCTTATCGTTTTCTGGTCGTCGGTTCAATCTCTTCCGATACATATGTCTAACCAGATCATAACCCTTCACCGACACCTGTTTAATTTTCATCATCTTCAAGTTAGAAAGATAACACCCATCATCATATCCCACCAAACATAAGTACCCACAGAAATCCTACAAGTTAACTTGTTTCGATCTTTAGTATACCTAAAGAAACCTTAAATGTTTCTTTTTGTGGCTGCATGTTCACAGATCTGAGTTGAAAACCCAGTTTTTAGTATTTTTAGGGTTTATATATGAGGTAGGGCTGACAGAAGAGAGTGAGCACACAAAGGCAAATTGTACCAAATTGTGTTGTATGATTGTTTTGGGTGCTCATGATCTATCTGTCAGCTTCTTCTTTTTGCTTCTCTCACTAAACTTTATAGTTGATATGTTGCCATTGCTAGTGTACTTTAGTACTTGATCTTGGTTAGATTGGGAATATAGTACTATCACTATGCTGTTTCTTTTGCTGTTTTATCAAAATTAGTTAATTATTGGGTTTTTAGTACACGTGTCTCCATGTACTTTGCTTGTGTTCTTTTCAACAGTTGATTAAAAACTTAATTAGCATAGTAGAAGAGTGATGTTATTTGGATAACCTCGAAAATTAGTTGGACATCTATTATACGAGCCGTATAGCTCAATATTACTCGTATAGGGTTTCATCAGCATTAAATGTACACCTTATACGACTCGTATAGCTCTATACGGATCGTATAGGTACGATGTACGAGGCTTGTATTATTCACTATTTGGTGGTAGCCAATGATTGGATGGTAATTAATGAACCATATACAGCTCGTATAGCCCTATACGGGGGTTGTATAAGACATCCAGGAAGTCCAAATAAAATCAAGGGATGTCCAAATATCCGACCCTTACTAGAAACACAATGAGAAGGGGTTATTATTAATTATTGTAATTTCGAATTTGTTGAATCCCGATTGAGAAAAATAATATTTTATTTATTCAGATATTATAATATCCTTATAGCTAGCTAAGAATAGGGTTTGAATTTGAAAGGTGACTTTTCATGGTTTAATATATTAACGAAAATTGACATTTTAATACATGTGACAATTGCACACAATTTTTTTTTAATGTTGGTATGGTCCTCCCTATTTTTATTTTTCTTTGCTCATGCAGATTGCAACAGGAAAATATGAGGTTTGACTGTATTTTTCTTCTTATTTGGATCTTTCATAGATTTGTGGCTATTTCTTTGATTTTTTTTTCTTTACATTTGCCTGTTTCTTTGATTTTTTTTATTGCAGATTACTAACTTTTGTGTCAAGAGACCTTTTATAAGTGTTGGAAGAAAGAAAACCAAAATCAGGGTTTGTTTCTTTACTTTTAACCAACTTGACTTCAAGTAGAGATATTGGCTCCATGAGAATTTTGATCTCTGTTGACATGAAATCCTACATTGGTGTTATGTCAAACTTGATTTAATTTTGTTACACCTAGACTTTTTTTTTTTGCTGTTCTTCTTTCACTTGTATCTTTGTCAATTTACTCATGATTGCACTCTAGACAATATTTCTTAAATTATGAGATCACTCTACTAGAAGTAAACACATGAGAACATGTTACTTGGAAAACTAAAGGACTATTAATACCCTTACAATCAATAAAATCAAGTAAATTGCATCTGTGTTGAGAAGGTGGCCTTCAAGATGTTATGACAGTGAAAACATGATTTGAGACTGAGACCGGCGCTAATGGGGAAAGCAGCTGCCCTTGAAGGTTATTTTAAGAGTAATATTTGGTCTTGAGATTAATTGTTGGGCAAGTGTGTCTTTACTTATTGTGATGCCTTTCTCTAAAAAAATCAGTGATCGGCTCTAAGTGGCATATGAAAAGTTGAACTTGAGACACTAGAAACCCTTGTATGTTTTACATTGTTAAATTGTAGAAAGTAAATATTAAATTACAAGTAAGAACAATAAAGTTTAGTTTTTTTCAATTTATGAAAAATATCAGATGTTAATGTTTTCTGCTGATTATGAAGTCACTACATGAAATCTTAGCAGTTTCGTCGAGGCAATCTCGACGACATGTGTCGTCGAGATAGGGCACTCAAATACGGCGACATGTCGTCGGCGATGGTCTCAGTCAATTTTTTTTTACTATTTTCACCTTTTATCTCGACGACATGTCGTCGGCGATGGTCCAGCGGGAAATGGTGAAAAGTTTTGGCGACATCCCAGGGCAGTCTCGACGACATGTCGTCGCAATTACCCATTTTATTTATTTATTTTTTTTTTTGTCAGGTAGAATATTAATTGTTTTTTATTTAAAGGAAATACCTAGTCTCGACGACATGTCGTCGAAACTGCTTAGCTGGTCTTATCTACGCAGGAAACCTTTTTTCCTCCTCATTTCACCCCCTTTTCTCTCGGCTTTAACCATCAAATCCGACCATTTTACTTGAAAATCCACCGTGTTCCACCTCCACCACCATCATTACTCATCTTCTTGAAGTGGTAAGACTCTATTTTGACTTTTTTTAGTAATTTTCCATTATAATTGAAATTTTTTAATATAAATCTTGTGTAGGTGATGTTTTTGATTAATTGAACGGATTGAAAGCTACATTGAGGTTTATAAGTATATTTTTGTTAAATTTAGTTTTGTATAGTTGTTTTAATTGTTATTTATTTGAATAATATAGATGAATATATAAATGTATGTATTTTATTGTGAAATTGATGGTTAATTTGTATAGATGTATAAATATATTTGTGTAATACTTGTTAAATTTAGTTTTGTATAGTTGTTTTAATTGTTATTTATTTGAATAATATAGATATATAAAAATATATATATTATTTATGAAATTGTTGGTTAATTTGTATAGATGTATGTACTATATTTGTGTAATACTTTGCTAATAGGTATATATTTGTGAAATTTAGTTTTGTATAGTTGTTTTAACTGTTATTTATTTGAATAATATAGATGAATATATAAATATATGTATTATTTGTGAAATTGATGGTTAATTTGTATATTATTTATGAAATTGTAGGTTTGTATAGATGTATAAACATATAGATGTATGCATTATTTGTGAAATTGGTGAATTGTAGGTTTGTGTAGATGTATTATTGGTGGTGTTATGTATATATTATTTGTATGAATTATATGTTGTTATTTATTTTTTGTGATGTATGGTTTGAATGAATATAGATGAACCGTTTCACTTGTTTTGACCCGAATATTTGTATGTATTATTTATTTTGGTATTTATATGAATGTAGATGAATATATTGTTGTTATTTATTTTTTGTGAAATTTATAATTTGCATAAATATAGATGAATGTATGTATATATGTAGATGAATATATTGTTGTTATTTATTTTTCCATCATAATTTAAATTTTTTAATATAAATAATGTGTAGGTGAGATTTTTGGTTAATTGAACGGGTTGGAAGCTAGATTGAGGCTTTCTCGATTGCACATCGTCTACAAATTCAGAGGTAATATGTATATGTTGGTGTGAAAATTAGTGTATTTGGGTATGTAGTTTTGTATGGATGTATAAATATATTTGTGTAATACTTTGCTAATAGGTATATATGTGTGAAGTTTAGTTTTGTATAGTTGTTTTAATTGTTATTTATTTGAATAATATCGATGAATATATAAATGTATGTATTTTATTGTGAAATTGATGGTTAATTTTATATAAATGTATGTTATTTATTTTTTGTAAAATGTATAATATTATTTTTCCATTATAATATTATTTTTTGTTGTTTATAGGTGCAACAAAGTGGAAGCGCCAACCTAATTGAGGGTTGGAGACGTATGCACACTTCTCACAGCACATGGGTCAACGATCGGGCACAAAACGATTGAGTAAGTATATATATTTTGTTATTATGCTGCGAATCAAAGTATAAATGAGTCAAAATGACACGTAACCATTATAAATGGGTCAAAATTACTCGTTTAACCCAAGTCCACTAATGGTCAAAATTACTCGTTTAACCCAAGTCCACTAATACATGTATATATTGCGTTTTGATACCTTTATTGTAGGGTTATTGTAGTTTGAGAAATTTTTTGCGGATTATGTTTGTAGTTATGTTGCCGGATTTTTAATATATGTTTATTTTTTGTTTATTACATAATTCAATTCAAGATGAGTTGACCCGAATGCAACAAACAGACAAAGATGTTGATGAGGAAGAGGTACTACGACGTACCCTTGGTGAGAGACGTGATTGTAGCCGAAGGGTTGGAAGAAAAGTAAGAAACATACCCGCTAATATTTCGTCTTTGTCCCCGGCAACTAAATGAGACCGTCAAACAGATACAAGGGGACGACAGTCGATCCGGTAACCAAGATGATGACGATGAAGATGATTAAATTGTTTTGTAACATTTTATTTTAACGATTTGTAATAACTTACACATTTTATTTATTTTTGTTGAATGTTTTATGTATTATTTTGTATAATGTTTTAATTTATATAACAGGTTTGACAGGTTTTGAATTATTGTTTTGTATAAAAATCTGGAAAATTTTTAAAATTAAAAAAAAATTATAATTTATACCAATCTCGACGACGTCGAGAAAGGGTATTTTCTATTTATTTTTTAAAAGTAAAAACTTTTTTCGATGCCCCAATCTTGACAACATTTCGTCGAGAAAAGGGTTACCTATCTCGACGACTAATTCTCGACGATATTTTAAACAGTCTCGATGAAGATTTGTCGACGTAAGCAAATATCGATGACATGTCATCGAGACAGGTTGTTGAAACTGTCTAAAATTCTTGTAGTGAGTGGGGGGTTTTGGTTAGTCTTGCCTAACCTAATTATTTTATTCTAACTTTTGTTTTTGTTTTGTAGAATACGGTTTTAGTTAGATGATGAGAAGTTGATCCAGAAATTAGTGGACTTCTATCTGGACCAGTTAGACAGAAAAACATGGTAGAAAATGCTCAAACTTGAAACGGACATAATTTAGGCTACACTTTGAGTTATCAGCCTATAACAAGCGGACATAAAGGTCTTGACGAGCCAGATCATGTGGTAAACGGCTGTGGTGGTTTGGCCTAGCTGTCAAATCTGAAATCCTCCAATAAAGCTCTGATTTCGTTATTGTTTGGTTTTCCTAAATTTTAGCTTATTTTATTCGTATCTTTCCTTTTTATTTAGTATATGATGTGCTAAATCACTGATTACCTTGATTTACGCGTTTATTTATGTCGTAAATTTTGTTATTTATAAGTCGGTTTGTAATTTCAAAACTTAGTTATACCTGTTAAATTTAGAATCTTTCTATAAAAAGAAACGTCATGTAATAGTTTTTTTTGAACGACGAACATTGAATGTTGTGACGTCGCACCCCCCGTCACATGGGAGAGCCTCGTCCAACTCCGTCCAATATGTTGTCTTAAACGGGCCCACTTGTCGTCAGAGTTGGAGAGCATGCAAGGAAAAAAACCCACCCAATACGCTCCCTCCGGGCTTGAGAGAGAGCCGAGGCTTGAACTTTGGATCGGCGTGGGTAAAACTCTGGTGCATCAACCTAAGAACTAGACCTCATTTTCATGCCTCGAAAATTAATTAGAAGAGCAGGAATCGAACCTGGATCATAAGGAACACCAGATCTTTTCCTTACTAATCCACCACCACATGTAATAGTTGATTCATTGATTTTTAAATCATTTCTGTTTATTTCTTGCTTCCGCTCTACGTCATTCATTAGATCATCCATTCACAACTAAATAACTTTTGATATTTGTTGTTTATCATGATAAATTGATAATAGCATTCGACTGTATAGCCATCCTGTTTATTTATCATGATATGCTAATATATATTTGTTGTTTACATTGATATTTTATAGGGTTTATACGTTAATTACTATTAAAGGTAATTTGACTTTCATTTTACTATTTGATTGAAAATATAAGCTATTTAATTAGATTTTAAAGTTTCTTATAATAGATGATAAATTAAAATCAATGTGTTTTATTAGAGGTGTATTTAATAAGAGAGAGACGGGGAAAAAATGATGATTCTTTATGTATAGGTAACTAGGAACTTCTCGAAATATATTTTAACTAAAGTAATTCTTTCTAAGCAAACGACCATTTTCTAAAACAAACTATGACAATCCGAAGCAATGAACATGCACCTTACGGGTTAAACCAGGAACCAGACTCGGTTAAACCTTTTTAGGGGTTCAAAACGAATTCTAAAATCGGGGCCCTTTCATAGAAAAGAAACAAATTTTTTTCCTAAAATCTTAACACGTGGGAATATAATTATTCACATTTTGTTTGTATACAAGTTTTAAAAGGTACACAATCACACATGTTAAAGTTGAAGTGAGTTTTTAGTAAAAAAAACTTTTCTAGGTATACCAAGAAACCTGAAAAGTAAACGAAGTTAGACCCTAAGTTAGGGTCCCCTTAAATATTGGAGGCCCTAAGCGACGGATTATATTTTTTGTATAGTCAAGCCACCCCTGCCGGGAACCGGTTCTTTTCACCGATTTGGTGTGCATCGTTTGGAACACTTTGGGTGGGCTAGTGTGATCTCTTCATCAGTTTAATGTGCATCAAAGGGAAACCATGAAAATTGTTCAGGCTTTAGTCTTACCGTCTAGTTTTAGCCTTATATTGTACGGTTCTCAAACTTCTCAGCTCTCCCTAAGTAGGGGTGTAAACGAGTCAAGCCGGCTCACGAACTACTCGAGATCGGTTCGCTAAAAGCTCGAATCGAACCGAGCTTAAACGAGCTCGAGCTCGAGCTCGAGCCCGAGCCTAAACGAACCTATTGTTTGTATAACTTTTTAATTAATATATTAAATATATATTTATAAAATAATAGTTATACATATAAAATTATTAATAAAAATAAATAAATAATAGATATTATGTTATATATAAAAAAATATAATAAAATAAATATAAAAAGATTATAAATATACATATAAATTAATTAAAAATTAATAAACTAGCCGAGCTTGAGCTTGAAACACTACTCACGAGCCGAGCTCGAGCCCTCAAAAAGTTAAACGAGCCGAGATCGTCGAGCTAGGGCTCGGCTTGTTTACACCTCACCCTAAGTTTTAAAATCAAATTTAATATTTTTTTTAAACCAAAATATTTTATTCTTATTTATTATTACCGAATCCTATCTCTTGCTACATTGTGGTGTCTATGACTCGAAAGGAACAAGAAATTTTTCGAAGACAAGACCTCGACGGATCAATATTGTGTGGCGCATATCAAGGATTATGTGTAGGGCAAATTTGAGGAACCTTGTTGGGAGGCTTGGAACTCGTTTCAGCTTACCATCACTTAGTCGGGGCCTTTTTTGTATTTTTTGGTGTGGTCGTTTTGTTTGACGTGTTCTATAATTTCGGGCTGCCCCGATCCACTGGCTTAGGGTTGGTTTTCCATTTTTGTTATATATTTCCGGCTACTTTTAAAAAAAAAAGTAAATGGTTCATATACAAAATAAATTTTGAATTTTGAGCTCCTCGAAGCCCCTTTACGATAGGTATGAAGATGACGGGCCGAATCTTGAAGATGTATCCATTAAGGCCCAATCCAATTGCATAGGCCTTATCAGGTGAAGATCCATAAATAGGGTTTACAGTTAACCCTAATTTGTTCTCGTTGCCAAGCATCAGCTTTCCTCTCCTCGGCCGTGTCAATCTCCAAAATGGTAAACTCTCTCATTCATTTCTCTTAACAATTGATCGATGTTGTGCTGTTTCTTCTGTCTGATATGAACCGATTGTTTTGCTTCGTAGCTCATTATATTCTGTTATTCAAATCGATTAATGGATTCAATGTTTATATGTATACTTACTGTTTTTCATCGGCATTTTTGTTGCTCTATCTAATTCGATGAAGATTTCTGGTTGATTTTACGATTTATGTAAACGCCTAAATTTCCCTAAGAATCCAGTGATGTTCAGCTTAAATTTTTTTTAGGTTTGATTTGATGTTATTTTAGCACTTTATGCGGTGGGTGATTTTGAAAAGAAATAGTTTCATGTGTTTAATCAAGCTGAAAGGTTTTGAATATGCATACCAACACAAAACTTGTATTAAATCTCATTTTTATTAGGATTTAGGGTTGTATGATCTCATTTGATTGATATGCAAGCATCATATGATCTTAAGTACTCAATTGAAAAAAAATAACTAAATAATATATTTTATGTTATATATAGAGGTTATAATAAATTATATAAAAACGTAGTTATAATTGTTGATGAATAAATTAATAAATAATAAATGGGCTGAGCTCAAGCTCGAGCTCCTGTAAGTTTAACTAGCGGAGCTTGATCCTAGTCGAGCTCGGGACCAGCTCAATTTGTTTACATTCCTAACAGTGTTGTAAAAATCGGGCCTAGGCGCTAGGCGGCCATTTAACTTGTAATTTTGAGCTAGGCGGATCATTAATCGGAATCGGTCCTAGGCAGGTCTAGGCGGGCCTAGGCGGCCAGATTCCGGTGAAAATTCCGGCAAAAACCTGAAATTTTCGGCCAAATTCCGGCGAAAGCCTTGATTTTCTGGAAAAGCCTTGGATTTTCCGGAAAAGCCTTGGATTTTCCCTAAAAGCCTTGGATTTTCCGGAAAAGCCTTGGATTTTCTAGCCAACCTCTTCAAATTCCATCCAAATATGTGTGTAAATTTTTAAAAATGAACATTTTTATAAAAATTACTTATAAAAATGTGTGTGTATATAAAAAACTAAAAATTACATATAAAAATTTCAATCCGATTAATCCCGCCTAGGCCCCCCCCCCACCACCCTACTAGCGCCTAGCGATTTTTCCAACCATGATTCCTAACCTGCATATGTTTGTTTTTTTATATTGATATGAATCATATTTGTTATGTTACTAATGATCAGCCGAAGCAAATTCACGAGATCAAGGATTTCCTTCTTACTGCAAGAAGGAAGGATGCGCGCTCAGTGAAGATCAAAAGGAGCAAAGATGTTGTCAAGTTCAAGGTTCGGTGCTCAAAGTACCTCTACACATTATGCGTTTTTGATGCGGAGAAGGCCAACAAGTTGAAGCAATCTCTTCCACCAGGTTTCTTTGAAAGACATGATCTTTGTTTACTTGATATTTGCTTATTATACTTATTGATTGTATATGATGCAGGTTTGAGCGTACAAGACCTTTGAACGCGAATTAGCCGAGGCCCAGGTTTTGTTTAATTAAAAAGATTGTTATTTCTACATGCTATTAGGCTTTGTATGAACTTGTTGCAGTTTTTGTTGTGAGCCATTTTGGTTCTAAAATGGAATTTGACTTTCTTTGACCTGTTGGTCTACTTAAGACCTTTAGATGTTATCCTTCATCCCTTTAACCAGTGGTGGCAAGTCTTGTTTGAGATGCTTTAATTCTAGTCTTTTACATTTTCTCTTTTACTCGTCGGTTGGGAAAGAAATCAACCATCACTCCTAATTTAAAGAAGTAACAACTTTTATAGATCGTTTTGTAACACGGTTTTTAATTGGATTGCAATAATTTTTTAGTTAGAGTCGAGCCGTTGTTAAATTAAACCTGAGCTTGTGTTAATATTAGTCGAAGCTGTTTTTTACTCGATATTTCCAACCGATCTAGAAAATGACTACCGTGGAATGGCCGACATCGCCGTCCGTGAGCCCATTCTATTGCAAATGCCCTTAAATAAGTAAAAACGGGTTAAATTATGATGATTGATTCGTAAAGGGTATTTTCTTTTATATATTCTTGTATATAAATAACTTTTAGAGTTGTCTATAACTTTTTTAATTTTTAATGAAATGTTTTTAGAAAATATACAATGCTTTATAATATTGTAAAACATTCTATGTTTTTACATAAAATAAATATATAAAATGTGAATAAATAAATAGCATTTAAAAAAAATTATACAGATAAACAATGTTATTCATAAAAACAAAAAAATAATACATTTTTTTCTCCTTTTTACTCAACCATTTTAAACCACTTCTTAAAATATACAAAACTCATTTATAAACATATACCAACCTGGCTTTGAATGCTCTAAGGATGATAAAATGTAAGAAAACCATACTTGTATTTTAGATAAGATATGGATTTTGCTTTTAGGGAGACCTCCAATACCAGAAACCCATTCGAGACATAGAAAGTAGGAGTGTTCATTGTCTTGTTAAGTTGGGATTTTTGAGCAAACTGACTGTTTGACGGTATTGTATAATTGTGAACCAAACCGGCGACGGGTCGGTATTTTAGTAGAACTAAAGAGTTAAATTCTTCACATAATATCTAAACAACAGACAACAAAAAAGGACATGAAATTGTAGAAATGGTAAACCATCAAAAACAATAGATGGAGAAAAAGGGCAATCTTGTGTGTCTACATATCCACTTTAACATCCGCATCTTTACAACCTCCAACTTAAGCACACATGTCAGAACAATATCGTCAGCTAAATGTAAACTGAGTTAAGCTAAATGTATATCGGTGTAAGTAAAAATAGAGAGATGACATGACTATTTTACTAGTGGTAACGAGTTACATTTACCAAAAGTAAAAGGATTAGATAATACAATATAAACCGTTGGCCATTTATTACAATGATAGCCCAAGACTTCCCAAAGTGGAGGTCTTGGGTTCGAGTATCACATGAAACAATTATTTGTTTAAAAAAAAAAGATAATACAATATCAATTAAAAAAAATTAATAAAAGTATGTTACCTAAATTAAATAAAATAAGGGAGGTGGGAGTGGTACCCTCCCACTTCAAACTACCCTCTCAAACCCACCAATAAGGATATGCCACCTCATTTTGAAAAACTACCCTCCCAAACTACCATTGATGGTGGGGGTGGTACCCGCTAGTTACCTTCTTCTCCCCTTTCTTTTGGCGGGTTCCAAAACCCGCTAAACTTACCCGCTAGTTACCCGCACCTAGTGATGCACAAAAAAACCAGTTTGAAAACCCAAACCGGTTTCAAACCGATACCCGAACCGATCGTGAACCGGTTTAGACCAAACCGGTTTCAAACTGGTTTAAACCGGCGGTTTGAAACCTATAAATTTAAACCGGTTAAAAACTGGTTTTAAACCGGTCAACAACCCATCTCAAACCGGTTTCAAACCGGTCCGGTTTGAACTCAAACCGATTTTTGACTTTTTGTTAACCAAACCGGTTCGGTTCGGTTTTGATTATGTTCGGGTTAAAAAACCATTTTATGCGCCTCTACCCGCACCTTTACCCACTCAGAGTGAGAGTGATACCCGCTGGGCACTCCCACCTCCCTAACAATTTATGCACCTTACACCAAAGTCTAAACTAGACACCAGCGTCCCAATGCCCAAGGTACAGGGTTGGGTTGAAAGGACAAAGGCGCGGGAAAACAAAGGAATGGCACTTATCGCATACGCCACCCCCTCCCCCTCCCCACCCCCACCCCCACCCCCACCCCACCTTAATCGTAGAACCGCATACGTTTATTCCCAAAACAGAAGTTTTAGGTTTTTACCCTCAATGGCGCCGACCAAGCGGAAAAGCGACACCAAAGCTGACACCGCTTCCGAGACCCATAACACAACGAGAGTCACCCGAAGCTCGACGCGCCAAGCCACTCAGGGGACTACGAAAGTGGCGGCTGAGCCGGCGTCGAAGACCAAAAAGGCTAAAGTAGAGAAGCCGGAAGCAAAAGCTAAAACAAAAGCACCTCCGCCAGCTTCCGAAGCTGCAAATGGTTCAAAGACCATCGTGATTGAGCACTGGTATTTTCTTTTATTACCAGAATTAGGGTTTTCGTTTGAGTTTTATAGCCAGTAGCTACCATTTTTTGTTATTTGTGGAATAGAAATTCTAGGGTGTTACAGTACAAGAAAACGAAATGTACATATGAATATTCATCTGTGTGGTCTCAAGAGTTCTTCAAAGAAGTTGGTTGCTGAACACTAGTGGTGGCAAATTGGTTGATTTGGGTGAAAATGCATTTGGGCCTTGGTTTTAAAAAGCAAGAAGCACGCAAAAGCAACATGGTCTAAAACCGAGCCACTGTTTTTCGTACGCGAGGCGCGATTTAATATGTAATTTTTTTAATATATTTCTCATATATTCTAGTATCATTTACCAAAAAATTAGACACAATTAAACTTTGTATATTGTTTAATATCTAAATAACATATATAAAGCCCACAAATTTAGCCCCTGTACAAAGAGCGCAGCGCCTTATTCCAACTTTTTGCCTGAGAAGCGCCTCTCCTGCGCCTTTTGTCCACCCCTCGCCTTGCCTACACAAAAGTGCCAGCTGCCCAGCTCTTGCGCGTAGGCGCATTTTTTGAAACCTAGGTTTGGGTCAACTCAAATTATAGAATGAATCAAGTTTAGTCCAATGGTGTCAAAACCTTCGGGCGTGCGCCTAGGCCCTCAGGCGAGGCGAGGCGCAGGAAAACCTCCTTGGTCCATCCCAGGCCCTCCGGCGACCTTCGAGCGAGATTCCGATCGTGTTCCAGTGATATTCTGGCCAAATCCTTAAAATTCTTGCAAAATTCTACAAGTTCCGGGCAAACTGGTCTTAACAATCCAAAAATAGCCCTAAACAAGCCTAAAACATGTCTAAAACCCCAAAAATGGTATATTTGGGCTATGCACCTTGCTTATCTCGGGCCCTTGCTTTTTAAGCGCCTAGGCCCAAGGCTCACCGCCTTGAGTGCGCCTTGCGCCTTTGACAACTATGGTTTAGTCTACTCAAATTAAACAACAGGTTAGAACGGTAACTCGTATAAAACTTGCTAAATAAATATGGGTCCAAATGAACACTTTGCAAGCATATTTAAGGCAGAAAACTATTCTTATGCCAGAGCCAGACGAAAGGCTTTAAGTTGCTTGATTACAAACAACTAATTCGGTTATTTTTTATTTTAGAACTTGAGCAAAAATGATCAATTTTGTTTTATTTATAATTGTTTGTTTACAAAACCGCTTTATATGAATACTCATCAAGGCAATATGAAATATGGAAAACATTCTTCTATTGTTTGTATCACAGCAAACAGTGCAACCAATTCAAAGTAAGGGCTGTTAAGGTGAAGCTTGGTTTGGAGAATGCTGTATCTGGCATTACTGTGCTTGTCAACCCCGAAAAGGTATTTTGTTTGCGTGTTTTTTTATCCCATTTAATATCTATTTACCTAAGCACGTAACTAATGGACCAAATTAATTGGTTTCTTGTGTCGTTTTATTGCAGCCAAGAAGGGGATGCTTTGAGGTGCGAGAAGAAGGTGGCAAGAAGTTTGTCAGTCTTCTGGTAATCTCTTTACTTTCTTTGATTAAATTGAAAATAATCTTAAATTCGCCGGTCGTAAGACAACCACTGTTTCCTTTTCCTCCTGCTCTTATCAACCGTTGACCAGTCAAATCTTTTCACTTCTGAAAATCACAAAGTAAAATGCAATTCACTTATCCAATATTTATCTTTTTTAGTTCCCTTGAGAATCCCATGATTGAATCAAAGTGTGATAGTTGCTCTATCATGGGTGTAATTTGTTATAAGCATTTGTCTTGTTAATATTCTTTACCTATAGGGTCAAAATGCATTTTCAATCATTTGCTAATACAGACGCCACTTTTGACCCGGTTACTTGTGAATGGGTTGATTTGGTTTGCGTTTCATCTCTTAGTTCTCTTTATTTATTTAAGGGTCAGGTTTTACAGACACCCCCAACAGGTTATCCGGACACCTTCTCTATACAACCCGTATAGGGGGATGTGATTGATGTGACATGTCTGGATGTTGTCGGTTTGATATTTTTGCTATACGAGTTGTATAGCTGGTGTACCTTTTAACCACCAAGATGTGCCTTTGGAGACATTAGGGACCATTGTTGCCACCTGGAATCTGATATTTACCTTGTGATATGCAGGACATGAAACGACCATTTGCACCAATGAAGGCATTAGACATGGATGCTGTCATATCTGATATCATTGATCAGATCCAGTGATCTAACCGGTCACCCATGTGTATAACCTAAATGACTTGTTGAAGTAGCAGCCATTCATCTCTTTTGATCTATGTTTCTTGGGAAAACGACAACCATTTTTTGTAACCAACTTGAAACGTTTCCTAGGTGTGATACATTGCTTGTTAGCTCCTTTGTTCTGTTAGTTTGATGATTTGAGTTGCTGAAATCGACATTTATGATACTAAATTCGAGTCTTGTTTTGTGACCGTCTTATTTGCAATTTTTACAAAGAAATTCAAGAAACAACTAGGTAATTGAACGGCCATGCCAATCCTTGGCACGGTTGTGCTTCATCTCTAGGCACGATCGTGTCTTATGGTTTGGCACGGTTGTGCCTCATGCTCTAGCACAGTTGTGCCTCATGGCTAGGCACGGTTGTGTCTGGCCGTGTGTTACTGTTCAATTTTTAAGGTGTTTCAATAAGGTGAAAGAGAATAACTTTGGTATCCCTGAAGGCACTCACTCAAGTCTAGCTCCACAGTAAAAAAAAAGTTATATTTTTTTGACAGAATCCTAACTAAAGTATAAAAGGCACCTTGTATATGTTTAGTAGGCACCTTGTATATGTTTAGTAGAATAAGCATAAAAAAGAAACGCAGGAGGAAGAAAAAATGCAGGGTGGAAGAAGTGTGAAATTGACATTGATCACTATTTAAAAGAGTAGTTCAAGTATAAAGTTAATTATTATATTATATTAATACAATTTATATTTAAGTTTATGATATAATTATGTTATAACTTCCTAAACTGTTTAGGGCAAATTAATCTTTAAAATATCCGGACCATTACACACTTTATCATTATTTGTTTCTTTTTTTTATCGGGACAACACGATCCAATTTTGTCACCCCTTGACCAGGATTCTAGTATCTACCACTGGTTAGAAATCTGGATGATTTTGTGTTAACTTGAAAACTCTGATAATCGTGTAAAATCGCTTTTAAAATGAATTATTTTGAGTGTACACGAATATTCAATCAGAGATTCAAGAACGAAAAATGAGAAATCTGTTAGAAATTTTGTTTGTGTGATATTGGCCAAAATTTTATTCTATATAGTTGTATACACATGCAATGAAACGTTACAACAATTATTGGTTGAAAAACGTCAAAACTACCAATCCTTAACTGTTTGTTTCAATTTGGTTCGGATGACCAAATCTAGCCCGGATAAGTAAATTTACTCCGTAGGAACAATCTAGTTTTCATTTCCAAATTGTTTAATGTTTCATTATGACTTCTCATTTGATAATTATTTAAATCTAATTACACTAAATAACTAATGACACTAAAATCACCTACATCCAAAACAAGTGAATGTGGTATATCTTATTTGGCACCGGATATGAAACGGGTCAGGTATGAGATTAGTTTTGGTAAACCCGATCTCATACTCGAACAAAGTCCAGTTCGATAGTACCACATCCACCGGTTGTTTGAAACGTAGTGCTATTTTTTTAATTTTCATTTTCACCCTTCATACTATATATAATATACACTTTTAACTCATTTAATTTTCTAATAATTTCATTTTCCTTTAATAACTTTCGTTCATTAACTTTTTAAATGGAATGTGTGGTTGTTAGTTTTTGTCAACGTTCTGATATAATTTTTTTGAAAACTAAGTTGTATTCGAATCTTTTTCTGGTATCGTAGGTTATACTTGTATTAATGATATACATTTTAATACACAAGTTTATCTACTCTGCTTTCGTCGGAAATCTGTATGATTTGATGAATGGAGTATCTCAGGGGAAAACACCTCAGAAAGATCGAATGATTCATCAAAATGCTCACCACCACCACCGCCGCTTATCTCTCTACCACTTCCTCCTCCTCGCCGGCCGCCGGATTAAACCTCTCCAACAAGTCCACGCCCAAATCATCGTTTCCGGCAAAACTACCTCCCTCCCGCTCCTCACCAAACTCCTCACCTCCGCCTGTGCCGCGGGGGCAATTCTCTACACACGCCGCCTTCTCTTCTCCATTTCCAACCCTGACTCCTTCCTTTTCAGCTCCCTCATTAAAACCTCCACCAACCACAACTTCTGCCATGATTCCCTCATCTTCTACCAACACATGTTACTTTGTAAAGCAGAGTGTTCAAATCACGCATTAACGGCTGTCATAAAAGCATGTGCTAATCGGTCAGCTTTGGGAATTGGTAAAAATGTCCACTGTCATGTGCTGGTTTGTGGGTATGGATCAGATTTGTTTGTTCAAGCTGCTTTGGTTAGTTTTTATTCCAAGTGCAATGAATTGGGTGTTGCCCGAAAGGTGTTTGACGAAATGCCTCAAAGAACTTTAGTTGCGTGGAACTCGATGATATCTGGGTACGAGCAAAACGGACTTGCTGAGGAAGGTATTAGGTTGTTTAGCAGTATGCGGGATTCGGGTATTGAGTTTGATTCAGTGACTATGGTGAGTGTGTTATCCGCGTGTTCTCAGCTAGGTGCTCTTAGTTTAGGTCAGTGGATTCACGAGTATATCGATCATAACGGTTTACATGTAAATACTACAATTGGTACTTCATTGATCAACATGTATGGTAGGTGTGGAGATGTAGTCAAAGCAAGAGAAGTATTTGAATCTTTAAATCAACAAAATGTTATAACTTGGACAGCCATGATATCTGCCTATGGCATGCATGGTTATGGTAGGGAAGCAATGGAGGTATTTCATCTTATGAAACTGCACGGCCCGTCTCCCAATGCTGTAACATTCATTGCTGTGTTTTCAGCATGTGCCCATGCTGGACTAGTAACTGAAGGTCAGCTAGCTTATGCTAGCATGATTCAAGATTACCAAATTGTCCCTAAAATGGAGCATCATGTTTCCATGGTTGACATGCTTGGGCGCGCAGGGCTGCTACACGAAGCATATCAACATATTCAAGATATGAATCCTATTAAACCAACAGCAGCTGTGTGGACAGCAATGCTTGGAGCTTGCAAGATGCACAAGAATATCAGTCTTGGTGTTGTAGCAGCTGAGAATCTTTTAGCTATTGAACCTCATCATCCTGGCCATTTTGTTTTAATCTCCAATATATATGCAATGGAGGGCCAAATGGATCGAGTTGAAATGGTTAGAAATGTGATGATTCGAAAGGGTTTAAAGAAACAAGTTGGATATGCCACCATCAAAGTTGATAAGAAGACGTATTTGTTTAGTATGGCTGATCAGTCTCACCCTGAAACCGACACAATTTACAGGTATTTAGATGAGTTGATGGAGAGATGCAGGGAAGTAGGTTATACACCAGCATTTGAATCTGTAATGCATGAAGTAGAAGAGGAAGAAAGGGTGCATGCACTTAGATACCATAGTGAGAAGCTTGCACTAGCATTTGGGCTCTTGAAAACAGGAGAGGGATCGGTTATAAGGATTGTGAAGAACCTGCGTGTGTGTGAAGATTGCCACATAGCATTTAAGTTTATTTCTGTTGTGACTAAACGAAAGATTATTGTGCGTGATAAGCTTCGATTTCATCATTTTGAAGATGGATCTTGCTCCTGTTTGGACTACTGGTGATGGATTTTGATGTTGATCAGATTGAACCCATTCATGAAAAGTGAGGGCATATGGGTCAGAAAAGAGGCCAACTTCAAAAGGTTATATAACTCAATTTGATTCTTTTGAGTTATATAAGAAAGAAACACTAGTTGTTCTTTTGACCATTATTCAAGATTTTGCCTTTATCTAAAGAACATATTATAACCTTCAAAGGGGTGGCACAGTTGTAAGTGCATGAGTCCCTCTAGGTTCGAATCTAGTTTTCACTACTGGTTTTATGCCTTTAACCCCCTTGAAGGTCACTTGTCCATCGCAAGTTACGTTTACCTGATCCCATTGGTTAATAGGTCACGTGAGTTTACCAGTAACGGGTTCTCACAACTAGAAAAAAAAATAAAAAATTGCACATTATGGAAATAGTCTCAATGTCATTATTTTAACTTAAGAATACAATAGTTTGACAGAGGAAAATGAACCAGCTAATCTTGAAGTAACAAATTCTAGTCACCACATAACAATCAAACAAAGATAAACTGTAAAATTGTATTCAGGCAGCAGCAGTTAGTTACCTCCCAACTAATAAATTTCATCATCAGGTATCTCAGGATTCAAGAACTTCTCAGGATCTTTGCTAATTGCATCATAACTAAGAGTAGGTTTAACGCGATCTGGCACAGGCTCAAGTGGAATAATTGAATCCTGATCAATAACCCCATCAATTATCCCATACTCAACCGCTTCAATAGGCGACATATACCGATCCCTATCAATATCCTTCTGAACTTGCTCATAACTCCTACCAGTAGATTCCGCTATAATCCTCGTCACATTCTCCTTATTATGCATCATCTCCCGCGCTTGAATCTCAACATCTATCGCCTGCCCGCTCGCACCTCCAAGTGGCTGGTGGATCATAATTCTAGTATTCGGCATCGCAAGACGTTTACCTTTCGTTCCACCACCAAGAACTATGGAAGCAGTCGATGCCGATATACCAAGTGCAATTGTTGACACATCTGCCCTCACTAGCTTCAGAACATCATATATGGCCATTGAAGAGCTGTTTTAAGTGTTAGATAAATTCCAATTATTTACAGAATTGACATGTAAAATGACCAAAAAGGACATTCTATTCTAGCCCTAGGTATCAATTTTGTTGCAGATACTCCTAAATCAGAAATTTGACATCACAATAACTGAAATTCAATTTCAAAATATTTATAAAATATTGTTGAATGAAGTACCTGAGAGAGCCACCGGTGGAATTGATGAAAAGCCGGATATCTTTGGTAGGGTCTTGAGCATCTAACAACAGCAACTGACTAATTATAGCATCGGCAACGAAATCATCAATCTGAGTGCCTAAAAACACGATTCTTTCTCGTAACAATAGTCCCATGGCGTCAGATTCGGCGCCTCTCATCGCCGTCGCCGGCGTCTGCGGTGAAGAAGCGGAGAAAACGAAATTTGGTTTGAAGTCGAATTCTAGGGTTTGAGGAGAGGACTGAAGCGAACATTTGACGGATTGCTGCGGCGGTGGTAGGCGGCGGAGGGAGAAGGATTGGAGAGGTTTTGTGGGGAGAAATTGGCGGAGATTGGATGAGGGGTAGCAGGAGGAGGGAGCAGAGAAGGAGAGCAACTCCATTGTAGATGATAGCGATGTGTTCTTTGCTTCTACACTTAGAGAGTAACTCTACTTGTATAGTTTTTATCTCACTATTTGATGATTAAAATATCTTTTATCAAAGTTATATAAAGTGCACAACTTTATTTAAAAGAGACTATACAGACGCAAGATATAATATAGACCGCGTGGTGATTTTTTCATTTTCTTTGTATAGTTTTATGTGAAAATTGTGTGATGTGATACGGGTCATACTACATTTTTCGTTAACATCACGACCCGTATGATAACATCACATGGTGATAAAATCATCTGGTGTATCTATAACATAACATGACCCTTTTATATTTTTACTCCGGAAGTTTCTAAAAAGTGTATGTAATGGTTATTTATCTATTCTAAATTTCTATTTCGTAACCAACTGTTTTGCTCAATTGACGTAGGATGTTGACCCACTTGTGTTTACGAGGCACTGTGCGACTAACCATTTTTCCTTGACTTGGCGCACGATGTCGACCCACTTGCGCCTTCATTGCACTGCATCATTTTGGCTAACTCGTCGCATGATGCCAACAACCTAGCGCGTACGTGGCAAAAGATACCCTGACCGACGGACTGATTTTGACCTCGTGGTGATGACACATGGCAGTAGTGTTCGACCCTCCTTTAATAGTAAGTAGCCGTTCTAAAAAAGTCCAAAAATTAAAATAACTTTTATTGAAATTACACACACACACACACACATATATATATATATACACAAACACACTTGAATTACAAACTCATACACTCACTAAACTATCGTAAATTCACACCACTTGTCCACTATGGAATTTGAACTCTCACCAGTTAAGAGAGAACGCCAATAAAACACCTTGGTATCATTAAACTACAAGCCTTTTGGTTATTAAAATTAGAGTAAACTATAATTTGTGTCCCTGTGGTTTACCCTAACCTACACATTACGCCCATGTGGTTTACCCCAATCTACACATTACATCCCTGTGATTTATCCAAATCTACACATTGCGTCATGTTTGAAATTTCGTCATCTGAGTTCCGCTGGTTTCATTTTTTCACCAATTGAGTCCTTGAGGCTAACGCCCGCCAGGGATAGGCTCACACTCGTTAGGCTTCTTCTCCTCTCTGCCATTTTCACTTCTCACTAGAACACCACTTCTTTCATATGTGAGTGGTGAGTGAGAGCTTATGTGTCATCAATTCACACTCACATTCGTGAGAGTATACCGGATGCCCTTAGGGGATCCTCAAGGGTGGATGAATCCGGGTGTCCCAACCCCATGACTACTGTAAGGCCCCAAATCGGGAGGCCTCACGTATTGGATTTACTCATCAACACATAGCACTTAAACATAAGAAATTCACTAACACAGCGGAAACGATTTAAAAGTTCAACATACGCAGCGGAAACATAACATGTCTAAACATAACTTGACAAATACAACTGAAACTTGTCTTAACAACATAATCAAAAGAAACATAAACGGGATGCCAGATGCTGAATCTTCGGGTAACTCTTCTCGTCAAGCCAAGCATCCATTTCCATCTACTGCTACATACACATAACTGATGTGAATACTAAAAATCAGCAACGCTGAGTGAGTTCTAACGTTTACTTTAAATCAGTTATATAAAAGATTTACTAATACATACATACTGCCTTTAAGGCAAACTTTACATACTTTACTTTTCAAATCAATTTAAATCATATAATAAACCATCAATTTCCTTTACATTGTACTGCCCTCATGACACTCGGCCATGAAAGGGCAAATACTGCTATACCGTCAATTCCCTTGTCACTTTTGTTCCGCCCCCATGGTCAACGACCATGAACCGACGAGTACCTAGTCAATGCCCCCATGTCCAACGGCCATGAACCGACAATACCCTAGTCAATGCCCCCATGATCAACGACCATGAACCGACAATACCGCTTAACACTACGGGGAGGTTGCGTGGACCTCCCAAGCAACCGCCGTGACTCATCCTAGTTGTACAACCGTTAGCAAACCACCAAGGTTCTTACTAATGGGTAGAACCCATATCTGACATCTTGTACAAGTAACATCTGTCCCAAGGACCTTTACAAGCTGGTACACATTCCCGAAGGAAAGCTGTTCACTTTTCTGTTCATAAAACATTCTGTAAATCTTATTCATAACTTTCATATATAATATGCTTTTGTTTATGTATATAAAATATAGTAAACGCTTGCCATAAAATATCGTTATTTTACTGAAAACATACTAATACATATATCATGCCTTTGTTTATGTATATAAAAATATAGTAAACGCTTGCCATGAACTAACTTTACTTCCTAAACATAGCTTATCACATATCATGCCTTTGTTTATGTATATGAAAATATAGTAAACGTTTGTCATAAAATATCTTTACTTTACTCAAAATATACTTTTACCTCTTTTAAACTTTACACTAAAATATAGCTTTCACTTTATATAAAATATGATAACCACTATACACTAAGTAAGCACACCACCCCTAAAGAAGGCAAAAAGGGGATTAGAATTCACCTGATATGCTAGCTCAATATGTTATCTACTAACCAAACGATGTTACGCACAATCTGGATAAAAGGATAAATAGCAGGTCTATGTTACACTGATCAGTTTACTTTATTTCGGCGAACTTAAGAAAAGTATGTCTGCTACAGTACCGGCGAACTTAATAAGTTCTCCTGCTACAGTACAGGCGAACGTAATAAGTTCTCCTGCTACAGTACAGGCGAACTTAATAAGTTCTCCTGCTACAGTACCGGCGAACTTAATAAGTTCTCCTGCTACAGTACAGGCGAACTTAATAATTTCTCCTGCTACAGTACAGGTGAACTTAATAAGTTCGCCTGCTATAGTACCGACGAACTTAAAAAGTTCGCCTGCTACAGTACCCGCGAACTTAACAAGTTCGCTTGGTCGCTATCTTCTTCTTCAAGAACCCTAAGTTTGCATGAAAATGGCGGCTAAGGTCAAACCCATCAAGACCCGAACTTTTTACGTCAAAAACTTGTGTTTTCTAACCATGAGTCTAAATCTATACTTGGTTTCCATTTTTAAACGTAAAAACACAACCTTTACTCGATTTCTCTTAAAAACCCAACATTACATAAAAACTCACATCTGTAATTAATGGCTACCTGAAATCGCTTCCTTTTCGTTGCTAAACACTCTAGAGACTCTTGCTAACGATTCTTGAAGCTCTAATCCGAAAACCGGGACTTTCTCTCTCTAAGCTCTCTTTCTCTCTCTAGAAACGAAAATGATGATGGGAATGAGGGTTTGGGTTGGGGCTGGTCTTGAGGCTTATAAGGGGCCCAAACTCTCTCCCCTTCTCGGCCTATACACCCAAACCCATGCCCGCTATCCCCTTTCTTTTAAATTTTTAAATCTCGTGAACTATTCCGTGTTTTCTAAAACTCGGGATGTTACAACTACTCACCACTTTCTCTTCTCTCTTCCCTCTCTTCTTTCTCTCTCATCCTTCCCAACCCAAGAACTTGGTTTTAAAAGGCGCGCCTCGAGGCGACCTAAGGCGCAAGGGGCTGCGCTTTTGGTGACTTAAGGCGCATATAAAATAAAAGCGCACCTGAGGCGCGATTTTTTGGCAAAAAATTGGCTTGAGGCGCGCACCTTTTGTATTTGAGTCATTTTTGTTGTACAGCAGGCTTTTAAGGCTGTACATGTAGGTAATTTACATGATAAAACATATTTAAAGCTTATTATAGTTAAATTCTTAGTCGCGAATGCTAAAAATCTATGATATATATAAAAAAAATTATATAATCATTTTGCGCCTCGCGTACGAAAAGCTCACCGCTTTTGCGCTTTGCGCCTTGGTTTTAGACCTCGTTGATTTTGTGCGCTTCTCGTTTTTTAAAACCAAGCCCAAGACAAAATGTTGAAAATTTATACTCTTCCGACAATTTAACCACAGTTACATCTATTTATAAAGATTCAATAATATTTATAAAATCTCACTTATTTTATAAAAAAACATGCAAAGTCATAAATATCTTTTGAAAAGATTTCAAATAACTTTCCATTTTATATCTTTTAGTGATACTCGATCTTTACAAGTTTCGCTTGATATTTCATGAATTTTTTAGCTCGGCTTTGTCAACTTTGTTCAATTGCTAGAGATTGATGTCATGGAACGAAGAATCCAAGAAGGTGAGAACTCATGCACGAACTGATAAAACAAGCGAACCACTACAATTCATGAAGCGAAAGAGACATTCATTGAAAATCTAAAGGCTAAAATGGTTCACTTTGGTTTTTAATTATTAGTGGTTCTAATTTGAAACTCGCTCAAAGATTAATTGTGCGCAAGAGTAAGAATTCTAAATTCAAAAAACGAGACAATAATCTGAATCGAACATATTATGAATTAAAACAGATAACAAAGTTTCCAAAACATGATATTCGGTGATTGATACAAAAACCTGACAAGTAAGCACGACCCTTTTAACTCCCAGCAACTGGTGGTACTGTCGCTGGTTTTGCATCCTCGGCTTTCACGTGTTCTTTGTTAAGCACCTGAAAAAAAAACATATTGATCATTATTTTTTCGGTTTCAATTCCATTGTAACTAGAACCAAGGTTGTATTATATAGTATTATGTTGACAATCTTACCTTGTTATTGATTAAATTGTGAAGGGCTATCACACTTCTTATCAGAGAAGAAAGGTAGATAACAAGCATCTGATCATTTGTTTTCACTGCAAATGCTTTTATTAAATCAGCGACGTTCAGATTAGGCAGAAGATTAAACACGTCCTGCAAATTAAGAGCCACGATAATATGAAACACAGTTACAAAATGGTATAATGGGTCATGATTTAACGGAATATTGGAGGCAAAGTAGAATGAAAACCTGTAAATGGTATAATATTTCATGATTTAATGGAAGCTTTCCATCAATTACAAGATCCAGATATCCACGAATCTCCTTTAGTCTTGCATCTAACCCCTTCAAGGCTGCCAGCTTTCCTGTCACCTGCAATAGATATAGAACAATGATGCTGATTAAATATAGAATAAATTACAAAATAGTTCTTTTATGTGTGAAAGCCCCAAAATACCCTCATGTGCATGGCATGTGACCTGACTTAACGATGAAATTTAACGTTCGTTAGTTTAAAGGACGTAACATGCAAGGTATTTTAAACATAAAGAACGTTTTCTGTAATTTCCCTAGTTAAAGGACGTATTATGAAATTTAGGTAATACTTAAAGGACGTAATTTGTAATTTGCTCTTAAATATAACACTTAAATAGAATATTCTAAAATAGAAAAAAAATGGAAGAAAAGAAAATACCTCTGTTGCAAGAGTGCTGATGGTTGTATCCTTCACATCCCTCAGCAAGTGCTCCACTCCTGTAAAAAAAATCAAGTAACCAAAAATGTAACTCGCAGATGCATCTAATTCGTTCTTTCAACTGATGGAGAACGAGATGATAAAAAACAAAAAAGAAATATTGTTTAAAAAAACTATCGAGTTTTACCAATTTCTTCCACTTCATGAGCAGCAATTTCTGAGGGCACATGAACAAAAACCTTTTGGCTTTTCTGAGTAGCATTCTGCAAGGGAAGACGGTAATTGTTTACTTTTACATCTAAAACAAATTATTTAACTAAACAAATCAATATGTGATAACATGGTTTATTAATAAACAAAATTGGATTTGCATGCATACTCAATAAAGTACGAACGCTATTAAAAAGACCTGAACTTGATCGTACCTCCTTAACCTCTTCAATAGCGTAGTAAGCTTTGGTGGGTATTCCCAACTCCTTGGGTTGGACATCTATTATCACCAATACAGGATTTGGAATGTAACTGAAGTAAAAAAATTCATTAATTAAGATGCATAATCATATGGTTTAAGAAAGACAGTGAAATTGCATAGAAATAATAGAGAACTCAAGTACCATGGGGTAAAGATCATATAAATAGAACATAATGCACCCCACAGAAAGAAGCATAAGCAAGCGTGTTTGTGCATTAGTTTGCATAAGGGCACACAAAAAAACTAAATAAGAAATATGAGAGTGATGTTGACACACATGAGAGAGAGAGAGGTTCAAATGAGAGCCAATTAGTAACCAAAGGAACCACTTTTTGGCCCTTGGATCATATTTCAACGGATGGTTGAGATCTATGACGATAAAATGGTTCCTATATTTTAAAATAGTTCAAATTTATTAAATGGTTCTCATTTGAAATCAACCCTATACACACCCCCATTATATATGCATGCGACATATGTATCTATGTACAAAAAACACATGTGCATATGTATGTATACACGCACACACATATATACACACATACACTATATGTATGTATTGTATGTGATATGTATATATGTATGTCTAAATACACACACATATATACATGCATACACACACTATATGTATGTATTGTATGTGATGTGTATATATGTATGTCTCTAAACACACACATATATGTGTATATGTATGTATACACTATACACACACACACACATATATATATATATACACATACACACACTTCATGTACTTGTGTGCCTGTCAAGATATTAAAAAGAAAAAAATCTGGTTTACAAATACTAAAATATATCAGCAAAAATATATGATAGTGCCTTACTACAAATAATCAGCAGAATATATGATAATGATGGCATGACACATATGAGCATGTCCAGAAACAATAAGAAATATGTGAGACAAAAGGTAAAGCATATTTTGCAATGATGCTGCTCAAAATATAAAAGAAAATATTAGCTTCAGTACAAGATATCAATGCTTACTCGTTAAATAATCCATGCACATCAAGATCATTCTCCCTTAGCTTCGGGCCTGTGCTATACCATCCTACCACATGCTCCTTAGCTGTAGCAAACATGAAATTGTTAAATGAGTGTTTCTGAACAGGAAAAATTTAATAACTAAGTGGAAAAAGGAAAACAAAAATCACTGTTTTTTATTAGAACAAAGCATTACCATTGATTCTCTTGAACATGGAGAACATGGCCTCATGATAGTTGTGATCAAGAAACCAAATGCTGGGATCCTTGTCATCTTCCTCAAAAGGCACTACAAAATAGTACTCGTTCATTTAGAACAATGTCCAATTAAAATGGTTAAGATGTACAGGTTTTTCTTAATTTTTTGAACTGCAAACAAGGTACTCTCAAACACATGGCTGCAAATAGACTTGAACCCATAGAATAAAGGTTGGAAATATGAAACTGGCACCTTCAGTGATAATGGCCCAAAGACCGTTTGGTGGTTTAGTTGGGTAGCTGGTTAAAAATGAAATACAGTCAATAACTTAACTGTTGTTTTTGAGAGATTTTAATTGATTATTACTTGTATTTTACATAAGGCATAAAGAGTTGAAATGTTGTGGTACAAAGAGACTAATAATAGTGTTGAGGTTCAACTATTCTCAAATCTCATATAAGCTCTAATTGCAGAATCTTCAAGCACAGTCAAACATTATCCTTATTAAATAAAACAATGATTTTTTATTGTTTTATTACTATTCTCAAATCTCACATACAAAACATGCATGCAATAAACAACCAATAATAAATATTTAGTATCAAACGCATACAGAAACAGCAACAGACATAACGGTCCCTAAATCTAAAGTTGTGAAGCATAATGCATACAAGAACTGCATATGCCAAGAATCAATTAGTCATAACAAATACAAGAACAATAAGGCATACAAATCTGTGTCAAAACCATTAAGAAAGACCGCTAGCTATGACATACAAGTCCCTCAGGCTAAAGTAGATAAGACTAGAGGCCCACCTGCAACTAAGGGCAAACCTAACACAATGGCAACCTAAAGGTAGCCTAAGTGAACTACCAGTCAAGCGACGAATCCTCACCAACTTCACTGAGTATACTTATCAAACGTCGATTATAATTATAAAGCAAATATCTTATAGGTTCCATCATCATATGGTTCTTTCATTCATTTAATAGTTATGTTTCTTGCATAGGTTTATAAAGTGACAGTTAGTCAGTTACTAATTTGTATCCCTATCACCTCCTGGTAAACGGCAGTTAGCTTCTCAATTACAAAAAGTCTATAAATTTATTCACACTATCATTCAAATTGACCAATTCTATCAAATTCAGATCCAACTTACAAAACCCAATATTTTAGTACAACCAAGAGAGCTAAGAACCATATAACTAACTGCTTATACTATATAACCCTAGGTAGGTATAAGCAAATAAAATCAACTCAAATTTAAACCAAAAAATAAACAATCAGGAAAGTGTTCAGATCCACATAATCATTTAGATTTTGAGGGAAAAAAACCTGCGTAGCTGTTAGTGACGTCAACGGTGCCTTTGAATGAACTACCGAGAAGAACGCCGACGACACGTTTGCGAGTGTCTTTGGCGACTCTGTAATAGTTGTCGACGATGCTAAGGAGTACTAAAGGGTGTACCACCACCTTCTCGATCGACCGTGCTGATAACTGTTGCGATTTTATCACATCCATTCTTTCGAATCTTGCCGAATTGAATTGAATTGAAATTTGGGGGTTCCGTGCAAAACCCTTTTCTGTCTTCTGATCTACCTTTCTACTCAAGAAATGAATCGGGGGTTAAATTAGCGATGCTAATCAATTAATTTTTTAAAAAGTTAATTTAATTTTTAATAATCCAAACTATTAATTAGACTATGTGTAATGGTAGGGTGAAGGTGGTGGATTTTTGATGTCACTAGGTGTCACGTAGACCAGTGCCTCCTTTACTTACACCCTCACATAGGTGTGTAATGGTGTAGGTGAGGGTGAAAGTTTGTTAGTGTGTGTGTGAGACTGAGATAAACTAAAATTAAATGTGTTTGTGTGTGTAACCCGTCTCACGCATGTGACCACCATCACCTTGCCCCACTCACGCCCCCCCCCACCCTCACCCGGCACGATGTTCCACTCCCGTGGTGGGTGAGGTGGCACCACGCCCCAGCCCATTACGCATAGTCTTACAACATTCACATAAGCTTCTTTATCCTTATTTTTACGATTTAACTAAAAATTATCATTTCTTTAATTTATATATCACTTTTTAAAAAGTTTTCACAACAGACTCCCCATATCTGTCTTTTATATTTTAATTAAATAATACTTGTTTATTTATTTATTATTTCTTTTTCTTCCACTCACACACACTTACAAAAGGTGTAAAATAATGTATAAATGATGGAGATGGGTTAATGATGACCCCCTAAGAGCATTCACATTAGCATCTCTGTATCCATCTCTGTCTTTATTATTTAGAGTTTTCTTGTATTTTACACCTGCATCAGGGTCTCTATCTTCATTTCTATCTTTAAATTTTATAGTTTAGTAAATAGAGATTCTCTAAATATAGAGAATCATTTTAATCATACTCTATATTTTTTGTGAGTATTTAGGAAGGAAAAAAATACAATAAGTGTTTGTAAGTGAGATCAAGATAGAGATAAAGAATAGGATGTGGGAGGTTAAAACAAATTTAAAGATAATTTTGAAAAACTGTGATATTTAGTTAAATTACAGAGATGAAGATGAAGAATCTGGTGTGAATGCTCTAAAATATAAATGGTGGTTATAGTTTCCTTTAAAAATATAGAGGATGGAGATGGGATGGGGGAGCTGATGTGAACGTAAAATTACATGATTTTTCATATTTCCTTTATAATTTAGAGATGAGTGTAGAGATGGGGAGCTAAGAGCATTCCCATCAGGTTCCTTATCCTCATCTCTATAATTACACTAAAAATCACTACATTTTCTCTCTATTTTTTAATTAAATAATACGTTTTTATACCTTTATCATTACATTTTCTCTCTCCTCCACTCACAACCACTTTAAAATAAAAAAAAATTATGCGGGTGAAAAGTGTTTTACTCAAATATACAAAAAAAATTATACATTTTTTCTCTCATCCGTTCACAAACATTTTAAACCACTTCCTAAAATATGCAAAACACACCCACACAAATATGCAGAAAATGATGTGAATGCTCTTATTGGTTGATAAAATTCAAAGTTCTGAACTAACAGTTTGGCTGGTGATAATATCAACTTTCACTTTTGTTGTCAATAGCAGTCTCAGTAGCATAATCATTATATATTTACACCCGATTTACCCTCAATTCCCACTCGATTTCACGTTTACGTTTCTTCATTTCATATTAAAATCATCATTTTTAGCGAAAATAAGTGTAAATCGAGGGTAAATCTATGATAATTATGCTACTGAGACTGTTATTAACAACAAAAGCGAAAGTTGGTATTATCACCAGCCAAACTGTTAGTTTGGATTATTATCAACAAATAAGTCATAGTTTGAACTATTAAAAACCAGTTTTTCATTTTAGAAAGCCTTAATATTTACTTCAAGAAAATCTACTTTTTCCCCGCACGCGGCGAAGTTTGGTTATTATCGGGTTGGCTGGTTTGCGAGGATAAAACTTACGTCGAAACGCATACTCACTATAGCCTACGATACAAAAAAAAAACTCGCTTTTGAATAAAACTCTGTTTTCAATAAAAAAAAACTAAAGAAAGCTGTGTATTTTGGTTTTTTTTAAGTAATCGAACAAAGTTAGTACAAAAGGCGAAATTATCAAAATATTAAATGGGTTAAAAATGTATATTATATATACTATGAATAATGAAAATAAAAATTAAAGAAAATTGAAATGTCACTTGTCGGCCCTGTTAACGGAGAGGGTTTATTTTATGTTTTTTGAACGGCGGATTTTATTTAAAACCGAAAAAGGAGAGAAAATAGCAAGTAGCTATACCCAACAATAAACACCAAGGTCACCAATTTACAAGAAGAGATTAAAATGACACCAATGATGAGAGTTTTATTACCCATCTTTCTTTTAAAATGTTATTAATGATAATTACAATAATGGAAAAATAATTAAACATCTGTAGTTTTTATAATTATAAAAATAGTATAAGTTACTTTATTTATGTGTAGTTTTTATAATTATAAAAATTGTATATGTGACTTTATTAAATATTACAAGTTAGTTATTATTTTATGTTTTTAACCATTCGAAAAAGTAAATTTATACTTTCTAATAAATAAAAGTTTTGATAAGACACTTATCATTCTTAAATACATCTTTAATCTTTTTTTCTAGTCTCTCTCTAATTAATTATATAAATTTCTTTAATTATTTTTATAATTTGTTATTTCTCGTATCTCTTTTATTAAATAATAATCAATAATGATTTCTATAATTATTTTTATAAAATATTTTTAATAGGTTTGTTCATAAAACATTTTAATAAACTGAGCATTTATTTCATTTTTTTTTATAAAACATTTTTAAAAAATACCTATATTATGTTTCTAAAATTTGTATTAAAAAACTATTAAGTATGTCAAAATATGTAATATGTAAATCTTTATTATTAAGTATATAACATTGTATTTATTCAACTCGTGTAATGATCAGGTTTCTATCATAGTAATACTAATATTTCAAAAGTCATTTATTGTTCTATTTAATTGTTTAAATAATAATATAAATGGCTTCTATTCTATTGGTATTCAATGTGTTGGTAGAATTCTCTTCCAAGTGATGAAAGTTCAATTCATATCGTGGGTAAAGTAACTTAGGAGTATCTTAGTGGGTGAATGAGTTTGTTGTTAAAAAAATAACGACAAATGTAAACATAATAGTAAAATAAAAATGGTTTTTATTGTTAGAGACTTATCGAAGTTATTAATTATTTTATGATTTCCAAAAAGGTCAAGTAATAATAATATTTCAAAAGTCATTTATTATTCCATTTTAGTTTTAATGTGTATATAATAACGACAAATGAAAACATGATAGTAAAAAGAAAGTGGTTTGATTGTTAGAGATTTATTGGAGCTTCATAACAATATTCTCGAAAATAGCAGTTAAAGGAAATTGGTTCAAGCTATCATTCTTACATCGTGTTGGTGCATTTCGCGAGCTCGAATCGATAGAATCTATAACATGATTGTCCCCATTTCGAGGCTTTCCGAGAAGGTCAAGACAACGACATACTTATGGGTGAAGAGCCGATCAAGATTTAGTACCTTAGGTTGGTCTTAATGGTGTATTTTCAATCTAAAAAAACTTTTGTAATATTATAAAACTAGGTTAGAATCTCGTATATTACATGAGATTGTATATTAAAAAAGATAAAACTTATAAATTTATAAATACGTGGTAATTTTTCAGACTATTATGATCGTCTCGAGATATATCAAGTGTAAATGTGTGTGTATATAACAAATTAGTATGTTTCTTTAATTAGTTATATTTTGATTTCCTATTATATATTATTATTTAATATAATTAGTATTCTTCTTTAATAATATATTTATAATATCATTATTATTTAATAATATAGAGAAACATTTATTAGGAGAGAGAGGCGGAAAAACCAATGTGAGAACGCACGAGAAATTGACAAATGTCCACCTTAAACCTTTATTTATTTTAGTATAAAGATGTTTGGTGTTGTTCTTGTACTTCTTCTAGTTTCCTGGTAGAAGTCAAAAGGTTTAAGCAACAAAAATCACCCCGTTAAAAAATACATAAGTTTTCTACCCGAAAATGTGCATGTAAAGCATGTTTTCAACATGAAATTTAGATCACTTCATAATTCTGCTAATTTAATAAATTGGCATATTAACATACTTTTTATACAACTTACATTTTAATATTTATAACTCGTACAACCAGCGACAGTGATTACACGTAGCATAGCGTGAGTTAAACAAATTTGTTATGACGTCACTCTTTTAGTGATTTTCTTTTAACTTATTGTGATTTTTAGTCTTAAGGTGAAAAAAAAAACAAAAGGGGTGTGATATATAAAAAACTAGGTTATATACTCATGTAATAAATGAGTTTATTTAATAGAAAAATAAAATTATAATAATGTGTGAAAAAAATAATAATGTGTAAAATAAGAAATAAAATTCTTTGTTTCCTTAATTAAGTAATAATTAAAATTCAAATTTTATACTATCTTTTTTTAAAAATAAAAAAACATTAACATAATTAATTTTTAAAATTCAAACTTACTTAAAATAGAGAAAATTATAAGATTTTGATGAGAAAAGATATGATGATAACACATGACATTATTGAAATCATTTATTAAAATAAAGATGTTACAATATTGAATTCTATACCCTATACAAACACAATTCAAGTGAATAGTGATTTGTTCTAGTTGTCCCACATGGCATCTGGTTGGACGAACATATAATATACGTTTTTAACCTGATTAATTTTCTAATAATTTTTTATTCTATAATAACTTTTGTTCGTTACCTTTAAAAAAAAATGGACGGTGAGGTTTTTTTGTGAACATTCCGGTATTTTTTTAAATGGAGTTGTATTCAAAATTGAATATATATTGTTTGTATTGTACGCTATAGTGAGCGATATTAACGTGACGATGTCGTGACAAACTCAATCGCTTATGAGTGAACAACATGGTTAGCAAGTTTTGTGGTATTATCATATCCGATATCAGTGTTAACTTGTATGGTTTCAACGAGTCGAAGTGATGACGACCAAATTCCTTCCACGCAATGCGAAGAAAAAACGACCACGCTCCCCCCGTGAAACGCGAGGTAAACATACTATTCAATAGTATTACGGATCATATACTGGACATAAATTTATTAGAATTGTTAGTTTGATCATAGTTTTTAGAGTTAATTACACCGTATAGTTAATGTGCTTTGTGAAAATTAATAGGTTTGGATATTAAGAGTTTAAAGTAACATGTTTGAGTTTTATGCTTTTAGTTTTGTAACGAGTTTGAATATTAAGGCTAATTTTCGTAATTTTTATGTTAAGTTTGAGGAGAAATGACTAAAATACTCTTTGCGGAAAGTAATAGGTTTTGGTACTAAGGGTTTAAGGCAAAAATGTATTTTTGTCATTTCACCCCAAACTAACAGAAAATTAACGGAAGTTAGCCTTAATACCTAAACGCGTTATAAAATTGAAAACATAAAACCCAAGCATGCTAGTTTAAACCCTTAACGGAAGTTCCCAATGTGTGCAGTCAATGCTTCCAAGCATCCCGGGAAATCCATGTACGGTTTCATGCACATCATATATTCGTTGAATGTCACTAAACGTTGGTCTCTTTAAATATCTCTTGCCGTAGAGATTAATCACACCTAAGAACATATAATAATAATAATTAAACTAATAATAATAATAATAAATACCTTCACAAAACATATGTAGAGTATCTCGTGCGGTTTCTCAGACATCTTTAAATACTCATCCCATGAATCACTAGCCGTACCATACACTAGCTGTCGAACTGCACACGTGCATTTTTGTAAAGAAGTAAATCCAAGCTTGCGTCTCGCGTCTTCCCTTTGTTGGAAATATTGGTACTCTCTTTCTAAATCACCACATATTCGCACGAAAAGTTCTCGGCTCATACCAAAATGGATTCGATTTTTTTTTTCATCATACATTGGAGTGTCACTAAAGTAATCACATATTAGACGTTCATTAGCTGCTTCCCGATCCCGCATCACTTGAATTCGTCGTGTTACCCTCTGTGAACTCTCCGCTTCTTCAAATAGCTCGTATGCGTAAGAAATCGCTTCAACAATCACTTCATCTTCTTCCGTTGAACCCGACGACGTAAAAGACCATTCCATTTTAAATAGTAGGGTGTTATTGGTTGAGAAAATATGAGAATGGATGAGGTTTTGGTTGAAAATGAGAGAATATGTGAGATTATTGGTTGAAAATGAGAGAATGTGTGAGATTATTGGTTGAAAATGTGATATATATATATATATATATAAATTAAATTAAATTTTTTTTACAACGGTAGCCTAACGACTACTTTGACCAGAGGTCCCACACAATCAGCGCCACACCGCCCGTGAAATGCCCCACGCCCCCCCTTTTCGCGCCCCTTTCACGCCTAGGGGGCGGTGTTCCTGGACGTGAAAGATTGAGGTGGCTCACGCCCACCCTCTTCATGCCATCACTACAGACGATCTTAGTATCCAAATCTGTTATTTTTTAAAATCACATGACTTTCTGTGTAATCTAACTCTAGTTTTTATACAAGTGAAATGGACTTTAATGCTTAAAAACTTTACAAGTATGTAGTTTCATTTATACTTGTCATCCCTATTTTTAGTATAACCGTCGATACTATTATTATCATATGTCCAAATTTTATAAATGCTACTTAATAGCTAATTAATATATAAAGTTGTTACCTATTTGCCCCCTCACTAAACCATCAAATCCTTCTTAGAACATGTCCATACCAAAGGGCATGTTAGTCATTTAATTATATATTTATATATCTATAACACAAATAATAATAAAAATAAAAACTACATTTACTTCATATAAATAGGCACAAAATAGACCGAAGTCACACTACTTGCTTTCAAAATGCCAAAACCACATCTTATACATTTTTGTTGCATCATAGTACTTGTATTTTCAACTTTCAGTTTTTGTTCCAACATCCCTGTTTGCAACCAAACCCCTTTCATCAAGTTATGCAATTCAATTGTTGATCATGAGTTCGAGTATGGTGAATCTCACATAAAGGTGTCGATGAATCAAGCTCGAGAATCCCTCGAACACTTCTGGGCTATGTCTCATACCACGTTAGATGCCCAAACCAATACAGCTTTGATGGATTGCTTAGAGTTTTACAGGGATGTTACAAACCATCTAAACATCTCAACAAATCATATGAACCCGATTGATTTCAAAAAACGGGTAAATGCGACCCTAGTTAGCCACCAAGCATATCTAAATGGCTTCAAATACTCCAATTTTTCAAAATTATTTGTAGATTTACCAGCTGAGAACAAACATGCAGCTAGTAATTTCTACACGTCACGCAATCAGATTCAATTAGCTAAAGGCAGAGCAACAAAAGCGAAGTTGGTGGTGGCTCAAGATGGCTCCGGTGATTTTAATACAATCACTGAAGCCATCAAAGCATTAGACAAGCGAAGAGCCGGAAAACATAGATTTGTTATATACATAAAAGGTGGTATTTACAAAGAAAACATCATTATCAAGCAATCAATGACCAATTTAATGCTTATTGGAGACGGAATTGATGTAACTATAATAACCAATAATAAAAATATCTATGATGGCATATCAACTCCCGACACTGCAACTGTCCGTAAGTAATAATATATCTTAGTAATTATTTATTATTTTTATTTTGTGATTGTTCGTATTTAATTATAATACATGATTCTAAAAACTTATATGCAGAGGTTTGGGTTCGGGTTTTACGGCTTTTGGGATAACGTTCGAGAACACCGCTGGTCCTGAGAAAGAACAAGCAATCGCACTCCTTTCAGCCTCAAATCTATCGGTTTTCTACAAATGTAGCTTCAAAGGATACCAAGACACTCTATGTATCCTCGAACATCATCAATTTTATCGTGAATGTGACATCTATGGAACAATTGATTTTATCTTTGGTGACGCTTCAGCTGTCCTCCAAAACTGCAACATTTATGTACGAAAGCCGTTACATGGACAACAGAACACCATAACGGCTCAAGGAAGAACCAATTCAACTTCTAACACAGGATTTGTCATACACAACTCACGGGTCATCCCGACTCCTGACTTGAGTCTAAATGACGGGTTGGTGATGACGTTTCTTGGGCGTCCATGGAGGGACTACGCACGAGTCGTATATGTAAAGTGCTATCTTGATATCTTAATCGACCCCGCAGGCTGGTTGCCATATATTGGGAAATCTGCATTTGATAAAGTGTATTACGCGGAGTATATGAACAAAGGGAAGGGTGCTGACACTGGTGGTAGGGTAAAGTGGCTTGGATATCATGTTTTGACGGCCGATAAGGATGCAGAACAATTTTCTATTCGGAAATTTTTGCAAGGAGAGTCTTGGATTCGTAAGAGTAGAGTGCCATTTAAGCCTCATATTTAAATATTGGAAAACAAACTGTAATTTATAAAGAAAGTTTCATTTAACTATAAATAAATTGCAAAAAATTAATCGTTTAAATGAATATACTCAACTTTCATAAAATATTCATAGTTTAGTAAATTTAAGATTTTGATTGAAAATTAGTTCAAGCTAATACAAAAGTTCTTTTCCTTCACTAATCGTGTTGAAACAATAGTTAAGCTTAAAAGGTGTTAGAACTAATGCATAATTAGGAAAACGAAATAAGAATATACAATAATGAGCGGACGTAAAGGATTCTCTATCCTTAAGGATAATTGGCCCCAACTATATGTCGTTGATGTGTTAGATGGCTAAGACCCTCCGAGGACCTCCTCGAGTCTAGAGATTAAAAGCAGCAAACCAACAAACTCTCTCATGCCCAAAAATCGTCCCGGTTTCATAGACACCTACAAAAACAAAATAAATATTTGCTCATGCTAAAGTGGCACCACTCCTTGTGCCTAGATAGGTGAAGTCCATTTGAATCACCAAAGGAGCACTTAATGAGTATATAAACTCACCCTCATTTAGCTTGCATACTCAAGTTGGGCATGCATCATTTAGCTTGCATGATGTTTCATATGGGATATTCTCTTTGATGTCTATGTGTTGGAACTTATCAAGAATCTTGTCAATGTAATGACATTGACTTCATACGTAACCCCTACTATGCTTTTGCACTTTATAGCCCAATATGGTATCCACTTCATTCAAATCTTTCATTTGAAACACATGAAGAAAGAAACTTCTTGGTTTTATTGATGCCTTGCATATTGGTGATAACTATAAGTATATCATCCACATATAGGCATAAAATAACACCATATTCTTGAGTAAACTTAGAATATATACATCTATTTGATGACTTATGAGAAAATCCATTTGAAAGTTAGTAGTATCAAATTTCTCGTGCCATTGTTTGAGAGCGTGTTTTAACCTATACAAGGATTTCTTGAGTTTACCTACTTTAATCTCACCCTCGGGTTGTCTCACGTAAACTTCCACATTCAAGTTCCCACTCAAAAAGGTTGTTTTCACATCTATTTGATGTATAGGTTCGAGATTAGAGAATCCATTTCATCAATGATTGCCTCATTCGAAAAAAAAAAAGAATTCCTAGCTAGAAGTTATAGCTTCCGATAAGTCTTAGGTGCATCTTCTACATTTAGAAGAATAAGTATTTTGTTTAATACTTTGTTATTCCTATTACCTTCAACTAGGAATACAATAGCTTGAGAGTTATTAAATTTTGGACTTACATTTTTATCCTTTTTGTCTCTTTCACTTCTTTTAGGTGCATTGGAAGTTTCAGGAAACCGTCTCTTATTATTTGAGTCAAATTCGGGAGTGGGAAGAACATGTGAGTCACCTTCTCTAGATAGTTGACCATTTAATTCACATATATCCGCATGAACCAACTCAAGGATTGTAGTATTTCCATAAAAAAATCCATTCGGTCACATACAAAAAGTGTCATAAAAAAAAAAACAAAAAGTGCCATTAAAGACCGCTTTAGGAATGAGCAGCACAAAAAAGTGTCACTATAAGTGCTACACAAAATTCTTTTAGTGACACTTTTTTGTCTACCACTATAATTTTTTTTTCTTTTAGTGTCACATTTTTTTTTCAAAGTTAAATATCCATATACTTTTAGTGACACATAGTTTTTACTACAAAAATCACATCAAATTAACATACTAATTTTGATTAATTAAAATCATTATTTAGTTACAATATAAAATGAATATAAAACTTTAAAAATGTAGAAATCATAATATAATCAATTCAATTAAAGTTTGATCGTCTTCCAAACATATTCCCAATGTTTGCAAACAAATGTCTAATGGTGTCGAATTAAGTTTAAATATCAAACATATAAAACATAAAACTAAAAAATGTTTGAATAAAAACTCGAAACTTCATTGCTTTCATAAACTTCTTTCATAATCTTCATGCAAGTAATAAGATCCTTGTGTTAATTAACTTTTTCTTAACAATATATGATGCTAGCAGTTACATGTAAAAATAAATATATATCTTTCAATATGCAAACCATAAAGACACTATCAAGATGCCGAACCTTAAATGAAAAAATGACTTCAATTAAGGTATTAAAAAAAGGAAGCATGCATAAATTTTGAAGCATTATTAGACAAAACAAACCTTATAAGTGATAATGGAGGTGAACTTAAAGCTTCCCTTGATTTTGCACGCAGCCTTGCAACCTGATTACACATATTGAGCATTAATTATATAACTAGGTTGTTCCCACCCGAGCGTTGCGGCGGGAACGAACTTGTTTTGCCATGTTATTAAGGGTTGAATCTTCATCTTAAACATAGTCATACATTGAATTTGAAAGTTTGTGAAAATTTACGTTAGGGGCTACTTCTTTACCGACTGTACCAAATAAATTACATCTAACCCTTGTCTGATTAGATTTGGAAACCAATAATAAAAAAAAACATGGTCTTAAAAAAATAATGATTTTATTCTATATCTAGGTCCCTAGATAATTTTAAATATAAAAAAAGTAAAAGAAAAACCTAAAAAGCACGGCATGACATATTTTCTCTCCATACATATATACACTACACGCATTATGTCAACAGTTTGTGAATTCAGGAACTCACAGCAAGTTATAGATCAAAAACATCAGCCGTGGAAAAGGCTCACCTCAGTAGGCGTCTAGGTCATGGCATGTGGGGGTTTGGAGTCACCCAACAATGTAGTATTCCCTCCTTCTACCCCACAGTTAATCCGATGTGGGTTCTGTGTGCCACGCTGCCAAAATAAAAATAAACGGAAACAAATTTGGTAACGGGTCAAATTGGTTGGGTTGACCCGAAAACACTTATATTCTTTTAAATTTTTATAAATAATTAATGTATAATGTAAGTATAGTGAAGGAGCATTTTATGGATTCTCAATCTTGAAAAGTAAGCTGTCTTGACCATAGTTACCGAATTCGCTACTATACCCGCGATCCCCGTATTGGATCGCTTTGTACCCAATCGAAATTCGCATCGTTCCAATTCGCTCCGGTACGGCGATCCAAATCGCTCTGGTACGGCGATCCAAATCGCTCTGGTACGGTGTATGAGGTTGTCGGATCTGGGAGCCATGAAGATGAAGAAAAACGCACGAGCAGAGATGCAGCGTCTGGTTGCAAGTTTTATTGAAACCTGTATGGTGTTTTCTTCTTTTTTTTGAAACTTGTATGGTGTTTTATTGAAAAACGCAGGAGCGAGATGAAGAACAACACGAGTATGGTGTTTTCTTCTTTTTTTTTTGAAAGGGACGACAATGGTGTTTTAATTTGAAAGATTGAAGTTGGAAGGATTTCTAGGTTGCAGGTTATATTGAAACTTGCAGCTTTATTGGAACTATAAATAATAAATTAATAATTAAAATTAATGAGTGTTTGATTTTATTGGAAGTAGTTATTGAAAAAATCATTATTTTTTATGTTTTTGTCTTCTATATTTTTTTAAAATTATTATGTATTTTGGAATTTTGATAATTTAGATTTGGAATTTGTTAATTTATTTTTTGAATTGTGTACACCGAACCGAACTACATGGTACACCGTACCGGTTCGTACCGAAATGAACCTACCCCCTCCGTACCGAATACGTTAACTCTAGCGAATTGCGTACCAGAACCGCGTACCCGTACCGGAGCGAACCGCGTATTAGGTAACTATGGTCTTGACCTTGGGGTGTGAACATAATCTCCTAAGAAGAGATAGGCAAATATATATGATAGAAGAAGCATATAAATTAGCATGACAAGGTAGAAGTTCTGAATAGGTGAACAACTTACCAAAGAATGACTCAATATTAAGGTTTATTTACCAACATAAACCAGACATAATTGCATTATGGGACTTCAAAACTATGACAGTGAGACCACAAAGGTCCCCACACCCTCATGTTTTCTCAGTTTGTGCTATAATGCACTTGATCTCATTTTTGGATTTTGTGACAGGTACATTGACATCTTTTAATTTGGTCTGCATATTGGAGTTACTATCTTTCTTACCTTAGTGTCATAGTTTATAAAAGCGTGTTGGGTCGGGTCCTTTTTCCGACCCGTAATATTTGAGTATCGGATGGTTTTCATTCATGTCGAGTTTCGGAAACTATATTCTAAGTTCTAATTAATTTTACCAAACATTCAGTCACTGTACATCGTGTTGCAAAGATTAGTTCCTCACAATAATATAACAATCATAATGCCTTATCAAATAGCAGGTTTTTAAAGTTGGAAATATTTAGATAATTATTCATCAATCTAAATAATCAATTTTCTTATGGCTTTTGTGCTTCTCCAAATCTAATTATCATGAAATTAAAAATCAAAAGATACTAAAGCCAAATAAGTTTTTTGCTAAGTTGTAAACCTGCTCGGTGCTTGCGTTGTCACCACCACCACACCACCGGCGGCTAGGGTGCAGCGGAAAAAAAAACCACCCAAACCGCCGAAGGGGTGGAACAATAACATCAGTGTCGGCGCTTACCAGGCATTGAAAAAGGTGATTTTGATCTTCGAGGCGCCATACTTGTTTGTGGCATTTTATCGTGCATCTCCAATTCTAACATATCCATCCACCATCACGTTCCATAAAACTGCTTCACCTGTCAAACACTCCCTAAATCAGCAAATTATATAGCCTAAAACCAATCATGAATCTAAAAGCATAAAAACTCACAAATATTTGAAACTTGAGTCAAAGGTGTATAATCAAGAATCTTACATGTTTATTCTTCCCCAAAGGATCAGATTTGCAGGAACTTGAAGTTTCATGAGATGGATGATGAACTGCAATCTAGACAAACATATGTTCATTAGATACATAAATTAAGAAAAAAATTCAACAAAAAAAGCTCAAACTCAAACACAATTTATAAGAGTACAAAGCACCAAAAAGCTAACTAAATCCCAATCACTGGACTTATATCTCCCTTCCCCCTCCCCATTTTCAAAGTCAAATTCAAATCAAAATCAATAATTTGAAATTTCTTACAGCTACAAATCATTATTTGTAATGATTCTATCTAAACCATCAAACTCAAGATTTATAATCAATTTTATTGTTTTAACTATTTGGGTTAAAACCCATCAACATTGAAGATGTAAATCAATAATAAAGAGATTCGCTTACCAAATAGATTCCTATCATTCAGTGTCTCAGGAAAGTTGCAGAAAAGCTTTACTATTGATCAAGTGCCTAATTTTGTTGAGATTTTTACTTCTTTCTCCCCTGGCTTCAACACACACATGCAAATTTTGGTCATACATAGGTCACGAAAACATAAAATGAATGATTACATAAACGACATGTGATAAAAACAAATGACCAAGGAACAAAGAAATTACCATACAGTGAAGTAAGTAATCAACTTGTTCTCTTTATCTTTTATCCCTCTGCTTTGTGTCCGACAAAAGAACATGCAGAAATGTAACGACAACTTCAAAACATCAAAAATTGTTAAAGAGAAAACGTGAAATCCTTCAATTCAAATAATACCATTACTGATCGATGGGGAATTTCCCAAACTCAATCGCATAGGAAATTTCAAATCGCCATCACTTGCAGACTACTTTATGATCATTTTTTCTAAATTATACAGCAGGATTAACTATGAAATTGAGTTGGAAACAATCATATTACATTTGTTACGGGTCGCTTAGGTAAATTTTAAAAATTTATCAAAAAATCAAAGAGGATTAAGATTAGGTGACTTATTATGACCAGGGTACTTGGTCAAGTCCCATGACACAATACTGTGAAGCACAATACTACGACAGTTTACCATCCCTTTCAAATATTTATAAACATTACTCTGTTCTAGGTCATCAATTGTCTTCGATCAAGTGGCAATTTCATACATGATTGATTCATAACCTTTTCTATCCCTAAGCAAATTCCAAAATATATCGCTGATCTATCATAAACTTCAATTCAAAGCTAGTAACTTTCACATGAAAAAATTAAACAGATCAAGAACACATATTATAAACTAAACAATTCAACAGATCAAGAACACATATAAACTACCTTGTTCCAAGCAGAGCCCAGAAAAATTAGTCGTAAAGCCTAAATTCCTTTAAATAAATCAAACGATTTATGAACACAACATCAATTTTAACAAAAATAAATCACGAAAATAGAAGAACACCCACAGAAAGAAGAAAAAAGAAGAGGGAAATCACCGATATGAATATCCGCTTCAAGAACTTGGAGCGAATCCTTGGACGATGCGTGTAAAGAAGATGAAGGTTTACAAAAACGAAGAGATGACTGGATAAGGGCCATCTGTGTGTTTTGTTCCTCCACCGCCATCTCCCTCTGTCTGTATGTTGGAAAGCAAGAAAAGATAGATGAGATGAGAGGGTTGTTGCGTTGTACACGTGCATAAGGCACGGGCTTTCCACGTTATAAGCCTGATGGTTGTGGGGCTTTATTGAGAGTGGATTCATCCTCTAATATCACGCCATGTGCGCGCTGACTGGATGCTGACTAAGCAGTGGATAAAGCCCCTGCTGAAGCACTTGAGGGTGTTGTGGTGCAGGTGAGCGGGGGCTTTATCGAATTAATTTTTTGTTCCTTCCAACGGCTCCTTCTCCCGCTACCACACCCACGCCCACCCCCTAGCGCCCCATAGCGCCCCCAGCCATTTGACACCCTTGCGGTGTTCGCCACCAAGGTGGCTCGCGCCCACCCTCTTGCGCCCCCAACAACGGGCCACAACCATCGGCCTAAGCAATGATCAAATTGTACCAGAAGCTTTGTAGGTTAATTCACTATTCATCAATTGTTTGATTTAATCAATAATAACTAGGGGTTTCCCTCCCGCGCGTTGCGGCGGGACTTCTATAACGATCTCGAATGTCAAACGTCAAAATGCAGATAAAAAACAAAAACGTTAAAGCGTATACCGTCGTAATTAAAAGTTTAAACTAAAATTATAGACTAAACAATCTCTCAGTTGTAGTTCGTGCAATTTATCCAAAAGAAAAATATTGAAGATGGATGATCAATCTTCATATCTATACATACATATATAATCCAAACAAAAAGAGAGTAGCATACTTTTCATCTTTCTCCTCACCTCCATACACAACCACACACACCATCACCAACAGTAATAAGCGTCAAATAAAACCTGTAAGCCTAACATCCTTTAAATAACTAATGAAAATGTGTAAAAGAAATAACTATGAAGTATGTTAGATATTCAGAAGCATAAGCTATATCAAATGATGTAAATTAACAAAATGAACGGGGAATATGTACACACACATATATATGACATCAATTCAGAATTGCTTTCAAATAGAAGTCTTAAAGCAACGAATTAAATTATGTTGAATTAAATGAGTTAGTAAACCTTATAACAAAAATCAAATGAGTTAGTAAACCTTATAACAAAAATCAAATAAAATTATGTTGAATTAAGAAAACTTTATTAGACAGTTCCCACTGACCAGCTTAATAAAACTCAATCGTTCGACCCGTTTGACCCATTTAATATAACTAAACTGTTCGACCCGCTTAATAAAAAATGTGCCGGTCGCCCCGTTTAATAAAACTAAAGGAAGCATGACCAAGTCCCTTCAAAATTTTTAGTAGGTTCAAAGCAACTAAGGTTATTACAGCATAGTTATTAAACAGTTCCCACCGACCAGCTTAATAAAAGTCGCCCATTTAAAAAAAATGACATGTTTGACCCATTTAATAAAACTAAACTGTTCGACCCATTTAATAAAAAATGATCGTTTGTCTCGTTTAATAAAACTGACCCGTTTAATAAAACTAAAAGAAGCATGTTGGGAAACTCACAAAGCGGGTCATTCCGGGGAGTTGCTCTGCCTCAGAGGAAAGAAGACAAATGGTGGCTGCCACTTCTCTATGTACCAGCTGGTGGTCTCTCGGAGACTGCCAAAAAAACAGTCGAGACAGAAACGTGAGTCAGCAAATCAAATACACAAAGCAGCAATGGCTATCAACAGCAGCATTCTTTCTGATATGGCAATTCCGCACACTTGTTGAAGTAAGACCCAACGCTAACAAAGCGATTTGTAAAAACGGTAGAATGTAATATATATATTAATGTAAGTATTAAGCTTTAAAAAGTAGAATTGATATGACTTACAGCTAATAGTTAGGCCTTTTAACATCATTATTGTGACATCCTTTCACCATTTAAGAAAATCAAGACCGAAACATGTCCATGGTGAATTGAAACAAAGCAGGCTGTTATCCTAAGTCTCAATATACTTTAAGTTATAGATGAAGTAGTTTCAGCATTCATTTATTCACTTTGATCCACTGGTCGCTGACAATTTATGCTAATATGATACACTAACCAACAACAATATCATGACTTCCGTTAGCAAAACTTCTAATATTAAGTAGTAATCCATTGTTCTTCTGTCATGTAGGTGATGCATAAACAAATGTAATGCGCCTCAAGTCTTTATCTTTTACACTAACCTAGTAAGTTGTTGTATCCATCATTGTCTATAACGCTTATTTGCTTGCGTCTAAGCTTTCTTATTAATGTTTTAGTTCTTTTTGCATGAGGATTTACACAGCTTGTATGATTAGCAAAACATATACAGGTTTAAAAAAATTGAAAATGACTGTAGATGCAAATTAACATTACCATGAGGCATAAATTATGGCCTCAATTGTTGTGTCTGGAGAAGCATCCACACTAAATCCACATCTCTGCATAAGAACAACTAACAAACAAAAATATAAAAACAATCAAAGCATAAAAACAGGAAAGTAACTGCTAACCTTCTCCCCCATTATATGCATCCAGAACATGTATGTTGTTACTTTTGGGTCAAAACTACTTTGATTCTACCCATTTACATTTGTTAAAAGTTTCTGAAATCCAAAACCCTAGCTGCCGTTGCATCCAACTGAACCAACACGCACACAACCGCCACCTAGGACCCCCAAAAGCAAGTACCCGGTGGCGATGATGTTCGTTCAGGGTCACAACTGGCCATAAGGGTTATCCTTTAAGTAAACCCCTAGCGCCCATCGCATCCAACTGAACCACCGCGCACACAACCGCCACCTAGGGTTCTGCAAAAGCGAGAACCCGGCGACGATGCTCGTTCAGGGTCGCAACTGGCTAGCGGCGACACCCACGATCAAATTCATGTGGTAAAACAGATCTGCCATCAGGGAAAACAAAGCCACAATCAGTTCCACAACCACAATGCTTCCACCACCGTACCTGGATTGCCCTGCCAAGATGCAGATTTTCACAAATTTTTACTAAAAGTCGCCATCTCAGCCTCTTTGTTAAAAGGAATCCTTTGTAAAAATCCCAAACACATGAACAATCTAATGCTATATAAGTATAAATTAAACAGATATAAGACCAAATTTCATTAACCTTTTTATCTAATCTACCCAATTGTACATAATAAATGGGTACCATTACTAAAAAAGGAAATCATGCAGAGTAAATCTTATTTAAAAGACACACCGGTGACTACACAAACCGCAAGGCATGTTGTACAACTGGTCGGTGCTTGCGTTGTCGCCACCACCGCACCACGGGCGGCTAGGGTCCAGCGAAGAAAAAAATACCACCTAAACGGCCGATTAAATCAAATCTGCCAGGAGAGTAAAGAAAGGCACAACCAGTCCTGACATCGACCACAAACACACGACTAACACCACGACGCCACCGCCACCTAGGGTCCCGCAAAGGCGAAAACTAAACCTGGCGGCGACGGTAGATCGTGGCTATCACCGATTCTCACAAACCCTGAGGGGGTGGAACAATAACATCGTTAGTCGACGCTTACCAGCCATAGAAGAAAGTCCTGTAGGGTTCCGCCAAGGCGAAAACCAAACCGGTCGACGATGGTAGATCGTGGCTACCACCGATTCTCTCAAACTTGAGGGGTTGGAACGATAACAACGGTGGTCGCCGCTTACCAGCCATGGAAGAAAGTCTGTCGATGCTGAAGATACCCTGATTCGGGTCTGTGCGAACCATCTGCTCTCTCATGGCGAGAAGGAAGCATAAGGGTTCTAACTTCTAAGCGAGTAAGCGGAGGTAGATAAGGGGGAAGACACGCGAAGCAGAGGAACAAAACCCATATTACTGTTCAATTTGTACTCCATGCCTTGCAGGTCGTGAATCACTATTCATCCAGTTGCAGGTCGTGAATCACTATTCATCCAGTTGCTATTTGTATATTACTGTTCAATTTGTACTCCATGCCTTGCAGGTCGTGAATCACTATTCATCCAGTTGCTATTTGTATGATCTAATAATTTAAAAAACTAAAAAATTTTAAGTTACCTTTAAGCCAAAATAAATAAATAAATAAATAAAATATTTACTAGTTTAGGTAAATGATTATATTTTTGGGTAGACTAGTCGGGTATATATAACCTAATATGTATAATAGTGTCTCATATCCATGATTTTTTTTTTATAAATTAATCATATATCTGGTCTCATGCAGACTCGAAATTAATCATATATAACCTAAAAAACAAGATTTTTTAAATTTTATTATCAAAAAAATGATTTTTTAAAATTTTATTATCAAAAAACAAGATTTTTTTTAATTTCACATATAAAATTTGAAAATACTACGTTTGTATTTTAACTAGCTTTAACATTGATGATGATTTTGACAAAAAAATTGTTAAGATATTTATCAATATAATTTTAACGGTTCACCTCGTGTAACACTAAAAAAAGAGAACAAAAAATGGAAAAAAATGAAAAAGAACGAAAAAAAAGAGAACATTATTGAGCAGGCACCAGATTAAACAAAACAAGCTCCAAGTCTAGCCGAAGACAATAAAGAAAGGCGCTGCACGGGAGGCAACCCGTGGTTTTATCTTAGTTTTGCTTTCTTATTTTATTTTATTCTAGTCACATAGTTGTCTTTAGTTTGCAACCATAAACCCAGACTTCCACCGACTACTCCTCCACCGTAGTTGCCATGTGTACCTTAATCTTCGAGCCTTGAGGACGACGCTGTATTGGGTGTCGAATCCACCAAATAAATTAATAAAATGTGAACCTACTAGTATGAATGGAAGTAAGGTTCGTGTCCTCAGGGATACAGATTAACAGGATTATACCAAAATAGTTTAAGCGTATATACGATTGTTACTAAAATAAAACGAGGGGTTTTAATTATGAAAAAATAATAATAAAAACATTAATCAAACTGTTGAGCGATTTCAAATATTAAAAGATAACTCAAACACAAAGGTATTTTCTTATCTTGACTCGACTTACGATCATTAACAATTATGATGCAATGATCATTTATTTAAATGGGTTGTATCAATACTAGACGTCGCGCCATTCGGACATCCACTCCATCTAATGTCTAACCAAGCACAGTTCGTCAGTTAGAGCCAACCCGTTACTCTAAGTTCACGCCATTCAGATCTTAATGTGCGGGTTGCGTTGATAGAAGTATCGATTAAAATTAAACACACACGCCGTTCGGAATGTTTAACTAGATTGTATGATTTCCATAACGAGATCGAATTCATAGACAAACGCGAACCATTATTTGTTCCTTTTATCAAGATTAAAATCGTATTAGGGTTTTAAACTTGAAGAACTTTATTAGAGAAATTAACAAAGTGGCCAGTTTTATTAACAATCTAATATGTTTCCAGAAAAGATTCTGGATTTGAGACTAAGAAATCACATAAACAAACCAATAAAAATATAGATCTCATAATCGTTTCACACGAGTTTCGAATCAAACCAAAAAATAAACCCTAGTGTCCGAATCAAACCAAAAAATAAACCCTAGTATCGGAATCAAAGTTGATTTAGCCGGACATGGTGGCTAAATCAATCAAACCAAATAAACAAAATCTAACTACAGACAAAATAAACTTACGAACACTGCAAAAAAAATGTTGTCTTTGAATTGCTAAAGAACCCAAATAATATTGAACTTCTTGCCCCCTCTCTTCCGTCGAGTTCCAAGCCAAAAGAAAAAGAGAGATGGATTCCCTTTTTTTCTCCCTTGTAGCCCACGTTGGTAGCCGCATATATATCTCTATCTTTCCATCTATAGTATATAATAAATAAAGGTTAACATGTGTCACTTTCTGATGCATATTCAATATATTTTTTTCGCCTCTCTCCTGTTAATAATGATATTAAAATGATACTATTTTAAGTAATTTTTATAAATCTATTTATGGAAACTTATTAACCAAATACATTTAATACAAATTAACATTTATCAATTATATAAAAAAATTAATAACCAGTTAAAAAAATGTTTTAAAAATTAACTTAATGTAATTTATAATTGTCACGTCAAAGCACAATTTTTAAAAAACATATTTTGGCTAGTGTATGTGGTAACATATTACATTTTATTCAACGCGTTTAAAAAAAATATTTTAAGTATATAAAATTATATTCATATTACCCGTGTATTACACATGATTCTAAACTAGTATATTAATATAACGGTGGTGTTTAACGATACCAGTTAAACATCACCAAAACCAATTTCAAAAGCCAACACGAGACCAGTGCTAGCATGACTCGACTTTCCGGCGGTTTGCAGAGGTCCACGTCATATAAACTCTAACGTCGTTAAGTTTTTTTAACTGGGGGTCCAATGTAAAAAAATAATTTGAAAGTAGAGACCGGTGGTAAGAATATTCTCAGTTAAAATTATTATTTAATAATTGATAAAAGTTAGGATTATTATAATCCAATAATCCATTTTTAAAAGATATGAAGTTTATACTATTTTAACTAAATTCATATGTACACGTACACTAGATGCACACGTAACCGCATATGTGGATATTTTCATACTTTTAAAAATATGAGAAATGAAATAAAATCATATAAAAAGCAGGGAGAGATAAATAAACTATTTTTTTCATTTTTATCTTTTTCGTTGAATCGATATGATCACAATAGAATCGGAAATTACTTTTTATGGGGAAGATCAAGCGTTAGGCTTGGAGCGGAAATTGCTTTATCGATTGTTGACTTCCCTTTTCTTCAGTTGACTGATTTCTGGTTAGTTGGTGTTTGCCTCTTTCAATTGATCGAATGGTTTGTTGATGTTTCACTATTTCAATCGACTAAATCGAGTTGCTTGTTGCTAATTCTGAGTTTCAATTGAGATATCAATCAGTTTCATTTGCAATTGCAAATTACAAATTTACAATCTGAGATTCAATCTTCAATCACTGAATCATGTACGTTTGCTAATTGCTTGTTTCTACTTTTGTTAAATCTGCTATAATTGCTAATTGCTTTGCTTCAATCTGCTATTTTTTTTTTCCATTTAAGTAATAATTTTGCCACTAGTGATTTAGATTCAATCTGCTAATTTGGTTATAAACTTTTTATTTATTGAATACCAAAATTTTGGATTTGGTTCCTAGCTTTTCAAAAGTAATGCGGTTTGCACTTTGTAACGTATATAGTCCCCAAACTTTGTCAAAAGTACATGTATGGTCCCTGTGGTTAGCACTTTGTAACGCATTTAGTCCCTAACTTGGACCTTCTAAAACTTTTAAATTTGTTGGCTGAAGACTAAATGCGTTACAAAGTGTAAACCACATGGACCATCCATGTACTTTTGAAAAGCTAGGGACCAAATCCAAAATTTTGCTAGACCACAGGGACCATCCGTGTACTTTACTCTAGTTTATTATTATCGGCGGTCCCAAGCCCGGATAAAGGAGAAGGTTTTATATAATATAACTTTGAAAAACGGCCCCGAACTTTTAGCTCGCTTTGAAACGCCCCGGTTACGATAATTAAACTCATAACCACTCAATATGCATCCAGGATTGTACAACCCCTAAATGCTTGTCCATGTAGCAGTACATAGTACATACATGATGATATGTAACTGTAAGTAAATAGAGAATAAAGGAGAGGGTATAATCGTAAAATGAAAAGTAAGCTAGAAATATCAGTTTAAGGGTACGTTTGGTTTTCTGCACAACCAACATTGTGCATATCATATATAATGCATTCCAATACATTATGGCTTTTGTTTCAATTATTGGTATTTTTAATCAGTTGATATATCTAGGGCAAATTGAAGTATTTGATCATAGCTATTTGATCTATCCATCCCTGCAAATGGCTCCTTCATTCTTCAAGGTTTTGCGCCACCCGTCCGCTCATCACCTGGTACATACATGCATACTCATCTTCTTCACACATTTCCTGCCAGTTTATGTGCTTTTGTAACATTTGTAACATTCACAAAACTGTTGCATTTGCAGCCATTGCCACCTGATTTTGTCGGTATGTATATGGAGGACAAAATCCCAAAAGGACGAGTGATGTTACGTGCAAGTGGAGGGCATTCATGGAGACTGAAGATCCGAAAAATCAGTGATAGTTACTGTTTCACCGGTGGATGGAACAAAGTGGTGAGAGATGTCCCGTTGGGTTATGCGGATTTTCTTATCTTTCACCTCCTTGATCCATGCACCTTTAGTGTAACAATCTTTAAACCAAATGGGTGTGAACTTGTGCTCCCGAAAAAAGAACTTGATGATGAAGATGTTGGTGGGGAGATTATTGAATGTGTTGTTATTGAAGATGATGATGTTGAAGAAGAGGAAGAAGAGAAACAAAAGGATGAAGTGAATGGTGGTAATGAGATGAATGAAGACGGCGAAGTTCAGGTGGATGTGGTTGTGAAAAGGAAGAGGGGGCGGCCGCCAGGGAAAAAAGTTAAAGTGACGGAGATTGTGAAAATGAAATGGGGGCTGCGGTCAAGGCAGCCACAGACGTCGGGCGAAAGTCTGGTTACTGAGGTGGTGAAAAGGAAGAGGAGGTGGCCACAACCATCCGAGAAAAGCTTGGTGACGGAGGTTGTGGAAGTTAGGAAGAGGGGGCGGCCGACAAAGCAGCCAGAGAAAAGTCCGGTAATGGAGGATGTGAAAATTAGGAAGAGAGGGCGGCCGAGAAAGCATCCACAACTGTCTGGGAAAAGTAAGCAGCCACGACAACCATCGGGCAAAAGTACGGTGATGGAGGTTGTGAAAAGTGGGAAGAGGGGGCGGCCGGCAAAATTCCAGTGAAGGAGGTTGTGAAAAAGGAAGAGGGGGCGACTGACTCATGAACGTGGCGGTCGCCTCCTGAGCTAAAACTTAACTAAAACTTAACTGGTGTTATGTTACCTCTTAACTTTTTAACTTTCTAGTGATTTCATAAAGTTACTATCCTGTATTGATTTTTGTTGTTTCTACGATATTTGAGTTAAAATGTGTTGTTTTAATTTACTCGAAACATTGACGGGCAGAGGGTCAATGGACAAAATACGTCCAATCGGTGAACACATCCGTATTGAACAGCCTACCTGGAGACGGTTTTATAGGTTAATAGACCCTCGGTTAGGCATTTCTCAATAAAGGGTCAGGTGTAGACCTGACCTGAATGCGGGCTGGGTCGTTTTCAAGAAACAGGCGACGGCATCTACGAACCTCGTGGTACTTCATGCTTCATCTTATCGTCATGCAGGAATCACCAAAAACCAGATGGAAGGCACTAACATGAAATGGTTTCAGTTCTTTTTTGAAAAAATAACTAATTTTTAAAAGAAATAATTAAATAAAACAAGTGACTTAAACCCTTAAAGTAGCCTTTAACAATAAGAACAAAACTACCCACATAGCTTATGACAATACTATGTATCAGATGAATATATAACTTAGTATGTGTCATTTATATAATTTTACACTTTTTAGCTATAACTACTGTTACTATACACTTTTGTATACACATTTAGAACTCACAACTCCAACTAAGAGTCGGTGTTAAACGGTTTAGACTGGACCGGCCCGAAACCAGCCCGGGTTGTATGTATGGGTCCGTTTTTGGTTTGTATTTATAAAAGACAGTTTTTTGTTCAGTCTGGTTCAAAACCGGTATAACCCGAGGACTGGTGAACTGTTTATGTGTGTCATCCTGACCAACTTCTCAAATGTGTCTGACTGATCTGCCAAAATTTCTTAAAGGAATTGGTTATAACTAGTTGGTTCAGTTGCATTGCTTTGGTTATGGGATGATTCAATATTGAAGATGTAGTAGTGTGATTATGCATCATATTCAGTTGTATTGTATTTTGAGATGATATTCAATCTTGCATTGCAATATTTCAAAGGGTGTACCCGGTGCTAGACTTAGCTCTCGTATTTGCGCAGGGTCCACGGAGGGGCTGGATCCAGTATACGCTACACTTTGTTTCAACAACAAGGCCTGATCCACAAGTTGTTGGTTGGTTGGTTGATCGGAGGCATATTCAATCTCATTGCAATTATAACATTTGATATTTGGGCAACGTTTTGCAATATAGCTTAATTATTGGTGGTTATGGCATCTGACTTATTAGGTATTTCTTCTCAAGTTGTTTTCTTCCCTTCTTGGGATCTTATTATATGCAGTCTCATGTGTCACATTCTCATGACTTCTTTTGTTATCCACCTTTGATAGTTCTTGAGCTGCTATCTCATCATACATTACCGCACTAAGTTCCACAACTAATAGGAGGGACATTTCATATAAATTCACAAAGTACAGGTACCAAAATTGTAATATAAGAATATCCGGTTAATATCGAACTGCGTGTAAGATATTTTTCTCTTATCCACTAGCGGCAGATATGTAAGAACTCCGGTTTCGCACTCGCCGGAAGATCTGTAACAACCACGGATTCTTTACCTCCGCCTTCGAAAATCTGTAAGCACCGAAACTAGGGTTTATCTATAACAATTACTTGGGGACCGGTTATGTAATACAGGTAAAGTTAAGGGGGTGTTTTCATAACTTCTCTTCACTAATTAATATAACTATCTAAACTAATTAACTGTTTCTTCTTCATTCCCGCCAGATATGTAACGGTTCTAACGAAGCTTAAAATCAGTATTTGATTTGGAAGCTTTAAAAATGGCAGCCGTATTATCGCCGTCTTCATCTTTTAAGTTCGTTATTAATGAAAATGCTCCACGAAAAGGAGCGAAAAGAGGTTCAGAATTGATAAATCAGTACGACCACATTAAGCATAAAACTTTAACTTCTGTTAGAACCACAAATTTACGATCGAATTCTTCGAAGACGGAGAAGAGAAGTTCGTTTCGTCAGATGGAAAGTTTCATTTCGTATGTTGAAAGTGGGTCTGTTGACACTGCACTCCAACTGTTCGATGAAATGGACAAAAGAAGCAGCTTTGTTTGGAATCTTGTAATTCGGGTGTTAACGAATAACGGGTTTTTCAAAGAAGCTCTGGATTTGTATTATCGAATGTGTGTCAAAGGGGTTCGGGCTGATAAATTTACGTTTCCGTTTGTGATAAAGGCGTGTGGTGGGTGTTTGGATCTTGTCGAGGGGCAAAAAGTTCATTCGAAGCTGTTTATCGTTGGATTGGATTTGGATTTGTATGTATCTAATTCTCTTGTTTTAATGTATGCAAAGGTTGGGTGCATTGAGTTTGCAGAGAAGGTGTTTGATGAAATGCCTGTGAGAGATTTGGTTTCATGGAACTCGATGATCAATGGGTATATCTTGGTTAACGATGGAATAAGATCACTGGAATGTGTTTGTAAAATGCAACGACAAAGAATCCAACCCGATAGATTCACAATTGTAAGTGCTCTTCACGCTGCTTCACTCGTGTGTTCTCTTAACAAAGGGAAAGAAATTCACGCGCTAGTAATAAAAAGCAAATTGCAATGCAACGAAATGGTGCAAACATCACTAATCGACATGTATGGGAAATGTGGTGGAATTTGTTATGCTGAGAGGGTTTTCAACATGAGTTCTTGCATACGCGTTGCAGCTTGGAATGCAATGATTCGTGGGTATACTCTAAATGGTCAACCCTTTGAATCGTTTTCTTGCTTGAGAAGGATGCAAGAAAATGGTCTCAAACCCGATAATGTATCACTAATAAACTCGCTTCCCTCTTGTTCACAGGTAGGATCCTTGTTGAGGGGTAAAACCGTCCATGCTTATGCAATCAGAATGGGGTTTCTTCCTCACATTGTACTAGACACTGCTTTAATAGATATGTATGGGAAGTGTGGAGAACCCAGGTTGGCAAAACTAGTATTTAGTCACATGCATCAAAGAAATTTAGTATCACATAATACTCTAATTTCTGCCCTTGGTCAAAACGGTCAATATAGAGACGCGCTAAAGATCTTTTCTGATATGTGGAATGATGGTTTTACACCAGATGCTGTTACGATTACTGCCATATTACCTGTGTATTATGAGATAGCCCACGTGCGTGAAGGAAAGCAAATCCATGGGTATGTTGTTAAATCGGGCATGTGTTCAAATACATTTGTTCTCAATTCATTAACGTATATGTATTCAAAGTGCGGGGATATTGTTTCTGCTCGCGATGTTTTTGATGGGATTTTCTTGAAGGATGTTATTTCATGGAATACGATTATTATGGCATATGCCATTCATGGGTATGGTGAAATTTCGGTTAATTTGTTCTCTGAGATGAAAAAAAAGGGGATAAAACCTAATTCAAGTACTTTTGTCTCGGTTTTAATATCTTGTAGTGTTTCGAGCATGGTGGAGGAAGGATGGAAATACTTCACTGAAATGAAAAGTGAACACGGGATTGATCCATGTATAGAGCATTATGGTTGTATGCTTGATCTTCTTGGACGCGTCGGTGACCTCGATAAAGCGAAAGAGCTAATTACCAAAATGTCCCTAGAACCAACTTCTCGAATATGGGGATCTTTGCTTGCTGCAAGTCGACACCACAAGGATGTCGAACTTGCTGAATTCGCGGCTAAGCAGATCATACCATCAGAAAGTGATAACACGGGGTTGTTTGTTTTGCTGTCGAACTTGTACGCTGAAACTGGGAGATGGGAAGACGTTAGACGAGTCAAATCTGTTATGGAAAGTCAACGCTTGAAGAAAACTGTTGGGTTGACCATGGTTGATATCAAAGATAAAACCTTTAAGTTTACAGATCAAGATAGACTCCATGAACATAGTCATCTGATATATGATGTTTTAGATACCATAGTAAAGAATCCTTATGTCAATTTGTTTAAATTCAAGCCAGTTGACCTTTTGAGGAGAAGGTCAAAGTCAGCAGATTGGCATAGTGTGAGACTTGCTGTTTGCTTCGGGTTGATCTCTACGCAGATTGGAAGCCCTGTTCTTGTTCGAAAAAACGTCAGAATTTGTGAAGATTGTCATGATGTTATGAAAAAGATTTCACTATTATGTCACAGAGAAATAATCGTCGGAGATTCAAAGATTTATCACCATTTTGAACATGGTGAATGCTCGTGTCGTGGTTACTGGTAAGAAAAGAAACTTTATATAAACATGATACAAGTTTGTAAAGTATAGACTTATTCGATTTTGGTAATCCTATGTTTCACCCTTAATATAGATGTCAAACGAGACCCGAAACATACATGAGGAGGGTTTGTATTTACAATTTTGCTTGGTATCATAATGCAAGTTATCATATAAATGACATTCGTCAATCGTCATGCATCACGGATATCTCAAATTTTAACAAATTATATCGAGAAAATTAACACTAATGAATCATGAATGTCATGCTTGAAAGTAAAAATGAGAAGAGACCTATGTAAAAGAGTGAAGATTATATGCTGGTGGAAGCACAAACACATGAAAGTTGCTATGTCTAGGTAAACTTTAAGTGTGTAAATGTGATTGTATTGATAATTGTAATTAGAATAGGGTTACAATGGGGCTATATAGTTATATAGGATAACCATATTTACATAATACCACCTCCTACTATTACTAACTAGGTTAGAATCCCGTGTATTACACGGAGTTGTATATTGAAAAAGATATAACTTATAAATTTAAATTTGTAAATACGTCATAAATTGTCAAACTATTATGATCGTCTCGAGATATATCAAGTGGAAATGTGTGTATATAACAAATTAGTATTTTTCTTTAGTTAATTATATTTTGATTTCCTGTTATATATTCTTATTTAATATAATTAGTATTTCTCTTTAACAATATATTTATAATATCGTTTTTATTTAATAAGATACATGCGTATTTATTAGGAGAGAGAGACGGGAAAACCAATATGATGAGCCACGAGAAAGTGACAAGTGTCCAGGTTAAACTTTTATTTATTAGTATAGATTACAACATGATCTAATATTCCTCCGCAAGTTAGGGACAAGGAGTGACCTGTAGCTTGAAGCGTAAGAACGGAAATCTTTGAGTCGGCATCGGCATTGTGAAGATGCATGTAATCTGCTTGTATGTCGACATAAACTGTACATTGAGTTTTCCTTGTGCTATTTTTTCCCGAACATAGTGAGTCAATTTCAACGTGTTTTGTTCGAGCATGAAAGACAGGATTAGCTGCAAGGTAAGTTGCACTAAGATTATCACACCAGAGAGTGAGTAGATTTTGTGTCTGCCCCAATTTCTCAAAAGAGAGCTTCTAGCCAGGTTAATTTTCAATTGTATTAGCCCGAGCTTTGTATTCTAACTCAATGGATGACCTGGAAACAATTTTATGTTTTCGTGTTGTCCAAGAAATAAGGTTACAACCCATATAGATAGCAAATCCCGCCGTGGACCGACGGTCATCTAGGCACCCAACCCAATCATCATCAAAAAAGACTTGAATAGGGGAGATTCGTTGCCCGTGAACGTTAGTGAAGGACTGGAGAGTGGAACCAGAATTGTGACGAACGAGTAGACCACGTCCGCGGTTGCTGTTTCAACGATAGTGGGGCGGACGATAGTTGTAGAAAGCTTGAGGAGCAGCATGGTTGGGCATAAGTTGAAAGACATGTTGAGAAGCCATTTGTTGAAGAGCCATAAATTGTTGTTATGGCCGAGTTTGGATGGCATGAGTTTATCCAGAGGTGTGGCTTGTAGTAGCAGCAAAGACAGTGGCAGGGCAGGTTATGAATGCTTTGTAACCATGTAGTCATGATCATTGAGAAGACCATAAAATGAAGTACTTGCTTACGATGAAGCGCAATGAAGTAGTAGCAATAGTTTCACCGAAAAATAAACACCAATCACTAAATAACGACTATGATGTCAACGATTAAACATCAAAAAATAAATAAATATTGTAACATTTTTAATGTTTTCACATTTTCTAATTTTTTATTGTTATGTATTGTATATTTTTGTAATTTTCAAACTGCAAAAAAACAAATAAAGATGACATATGTTTAATTTCTTAAATTAAAAAAAAAAACGGTTTCAAACCGGTTTGAACCTTAAACCGTTTTCAAGCCTACCCCGACCAGTTTCACAGGTTTGTGTTTTCCATTGCATAAACCGGTTTCAAACCAAACCGACCGGTTTTGACTTTATTTGACCAAAGCGGTTTCAGTTTAGTTTCAAACCGGTTCGGGTTAAAAACCGTTTTATGCACCTCTACCCCTCCCTCTCACATTAACGATTACACATAGCCTAACTGAGTATCCATGGTTGAAACAAAATCAGCAATTACATCACCAAAGTAGAAAAAATGCTTGAAGAAGCCACCACTTGAGTTTGTGCAAGGCGAGACTTGAATGCTAATATGCATTATGAACGTTTTATGTTTAGATTGTTGTTGATTTCTCTTGATGATATTCGTGTTTCCAATATATTTTAATGTAACTAGATTTGCAAATAAGACCAACGGAATTCAAGTTATGATACAAGTTAAGTATATTAAAATTCTTGAAATAAAGATGAGTTAATATTAAAATTTACAATGAGTTAGTAAACGGTCACCACCAAATGTGGATCATCATTGGAGACATGTTAGGTGGTTATGAAATCTTTAATTAATAACAAGTTAATCAAAATTAAAATCCATAACTTTACAGAGTATCTGCAGTTGAAACAAAATCAGCCAATGCACATTTGCATGGAAAAGGGAGGTCAACAAATCTGGATTTTTCACACATCAGAGATTAGGCCAAAAGAACATATACAGAATCAATCAGTTTTAAATTAGTCAAAAAAACTGAACTTAGAATCTTTCCTGTTGAACAAAAGGATACCGTTGAGATATATAATACTCGTTTACATGCGAAGCACCGTCTCTCGCCAGAATTCCTTCAACGTCTCCAATGATTCTTGCTAACCATATCTCCAAATTTCTCTGAATATCCCTGAAATTGTTTCTGATGGAGCTCAATGACAGACTAGTGGAAAATCTTGCTCGGCCTTCCACCAGATCATTCCCGTAATTACACACTGTCCCTGTTTCTGTTTGTAATGCCATCAACTTCTGCCCTGTTTCTGATGCTCGCTGCTGAAGCCGTAATGCTTCCAGCAAAAACTCTGTTTGTCTTTGTGTTCGGAACTCTAAACCCGCATTTGGTTCACAAGGATCATTCTCCTGCTGATATATTAAAGTGCAACTGTGTTTTCAGAAATATACATACTTAGGGTCTGTCTAACTTCTAGCAGAAAATGTTGTACTGTGATCATGGGCCGGGTCAAAACAGCATTTTATTGCAAAACAGGAAATCAGGAATCCCTGTTTATCCAAAATTTTAGGATTTTTTATAAGTAATAAGTGTCTCAAATGTGATTTAGGGTAGCAGTTCGCCCAGCGATGCTATATGGAACCGATTGTTGGGCCATCAAGAAGACACAAGCTCGAAAAATGGATGTAGCTGAGATGAGGATGTGTGGACACACAAGAAAGGACCGAATAAGAAATGAAGTTGTTCGGAAGAGATTGGGAGTCACATGTATCTCAGATAAGTTAAGGGAAGGAAGATTGAGATGGTTTGGACATGTCAAGAGGAGATAGAGTACAGATCCAGTGAGAACGGTGGAAACTCTCGTTGTAGAGGGGAAAAGGAGCAGGGGGAGACCGAAATTAACGTGGGATGAGAGGATTAGGCTTGATTTGCTAGATTTACACCTCTCAGAGGACATGATCAATGATAGGATTTTATGGAGACGTCGTATTAGGGTTTTAGGATGAGTGACCCGTTGTGTGGGAGAGTAGAGTTGTTTAGCAAAGATTTTGCGTATGTCTTGTTTCTTGTAGGTGTGTTGTATTTCTTGTGACTAATATACTCTAGTCATACACTGCTAATTATTAGATTACTGTTAGATTTATTTTACTTTATTACTCATTAATTTTATTTATATTTTTATCTTTTTCTTTCCCATGGAGCCGGGGGTCTAAACGGGAGCAGCCTCTCTATCCCTTGGGATAGGGGTAAGGTTTGCCCTCATCACACCCTCCCCAGACCCTACTAATAGCGTTAGCTATGTGTGAGATTATACTGGGTACGTTTGTTTTGGTTTGGTTTGGTTTGTCTCAAATGTGATTACAAAAAACATATTATTTTAATTATTATCTTTTTTTTAATATAAGAAATTAGGAGGTCATTAAAAAGCCTTTGGAAGCCTTTCAACTTGTTTGCCTTTTCCTTTTTAGTTATATATATTTTGTATTTTATGTGTTTGACCTGTTAAAAACTATAGGACACAATTCGACTCAAATGGGTCAAAACTGCCACTTCTATGTCACATAGATATATGATGCCATATCCATATATAGAATCTGAAGTTGGATGGCTAAGCCTTGTGTCGGATTTGATATGATCTTTATGATACTATATTATAGAGGATCTAATCTATTATCATTCCCAAGATGACCTGCTGATTAATAGTCAAAGCATTTTCGTTAGACTCTAACTGGGGATAGGAGTTATATATGTGTGTGTGTGTAGTATTTAACAAGAAAATAGAGTTGAGTTGGTACCATTCTTCTGCAAAGATCATCAATTTTTCCAGCAAGAGCTTGATATCTTTTGGCCTGCTTTTTCATTAACGATGGAACTTTTGACAAATCATTTGCACCAATATTTTCCAAATTTTGAAGCTCTTGTTCTAGCAGTTTTAATTTCGCAGAAACCCCAGATGAGTCACCATCCACCTTCCAAGGGGACTCTCTCCTGATCAAGAAAGATTCTTTTAGTTTCAATATTTTGAAAGCTGCATGCTTACAGAAACATATGCATCTAAAGAGATTACCTCGTTACATAATGCTTTAAATCATGAACAGGTTCATACTGCACGCCCTGCAACAATCAGATTTCAGAAAGTCAACCAGCTTGGTCAACAACAATTTATTTCACGACATATTATCAAACATTCTTTGTTGTAGAAGACCATTCAAGATTATCTTAACAAGTTATTTGTCGTATATGAAATCTTCGGAGCATACTAGGTTTGACTTCTAAAGTCAAAATTCAACCTTTTCTTTTGTAAAAGAGTATTTTATTGAGAGTTGAGACATTGTAGCCATACAAAAAGACAAAGAATCTGGCTTTTGGTGTAATAAATAACTGTCTTGCCTCTTTCAATATTCTGCAAATTTTGTCTTCACAAGTATTTTGACAATTTGACCTTTTCAAACTGCCAAACGGAAAGTAAATGAATAAAAGATTTTCAATCAATTAGGTTTATAAATGAAGTTTGGATCATTAAAACTTGAAAGTCAATAATGGAAGATTTCATGGCCACTGATTGCAGTTGATGAAGGTGGTCCAACTTCCATCCACAATGCAAAAACTGCAATTGATGAGATCAACCACCACCACCAAACAGAAAAATGGTTTCTTTGTTTATTTATCATCCTAAACTCATCTCATCTATCACAGAAAAATATCTTATCGACAATGTTGAGTTTAATATATTTGACAATATGCCAACAGACAACCTGGTGTTTGATAGAGACTCGTAAAATTAAGGGTGGACTCTTACAATATAATTATAATTATCACTAACAAACCTCTTTTCTTTATAGTATACTATAGTATAGTAATCCGTATAGAATAAAAATATAGCTAAGAGAATAATAATAAAATTTGTAAAGTACAGCTAACATACGGTGATGGCAAACTGTACAGAAAAAGAGCAAACCAAACCAAACCAAACCAAACCAAACCAAACCAAACGTACCCAGTATAATCCCACACATAGCTAACGTTATTAGTACAGAAAAAGAGCAAACAACCATATAATAGATAGAAAAGAGATAAAACAGCAAATTATAATTATCATTAATGAAGCAAATAACATGAAATTATTACATATTCATATGAAACAAGATGAAACAAACCTGCAACGAATTTGATCTTTCTGCTAAGAACTTCGAAATCGCAGAATTCGAAAACTCTGAAGGATTAAACATGCTTTGCCCATCATAAATTGACCCCAAATCATCCACATTGTGAATCCCTCTCTCCATATAGTAATCCATCATATCACTATTGTGCTTAAGGTTATGGTTATGGTTATGGTTAATGACGTCATCTGAAACCCTTAATTTCCCAAACCTAGACCCCAACATTTCACCGTAAAATTCTCCACCACCACCACCGTCGCCGCCGTATCCACCACCGTCATCCTCCCTATTCGTCATGAAATTGAGCAGCTCGTCTCTCTCACTCACCTCCCTCTTCAACTCATCAACCCTAATTTCAAGGTCTTCAACTTTAGCCCTCAAATTAGCGATCTCCTCGACGTCTTCGTCGATCTGGCGGAGAAGACGCTTCTCTTCCTGCTGCCAGCCGTGGCGGTGGCTGGCGAATATCTCAACAACCCTAGCATTCGCCTTGGAATCCTCTTTTCTCCGCGAGTAAAGCTGCTCGAGCTGTTGTTCAGCCTGCAATAGCTTCTTCGAGAGTGATTCGTTGTGAGCTTGTAGATACGGGATGAAGGAAGCCGATCGTTGGGGAAGGAGCCCTAAAAAGAGTGCGAAACTTATGCCTAAATAGGAGCAGATTAGGTCTTGGTGATTCTGTTGGTGGTCTTGTGTAGTCATTGCTTGAGAAAAAGAGAAGGGTTTTGGGGGAGTTAATTGATGTGATTATTGGGGGTGATGATGAGAGGAAAATGGTTTATGATCCTAGATTAGATGGAGCAGAAGAATCCATGGAGTTGTTTTTGTTTTCAATTGAATGGTGGGCAGCTTTTGCAGTCTTTTTGGCTCAGATGCAAACAAAGTTGGTGTAGAAATAAAAGTGCTATTTTTGACCCAGGTCTTCACATTAGTTTATGCGTCATGCAAATGAGGCCTAGCTTAAACTGATGCACTTGAGTTTTATCCACGTCGATCCAGGGTTCGAGCATCGGCTCTCCCTCAAGCCCGGAAAAGGCCGTATTGGGTGAGATTTTTCCTTTGATGCTCTCCAACTCTGACTCCCAGTGGGCCCGGTTAAGACAACATATTGGCCGGAGCTGGACGAGGCTCTCCCATGTGACGGGAAGGGGGTGTGACGTCACAACATTCAATGTTCGTTGTTCAAAAAAAAAAGAAATAAAAGTGCTCTCTTTTTCTATATTGTTATTTTTTTTGAACGACGACTTTATTTTTGAGTGGCAGTCGCATCTCCGACAAGTCGGAGACCCATCACCCCTAAACACCTGACCACTACGTTGTCTGAACCGGGCCCGCGGGTTCAGAGAGAGGGGTTAGGCGTTCCCCGGGAAACCATGGAGCCTGCTGCCACTTGACAGCAGTTGCGCCGCGCTACACAGGCCAAGACCCGCTAGCGTAACGCACTCCGGACTAAAACACGGGTTGGCTCGGGTTTGAACTTGTGTGGCTTCGTTCAATCCTTCATTGCCGTACCACTGGACCAAAGCCAATGGTTTTTTCTATAATGTTATAGTGATTGGTGTATTTGTACGATTGACTTTGTCTTTATACTTTATGCATGTGTTTTTATCACTGGTCATTTTAGAGGTCTACTGGATTTAAAAACCAGATGATGTAAAAATAAAAATTATGTATATAGATACAAAATACAATATATTTTTTATTTTGATGTGAATTTATAATTTTAACGTCATTCGAAGACTTAAATAAATAAAATATACAACTTGGAATAATAAGCTAATCAGAAAATGGGTTTTTGAAGAAAAAAATATAAAAGATTTGAAATTTGGTTCACCGGCCCGACCGGTAACCGTTTGGTTCAAATGAAAGCGGTTCAACTACACACAACCGGACCGGTTACGCGTCCTGTTCATGATCCAACCCGGTTCTGAAAACATTGGTTTTTACTCATTTCTACTTTGTATGTTTGTTTAAAGGTTATAATCTTGGTAGTGATTACATTTACACTTATCACTCACTTTGCTACTGATCACCACACACAAACAAGAATGATGATGAATATTACAATAGTAGTATCGATATTCTCTCTTTTGAACCTTTGGATCTTGATTTCTAGATGAAGTGTATGAGCAGCGGAACCTTTGAGGGATCTTTTGAACCTTAGGTGTAATGTTGTGTATTACCACTTCATATTCAAATAATGTTAATACTATATGAATGTTTGGTTTAGGGATCGAGACTCAAGGCATGGATATGAAAGCGATTTTCGATGTTTTGATTTGATGAAATTGGCTTGTATAAACTCATCAAAAGCGGCTCAACCTTTTTTTGGGATCTTAAACAAAAATGGAAACTAGAGACTTTTTCGCAAAGAAAACTGTTTTGCGTCAATCCTAATGAGAAGGGACGATTATTACTAGATTTAACATGAGCATCAACCGCATGTAATAAGATGTTAACTTTTTGGTCTAGATATATACACGTATGCTCACATCTCAAAGTAATTGTGAACATACGATGCTACGGAAACAAATTCCTCATGACTTCAGAGTTGAGACTATAAAAAAATAACATATTATTTTTGTTTTTTCTTACAAAAGTCACTTAACAATTTTTTACGTATAAAATCCTAATATACCCATTTAAAAATGGCCAAAATACCCTTGTGTTAAAAATAATTAAAAAATTATTTATACAAATACCCATTTACACCTCTCGACCTCTCTTCTCCCTCCTTGTGTTAAAAAAAATTACATATATAAAAAAAAACATTACCAAAATACCCTTGTGTTTTTTAGTTATTTTTTAACACAAAGAGTATTTTGGTCATTTTTTTAAAAAAATTAACGCCTATCCACCGTAGGGACTATTAGTGTTATGTTTTGACAAACTTGTGGACCGTTAGTATAGTTTTTCAAACTTAGGTTGTAATTTGTGTAAACCACCTGTGTATTTAAAAAGTTGAAATTAATATTTTATTGTTATATAAAATTTAGAAAATGAAACGAGTAACTAATATGATTCCTTCCATGTACGGAAACGGAAGCTTATTCCCTTCCTTCACAAAATCCAAAATTTCCGATTTACAATGCGACGTGCAAAAGGCTAATCGCACTTCTGGATTTCAATATCTGGAAAAGAGGGGAAAGCCTTAATTCAAATTCAGGTCATCACGCCATTGGATTCACCTCTGATTCATGCCGATTAGGTTTGTATTTCGATCGTTAAGCCCCAAATATCTGTTCGCTTTACTTTGCGTGCTATCAAAACCGTGCTAATTTTAACTAGTGTTTAAGAGTTTGCAATTCGAGGTTTGGAAATGAAATTGAAGCTCATTTAGTTACGCATTTAATACGCAAATGCGGTTTACAACGAATCCATGAATTCAAAGAGATTAGATTCAGATAGGCCTTGATCAAATTTTATCAACTAATTGGATGATTACAACTTTGTTTTAATTTAGTGCAATTACATTATTCATGTTGTTGAGTAGTTGAAGAAAGTTAGTTCATTACGGTTAACCAGCAAAGGAACTGGAGAAAGGACCATTGTTGATGATAATTAATCTAACAGGGGTGGGGGGAAATTTCTAACAAGATTGGGTCAGATGCTATGAACCTTAGTTTTAATGCTTTGAATTGGAACTCAAGTGATTTGTCTTGGATACAATGTAACCAATGTCGGATCAAACTGTTGTATCGTAAATCATCATAGGCGCACTAGCCGGGCGCCTAGGCTCATAGCCAGAAAAATGCCCTGTGGCAGTCCAGGTGTGATTCCGGCCAATCTTGAAAAATCCGGCCAAAACATGTATGAACATCAGAAAACTGGTGTGAAATAGCGTAAAACATCCTGAAACCGGCCTATGTAGTTAACCAAGTTGAAGAAGAGAGAAAGAAGAAGAAGAAAAGAGAAAGAAGATGAGAAGAATATGGCCTATGTTTAGTATTTATTTTAGTGTCTATTGGTCAATAACCTACACTTTGAGATAAAGAACACTTTATTAGACCAGTTATGTAATTGTGTGAAATGTAACATCTCTCTATATATTGAGAGACCCCTCATTGTAACCCTAATACACAACAATTTATCAAGACATTACAATATTCCTGGTTTGATTCACTTTGTGCATATATGTAGAAATATGAATGTGCATGTCATGAAAAAGAGCTAATTATCATTCGCACCGTGCATAGAGACAGTTTTTCTTTCCGTTTAATTACCAAATGACAATTAAAAACATTACCTAATGGCTAATGGTGCCATGATTGATAACTTTGTCACATTTGCGATGATATTGGTGCATCATGTTGTTTATAGTCTAACTTTAGGAATGTACATCTTATATGGAACATAATTAGAAATTCAACCAAACTCTTCTTCTGGAGCAATGTGGTATACATATACATAGCCATAAGGTGCATATAACAAGTGATCCAACCGTTACCATAGAACATTATATTGTATGCCAAAGCTATAATAATACATAAGTTTATCACTTTTATTGTATTATCTTATATGCTAGCTGTTGATGTTTGAACTTTAAATAAAGCTTACTTATTTCTTGCCTCAGATTTTAAATAGCAGTTGATTTGTTTGATGAGATATGTCTCTTCTCAGTAGATTCTTTCATAGAAGACCGCCAGATGGCTTGCTTGAGCTTGTGGATAGAATCTATGGTATTTGAGCACCATTATCACTCTTATCCAGAAATCCATTTCATTTTATTCATCTTTTCCTCTTATATATAGTCCCCTCTCTCTATGTTCTTGTTTTCTTATTATGCATGTCACTAGAAGTATTAAAATCTCTCGACCTATGTTAACTGCTTGCTTTTTATCTGGTATCTTTGCAGTTTTTGATTCTTGCTTTTCAACAGAAGTTCTACCCGAGGGACTATATCGACTTTATTTACATGAAATTAGTAATGAATTACACGAAGAGTTTCCCGACTCATCTTTTCTTGCATTTAACTTTCGGGATGGTGAAAGGAGGAGCCAATTTTCAGAAATATTATGTGAAAATGACATCACTGTCATGGACTATCCGAAACAATACGAGGGTTGTCCCCTATTACCATTATCTCTTGTCCATCATTTTCTCCATCTTTGTGAAAGTTGGCTTACTCTTAAAAATAATCAAAATATCATTTTGTTTCATTGTGAGAGAGGGGGGTGGCCTATTTTAGCATTCCTTTTAGCCAGTCTTCTAATTTACAAAAACTTGCATACCGGAGAACGCAAAACTCTTGAATTTGTTTGCCGGGAAGCTCCAAGAGGTTTATCTCAATTGTTGTCACCTTTAAACCCGTACCCATCACAGCTTCGGTACCTACAATATATATCAAGAAGAAATTTATCTGAAGAGTGGCCTCCACCTGAAAGAGCTTTGTCTTTGGATTGTCTCATTCTTCGTGCTATTCCAAATTTTGATAATAAAAGTGGGTGCAGACCAATTATTCGAATATATGGCAGAAATATTTTCAGTAAAGATGGGCTTTTGACACAAATGTTATATTCAACTCCAAGGAGAGGTAGAAATCTTCGGCATTACCACCAGGTAAGGCTTCTTCAGTTTTTTCTTCTTTTTTTCCCTTTCATTTATTTATGTGGTTGGCTGACAAATAGAAGTGACATGATACAGAAGCAGAACGATGTTATTAAGATTGATATTCAGTGCTTGGTGGAAGGTGATGTTGTACTAGAGTGTCTCCATTTAGACATTGATTCTGAAAGAGAAGTTATGATGTTTCGCATAATGTTCAATACCGCCTTTATTAGATCTAATATTTTGATGCACAATTGTGACAACCTGGACACTCTTTGGGCCTCAAAGGCACGGTTTCCTAAAAGTTTTCGAGCTGAGGTGAATCCTTACATTTAGATAAGAGAAAGTTGCATAAAAGGGTAACCAAGTTTGGTCTAATTTCTATATCAGGTAACTGAACTCTGTTTTTTTACCCACAAAAGTTCTAAAAAACATTCAATTTTGTCTAAGGCGGTCGTTATTTTGTTTACCGTTGCTGCATTAACACCACATAAAAATTCAATGTTTTCTAAGGTACTGACATTTCATTCTCTGTGTCAGCATTTTGACTTGGTAACCTGTAAGGACCACATCACCTAAAATACAAAATTGTTGAAAGTTTGAGGTTTTACGGGTGAAAATAAAGTTCGTTACGTGAAATATAAGTTGGACCAAAGATGATCATCTTTTTATGAAACGTATTTTAGAAAATGAATTTTTATTGTAGGTACAGAATACCTAGCTTATATGCTACTACTGTTCTGCATGTATTAGGTTCTTTTTGGAGATGTTGAGAATGTTTCAACACCCAAATCTCCAATCACAATGTTGAATGGAGAAGAAAATGGTGGATTGCCTATTGAAGCTTTTAATAAAGTTCAAGAACTTTTTAGTGGGATTGAATGGGGTGATGGTGGCGATGATACTGCTTTATGGCTAGTTAAACAGCTCTCACATTTAAATGATGCAAAAGAATTATCAATGCTGAGGAATAAAGTGGGTACACATTCTCCACCTTTTGACTCTGAGGATGAAAATAATTCCCCTAGTGTTGCTGACAGTTTGGATTTTTTGGGATCTGAAAGGAGTAGTGATATACCTACTCCATCGGCGGTTAACTTTTCTGATGAATCCTTGGAGCATAAAACACCAGACACAGTTGATTCAAGTCTTTCATCACCTGGACTTAGTGATATATTAGCAAATGAGACTTCAGCATCGCCAACTCAAGTTTCAGTTGAAGATGTTTCAGCTGGCCCACAGCCACCTTCAATAGCTCTTGTTATCGATTCTTCTAGAGATGCTCCTTCGGAAGCGGCTTCTTCTCCTCCTCCGCCGCTGACACCACCTCTTCCACAATCATTTCTTATCAGTTCAGGTGGAGGGTCTCCACAATCTCATCCTTTATCAACTCCTTCTAGTAATATAGTACCTCCATCACCATTAGCTGAAAAAAGCTCTTCCCCTCCCCCACCTCCACCAACACCTCCTTTGCCTCCTATCTCTTCAAAGAGCCCACCACCGCCACCGGCACCACCACTCGGTTCTAGTTCTTGTTTTTCCATGAATCCACCACCCCCAACTGTTTTGTCTAAAGGCCCTCCACCTCCGCCACCTCTGCCTCCACCTGTTTCTTCTAAAGGCCCTCCACCACCTCAACCTACAATTAGTAATGGCGTGACCACTAAAGCTAATACTACCCCAAGACCGCCACCACCTCCCCCTCCTGGAGCTCCACGCCAAGGAACAATTTCTTCAACCACCAAGCCGCCTGGTGCACCTCCTCCACCTCCGGGCCATGCTGGTCCAGGTGCGCCACCCCCACCTCCACCTCCGGGTCGCAATGGTCCCGTTGCGCCGCCTCCGCCTCCACCTCTGGGCGGCACTGGTGTACCAGGTCCACCCCCACCTCCTGGACCAATGGGCTCTAATGGGCTGCAGCAACCTACTCCATGCAGTGGACGGCTACGTCTTCCTGGTTCTCTGAGTAGTGGAACAGCTAGAGTTGGTGTGGGTTCTTCAGTTCCTTCTAAAAAAATGTCTTTGAAGCCCTTGCACTGGGTAAAAGTTACTAGAGCAATGCAAGGGAGTTTATGGGCTGATACTCCAAAACAAGAAGACCACCAGTCAAGGTAATTTCTGATACAGACCATGGTAACTGATAATATATTATTTTTTGGCTGTCTTGTACAAACTGTTACCTGAAAGTAATTTTGTAGGGCTCCTGAAATTGATATATCAGAGCTTGAGTGTCTATTTTCAGCTGCTTCTGTTTCTGACAATAGCAAAGGTGGAGCTCGCCGAGGTGCAAAAGTTAACAAGCCGGACAAAGTTCAATTGGTAAGTGGATTTACTTCTACTTTAACTCTTTGTCTGTATAGATTGTTTGCCCTTCTTCAATTATTCAAGGTCTAGCCAGATTTATCAGACGTGCATGTCGAGTACGAAGAGTTATTGTAATACTATGATATTTCTTATTCATTTTGAAACATTATTGTAATTCTGAACATGTGATGGTTGAATGCTTTTCTTTTAGAATCTTCTGGTACTTGGATTAGTCAACTACATCATACAAAAAATAAAAGTAACAATCATTTTATTACTGATACAATTTGTTCATCTATCAAAGCAAGTTTTCGAAGCCCCAAGGCATAGTCCTCAACCTGTGTAATAAATCTAGATTTGTCATACTGATTTCATGAAGGGTGAATCGTAGATTTGCATCACGTTTTCCTAAGTTAATTTATACAATATTTCATAATTGTCAAGGCGCATAGGCGCACTCAAGGCGCAAAGGCCGAGCCCGGAGCCTAGTTGCAAGGCCCAAAAAAGCGAGGGCTTTTTTAAGCTAGGCGCATAGTATAAGAATGCAATTTTTAGGGGTTTTAAACTTGTTTTAGGCTTGTTTAGGGCTAGTTTAGTCTTTTTTAAGGTGATTCCAGGCTTGATTAGGAGTTTTAGACAAGTTCCGGCGACTTTTAGCCGGAGTCTGGCCAGAAAAAGCGTGCTCGCAGCTCGCTTTTACAAGAAAAGCCCCAAATTGCACATAGGTCTCCACCAGGCACTATACTTGTGCCTCATTGCGCTTCTGCGCCTAGCACCTAGGTCTCCACCAGGCACTATACTTGCGCCTAGGTGCGCGCCTTGGCCACATTGCAATATTTGTGAATATGAGCAAAGTAAGTAAACATTCTATTGATGTCTAACTATAAACCAGAATATACAGTCACTCATGAATATGCAGAGATTCCCATCTTTGTCTTAAATTTTCTACTTCATTTGAATTCTTAGCAGTCTAAGCACCATATGTACATACATCTTTAAGATTCATCTTAAATTTGCTACTTCCAATGAATGGGCTTGTAGTCTATCCCACTAATAATTATCTCGTTACCTCTTCACTTTTTTTCCATTTGGAAAATACATCCTTGTGTTTAGTATCTTTCAACTTGGTATCTTACTCTGAAGTCAGGAAAGTGAAGAAAAAAAACATCTGGTTTATTCTTTTGCCCATAATGAAATGTTTATCAAATTGTAAACAATGTTATTTCAAATTTATTGGTGGTTAATTTTTTTTTCTTAAATTTGATTATTAGGTTGATTTGCGTAGAGCATATAACTGTGAAATCATGCTTACAAAGATAAAGATTCCTCTGCCTGATATGCTTGTAAGTTCATTTCCTCAGCCTCTCTTTGCTACTTTTTATATATGCATATATTGATCGTATTTATGCGTTCTTTTGAACACTTCCCAGTAAAAGACAGTTATATGGAATGTCAATGGCAACTTATAACGTATTTTGGCCAACCAATCCATCTAGGTTCTCAAAAAAATCATTAACTGAGAACATACCTGGTTACCTGTTGACCATGAAGGATGTCATAGTCTTTGCTTGATCTTGAAGCAAGCCCATGGACAATGGATGGGCTCTTTCCACACTCAATTACAGCCACATACCAAAACTATATAAAGAGGTTCAACAATTATTTTTAAAAATGAACTCTACCCACTTTATGGATTTTCAATTCTAACAGCCACTTTGTTATTATTTTATTTTTTTTATTTCTATCCAAAATGGAAATTTATATAAAGAACAAATAAGTTCAAGTATGTTCAAGTACTTGATAAGGAGTAAGAATTAGCAATGAACTTAAAGAAAGCTACTTTGCATTGTACATCAAAATTTCTCCATCAGGTAGAGCATGCAAAAGGAAGAACATCAGTTAATTTTCTCTCTGCAGGCTTTTACTTTATGTTGGTCATATTATAATTTTTTTTCCATAATTTCAAAATAGTATTATATTACTCAAAAGTTCACGCTCCTTAGAATGCCGTTCTTGTGTTGGATGCTTCTGCTTTGGATATAGATCAAGTTGAGAATCTTATCAAATTTTGTCCCACAAAAGAAGAAATGGAGACATTAAAGGTACTCTGCTCCATTTTTTATCTTCTTTGCGTTTTCTCTCCTACTTTATCAATGCTACACGCCATCGCATTCTTCTGTATAAGTTAAACTCATTCAAGATCATAGGTTTCATGCTTATTGCTGAAAAATCGTTCATTTCAATACTAATTGAAAGTTTGTTGGCCCTATGTTCAAGTTCTCACTCAAAATGGATAACGTTGTTTTCAATCAACAAACCATTATCTTTAAAAGTGCATCTTAAGTAATAAACCAGTTTCAAGAATACCATGTTGCATATCAATTTTAGTTTGACATATCTCTGAGGTACTTTCTGCTATAATGTTTTCACCTATATTTTGTCCTACTAATTTATGTTTCCGTTGTCTCAGAACTATACAGGAAACAAGGAAATGCTCGGAAAGTGTGAACTGGTATTTTACTTACCATAGGATTAAAATTAGTTCGAGAAACAATAATTATTTAATATTTATGTTACACATGTTATGGTCCATGGCCTTTTAGTTTTTTATGGAGCTAATGAAGGTCCCACGAGTTGAGTCAAAACTTCGAGTATTTGGATTCACAATTACTTTTACCAGTCAGGTAGATATCCATCCTACATGTTCTCAACCATTTCTCTGAACATTATTGTTTGTTTTTGGCCGTTTATGCCTTTAGTTTTTAAAACTTCTAGGTCAACGATTTAAGACGAAACCTGAGTGTAATCAATGCTGCTACTAAAGAGGTAATCTGTTATCATACATTTAATACTTCATTCCCAACCAAAATTTGAACATATGCATTTTTTTTTGGATCATAAAAATCACATATATAATGCAGGTCAAGGAATCTGCAAAGTTACGTCAAATAATGCAGACAATTCTTACATTGGGAAATGCATTAAACCAGGGCACTGCTCGAGGTACAGTTAACTATTAGCTGAAATTTTATTAACTTGCCTGGATATTTTAGAATTTGTGGGCTACCTCAGTCGTTTCATACAAATACATCTGTGTTACAGGATCTGCCATTGGATTTAAATTGGACAGCCTTCTTAAATTGTCTGATACACGTGCAAGGAACAGCAAGATGACTCTGATGCATTATTTATGCAAGGTAGAAATATCGCTGAGTTCTTTTTAAAGATATTTTTTCTTATTCTTATACATATATTTCTCATTTAGAAATGTGTTCATTTTGGTTACTTATGTAAACTATGATATCTTCACTAGCTCCTTGCTGAGAAGTTGCCACAGTTGCTAGATTTTGACAAGGATCTGGGTCATTTGGAAGCCGCCTCCAAGGTATGCCAATATGTTAAAAGTTGTTTTTTTCCTTCTAAATTTTCATAACCAGACTATTGCTGAGTTGTATATTTTTTTTCCTTCGTAATTTGGTGTTCAATCAAATTAAAAGATACAATTGAAGACATTGGCTGAAGAAATGCAAGCAGTGAGTAAAGGTCTTGAAAAGGTTGAGCAGGAACTCACTGCTTCTGAGAATGATGGTGAGATATCTGCTGGCTTCCAAAAGGCAAGTTCTTGATTTAAAAACAGTTAATATTTACAAGGTAAAGCAGAACAAGAGGGTGTATTATATATGTATATAACTGGTGGGTATTTTCGTAAAAACAACACTCTCAGGCGTTAAAAGGTTTTCTTGATACTGCTGAAGCTGAAGTGCGGGCACTAATCTCCGTGTATACTCAAGTGGTGAGTTTCCCACTAATCCCTAATATTATTTTCACACGGTGATGTTAACTCATTTTAACAATATATGCTTTACAGGGAAGAAATGCAGACTCACTTTCACAGTATTTTGGAGAGGATCCTGTTCGTTGCCCCTTCGAGCAAGGTTTGGTCTTGTTTTTCATTTTCATGGGTTTTTGTAAAAACAACACTTCCATGTCTTGATTTGTGATATGTTTTATGTCTAACGAGTCAAATGGGTAAAACAAAAAAAAAACTGCTTATTATAGTGGAAATAGTTTGTACAAAGTGAATTTTTAATCCATACAACTTTCTGTATTGGTTTATTTGGAAAATTAGATTCTTACTCTAATAATACAGTTTTCGTAGTCATATTTAATGCATTAATTATCTAGGAGTACGTTCATTACAAAACAAATGTTAAATGGAGAACCGTGAGAACCACAAACATTTGTACATGGTGCTTTAAAGATATAGTGGGAGAGAAAGAGAGATGGTTATGCGGTTACATAACTGAGTTACAAATCACAGTTAGGTTACATAACTGCCTTACGTATCACAATTAAAACAATATGTACGAGTGCTCATGTGGTTCTCCAAATTCTATACCTAAAATCGGTTTTGTATTGAACAACCCTCTAATTATCTATGATTTTTTTATAGGAAAAATGACCCGTTTCAAACCGTACTAAAAATAAGCTACTTGTCTTGACCCGTTACCCCAACCTCTATCCGTTAGAAACCTAAATTTACAGTTCCATTCTTTGTCAAAGATCTCATGCTTTGTTGGGATTTTTTTTTGTGCAGTGACACAAATCCTGGCAGTGTTTGCTAGAATGTTCAAGAAAGCACGTGATGAGAACGTACAACAAGCAGATGCTGAAAAGAAAAGGTTAGAGAAAGAAGCTCTTAAAGAACAATCATCAGCCAAAAAGACTTCAAAGAAGGAAGGTGTTGATTCCCAGAAAGACCTTAAAAACATGATCATTGATAAATCTCTTTCCATATAAAACAAGATGTTGGTAACTAAAATCAAGATATAGACGTAAAGGGGAGCAAGAGACCAGTGGAGTTGGTTTTGTTTCTGGAAATTGTACATGAAATCGAGTAGTTTGGGATACCTTTTATGTATCTCCTTCATATGTATAGTGATGTTTAAGTGACTAGAGTAGTAACATACCAACTTTGACTTACTGATCAAGTGATCGACAAGGCTATTATATGAAAATGGGTTCATATGAGTTTGTGGGTACGATCAAAAAGGGGTTTACAACCACCAACTTGAACCCGTTTGATTCTATGCATAACTTACGTAGCCGTAAGAATTCTTTTATGGCACAAATTGACCTAAGCGGATACAAAATAGATTACATGGTTCTTATTGTGTGGGTTGAAATTGCCTTTTACAATGATGTTTGGTATTGAAATACTTCAAGGTGAACATGCATTTCTAGATAAAAAAAACATATAGTAATTGTCAGAAAGTAATTTTATTTTAAGCTTACAACTCTATGAATAACATTCTATCAAAAGATAGAAATGAGGAGTCAAAATGTATTAAACAAAAAGTTGGCAAAATATTCTCAACATCTCCAATTTATGTTGTATATTTAAATTTATCAACATGTTTTTTTGACTTGAAAACTGGAGGGATGGTGACTCATGACTGCACAAGCATGTCTAAAATAAATACAAAAAATTGACAAATAATTCATGCATAAATCCAAGACAATTGGCCATCATCAAGAATATTTTTTGACATGTAGCATATTTATCATGTTCCTAGGATACAAATTCGAAATGAGTTATCTAATTTAATAATTGTAGTGGGTACGGGTGAGTAACCGGAGCTTCTTTGCTTATCGATGATGCAAACATCCCATGAAATTAGCAGCGTGGTTGCTGATGATGAACACATGAAATCTTCAGAGGTTCTTCCTTTGTCTTCATATTATTCTTTTTATTTGTTGTTGATGATGATGCTAAATTTGTAACTTTTGCTTGTGGGTTTTGTGATTTTGGGTGATTCTTGAACTTTAATAGTTTACCCATTTGTAGATTTAGCTAAAGTTTGTTGCTTGGTGATGAGACTCCACATAAATCTTGTCATAACCGGATTTTACTATTTTGCCCTTACTTGTTCCCTGTTATTACTAGTTTCTTGAATCCTTGTTAAAATTTCTGTTGTATGATTAGTCATAAACCCACAAAAAGCTTCATAATTTCTAAGATCTTTTCATGATTTGAAGGGTATGAAATTTCATTAACTTAATCGGGCCTCCTCGTCAAAAAAAAAATTAAAAGAAATTTTGCTATCGATGCTGTGACTCCTATATGATCGGTGTGTATGCATAACTATATACCACACACCCCAGCGTCATCAATCCCAAAGTTCAAATTACCTACATATAATTTTCTTTTCAGAATATGGGTCCAAAACCCTTGTTTTATTTCACTCCTGACAGATGTTTGAAAGTTTCGTATTCAAAGATTATTTTTGATCTACGTTGCTTATGATCCGTTAGTTACGTAGGATGAGAATTATGAACAAAATTTCATAATTTCTGAGCTCTTTTAGTGATTAGTGGTCAATGTTTTCTTCTCTGAATTCTTAGCATTTGCAGGTTGTTAACAGTGCGAAGGAGTCTGCAAATGAAGTAAAAAATTCTGAAAAAAACAAAAGTCGTTCGGATTTATCCCTAAATATACCCACAAGACGTGTACATTTCGTTACTCCTGGTATTTCACCCAGCGGCAGGACCTCACCATGGGAATTTTTTAGAAGTTTAAGCTTTAAATTGAGAAGTCCTGTTTCAGCTAGGACATATAGTGAACAAAAAAAACCTCAGGTATTATATTCCTGTCAATTGCATTGCACCTATCCAACTTACTATATAATATGCTTGAGTTTACATGTTGGACGCGCGTATTAAAATAATCAAAATCATATAATCAAACAAACAAATATACCCGGTAAAATCCCACTCATACCGCAGCTATTGGTAGGGTCTGGAGAGGTTGGGATAAGGCCAAAACTTTCCTCTATCCCAGAGGATAGAGAGGCTGCTCCTACTTAAACCCTCAGCTCCAAAACTTTTTTCTATTATTATTGCGACTTGAAGTTGCAAGAATCAAAATCATATAATCCCTCTGATAAAACCGGGTGCTAGAGATAGTGGTTGGATGTGCTTCTGCTGTTTAAAGTTGTAATAATCATATTAACAGAAGCAGAATATGATCCAAATATTGAAATATGATTCTTGCAACTTCAAGTCGCACTAATAATCAATTTCAAAAACTAAGTTTACATTGTTATATTATGCTACCAATAAAGGTATCATCAAGCTCATAACCATGTAATGGAACAGTAGGAATGAACTATTAAGCATCATTTAAATTTTTTGTTAGAAAGTAAATTTAGTTAATTTTCGTGCACTACAATTTTGTCTTTTGTCGTCTCTCATGCAGATAAGGGAGGTGAAACCTTCTGTTACAAGGTCCCTCTCTGTGCCCTTGCGGAACATTGTTATTGTAAGATCAGTCACATTTGCAGCCCGTAAAGATAATGATCAAATTGATAGTGTTGATGGTACGTTTAATTAAACTGTCACATTGTGATTATAAGTTTATAACTATTAGTTGCATGTTAATTTAACGTATTTTAGATATATTATTATTGTGTTATTAGATCAAACTAGCCGTGTTCAAGTGGAAGACGATGAAGAGATTGATGAGGAAGAAGCGGTTTGCAGGATATGTCTTGTTGCATTTGATGAAGGAAATCAATTTAAGATGGAATGCAGCTGCAAAGGTGCACTTAAACTTGTGCATGAAGAATGTGCAGTTAAATGGTTTACTGTCAAAGGGAACAAAAATTGTGATGTTTGTGGTAGAGAAGTGTCAAACTTACCTGTCACTTTGTTTCGTATGCGCAGTTATGTTCAAAGACAAAACATAACTGCACATAATCAACAAGGTCTGGATTCAAGAACCATAAGGTGCATAATTTCTCAACTTTTATCCAGTAATTTTATCATATTTTTCAATTACTCGATACCTGTTAGAAAAACTTCACATGATAGTAACCAAGTTTTTCAAGTGTTTCACTGAAGTCAATGAAAGTTTTTTTGTTTCTCTAAAGTCACTCAACTTTTGTTAGATGTTCCAATCTTGTGTAATTTTTTTTATAATTTTTTTTTTTGAAACTAAGTGATGCAAATGTAACATATATGAATCTTGATTACTATTTAGTGATTATTATTTTCAAATTAACTTGGTTTTTACTTTAAATGGATCATTCTTTTATGTTTATGCAGTGCCTGGCAGGATATTGTGCGGCTAGTTTTGATAAGTACAATTTGCTACTTCTTTCTCATCGAGCAGCTTTTGGTGAGCTTTTTCGCCTTAAAACCAATGATCTCCAGCCAGTTTGATCTAAATAGATCTTCTGTTTGTGTTCATCTTCAAAATTTAGAAATGCATAAAAGAATTTTAGTAATCATAATTTTCATATAAAGTTGGTGAATGTTTTTTGAACTTAGGGATATTGGCATACATGCATATCATTTTGCTGGTTATTCAGAAAAAAACAAAAATGTATTTTATATGCTTCAAAAGAAATATTTGAGGCTATGGAAGTGAGGTGGTTCACTAATTCATATCTTTCGAATTTTGTATTGGTTCTTATAACTTTTATTTTTTGTATCCGAAATTGCAGGTCGACGAGCTGAAAACTCAAGCTGTTGTGATTGCTGCACCTTTCTCTTTTACATTTGGTATTTTATCATCCACTTTTGCGGTTATTCTAGGTATAATCTGTTCTAAAACTGCAAGTTACATATATGTATATGATGTAGAGCAAAAGCAGAAATAAAACAGTAATGAAATTCTTAATAAACTAAAGATAAAAACTGAATCAATCAACTATTAAATGAGGTGCCCCTTTACAAGGAGATTCTAAATTTGGCAGGTATATATGATCAAATTTCAAATTTACAAACCGAATCATAAATAGAGAAAATGACGACGTAAATAAGCGCGTAAATTAAGGGAATAAATGATTTAGCGTGTTTTACACTAAAAATGAAAGCTACTAAATTAGCTAAAATTTAGGAAAATCAGTTATTAAAGAAATCGGAGCCTTTATTGGAGCATTTTGGGTCTGACAGTTGGACCACACTTATGAACAAGTTCAGGTTCTCAGGAATTTATAGTAACAAGCAAAGCTTTAATCCAGGTACCCACACACACACTAACTACCTCAATGGAACTATGTACATGCATGATCTTAATATATGTGTCTTTTTTCGATCAGGCTTCTATAACTGGAATAGAGTCATCATGAGGTACTGTGACGGAGCGTCGTTTACCGGGGATGTGGAAAAAGTTGACCCTGTAAGTCCATCTTGGAGCTCTATCATAAACTTTATCACTAGAGTAAAGTATACGGATGGTCCCTGTGGTTTACCAAAACTTTGGATTTGGTCCCTAGCTTTTCAAAAGTACACGGATGGTCCCTGTGGTTTGTACTTTGTAACGCATTTAGTCCTCAGCCAACAAATCTAAAAGTTTTAGAAGGTCCAAGTTAGAGACTAAATGAGTTACAAAGTGTAGACCACAGGGATCATACATGTACTTTTGGCAAAGCTTGGGGACTAAATGCAAAGTGCAAACCCCATGGACCATCCGTGTAGTTTTGGAAAGCTAGGGACTAAATCCAAAATTTTGGTAAACCACAAGGACCTTTCGTGTACTTTACTCTTATTACTACTATCTTAATCCTGTCAAAAACTGTTTCTTATGCATTTTGCAATTCTTAATTCAGGCTACTAATCTTCATTATAGAGGTGTAAGGATCTTCAATGTTATTATGGAGGAACTGCTGGCAAAAGGACTCAACAAGGCATCAAATGTATCTCTTACGATAACACAAATCGTTCATTTTTTCAATCTCAAAAACTTTAAAAATAAAAGAAAATGTCAGATTCGTCTCTCTTGAAATTAATAAAAAAAATTGAACGAATTTCGTTTATGTATATAACTTACACATGTGTAAGTCATGTGCAGGTAAACGGTTATAAAGTTCAAAACATACGAAGAAATTAGTTTGATGATTTTCTTATTGACATAAACATACACATTTACACGTACGAAGTACAAACTTTTAAAAATATGAACCATTGATCAAAAAAACTAAACGGTTTAGGTTTTTTTTTCTTTCTGTTCATACAATAACTTAATATTCTGTAATGAATCTCACCCGATGTGATGTTGACAGGCTCTTCTAACTGGCTGTTCTTCTGGTGGGTTAGCTGCTATTTTATACTGTGACAAGTTTCGAGCCAAGCTGCCAGCAACTAGTCGAGTAAAATGTGTTCCAGATGCTGGTTATTTTGTTCATGTGTAATATTCACTTTCTGTAAATTGTTTGCTTATAGAATCTCAAGAAATCTTTCTTTTTCTAATATAACATCTTTGATTCACAGGAAAGACATTTCTGGAAAATACTACTTTCAGAAGTTCTTCGCCAAGATCGTTAAATTACATGTTCTCTATCTCCCCACACACTCATATTTTTATACATATATATACATGTGTGTGTATTGCTAGTTCTGATATGGTAACCTGTTTTTTATTGTAGAATTCAGTGATAAATTTGCCTTCCTCATGTACTTCAAAGATGAAACCTGGCTAGGTAAGCTCCTAGACGCGCACTTTTGACTTTCAAAGTCAAACAAACTAAGTTTCCGGCTTCTAAAATGCTGGCAACCACTGAACTACATTAAGTTTCATAAAAGTTGTAAAGAACTTAATGCTAATAAAACTTGATTTGAAACATATAAATTTGACCTCAGAAGTCAAACCATAAAGCTTAGTTCATTCTTTGACTAGCTTAGAACCCGTGTAATACACACGGGGTGAAAAATATCAATGCATAAAGTTCTTAAATCTTTATGTATATTTTACAAGTGTAAAAATGTATTACGGATAGAAAACAAAATTCAAAATATGTAAAAACTAATATACAATTGGGTTTCGAAAATACGTTAATTACTATTTAATGTAATTTGACTTTCATTTACTATTTGATTGAAAATAAAAGTTACATAATTAGATTTCAAAATTTCTTATAATAAGGGACAATTTAAAAAAAAGTGTTTTATTAGTATAATTAGTATCTTCTTTAAAAATATTTATCATGTGTATTTAATTAGAGAGAGGCGACAAAAAAATGATGAGAATGAATATGGAGGTGACACGTGGCATATAAAAACCTTTATTTATTAGATAGTACAGATATAGATATGTAACCGTTTCAAATTTTCAATACACTTGCAGTGCTTCTACCCGCAGTTTATTTTGCCAGAAATCAAGACACCAGTGTTTGTCATAAACTCTGCCTATGATTTATACCAGGTTCATTGTCTTTATGCGCGTGTGTGTGATGATTGTTGACTTGTGTTGACTTCAGTTCTTTGACTTGATGCTGCATTCAGGTCCAAAACATCTTAGCACCGGATGAAGCTGATAAATTCGGTTCATGGTATGCATGCAAGTTGAATGTATCAAACTGCTCCCCTACACAACTCAAGAGACTTTACGGTTATTCTTCTATACGAATGCTAGATGCAATAATGAGTTTGTATAGTATAACTAACATGAATTAAGCTGCCAATAAACTTAGTTTTCTTTATTTTCAGATTTTAGGTCAGATTTTGTAAAAACATTGAAGTCCGGAATGGGTAGATCCAGATTCAACTCCAGATGTTCATCAATTCTTGTTATTCTCATTGCCAAACAGGATCGCAGAGCAACTGGCTTGGAGATCCTGCTTATAAGTTGGATAAAAAGGTAAACATTTCAGTTTCTAATTGCTTGGCTACAAGTAAGACATACACTTTGACTATTTAAAGTCAAACAAAGTAACTTCCAATCCAATAAAATAGATTGAATTAGGTAACAAAAATGAATGACAAGGCTAGGACCCGGTATAGTGCGTCTTATAGTTCTAAAATTTAGAAACTTTTACCAATTTTGAAACTGAATGCAACTCATTTGACTCTCAAAGTCAAAGTATGACCTGGCTTATGTTAATATGATTTTGATGTGATGTGCAGGCTATTGCCGAAGTAGTCAGCAACTGGTTTTATGAAAGAAACACAACTCAATTGATCGATCACCAGAATATATTGCCTCAACAGTGTTAATTTCTTCACATATGTTTAACAAATGGTTTATATGGTCATAATGTCATATGTTCCCTAAAACTATGTCAATATGTAAATAATATCGGTCTTATGTTACCTAAAACTATGTAAATTTGTAAATATATGCATACAGAACCATGTAGTTGTTGTCAATACGTATAAATATTTAAGGGAGATATAGAGAACTGTGTCAAGCCATATTTATATTTTAGTCATGATATCCCAATTTTACAAGACCTGGTTAATGTTGATTTTGTTGACTAAACCCAACCCAAGGCACTTGTTAACAAGGTTATAGAAAATATGTTGAATGATTTATCCATAGAGAAACGATATGAACATGTCGGGAAGATCGGGTGACGAGTTAGGGTCAAAACAGGTAATTTGGTTTGGGTTGACATGAAACACTTTGTGCAAACCGTTTAAAACTTTATCTTAATATCTTTTGTTTTATTTTTATTCTTTTTGCATATTAATACTATAAGATTATAAATTTACAACAAAAATTAAAAATGTATATAAAACATTTACTTTTAAACTAGAAAACCTCATGCTTGTTTATCTTTTAATTTTTAAATTTTGACTTAAGATACCCATCCGTTTTAAGATATAGTATTAAACACATTCTAAAAAAAAGGATTAAACAGCTCAACTTGTGAGCCCGTCAGGTTGACTCGAACCTGACCGCTTAGCTAAATGTGTTCACAAGTCCAACCCAAACTGACCCGGACCCGTTTAGACTAAACCCAAACCCGAGAACTTCGTGTTAGGTTTTGTGTAAGAAATTCACACCCCTAAGTGCTAATGTAAGGTTTTGTGGATAAAGGTAATATATCTAGTTGACTTTTCCTATGCAATTTCCAGATCTGAATCTTTACTGAATATAAGCCACTATTTTCTGGATAATTATGCTGAGTTTTGACTAACTGAATATAAGTCAACTATTTCATGCTTTTAAAGATGATACATGTGCTGGACAACATGCTTATTAAATTACACCCTACATATTGTTTATTTAAATAAACCCACTTGAACCAAAAGATGCAACTTTTTCTGATCTTAAAAGGACATGAAAGTTTTGGTTTTTGTTAATGCCCAAAATGGTGACCCTCACAAGACTATGCCAATGGTTGTGCTTAATACTACTCATGTTACTAAAAGCTGAATGCTCGGACGACGTTGAAATGACTTTCATCCCAAGCGCGCTAAAGGAGCTGGTAACTTTATTTTTCTCAAATCCGTGCCCCTGTGTTAAGTGTTTTTTCGTGTCTTAAAAATGGTGAGGTGCAGTTTGTTTAGATGGAAGCCCGCCTGCATACCAGTTTGATAAAGGATTCGGAGAAGGTGTTGATAAGTGGTTAATTCACATACAGGTTAGTCACCTTATTCTCAATATGTCAAGTATCTTAAATAATAAATAATAGATATATTGCATAAAAAAGAGCTGTCTTCTTTAAGCAATATTAATCATGTGACATACTTTAACAACTACTACTACCTTAACAATAAAGATCACTTCATTTACAATCAGGGAGGAGGATGGTGCGAATCGACAAAAAAGTTGTCTTTTGCGGGTGAACAAAAGCAATGGAGTGGGTTCATCAACTCTTATGCAGAAGTTCAATTTCACAGGAGTTTTTAGTAGTAAGAAAGAGTTCAATCCAGGTACATACAAGTGCAATATAAATATCTACGCTAAACTCAACTTATATAGGTAAAAAAAGTAAGTTTATTTATTATATTTCAGGCTTCTACAACTGGAATAGAGTCATCATGAGGTATTGCGACGGGGCATCGTTCACTGGAGACGTTGAAAAAGTTGATCCAGTAAGTCAGATGCTTTTTAAAGCTCCATCATAAACTATAGAAATATATTTCTTTTTAATGTGGATTTTTTGCAAATTTTCAGGCTACTAACCTTCATTATAGAGGTGCAAGGATCTTTAATGTTATTCTAGATGAACTGCTAGCAAAAGGACTCAATAAAGCTTCTAGTGTATGCTCCCCCCCCCCTCTCTATGTTTTCTGTGATGATAAGAGTAAACTTATGATGGTGGCAGGCTCTTCTAACGAGCTGTTCGTCTGGTGGGTTAGCTGCGATTTTGTACTGTGACAAGTTTAGAGCCAAGCTGCCTGCAACTAGTCAAGTAAAATGTGTTCCAGATGCTGGTTATTTTGTTCATGTGTAATATTCACTTTCTGTAACTCATTTGCTTATATAGAATCATGAAAAATCTGTCTTTTCTAATACTTTATCTCTGATTCACAGGAAAGACATTTCTGGAAAGTATCACTATGAGAAGTTCTTCACCAAGATTGTTAAGCTACATGTTCTCTCTCTCACTCTCTCTCCACACACACTCATATTATACATGTAAATATATATGTTATACATTTGGTATTGCTAGTTCTGATAAGGTAACCGTATTTTTGGATGTAGAACTCAGAGATAAATTTGCCTTCCTCGTGTTCATCAAAGATGAAACCGGGCTTGGTAAATTCGGTTATCTTTATTACTACTCACTCTGCTCCCAAAAGAGTACAGTTTGAATTTCAAGGTCAAACAAACTAACTTTTAGCGTCAAAATTAATGCAATATCATTTGAGTTTGAATAAAAATGTTGGCGAACACTTTAAGTTTTATAAAATCAGAAAGAGGATAGTAGCATTTAAAAAGTTATAACAGAACTTCATGCTAATAAATTATGATTCAAATGAAAATAAGTTGACCTTAGAAGTCAAACCTTCTTTTACTGTCATAAAGCTTAGTTCATTGTTTGAGATTTAATAAACCAACAATTTTCACACTTCTGCATCTGCAGTGCTTCTACCCACAATTCATTTTGCCAAAAATCAAGACACCTGTGTTTGTCATCAACTCGGCTTACGATTCATATCAGGTTCAACATCTTCCTGTGTGTGTGTTTTTGGTGTTTCTGTGTGATTCCATGTGCAATAGTGTTGACTCAATATCGCATTCAAGGTACAAAACATTTTGGCACCAGAGAAGGCTGATAGTCATGATTCATGGTCAGCATGCAAGTTGAATATATCAAACTGCTCCTCAAGTCAACTCAAACGACTGCAAGGTCAACCTTCTAAACAAACCATAGATGCATTAATGAATCATGAGTTGTACGGTACAACCTAAGATTCCAAAAACTTCTGCGTTTTCTTTACTTTCAGAGTTCCGGTCAGATTTCATCAAGATATTGAGGTCAGGAATGGGTAGATCCATATTGAACTCCACATCAAGAGGAATGTTTATCAATTCTTGTTATTCCCATTGCCAAACACGGAACCAGATTAATTGGCTAGGAGATCCTGCTTCAAAGTTGGATAACAAGTAAATATTGTTTTGTCTCAACAAATGGCCCTATGACTTTTTAAAGTCAAACTAGTATCCTAATAGTTTTGATATGAATGCAGGCTATTGCAGAGGTGTTCAGTGACTGGTTTTATGAGAGAAACACAACTCAGTTGATAGATCATCGACATATATTGCCTCAGCAGTGTTGATTTCTACATAATTTTAATAAATGGTTGATGAAAAATAATGTACTTATCTTACTTAGAACTATGTAATTCATCTAATAATTGTTGGTAATTTCCGGTTTATTGGGCCCGTCACGAGTAGGTGAAGGAGGGCCGACCCATATGGACCTGCAAAGTTTATTAAATGTAGTTAATGGGCTTAAGGGGTGTAGTAGGGTTTTAATTGTTTTCTTATTGACCAAGTTTGGGTTACCTTATAGATACATAACCATGTTTAGGGTTATTGTATCTATGTTTTGAATCAGTTTTTGGATATAATAATACAAGAGGTTATCTAGATTGTGTTCAATCCTTGAATTGGTATCAGAGCCAAACCGTCGCAACCTTCCCACCCGTTTCGCAACTTCCCACCATCGCAATTTTCCTTTCCGTTCGGCGATAAGGCTTGACGAGGGGTCAGTCGAGATCGGCAGAATCAACAACGATTGGAGGACCGTCGTGAACAGTGGATTTGTGATCGGTGATGTTTGTGATCGGCGGTGATCAGTTGTAATCTGTGTATCGCGGAAAGGGTTTGAAGAGGCGGGATCAAAACCCATCTACACCAGTTACGTACCAGAGGAAACCGAAGAACATGTGTGCTAAGGAAACTCCGAAGACAAACGATGGGAGTGGGAACCCGAAAGCGTTCCAATGTCCCATGCTAACCTCTACCAATTATATGGTATGGGCTATACATATGAATGTGACCTTGAACATGCATAAAGTTTGATACGCCATAGACCCGGGTACAGTTAAAGCCGACAAAAACAACGTGGAGATTGCGTTGTTTCAATCGATAACCGAATTAAACCAAACTATAAACACCCCTAACCCATAAATCGACTCTAATCTAGACCTAATCGGCAATCTCTGGATAGCAACACGTTGGATGATCAAAAACTAATATTCGAATTGCAAAATCCACTTGATTCCTCCTCTTGCTCTTGCATAAATGATAACTTGTTCCGCCTATATTTACTCCCATAGACTGTCCACAAGAATGGCTGAACTAGAGGGTTCCATCAACCTTCCAACTGTCGATTTTTTTACTAATAAGTTTTTAAATAGTTTAACATCCCAAACTGTCACCACTAAAGCAATTAAAGTGAGCTTAAAAAACAATTTCTATTGTATACCCACCTGGTTCCACCACTGTCCACAAGTTCTATTTTACTAGTAGAATACTACGATACGGCCAAACGTTGTATACAATAACATAACAAGGTAACATAAAAGAAATAACATAAAATGGCAAAAGGAAGAAAAAGATTAAAGATCCAATAAACTTGTATAACGTCAAATTTTATGCAAGCGATTTAATATAACCAAAGTACCCGTCACTCGGGTTTCACGGAATAATGTATGGTTTAAGATATGTGTTGCGTTCAGCAACTTTGTATGATCCTAACATGTAAATCTCTCCTAGAGTATATTTTTTTTCCTTTTCCTACTAGTCCCGGAAAGATAATCTCAGAAGAAGACGATAATTCTGCACCTGACACTAAGAATCAATCCACAATCTTTGGTAACGAAGTTGGAGTTCCTGAGAAAATGTGACCTATCAGTGGTGACTCAGATGCCCGTGAATGCCGACCACCCAAAACTGCCTGTTGTTTTTCACGATATGTTGCCCAAGTGACTAGATAAAGCCCCGAGATGATCAAGAATCCTCCAACAATGCTGTTTACAACACAAATAGTTGAAATATAGATGTCAGAATCTGTTAGGGATCACTTTTGCTGTCTTTAAATACACAAATTGAACTTAACAATCAATGGGTAATAATACCGGTGGACAATTAAGTCACTTTTAGCTTTAGAACTTGCCAAAACAGGGATGATCTCTCCATACCATGAAAATTAGTATGTGTTGAATTCTTGAATAGTTTAAAATAGTTGTTTGGTCATCAAATATAATATATAATTAAAAAAAACCCATCATAACATTAAAAGAAATTGACTTTCCAAATTTTGGTATTGCAATTTTTATTAAATGTAGGCAAATTCAGTTTTTTAGTCAAAAAATCAGTTAATTACCGAAATAATACTCATAGTTACCGAATTCGCTCAGCCCCCCACGATCCCCGTATTGGATCGTGATGTACCAAAACGAAATTCGCAGCGTACCAAATCGCTATGGTACGGCGAATTCGACTTACCTGGTTCGGCGATCTTCTGACCATGGTTCGGCGATCCAATAGCATGAAATCGTTGTACCATTGCTGCCCCAATTCGCGATTTTGGGATAGGAATTCGGTGGTTCGATTATTGCCTGGTTCACGATTTTGGATTCTTACCTTTTCTCTCTCTAGGTCGACGGGATTAAGCAAGAGCTTTTAGGGTTTTCTTTGGATCAAGTTAAATAAATTGTTTGTGGTGGCCCAGCCCACTCTTGTTTCACATTATTATTAAATTTCTGTGGATCTAGTTCAATAAATTGGTTTTCTGGTGGCTCAGCCCACTCTCGTTTCAATTATTATCAAGTCCAATAAATTGTATTTGATGTTTTTGCCCACTCTCGTTTCAATTATTATTAAGTTCAATAAATTGTATTTGATGTTTTGATTTGGAATTTGACAATAAGTATTATATTGTATTTGAACTTATGTTTCATTTGGGTACATCAAACCGAACTACATGGTACACCGTACCGGTTCGTACCGAAATGAACCTACCCCCCTCCGTACCGAATACGTTAACTCTAGCGAATTGCGTACCCGAACCGCGTACCCGTACTGGAGCGAACCGCGTATTAGGTAACTATGATAATACTATTCTTGTAATCATATTCCACATTTCCACAGACTAAACTGTTTCGGGCCGTTACCAAACCAACACAACTAACCCATTTTTTTCCACCTTTAACTTACCAGGTTGTACTCAATGATTACAGCCGGAAAGGACAAGATCACGTTGTAAATTGTAATGAAAGGTAGCCACTTAAATGAAAAGGTGATGAACAAACCTGCCCATATATATCGGGCTTCCGAGGAAAATTCTTGACAAAAAAGCAGACGCAGCAGGTTGAAGTGGATTATAAAGCGCAACCAAAGCAGGTCCCAGGATCTTGTTTGACCACGTCAGAAGTCCATAATTTAATGCAGATGCAATTGTTCCCTGATAACAAACAAACAATAAAATCAATTTTACAATCTATTACAGATGCATACAAGACTCTGCAAACTGAATTTAGTTTCCTATAAATGTAAAATGTTTGCCAAACATTAATTCTGTATCGTTTTCATTTTTTAATGGTGTAAACGGGAAAACAGAAAACAAAAGTGTAGCCAAGCAACACCTAAAGAATATAGTTTTCTGTTTTTCATAATGATTATGAACTCTTATACCCCTTCCCCAGAACCATAAACAAAAAAGAACTTAAAGAATATTAAATTTGGTTTGCGAGCATGGATTAGAATACATTATACTTTAAGAAGAATTGAAAACCAAGATAAATTTAAAATTGAAAACTTGCAACCTTGACAAAATAAAAATAAAACAGATACTTACAGCATAAAGTACTGCCCAAAACTCAGATTCAGTCAAACTCCAATCTGTTGACTCGTTGTTCATGAGAAACGCTGTTGAGACCAAAAAAATAACACCGAAAAAGTAGGAATATGCTGTAACCGATAGGCTTGCAGGATACCTGGCCAACACTGGGGCCTGAATATTATTTCAAGTAATAAGTCCAACATCAAAATCATTTAAAGAGAAAATCAAACAAAATGAGACTAATTACTAAAATTTCAGTAATACGATTGAATACCTGAATAGCTAGAAAGGCTGCCATGCACATGCAGTTCCCTAATAAGCATAAAACACCAAGGTGCCAGTTGTCAAAACCGAGACCCAAAAAAATAGACAGTAACCATCCAGCTGGCTCTGGTTGACCCTTCGCGCTAATTTCATTATGTATAGAAAGGTCATTTTCGGAATAACCAAATACAACGGGCCCACGGAACATAACCATGAAGATGGCACCACAGACACAAACAAATGTACCTCCAACTTTCACCTGACCTTCAGTTCTGAGCAAATTCACCGTTTCTGTACTGCATGTAAAACCACTTCATATGTACTTGAAGAAATATATGTGTATATATGTATATACTATATACATATATGTATGTGTGCATAACTTGGTTTTAAAAATCATGTGGCACTCTGATGCATTTTGATCCCCAAATTAAAAAATCACTAAAGAATTATTTATAGATAATACTTTAAATTGTTAACTTTTAAACACTAATATATAAAGACATTCTCACCATCTTGGTCATATTTGTTCAATCAATGGTGTAATTTGTTCAAATACTCAAGCCCATTGCTCAATCGATGGTCAGTTTTGTTCAATTGATGGTCAAATTTGTTCAATAAGATTTGAAAAACTCAGACCCATTGCAATCGATGGTCTAATTTGTTCAAATATTGGTTAACTGCATGATGCACGCATCAGATCACATCACATGCGCATCATGGAATCACATTGCGTCAGTTGATGCGATGTGGTCTCATCATCGCGTGCGTTTTAAAATCAAGGCATATACATTTATGTGTACGTGTGCATAACTGCATATTGTTCTAAGCCGGGTATACAACTGGCTTAACATTAGAAATAAATAAGGGTGAAAACAAAAATAGTTGAACTGACCCCATAATTGTAGCGAATATAAATGTAAATACAGGAATTGAAGGTTGTACAGCTGCAGCATATGTTGGAGTTGTGTAGCCAAGACCAAAAAGAAATAAAAGCTGGTTCCCAAATATCCTGTTCAAGGTTAAAAGATCCAATATTTGCATGAGGAGCATGCTAATTAATAAAAAAAAGATCTTCTGGACAGCTTTAAAGATGTAAACTTACCCAGTTAACCCAAGAAAGAAGAACGACAAGAGGATACGTCTAGTTATAGGTGGTCTGGTTTTCCTACAAAGTAATATACAAGAACCTCAACTTTAAGTTTTATAGGGAGATGATGATTTAGGATGTTATGTTCAAGTATATAAACAGGTGCACCAAATAATATATGAAAACACTATTAAAAACAACAAAAGCACAATTCACTTAAGTCCAAATATTAATCTCATTACCTACTAATCATATCTTCAAATAATTATTGAGTGCATATAACCATAACAACTGAAACCAATAGGGGAAATCTCAAATTAAACATCAATTTCCCCAAATCTTACAATGCATGACCTTTGATTGAAGCTCTTATATTTCAAGTACTAAAAATATCTACACCAATAACACACTGTAGACCAATTTTAGTTCAAAAATAACAATTGTTAGCAATCACATTTTTGCATAACTAGTTAATATCATATGAACCCTAGCTTAACAGAGCACTTAACAACATGAATTCTGAAACAAAAATGTTAAATTAAACATTTAATATCTGATCGAAAAAATGAGATCTGAGAAGCGTTGACTAACTTTTCTCGAAAATAGGCGATCGGAGCGAGGATTAAGAGGGCGAGGACGTCACGATACACGCAGAAAACAAGCCGGCTGACTCCAAAATTCAGAGCTACTTTTGTAATCACATGAGATCCTCCGGCAAATAGTTGCACCATTGTCATCGCTGCATGTGCCCTCCGTGCTTCTCCACCACCTAACGCCATCACCATTGCTACCGCTGCCCCTCACAAACACGCAGATTTCAAAATTCGTTTCAGATCTGATTCCGATCGATAAGACGAATTGTTTTCTCCTCAGTTTGGTGGAGAAAACGATCATTAATAACAATCGATCTTCATTGTGGAGGAAGAAAATTGTCAATTGATGAGAAAAATCAACGCGTTTGGAAAGGAATTGATCTGCATTGAAAATGTGGGGATTTTTTTTTAATTTAGGGTTGAACAAAATTTTGGAGGTGGTGGTTAAAAGTTTGAGAAACCCTAAACCCCCAATCCCAAAGGGTTAAGACCATGGACAAATTGTCAAACGAATTAACGGTTTTCGTTAACCTGTGAAGGGTTAACGCCGTGAACAAGTAGCCAAATGAATTAACGGTCTTCGTTTACTGATGAGTTTGTAATGTCATGCAAGTTCCGGGGGGGCTCAATGTCAAAGATGCAAACAGCAAGGAAAAAAAAACAAATTGTGATAATTACCAGTGGCCTCAATTTTTTTTTCATCGGGGTCGAAAATTTTTTAGGTCGGTTGAGTAGTGATATATAATGTCATATAACACTAAAAAATTTCATTAAGGGGGCAATCAGGAGGGTATTTTAAAATTTCATGAGGGCGATCTGGATTTTAATGCGTATTTTACACTAAAAAAAATTTCGTGAAGGGCGGCTGCTCCCATAATGATACACTAGGTACGCCCCTGATAATTACTAGCCCTAACGCTGTGTTCCCGGGTCTCATTTAAAGAGGGAAAAAAAAGGAAGGGAAAGAAAACTCTTGTTTCAGAGTTTTTTTAAGAGGGGAAAGGAAAGGAAATAAAATGATGGGTGTTCCAGAGTTTTTTTTTAAGAAGGGAAATGGAGGGAAATGAAGGGAAAACAAGGTATATATCCATCCTTTCAAATTAAAGGGATTTGGAGAGAAATAAAAAAAAAAAAAAAAAGGAATCATTTCCTTTCTTTTCTTTCCATTAGTAAACTCGGGAACACAACGTAAGGGATTAGGATATACAATCCTCTTCTTTTGATTGGGCCGTCATCCACGTGACAAGCTAGTATTGATGTAAAAAATATTCTAAAAAGACACATCTTTATGTTGTTATATAAACTTTCTTCCGCATTTAAAACAAAAAATTGGATGGTTAGGATGGTTTCAGACGTGAAGCTTGAATCTCTGCCCTTTTTTCCGCTGTGACTCGGGTTTGATTTCTTGGATGAGCTGCCATTTTTTATTTTTGTCTTTTTTTCCCCAATTTACTTAGTATTTTTTTACTGTTTTGAATTTAATTAAGATCGCATTGGGTTTAGTTTATTTTTACTTTTTTATGACTTATGTTTTTCGATTACGTATTTTGATATTTTATGTCTTAGGTTCCTCCAACATGTGTTTAAGTATTTGATATCGTGGAGGACTTTCCGCCGCAACGCGCGAACTCACATCCTCTGGTTATTATTATTTTCCAATGTTGTTGATTGATAATCATCCTTCAACTTTTATTTTTCATCTACACTAAATTAAGGATCATATTATACTTTTTTGTATTAACAATTTTGTTATTATATTTTAATGTTGAATTATTTGAAGAGGTTGGTGTAAAGGTTTTCATCTCCACTAAATTAAGGTTTTTGTAGTACTATACTAGTATAATGAATTTTAAATGTAAAACTTCTAATACATTATCATTTGATGTTAATTAACCTTTTAACAAAGAAAAAAAGTGGCGTAACAAGTAAAAAGTAATTAGTTGTTTTAGTTTTACTAGATTTTTTTTTACAATCTAAACATTTAACAAACATGGACAATAAAAAAAAACTACATGATTATAAAAAAATAGTTTCAAGTACAATAAAGGAGAGATGATAATTAAGGGAGAGATGATGATTAAGGTAATATTAGTGGTTAATGATATTAATGGCTCCAATGATTCATAAGTAAAGTTGCAATTGACACACATGGTGGAATGCCATGAATTTGTTCCAAGTAAATACAAAGATGTCATAGACATTGGAGTCATATCATTTCTTAATGATCATGGAGGACACTATTTGACAAAGAATGGATTATAAACATATATATCTTCTTAAAGTGATTTTGTGATCCCATTTATTCCATTTCACTGTTATTGCTTCATGATCAAGGAATCAAAGAAAAAGAAAGAAATTCTATAAGAACCCCTACTAAGTAATCAAACCAAGAGAGAAAAAGAATATGGGAGGGTATAGTATAATTTGTGTGCAACAAAGTGGGTGTGCTTTAAAATACAAACTTATTTAAGGCTTATTGTTACTATATATTTTAAAATATTTGCTTACTATATATAATTTGCAAACATCTATTTATAAAGGTTTTGTAGAGTTATACTAGTAGGATATAAAGTAAAGAATATTGGCACATTAACTAAAGGGTATTTTAGAAAAATGAGAACAAGATCAAGTGAAAGATTTATAAAAGCATATTAGACATGGATGGATTCAAGCTCTGGACTATCAATAACTTTCATCATTTTTTTAAGTTCGTTCTAATGTTATTGGGCTAGTCGATTACTTCTTGCTCCGAGGTGGTATATATATACAAAATAAATAATTTAAAAAATTAATTGTTATTGATGTATCACAAAAATTTTCATCTTATCATCCATTTATTTATTTTTCTTTTTAACATCAATTTGTTTACTTTTAAAATACCATATAAACCTACACTTGCAGGATTTAAACCGACACCACTTTTGTGGGGCAATCATGCAACAAAAAGTGAGCAGTGATCACATAGCGAACAAGCAAGACTCGGCTGATCACAACAAGGGTTTGATCAGGCCGAGAGAAAGGAAGAACAAGGAGCAACGATCTTTCAAAGGTAGGAGCAGGTAGAGATCAAGAATTGAACAACAAGAACAACATCGATTATACTGGTTGATGTGTCCAGCCGAGAGCAAACGGAGAAATAAAGTGGATCTTGATTCATCTGGGTCTGGTCGAGAACTAGCAGGAAGGGTTGTCATGGTTTATCTAGCTGATATCAAGGGAAGCAAGTTTGGTAGGTTTCTGAGTTCTAGCTGAGATGAAGTTCAAATACAAGCAGAGTTATTTTGTTTTCGGAAGTGAGCAAGTAATCACGAGGAGCGTCATATGTCTGTGTGGCTGGCGGCTCCCCTCGATCTCTCTCTGGATACACACATATGTCTGTGTTTGCAATGAAAATGTGGATAAAAGGGAGAAGGAATTGAAAAATGTGGGCGAGGGAAAGGAGCGGGATTTAGAAAACATAAGATGACACACAAAAAAATGTGTCAATGTTTTAGTAAAAATGACATTTTTATGACACAAACTGTGTGTGTGTTATAATTCGCGTGTCATTAAAGGTTTTTTTTCTAGTAGTGTCAAGTTTTCATGTTCAGTGAACCTTACCGAATGTGTAGCAAGGTTTTTCAGCAAGAATGGAGAAAGAACCCTGATCGTTTGATTAATGAAAGTGCAAGAAATCAGAATCCATTTGGTTCTAATTTTTAAGAAGCAAGCAAGTAAATAGGGTTCAATCTTTGAATCCATGTGAAAGTAAGTAAGTAAGAAAGGAAGTAAAAAAGCAAGTAATAAAGAAAGAAAGGAAACAAGTAAGAAAGAAAGAAAGAAAAGCAAGCCAAAGTAAGAGCAAGAAAAACACAAGATTAAGCAAGAAAGCATCAAGATTTAGCAAGAGAACGAGCAAGAAAGCAAGAAAAGGTAACAGAGCAGGATCACGAGCAAGTTCAGCAAGAAAGAAAGCAAAGCAAGTCCGATAGGAAGTTTTGAAAGATCAGAAGCAAGATTCACAAGTTTAAAGGCAAGCTTAGCAAGAGCAAGTTGAGAAAATAGGCAAGCAAAGAACGCAGATAAGAAAGTGATAGTACGAGTTTGTGAGTTCTAGTAGGTTTAGAATAGTTGTGTTTATTTAAGGAGTCCTTATCGCAAGTTTTTAACTAATCAGAGTTTACGTTGTTTTCTTCCGAATCGCAACTTTGTTCTAGCAAGTGTTATCGCATCAGTTTTCTTTTTGATCAAGCAAGCATAACTCTAATTGCTTAAGGATACCGGGGCTTCACCAATATCATTAGGTCACAAGGTCATGACCATTCGTTTAATTATTTTTATACGATGAGTTCTCATTAAGTTTTAATTAATGATTATTTAGCCTTGGCTTCTGTTTAATTAATGATTTTTTCCCTTTCATTGCAGATAAAATTATACTCTATGTTTGTCAAAAACACAAGCTGTCCCTTTTCACCTTTTACTTTAAAATTCTTTCAGTAGCTCCATGGATGGTACTGGTGCTAGGGTAAGAGATAACAATAACAATAATAATAATAATAATAGCATTGCATCTTTAGATTTATTTACCACCTTTTAGGATACACTTTCATGTGGTTGATACCAACCAGAATGCATGCGTCATTGTAAATTCAAAATAAAATCCTGAAACAATCTCAAATGATTGTACTTTATATAGCATGATTTTATATATTTTTATATCTTAATAGAGAACTCATGTAAGTTAATGAATTATATCAGATGCGAAACAATTGATAAACATCCGACTCTTTTCTTTCTATTAATCAAAACCAAAAACTGGATACAAATTACAATGAAACTCCTAATCTATTTATTCCAAAAAAGATTATTCCAAAAAGAATTTTCCGCTTCCAACGAGTTCACAACAAACGAGATTGAATAAATTTATTCCAAAAAGGTAAATTTATGCGCGTGAAGAATTATAATATATAGACTTGGCTTCCTACTCAGATAGAATTGGACCTAAAAGGATTTTTGATATTGTATTGGAAACTGTAGATCATTTGTTCGGAGATTATTAACTAGCGAAATCCCTTTGGGCAAAGACGGCGGATTGGTTGGAGTTTATTTAGCTGATGAATATTAATCCGGGAGCTTTGATTGAGTGGTTTGGTAAAGGTCGTCTTCTAGCTACTGTGACGTTGATATCAAAAACACACAGCGGAAGACTAAATCGTAACTTCTATTAATATAAAAAACAATGTTTACATCAGGTTTACAAAAGTTACATCATCCGTTCCTAACAAGGAACAAGTCATTCAGGACTTATAGTTTCAGGCATGCCCATCATCTTTGGATCGTTCATCTTTTCGTTCTAGTCCTGGAAATGCCTCATCTATTGTCTACCTGTAATGCGTTCAAAAACATTTGATAAAACATGCTGCGAAAATCATCTAAAGAAATTATTGAAGTGGTCGGGGTTGAGTGGGGTGACTTGGAGAGACAGTGACATGTAAGCAAGGGGGTAGGGCCGACGATAGGGTTTAGAGACTAGAGAATAGAGATGAAGATCTTGTTTGCGAATAATACAACCCTCAAAATCACGCGTGGTGTGTTGGGGTTTCATTAGTTGAATTCCCACTTAGTCTATACAATTAAATAAACAAACGTGTTTATTATTTTAATATTTCATTACTTTTTAAATATTTTAACAAGATAATATTATTCTAATGTGTCAAAACCACTTTCAGATTTTTATACACAAATTTAAATCATTTTTTTCAATACATATAACTTGATTTTAGCTTCGGTATTCGAAAATTACACTACTAGAAAACTTGGCAATTGCGATCGTATTTTGCTACCGCACATCCCGGTCACAAGATTAGCGACCGATTTGCAACCGATTGTAGATTCGGTCGCAAATCAGTTGTAAATTTTGTGACCGCTTATTTTAGTCGTAATTTCGTTGCAAATTTTGCGACTGTTTATTTTCAGTCGCAAATTTTGTGACCCCTTAGTTTCGGTCACAAATTTTACGACAGCTTAGTTTCGGTCGCAAATTTTACGACCGCTTGGTTTCGATCGCAATTCAATCATCAACGTAGGTCAAACATGATCCGACGTCATATTCGAAAATAAAAAAAAGGAGTAGGTGTCATGCCAACAAATTACAAATCGGTGAAGTGTGGTACATTCATAACTATATATACTTAAATAGGTGTATCATCTATTCTTTTGATTTTGTAATCCTCTACTACAATATTATACTAAACTAGTGTAACCGGATCACTCAAATATATTTAATCTTCTTTATTGGTTTTCATTTAATATTTGAGTTTATAACCTCTGTGACCGAAACTATGAAGATCTTCGCGACGCTAAAGCAGCCGAAGACGATGACGGAGGTGAGTCATATCTGGCAGGTCGGCGGTTCGGTTTCGGAAGGAATGCCGGTGAAACATAGATTCAGAAGGAATCTGCGTCTGCGATTGACGGAGAAGGCACAGAGTAACGGTACAACCGTCGGTACTCCTACTGTTGCTCCAAAGCCCTAACCCTAGCGGTAACTCTGCTTCTAGAAACACCACGATGTACGTATTTTTTATGCTTATTATTGGGGCTTTTATCTCAAATTAGAAGATAAACCTAATTATTCCATTGATTTCAATGTTTTTTTGCTGGATTTCACTCTGTCAGTTGTGTTTTAGCATATCATTGAACTTTGATATCAGAATTGAAGATGAACATTGAATTGTTTCAGAACATCGACAGTTGATGGTGTCCAACGAAGATTGTGTTTTAGAACACGTGTTATAATGCAGTACATGAAACAATTGGGTCTGAAAACACAACTTTATCATTTACAATGATCTGCTTAATTAAATGTTATAACAACTTTCTAGTCAACATTTTTCAGGTGGCTTATCTTGAATACATGCACCTGTGCTCATAAGCCCCATACAATACCCATAGTTGCTGGTGGCTGGTGCCAAGAGCTTAGTGCTAACCCACCCCTATACCACCACACCCAATATTTTTCAGGTGGCTATTATTTGCTTTTCTAAATCAGTTTTTACTTTCCATGTGTTAAATTACTTATTTTCTTGATTGATGAACTGTTCTAAATCAGGGTTTTGGATGTAGTGGTTTCTTTTCAAATCCTTAATTAATTAATGTTAAACTACTAAAAATTTTATGGGTTAAGCAATGTTGGGGACCTGTTAGGCATGATCACGGGTATGCCTTCCACACCGTGTAGCAATACTACATATGTACACGAGGTATAATTCAAATGTGTTGACTTCTCTTGTTGATTCTTAGGATCCGTAACAGTGACTCCTTTAGAGGACACACGATCAGTTATTTTTTGTTATTTTCTTATTCACATGAGGAATCAACCTTCTTAGATCAATATTTAATCAAATTATCATTTGTTGATGATTATGCAGATACCAAGATTAATATATACAAATTCAGGAAGTGCTATTTTGGCATTAGCATAAAATGCTATTCACCTGTTGTGGAAATGGCAACGTAGTAAGCGCAATTCAAATGTCAAGGTAAGATGGCTGCCAGTTTGACTTGAGTCAAAGTTTAATATTCAAGGTCAAAGTTTGACTTTTAAGGTAAACCTTGTTATTTCTGCAGGCAACAGCCAGTATTGCCTCTCAACTATGGCAACCTTCAAGCGGGATTTTGATGACAAGCGATGTTGCTGAAACAAACCCTGAAGAATCGGTATCGTGCTTTGCATTGTCCAAAAACGATTCTTATGTGATGTCAGCTTCAAGAAGAAAGATTTCTTTATTCAACATGATGACATTCAAGGTAATATTGACTAGATTGTTAGCATTAAATTTTAATGGAATTACTTCTAGATTTTGAAAAATCAGTTATCCAAAAAAAACTTTAAACAAATAACCACCTTACAAAGACGTTGGCGATCAAGCTGAAACAAAATCTTCTCTGATTTAATGTTTATATAGAACCATGTCTGACATTAAAAGTCAACTGTCATGTAGACAATGACAACTTTTATGCCTCCAACACCAGCAGCTACTTTTCTTGCTTTCCATCCTCAAGACAACAATATAATTGCTATTGGTATGGATGATTCGACTATCCAGATATATAATGTTCGTATTAATGAGGTAAAAGCATCACATTGTTTGGAGTTGGGTAAAAGGTAAAATGATTAGTTTTTATACGGGTTTGGCACAACAATTAAAAATTTGCAAAAATTGTCATTCAGGCAAATAAAAATGCAGAGTTTTTTATAGTAATATTGACATCAAAACTCGAGTAACCTTTTTAAATGATTTAAAACGAAAAGAAATTTTGATGGGTCATGTTTGGTTATTACGCCTAATTGGTCATGTTTGGTTATTACGGGTCTTAACTGGTCATGTTTAGTTATAACGGATCTAAATGATTTATATTTGAGCTTTTATATTTAAGTATAAATTTAAGTACATGTTTATTATTTATAGATAAAAATGGAATGGAATCATCGAAGAGCTTGTGAAAGAAAAGGACGAAGATAAAGAAAGATTGAACAGAGTTATTGAGTATTTGGTGAAGTTGAACATATAAACACTTTAATTTGAATGCTTGGATATCTATTATGTTTGGATAACTTGAATAATTGATTTTTTCTTGTAAATTTTAATTAAAATGTTTTGAGCTATTTAAAATTTGTGAATGGTTAATATTTGAAAATATAAAATTAACGTGAGATTCCAAATATAAAACTATAAAAACAGGAAAAAATTAAAAAAAAAACATTGCGGTCGCAAGTATTGTGACCGCATTTCCGGCCGCAAGTTTTGCGACCGTATTTTCGGCCGCAAGTTTTGCGACCGCATTTCTGGTTGTAAATTTTGAGACCACATTACCTGTCGTAAAAAACGGTCGCAGCTTTACGCCGGTCGCAATTCCGGTCACAAATTTGGATTAGCGACGGAGGTTTTTGCGACCGCCTTTCCGGTCGCAAATCAGTCGCAAAACACTTTTTGCAACCGATTTGTGACCGAAAATGCGGTCGCAATTGCCCTGTTTTCTAGTAGTGTTAAATGAATGACACTTTATTTTTAATGATTGTTATAGAAAAATATTAAGAAAAAAGAATTATACGTCAAAGAATATTTACAACCCAAGAGCATTGGATTAGATTTTACAGGAAAATATTTTATTGTAAGTAACTTATTATTATTTTATTACTATGAAATAGGTTATTATGATAGTTTTAGTCATGTTTTGAATGATAAAAATGATTAATGAAATTTAGAAGGATGTTATATTTATAGAGGGTGGTTTTCGTAGCAACTGAAAAAATCGTGTGAAGCGTAGAAGTCGCGGTATAATTAAGCACACACTACATAATAATGAATAATTATGTATATAATTACACCATTAGATATTCTATAACGCATAATATATCAACTTAAAAAAAAGTCATTTATTAAATATATATAATACTATACTTAAGTTAAAGATAATAAAATGTATCATGTTATAATATAATTTTTTTAATAAAGTATATAAAAGTTACATGAATTTAAATACGATCAAATTAAATAATAAGTTAACAATCATGACATATTCTTTTTTCTTCATCTGGTCATAACCACCACTCAGTTGATTACAAAACTGTCATCACATATCTGATCTTATTTATTGATTTTCCTTGATCAATGGTTCTCATCAACTTAGTACACTTTAGGTGAAACTTTCATTTTATATTCGATCCACACCATATATTATACACACACGTGTGTGAAATTTTAATTTTCTAAAAGAATAAATTTGAAATTATTAGATGATACTACATACACAACTTATGCTAATGTCCACACATCTATTATAAACTGATCTATAACATATCAAAAGAGTGAGTTTTAAATATATAGCTAGCGGTGAGACAAGTCTAATGATAAGAGAAATTATCAAATACAAAGTATATGGACCGGTGATCTAGCGAATCAATGGTTGAAAGATCATCATTAGCAATGTTCATACATGAAAATATCAGGAGGGATAAAATTAAAATAACCTACTATTGTTGACTTTTTTTAAGTTTTTTTATTTTTTAAAAATTAAATAACTTTTTATACATCATTATTTAAATATAATATACCATAAAATTGAACATTTTATGCTCTTTAATTTGAGTATGATATTGTTATATAAGTTTTATAAAAAATACATTTAAAAAAGTCAACGTACTATACGATAACGTGTGCAATTAAACATATGTCGCATAATTATAAATATAGGTTGTGTAATCATTGTACGTAATTAGTTATATATGGTTTGCGTAATACATGTACATGTGTAATTATTTAAAATATGTGTGTATCTCATGTTCACGCTTATACCTCTTACTCAATGCCAAATGTAGAATTCTCGTGATTTCGTATGCTTCGTAAGTTAGTTTTACTTCGTAAAAACATGCCCCCAATGAATAAAATAGGTTAAAGGGTTTTGTAAGGTATTTTTAAATGGTTACAACCCTATTTTAATTTTTAAAAATAGTTTATTATTTATAATAACTAGTACTGGACGTTGTTGTGCATTGCGGCGGTGAAATTAATGTAAAAAGAAGCGTATGAAGTTGTGGCAGCTCAATTCTGAATATAAGAACGCAAATTTAAAAAATCACGTTGCGACGGTATGTTCAGAAATAAAGAAAAAGTAATGTTGTAAAAATTAATGTTAAGAAACATGAAAGCGTATTAAAAAAGGTAAAAAATATCATGTTTGTCTCGGTTCTGTTTTGAATAAATTTTACGTCGACTTAAAACTTGTAAGAGTAAAACAAGAAAAAATGTAAAAAAAAAGAAACATTGAAACGGCTTTGACGGTTTGTACGTTTGTGTTTCAGTGACGTTTACATTATTACGCACAACTCGGTTTTAAACAAAATTTATATCGAAACATATATAAAAATAAACTCGTCGCACCGGTAATTATATAAAGTATCATATTTTAAAAGTTATAAGAAAAAAAAAATAAATGTTAGTTTATAAAATTTAAATAAAAAAGAATTAAAAAAATAAACATAAAAAAGGTGGAGTTGGGTATGGGGATCAGATAACCGAGTGAGAGGGGGGTGGGGTGGGACCCGCGCCTCTCTCATCTTTATGTAATAGTTTGTTTCATCTTAGTTATAAGGGGGTGTTTGGTAGAGGGAATTGAGGGGTGAGAAATGGAATTGGAAAGAATTCTCTTGTTTGTTTATGAAAGAAAGAGGTGAGAAATGGAAATAAACCATTTCCATTTCTCTGATTTTGTTTCTCTAAAAAAAGCGGAGAATTGGATTTCTAGGGTTTCATTTCTCAGCCTCACTCTCTCACGCCTCTCCCTGCTGTTCGATCTACAGCAGCAAACTCACGCCTCTCCCTGCTGTTCGATCGACTTGCAACCTCTAATCACCCACAAATCATCTCCAATCCAAGAACCGAGTTCGTATTCGCGATCCTTGCTTCGATTCCAACGATCCTAGGTATGAAACTTTCATTTTTTCGACTTTCTTATGCTCGACCAGACCTAAACCTCGATCCAAACTCAGCTGCTGATGTCGATTGTTATCGTGGGATGTTTGTATGTTGTTGGTAATCGATTTAGATATGTTAGATTTCAATGGTTTATGTTTAATTCGACTCTTGATGAAATCTTTGGTGCCCTAGATGTCTAGGTTGGAATTGAACATTATATGGTATGAAATTGATGAGTTTGAATCATGAATTTTATGTTAGAATGATATTTAGATGCTAGGTTGAATGTTGGAACCGATAAATTGAATGTTTACATGAGTTGCTTGAATGCTGTTGCTGATGAAATCTGTAATGCTGTTTTGTTCAAACAATATTTTGATCATAACAGATGCAAATTGATCGTTTCTTGAGTCTAACATTAATTTCAAAGAGTCTAGTTTCAAACCCCACTGGTTTCGTAATTTTTATAGAAGTTTTGATTACCCAAACGTGAAAAATAAAACCGAAGGTCAAATCTGTTTTTGACTGACAGATTTTAGGTCCACTTCTAAAGAGCATAACTCTCTTGTTTTTGAAGTTTTAGACTTCATTCCTCTTTCTAATGAACATTTTAAGTGTCTAGAATATTTCCCAATTGGCCTTGTATGCAAATCCTGAGTAGTCAATTTTTGAGAAATTTTGACATTTACAAACTCTGAACAGTAAGTTTTAGATACCTTTGATAATTAGCATTTTAGTTGAAAACCTTATGCATACTTTAAAAATTTGAGAAAAATATATAAACACCTAGAGATGTTGAAGTTTCTGTGAAAATATTTTCATAATTTATTTCAATTGTTTTGTTGATAAATAAATCTATATTTACAAACTCAAATCTGACCAAAAAACTCAGATTTCTACATATCAACAAATCATCACTTTTTACACCATTTTTATCTAGAAATTGACTTGTAACTCACATGGAAACCTTAGGGATCTTGTATAACATTGACTTGTAACTCACATGGAAACTTGGATGTTCAATTTCATCCAAAATAACATATATATTGATGTAATCTTGGATGTTCAATCACTTTGTTGCTAATATTTGGATTATATTTTGGAGTTATTTGCTTTTCTTGAATTTTCTTATATTTTTATGTGTAGATGGCAAGATCACCTTCCAGACAAAGAATAGTTGCCATAGGTGCATTTTATGTCATTTATGTTACGATTCGTTGGTGGATGTTGTGTACTTATCATTTGCGTCGGTCGATTGAGTCAATGACTTTACGTACAAAATATTTAATGAGTTACCATAATAGGCGTGAAAACATGGTGAGGATGGTTTATGAAAGTGATGTTACGAGTGTTGTTAACATAAGAATGAATATACATGCATTTACAACACTTTGTGATATGCTAGAAACTAGATGGGGACTAAAGAATAGTAAAAACATGCTAGTCGATGAGCAAGTTGCTATGTTTTTACATACCCTTGCTCATAATGCAAAGAATAGGATAATAGTCAACAGATTTCATCGGTCCGGGGAAACTGTAAGTCGGTATTTCAAGTTAGTCTTAAATGCTATATGTCGATTACACAAAGAACTCTACAAGTCACCCGTGCCAGTGCCAGATAATGAAACTGATGAAAGATGGAAATGGTTTAAGGTTTGTCAAACACATTTTTTATTAAAGATATTTTTTGCTAACATAAATTAGTAAGTAATGTTTTCTTTTAACTCAGGGTTGCTTAGGAGCATTAGATGGAACATACATTAAAGTTAAAGTCCCTGCTATTGATAGAAAACCTTATAGGACAAGAAAAGGGCAGATTTGTACTAACGTACTCGGAGTATGTACGAGAGACCTTTTATTTACGTATGTCTTAGCGGGATGGGAGGGTTCTGCAGCTGATAGTAGAGTTTTGCGTGATGCAATCAGTAGACCCAATGGTCTTAAAATAACTCCGGGTATGTGATAGACAATTTTCAAAGAATATACATAGATGTAAGTATGATAATTAACATAGAGTTTATGGTTAATTGTAGGAACATACTACCTTTGTGATGCCGGTTATACAAATGGTGAAGGATTTTTAACTCCATATCGAGGTCAACGTTATCATCTTAATGATTGGTCTCGTCCTCCTACGAATGCTAAGGAGTTCTTTAATATGAGACATTCATCGGCCAGGAATGTTATAGAAAGATGTTTCGGAATGATTAAAGATAGATGGGCTATTTTGCGTGATAACTCATATCATCCCATAGAGTCCATGCCACGTATCATCATTGCTTGTTGTTTATTGCACAATTTCATACGAACAACAATGAGTGAAGACCCTCTTGATAACGAAATCCCAGTAAATCACACACAACCTGCAAATGACCATGACAATGTTATTTCTATGATCGAGCCCTCACAAGAATGGACCGATCGTAGAGACCTTCTTGCTAATGAAATGTTTAATAGTTGGACTGCGATGCGTGCGCAGCGTGCCAACAATGTTTCTTAATTATGTTTGACAATTATGTATTTTTTATTTGTAGAACCAAGGATGTTTCTTATTAATGTTTATTTATGCACTTTATTTGTTTCTTATTAATGTTTCTTGTTATATTTGTATTTGTAGTTACATGAATTATGATTTTTAATTGTATAATTATGCATTTGTACGTAGACATGGCAGATTCAAATATAGTGAGAGGAGTTACTCGGAGCAAGCATACCTGGACAAATGATGAAGATGCAAAGCTAATTGATGCATTAATGGAGATACATGCATCCGGAAAGTATGCTGGTGCTGACAATGGATTCAAACCAGGTTATTTAAATGGTGTTCAACAATTGCTAGATGTAAGTCTTCCTAACTCTGGCCTCAAAGCAGAACCACATATAAAGTCTAGGATGAAGACATGGAAGACACACTTTAGCATTGTATATGATATGGTGCATACAAGTGGGTTTGGTTGGGATGAACAAAAATGTTGTATTATTGCCGATGATAGTGTTTGGAATGAATACGTGAAGGTATATTCTAAAAAATATATTTTTTAGATTTTAAAATTTTAGTCTAATTTATTTGTAATTGTCTTATAGTCTCACAAAGGTGCTGTGAATTTTCGTGACAAGGCATTTCCTTTCTATGACAAATTGTGTACCATATTCGGTAAGGATAGAGCTACTGGTAGTAAAGCAGTTGACCTTGGAGAAGAAGATGTTGTTCAAGAGACGCAAAAAAGCTCACCTGTTGATATTGAAGACTTTGATTTTGTTGATGAAGTCGTTCCAAATGTTGATAGATCTGAAGGACAAACAGGAAGTGTAACAAGCAAGCGCAAAAGAGGTAGAAGCACGGATGCAGATGAGATATATCGAGAGTCTTGCAAAGATATCAAGGAAGTTTTGCTTCGATTTGGGGAGATGGTGGGTGAACAACTTAGCAAAGAAGGTATGGAGGCTCGTGAAATCTATGAAAAGGTTAGTGATGAGTTGAAAGCTTTACCAGGTATCACTACGAAAAAACGGTTCAAAGCAGCTCATTTGATTGGTAAAGATGTGGATCTTGGACGTTCTTTTCTTGCGTTGACAATAGAAGAGAAAATTGAGATGGTCGAGTTGTATACCGATGGTTCAATGGGATAGTTGTGTATGGTTGAAGTAATTTTTTTTGTTTCACCGTGGTTGTTGAAGTACCTTTTTTGGTTTCAGCATGGTTGAAGTACTTTTACTAGTAACTATGGTTGATGTTTTTTGCTTAAAAACTATGTTTTGTATGTCAATTGGTTTTATCAATGCATATTTTGGTTGGAATTTATGCATCTTTTTATATGTTTTTTTTATTTTTTAATAAATATTTGTTATGAAAAAAATACTTGTGCTAATGATAAAGTTGATATAATTCTCTGTTTATTTCCTATGTACCAAACAAGAGAAATGATTCTCAGCTATATTTCTCTACTGAAATCTCTGTACTACCAAACAGAACAGTCAATTCTCATTCTCCAGACCAATTCCCTTTCTCTGCAATTCCATTTCTCTATTCCATTTCTCTACAATTCCATTCTCTGTACCAAACACCCCCTAAGTGTTTAGAAAGGTTGATAATGGTAGTTATGTATAATATACTTTTTATAATTATATTTAAATAAATACATTGGACAAAGAAAATATTGATAGGTTAATTGAACACACTCTCATTGAGATGGTGGTCCAATGGTAGCCTCTTAAACACCTAAAAAAACGTAAAAATTATGGGTTCAAGTCTCACTAAGTGAAAGAAAAATTTAGTGTTAGAAAAAAAGTTTCATTGAGCACACGGATTTGTTTCTTACCGAAAAACTACACATCTTGACTTATTCTACTACCAGTCCACCTGATTTATTTATTTATATTTGTATTAGTTTTACGAAAAATATTCTAGAAATTTTGGTTACAACATTGTAATATATAATATACATTAAACAAAAAGAATACTTTGTTCATTAAATCATTAGTGCGGTTAACCATATGATTACGCCTAACTAGGAATAAAGTAATAATTTTTGGGATCATAATAATACTATGAATAATATTTATAAAGAAGTGGTGTAAAAACTTTTAGGCTAGTGAACAAGTTCTAGTGGAAGATAATGAAAGTAACGTCACTAGGGAAGCAATGGTTGGAGGGGCGTGTGTTTACTTTTTAAGTGATAAATGAATAAATAGACAATTTTTTTATAATAAAAATAAACCGACAAAAGTTACTAAGCAATCTTTTTATAATTTTTATAGGGTTGTAAGAGAGTCGAGCTTAAATATATAAAATAAAACGAATGTATATGTTTATAGAATAATTTAAAAAATATATATAAAAAAATCATAATAAAACTTAACCTTTAAATCAAGAAATTAGTTAAAGGCTAACAATAACAAAATTCAACAAGACATTGTATACAAATGAATACTCTTAAATCACATTCACATTAACATAAACCATCCTAAGCAAGGTTAAAAAACTCAAATACATTCGCAAGATGGTTTCGATGAAGTGATTAAGCCTTCAATATATTTGAAATAAACATAGGGATTTTGAATTGAGAAAAATGTGTAATCGTGATTTTAGGAGGAAAAATACTTGCAGCAATTTTACTACACGTGTTTTTATAGCAATATATGTAAAGTTGGACGAACCATTGTAATAGGTTAGACACACCGTTATAATAGGGAAAAGGTACTTGATTAACCAAACCCTAGAAAGTTGAGTGCACCGTTGTAATAAGATGAAATCACCGTTATAACAAACAATGCATCGCCACCCATAATAAAAAAGAATCAAAACTAGAAAGTTTGGTACACCGTCGTAATGGGTTAGACACATCGTTAAGATGAGTTTGGCGCACAGTGTAATCAACATACCCTTGAAAACATCATTTTTTAAAATAATATAGCATAACTAATATCAAATTAAAAAGAAGAAGTGTATTTTGGATTTTATGGTATAATATTTTTAAAAAAGTATGTATTAAAGATATTTGAGGTAACTAGTTTATTAAATCAACCATACATATCTCAAAGGAGGTCGGGAAGGTAGTTCGGTTTCCATGTGTGTCTTGGATCCCTCATCTGTAAAAGTGGCAACTTCATGTGTGCCGCTCCATATATTTACATGTGTGCACACGCTATGTGAAATAAGTTTCCACATGTCTGCATGGTTTCTCATATTTTTAGAAGAAGCGCAAATTTGGAAACCTATGGTGTACAGGAGTGTATGTCGACTTCGATATTGTCAGGAACATGTGGTTAACTAATGGGGAAAACATCACAGAATAGTAACCAAGTTTCAAAAGTATTCCAATTAGGTCACTCACTATAGTATACCCTAGGGTGTATACCGTCTAAAATACGTATTGAGTGACCTAATTGAAACACTTTTAAAACTTGCTTACTATTCTACAAAGTTACCCCCTAATTAATGTTAGAATTGATGGTCTCATAATCAAACGTGCCCAAAATGAGTTTGCATGAGCTCATATGTGTTCAGAAGATATGGACATAAATTTCTTTAGTACTACATGGTAAGGCACATCCTGTATTTATGCATTTATATGTAAGATTTTAAATTACAATTTAACCCCGTACTAATCATCATAGACATATCTTTTAACACTGAAATGACTTGCTATGACCTAGTATGACATTATGTAACTTAAAACAACTCACTAGCAAACGAGCATTTTAACACCAAAATGACTTGTTATGACATACAATGACTTTATTTAACCTAAAACAACTCACTAACACATGAAAAGGCCATTTAGTCTACTAATCATCACACACGTGATGGGGGTGGCTAAGCAAAAGGAGTTCCAAGAACTGTTCTGATCAACCTTAAAGGGTTTATAAGCAGGAAGTTGAAAAGACCATTACTTCCTTAGTCATAACAATACCGTTTTAATAGCACGCGTGTTCGAAAAGATGCCTCCAAGCCTATAAGTTTTAAATATATACAAAATACTTGTCCAAAATCCGCCCTTTTGTTACCAGAAATACTTAGGGTGGAGGGGACACCCAAGCCTTGAAGCCCCACACCCTCCAATGAGAGTGTGACACGTCATTTGAAGCCCCACAAAGCCACAGAGGTAGGCGGCACCCAAGCCATGAAGCCCCACACCAACCATCTCTCGAACGGTCACAAACCTTCATGTCTCACGCGTCGTTTCAAAGCCGTGATCGGAAACCCCTTGAAGCCGTGGGGGTGGTGGCAGTGGTGCCGTTGAAGCCCTTGGAAGCCGCACGTCGGCGACGAGGGTGCCCCCTCCACCCTTACAACTTTATTATTATAGAAGTAAACTTCTAGTGTACTGAAATATTTCTTTTAGTAATTTTCAATTTAATTATAATATAACTTCCCACAAAACAACAATATCACAAAAAAGTAAGACACTAAAACCTGTTAGACTTACTGCTAAAAAACTGTTGAAGAATAATTACAGAAGACCAATACCAAATCTCTAGGGTCCGGTCCTTTAGCACATCACTTTTTTCAAACAGAAATCAACAGAAAAGATACTCTTACTATGCCAATGGGGTCTATAGCCTCAATACTCAGAATCATGGTGTCCATGAGGAAATCATGTAAAAATGATGATGGAATGATGGTGGTGGAAGCAGTGCTCAATGATGTGAAAAGGCAGCCGAAATAATCATCATCTTTACGCATACGTTTTGGATGATGATTAGACAAATTTTCATATATGTTCAACCATATATGGGATGCACAATAGATAAAACATTAAATAAGTTTTGATTCAGGTGTCACCAGAGTACCTGGAGTCATGTGGTGGGTCAATGTAAGCTTGAAGTCTGTGGACTCTTTATACTTGACCGCACCCGTATGCATCACACCCTCATGTGGTGCACCCTGGATTCTTATTTACTTGAGTCATTTGCAGAGTTTTGGTCCATTCTTCGCTCCGGTTTCTATTTTTCAGCAATTTCACAATTATAAAAGATCACCAAGAAAACTTAATAAAATACATGTAAAAATCAGACAGTTGAATAGAGATGAATCATATTGAATTGGGTTGAATGGAAAACAACTAGACACTAACAACACTAGTATGGCTGTTACTTGTTTTCTATATAAATCTAACATAGAAGGCTAGTGATGAATAAGATATAACTTTTTAGGTTAAATGTATGTAGATCACTTTATACAAGCACATGATTTTAAGAAGGCTAGATAACATGCAAGAAGACACGCCTACTCTAAACAAAGGTAAGCTAAGGAATCGTTATAGATGCCTATGACAGACGATAGACACACGCCACTTACGCATATTTTACTTATAGCATATGGCATAGACAACTTAAAAAACTCACTAGCTCTTCAACCATGTGATAAGCATAGCAAAAAAGTGGATTCGATTTGAGCACCGTGTCACAAGAACAAGGTTTCTGCTTAGAATCCAATGCTATCCCAACCGCAAAGTAAATAATCCCTGGTTAAAGTTGCAATAGTTCCATCTACAAATATATCATGTCCATCACGACTTTTCCTTTTTGACCAAATCCAAGTTTATACAACTTTGATTTTGATCTACAAGATTACCTTTAATAAAAAAAAATAACAGAATGGTTATAAATAGCAATTAAGCAAGCAAACAATGAAAATCATATCAGATAGGAACATTGAAAATCAGAAGGAAACACAAGAACATATGCATAAAATCAGTTGGAATTAGGACAAAAGTTGCTATTCATTTCAAAGCTTCTATCTGCATCAACTTTACACGATTAATAAGCTCACCCATCCGCTTTCTACTTTCCATCTTTATTGTTCTTTGTTTACTTTAAGCCATTTCTATCGTAAGGACAGTATTGATGCTCCTCCCCAGTGGATGGCCCTAAATACTTATATGTTTCGTTAGCAATATTCCAGTTTGATTGGTATATTCTAGGTAATATAATCAATATTAGGATTTTTGGCTTCTATTTGCAACTTGTTTCAAGGATATTTCATGATAATACTAAATTAACACACGATGACATTTGAACAGAAAGGAAATGAATTTAATTAAGTGGCATGAGTCTCATTCCCACTTGCTGTTGCTGGAGATAAGTTGCATGATCATCCATGCAGCCTTAGTTGGTCACTATAGAGAAAAGATCTAAAAGCAAGCATCAAATGATGAGAAAGAGAGAACAGAAACTCCAAAGATATTACAATAAATAATGGACTAAAAGTAAGTGTTAGAATACTTTGAAGAAAAAAGATGGGGACCCCCCATATAGCCTAAGGCCTACATCAGATTCTTTTGATTTCCTCACCTTTTCTTGACTATTACTTGTATATATACTTGTGTTATGCAGTTAACAAACTAAAACTAAAACTAAAACCAAAACTTAACTAACTTCTTCTACCTCCAATTATCTTCATTCAAAGGAAAAGGCATTTAGACATCATAACCCCTTGGTCAATGGCCATGCCCTCCAATTCTGTAGTTCCAACTTCTGAAGAAACCGCCACTGCTGCTGCTACTACTACTGTTTCAAATCCCATTCAAATGGTGAAACCCCATCATGATTACTCTTCTTATACCACATGCCCGGCTCCGCCCCATGCGCGTTCACCATCCTTTCTACGCCTCGCCTTATACCCCATAACTTTAAAGGTTAATTTCTCTCCCTAACTCTCTCTCTCTCTCTCTCTCGTTTGTGTTTTACGTTTTCTGATTTACTTGCAGTTTGAAGATGTTGTTTATAAAGTTAAAACTAAGAGAAAAGGTGCATGTGAGAAGATGATACTAAATGGGGTGACGGGTAAGGTTTGCCCTGGGGAGATACTGGCGATGTTAGGTCCATCTGGCAGTGGTAAAACCACCCTCCTCACGGCTCTTGGTGGACGGCTTACTGGTAACCTGTCAGGAAAGATTACATATAACGGCCGCCCGTTTACTGGTTCTGTGAAAAGGCAAACGGGGTTTGTGACCCAAGAGGATGTTCTTTATCCTCATCTTACTGTCACTGAAACCTTATTATTCACTGCTATGTTAAGGCTACCGAAAAGCTTGAGTCAAAATGAGAAGGCTGAGCATGTGGAGCAAGTTATAGCTGAGTTGGGGCTAACTCGGTGTCAGAATAGTATGATAGGCGGTCCCCTGTTTAGAGGTATTTCAGGTGGAGAGAAAAAGAGGGTGAGCATTGGTCAAGAGATGCTAATCAACCCGAGCTTGTTGTTGCTGGATGAACCGACCTCTGGCCTAGACTCGACCACGGCTCAGAAGATTCTAAGTACTATTAAACGGCTTGCTAGTGGAGGCCGAACCGTGGTCACAACAATTCATCAGCCATCTAGCCGACTTTACCACATGTTTGATAAACTAGTCTTGTTGTCTGAGGGCTCACCGATTTACTATGGTCCTGCATCCACTGCTGTAGAGTATTTCTCATCCGTTGGATTTTCAACATCCATCACAGTCAATCCAGCTGATCTTTTACTAGATCTTGCTAATGGTAAGTTACATCTGCTTCATTTTGTGTAAAGAAAGTGTGTTCATAATTATACTTTTGAAATTGAAGAAAAGAAAGACCCCACATCTACACTACTCCATGATTACAATTGCATCAATAGAGTGACAAAGAGTGTGTATAAAGCATACTATCATCATCATAAATTCAAACTACTTCTTACCATTTATGAAAAATTACATGACAGGAATTGCACCTGATGCCATGCAAGAATATGAGCAAGGTGAAAACACAGAACATGAACAGAAGTCAGTAAGACAAAAACTCATCACTTCTTATGACACAAACATTTCAACAAGACTGAAAGCTGAATTATGCAGTCTAGACATTACCAACCCTGACCATGCAAAAGAAGCTTCAACAAGTAAGTTGTGCAAAAGAAATATTCGTACGGTTAATCATTAATATTGGAGCAATTTGCATAAACCTTAATCTAAATGGTGTAGGAAACAATGTGAAATCAGAACAATGGTGCACCAGCTGGTGGCATCAGTTTAAGGTGCTACTTCTCAGAGGTGTAAGAGAAAGAAGATTTGAATCCTTCAATAAGCTTCGAATCTTTCAAGTGATAAGTGTTGCTATACTTGGAGGACTTTTATGGTGGCATACCCCAACATCCCATATTGAAGATAGAGTATGAATTATAAGCCTTAAAACCACATATGAATTTAAACAATTTAAGTAGCCAGTTTTCTTTTGGCTTAAAAAAAAACCCTTCAAAGGTTCAAAAATATCAATTAAAGGTAACTAATTAACCCTCAAAATTTTTTATCAAGGTTAATCTAACTCGATAATTGGTCAATATGTTGACAGGGTAGCTAATGCCTTTTTTTCTTATGTTGCGCCTTAAAATCGGTTATCTTAGGTAATTACAGTTAAATCAACTTTTTTTAAACTCTGATAGATTTTTCCAGCCTTTTCTTTGTTATTGCATAAAAACTTAAATTTTTAGACTAAAGGTATGATGACATGTCACTAACTTCTGACCATTTTCCTAAAGTAAACCGGTTATATTAGGTAATTATGGTTAGATCAGTTTTTCTTTTAAACTTTGATGATATTTCTAGCCTAAGATAAGATGGCTAAGGGATACTAATATCAGACTAAAGTTACTCATCTTTGTCTGCGATTAGCCGATGCTAAAACTGTTTGATTATTTTCTTGCAGATAGCAATGCTTTTCTTCTTCTCTGTTTTTTGGGGGTTTTACCCGCTATATAATGCAGTTTTTACTTTTCCTCAAGAAAGAAGAATGCTTATAAAAGAACGATCATCTGGAATGTACCGTCTTTCATCTTACTTCCTTGCAAGAACCATTGGAGACCTACCACTTGAGCTTGCCCTACCAACCGCCTTTACCTTCATATTTTATTGGATGGGTGGGCTCAAACCCGACCCAGCCACTTTTGTCCTTTCCCTACTTTTGGTCCTCTACACTGTCCTTGTAGCCCAAAGTCTAGGCTTAGCCATTGGTGCCATTCTTATGGATGTCAAACAAGCCACAACTTTGGCATCGGTTACAACACTCGTTTTCCTTATTGCTGGAGGATATTACATACAACAAATCCCACCTTTTATAGTGTGGTTAAAGTATTTGAGCTATAGCTACTACTGCTTCAAGCTTCTTCTTGGGATTCAGTATAATGAGAATGATTTATATGAATGTTCAAGAGGTGTCTACTGTCATGTTGCAGATTTTCCAGCTGTCAAATCAGTGGGATTAAATAATTTACCAGTTGATTTGTTGATCATGGCGATGATGTTGATTGGTTATCGACTCGTTGCTTATATGGCATTGCACAAGGTTCAGTGAAGCAATTTTCTTGAAGAGCTTTGCCATTTGTCAAAGAGAAATAATAATAATAATAATAGATACTGTATTGCTACAACTTTGATCAATTTCAAAGGATGTAGATGTATGGAAATTATCTACTTTCAAGGATAAAGAAAAGAATCCTCCATAAACTTGTAACTTTAAGGTCTTAAAGTACTACTAATCAATGCCGATAATTATTCTCCAGTATTTATTCTAGATGAGTGGTAGGAATTTCAAGTTGGTTTGAAGGTTACTTGACATAACAAATTTATCCATAGCAGAAGAGAATATTCCTCAGGGATGGATTAATATTAGAATACCTAACATTATCAGAGAATTCAGAATATTACCCTTTAGAGTTTGCAAGAATCTTCAGTCAGATGATGTCACCATTTAACCCAATAATATGTCAATCCTATATGTGATTAGGATATAATCAAATCCAAGATGTAGAACAAAATCTGCAAAAAAACATAATTTCAAAATGCTATAATAACACACACACACAATATAAATCAAGTTTCTTATTATGACCCATAGAAAAAAGAAGCACTTATCCTAACTTTTACATGTTCATACTGAAACCGATAAATCAAAATCCGTTTAATTATTGTTGTTAGCATTTTTTTCCCTCAGTGTATTTCTCATTTCAATCAATCCTACCAATCAGTCATCAAATTGTGAACAACTTTTGATGACCCGACCTTAAATCGTTCTTTTACAGGATACGCTAAAGCACGCTTTAGCCAACCAAAGGAACATGCACTTCTTCTTTAAATCACCCAAGATCTGATGTTGTTTCCTAATATCTAAAAGGAATTTGATCTTTATTTCATGTCCAAGAATATATGGCACCTTTAGACTAGCCAAACAAAGTCAAGTTCTTGGTTCCTTGTGACTGATTACAAACTCTAAAAGGAGCCCTGCACAAGTAGCATTTCTTCTTTTCATTCAGTGGATGAGCATAACTAAAGAATATGAAACTGCCCTATTAAGTTCTTTAACAAACTTATTATAAGTTATTGTAGATAAAAAATGTCACACCCCAACCGACGGCGGAATACGTCGGGACGGGACATGTAGACTGTTCAATAGCACATGGTCAAACTAAAGTTTCATATATTAATTGAATCCAAATTTTTATAACACTTGTTCAACAAAAACATGTACAATTATACAAAAGGAAAAATAAGGTACACTATAAATGTTCGATTCATTATTTAACTAAGTCCTCAATCCTATGTGTAGCATCTTGTAAATGATCTCAAGAGTTAGTACCTGAAACATGATAAAATGAGAGGGTCAACTATAAATAGTTGGTGGGCATACATAGGTTTTGACTCTAAATAGCATCAAAGTGTCGTGTGTAAACAAATCCATACAAGTCATGATTAATGATGCAATTATGGGGAGCAACTATTGTGTAACCAAAAGTACAATCAAACCTTTGTAACTAGCATGCAAATTGTGTTGTCGGTAACAATCACCCCAATCTGGGTGGGTTTGTCAGACTCAATAGATCTATCATTGTTAACCGTCGGCTTGGTTAGTTAATGATTGTACATGTAATTGCAAATAAGTAGTTAACACACCTAGCACTCAAACATAAAGCTCAAATTGCACACAAATTGTAAAGTGGATTTGTATTGTGTAGTTTATATAAATAATTGTAAGTTGTGATCATGTTTCACCCCAAAATGTAAAAACAGTAAAAAAGGGGCTATGTAAAACTCACTTGATTCAATGTATAGCTAGCACGCGAAAATGAATGATAAGATTGATCCTTGCAATTCACCACGTTAACCTAGTGTGCAAAGCATATAGATTTCCAATCAATATCGTATAAAATAGAATTGGTCTAAGTGTAGGATGGAATTGGACGTGTGTACGACGAGTTGTGTTTGTGGATTTGTATTTAAAACGAGTGTTGTATAAATTAAGAGATTTAAAATAAATAGTTTAAAAATGATTGAAATAAATGTTGATTTGGAATAACTAAATAAATAAATTAATTATTAATTATTTATTTAGTTAGAAAATAGTGTGGAAATTATATTTAAATATAAATTAAATAAATAATTTTTTTTTCACATCATTTATTTACTTATAAAAATGTGTAAAATAATATTTATGTGTAAAAATATACATTTAAATGTTTTAGTATTTTACTAAATTTATTTATTCATTTATCATAAAAACAAGTATTTGTTTATTTCTAAAATACAGTTATAAACTTTATAAGTTTGGATAAAATAAAAAAAAGGATATATTTTATGAATTCACTATTTTATTGGGAAATTTATTTACTTTAAATAAATAAATAAAATTAAACTTTGTTTTTAAAAATAATTAATATACAATTTTTAAACAAAGAAATTTGAAATAAATTGAGTTTATATCGAAAATTGGCGATTCCAGTTACATTCTGTTCTAAATGTTTCAAGGTTTATAAAAATAGTTTTTTTTATAAATTTTCGAGTTGTAAAAGTCGCTCAAAAAAAATAAAAGCAGGCCACCCGGCTCGAACCCGGGTGGTTCCTGTGTAGGGATTTGTTGTTTGCCGTCGGACCAGTGGGTGTTTCTTGTCCGGTAACTGGATTGAAATTCCCATAACGTTTTCGCGGTAGGGGACCGGACCGACTACTGGGACACGCGCAAAAAGAACCAACCGCGTTCTGCGGCTTGCGGGTTTCGAACCCGGGCCATCTGGTCTGATGGTGCAGTGGCCTAACCAGTCAGACCAGATGGTTTCGCTGAGTATTAAGTAACTCAAAAATTTAAATACGAAAGAAAATACGATTCATCAAATCCCCAATCCGATTACGTATAAACAAGAACCCTAGTTTCTATTGTTCTTGATACCCTCTGCCATTACGAATTGGCAGAGGGCTTTCGAGAGGCAGGGGATTTCGAATCGGACGATACTATTCGTACCTGGCTTGACGAAGGAACGAGCATGTACGACTGAGATATACAGAGGCCGCTGTTCTTGGGGCTTGATTTGGCTTCAGATGTGTAATGAGGTGCGAATGGTGTTTCAGGGAGTTCGCATGTGGGTATGCGAATGCGTGTGGATGATTCAATTCATTTAATTTCATATGAAATAGTCTATTTGATTTTTTTTTAATCGGCCGTGATAATCGCGAATTAGTTAGGCCTAATTCGATGAATTGGAGTTGAATTGGGTCTGGATAATGGTCCAGGTACACTCGCGATCGTCTGGAGCTCAATTTCGGGAATTCAATTTTCGGGAATTCAATTTGGTTTAAACCCTCTTGATTTTGATAAATTTTATCTCGGTTTGACTAAAAAGTCAACTGAGTTCAAAATTCGAATTTGTATGTTTAATGGGTCTGGATTAGATCAAGTCGTTGTTTATGCATGAGATGGAACTCACTGGACTCAAAATTGGGCTTGTTTTCTTGGTTTGTGATCACTTTGAGTCAATTTCCAAAATTTTTTTTATTTTTATAAAAATTGTATAAAAATTTTGGTTTTTTTAATGAATTGTGTATATATATATAATTGCGGAACATATGCACAAAATCGAAACGTGTTATTATTTAAAACTAAAATGAATACAATGCTCGGAAAAATAGAGAATGTTACAGTCTCCCCTTGTTAAGGAAATTTCGTCCCGAAATTTAATTAGTGGAGGCTATTGAATTTAAAACGAGGTGAGTTAGGATCGTCAACGAGTTTTGATTGTCGGTTTGAGGAGTATGATAGATAACAAGATTTAGGCCTAAAGCTCAAGTTGAGTATGAATGATATCAGTGGATTTTGGTTTCAAGAGGGTCAAAGAGAGATCTTTCGAAGAATCTAAATGGTGAAATGCGTCACTTGAAATGGATTTGATGGAAACTTAAAAATCAGGATTTGTTTTAAGATGCAGTCTATTATGCTCAAGAATTGTCAGTGGAAAAAAAAATTTCACAAACATTAGTCTGGGTCAAAACTTCACGTTACACGAACAACGCTACTTCTGATAATATGATAGGACACTTATATATAGGAAGTACCATCGGCGTATCCACCATGCCCTTGTCATATCACATCAGTTTCGTTGTTACATATCATGATAAGTTTTAGGTCACAACACACTACAAAATTTCACTATAGTTTCCATGCGCTGATTTTTATAATTCCGTGTGCACCCGTAATTATTCAAATCATCGTATGGTCCGTATAGATCATTCCATTGTGTGCGGGTAAGGGCACAATTTCACTATTATCACGTCTATTGTTTACACATAAAAGTCGCTAACAATTAATTATGTCCCAAATCAGATCAGTTTGCAACTAAAGAGTAGTAAAGTAGTAACACTTAAAGTTTATTAGTTTGCTCGTGTTTGAACAAGAATACGTCAAACCCCGAGGCGTTTCAATGTATCATGGTTTTCAACTTTGGTGTACAAAGTGCATGACCATGTCTTGTGTATAATGAAATCGATCCATTGCAATAATTGTAAGCAAATTTTGTTTCGTGTATATAGTAAGCACACAAGACTCATGTATAATCTAGTGTCATGTAGCTCGAAATCAAATAAGTCTCATATATAGTGTAAATAATCTAGCGTCTTGTATTTTGTAAATCAATAAGCTCTAATGGGTAATGTAAACAACATAGTATTATGTGTATTGTAGGAAATGGATCTCATGTATAGTGTTAGCAACGTAGCATCATGTATTTTGTATAGTGTACACCGTTTAGTATAAAGTACTTTGTAATCAAATGGGTTTCATGTATAGTGTGGTCAATCTAGGATTATGTATCAGTCAAGCAATTGTTATGTATCATGTATATTACAAACAACTAAGTTTCGTGTATCATGTGCTCAATCCATTAGCATGTGTCTTGTAAATAAACATGTTCCGTGCCATACGTGATCAATCGAGTAAATTGTGATTTGTAGACAACTAGTTTCATGTATTATATAGTTTGCGTTGAATGTGCTGTGAACGTGTATACGCGAGTATTGAACTTCGCGTGCGATGTGTACTAACGGGTTTTGCATGTGATCGGGTGCTGCGGACAGACGTGTTGTTTGGCGTTCTTGTATAATGTGGTAGTTAGGTTCAAGTTCTCAAATCTCATTGTGGTTGGTGGAAAGGGTTAACGTCTACGTGGTATGATTCGTCTCTTGAAGTGCCAAGTGAAAGGTAACGAGGAGGTTTTGAAAATATTCGGGAATTGTGTTTACAAATACGGGTCTTTGTTTGAACATAGAAAGTTGGGAAATTGTTTTTGGTTGTAGACATATAAAGTAGTGAAATCCTTGAATCGCATATTTTAAATGAATATGCAATTTATGAGAAAATATTTTTAATTTAAAATTTCAACTTTTGGCTAAACAAGTAGCAGCATATTAATTTAGTCAAAGTTTAGAATTGTTTACTTTAATGAATAAAAATCATAATTATTTATCAGGTTAAAAAAAATAATTTTATACAATTGATTGCATTAACCTTCCTTATTAGGTGAAGAAGTTTTATGAAAAATTTATGTTTTTGATATTATCTAAAAATTTGATAAACATTTTGTTTAAACAAGATAACGAGGTTTTGTTTAAATCACAAAATGGGATGATTTATTTAATGTAAGAGATTGTTGGTAATGTACTAAACCATGTTGAATGAAAGAAGTGATATTTGGGAAAATTTGATGGGAATATAACAGGTGTAATTTACGCTCCACGGGTCAAATCAATGAACAATAACTGTAGAGTTGAAATATATGGAATTGATTAAATGCTGAAATGTTAAACATTATTCAAAACATAAGGAAATGGTTCTCAAATTGAAAATTTAAAGGAAATCAGTGGAAGCTTCTTCTAACGTCTCTGGTAGCTTTCCACTAGGAAGAAGATAATTGCCAAGATGAGCACCGCTATGGTCACTCGAGTAGTAGATCTGGCTTCAGCCCTGGTGGTCTCCGTGCAGTGTTCTTGTACTTCCTTTTCGAGGATGGAGATTAACTCCTTTTGGTACCCTAATTGGTTTGCTAGGCTATCCATTCTTTGTCTTTGCAAGTCGTGTATCACTCCCTGCTCTATCCTTTGTCTCTCAAATTCTGAATTCCTTACATATTGATGGAAGTCATTGGTTGGAATTCCCATAACACCAGGGGTGCCATGGTATGCCTTACCCAAGGGTTAGGAAGGTACGGGTCGGGCATTAGGTATGGGTCTCTTAGTGGAGGTGGTAACTGATTGTGGGAATGAGGTGTCTGATACTGGTTTCTGGGTGCGGGTGATCCAGGTGTTCGAAGTCTCGGGCCGGTGTTCCTAATCCAGTCCGCCCTTACATCAAACCTTGGCCTAGCAGTTGGGGGTGTTGGTGACCAATACACGGGTGTCTCAGTGTCTTCTTCCCAATCAGATTCTGATCCAGGACGGTAAACCGGGGAGGGAGGAGGGTAGGAGTCCATGTCTAGCAGAAAAACAATGAAAAAGTTGTAAGTGATAATGAAATATTGCGGTTTGAACATAGGAGTACTTATAGGTTTTAGAGTTTGACTAGTCATAACACTGAACCTTCACGCTAGTATTTTAGAAATACACTTGATCTATAAGCAATGTATCCCTGAGGAGAATTCCCAGGAAAGAGGGGTGGGTCGCTAAGACACACTTAAGTACCCTATCTTTCCTTAGCCAGAATTCCTCATGGGCTTACACACTCTTCCAGCCATCATGTATTAATAATGCTATTGTTGGGCTCATGGTTATGATGGGAATTGTTGTGGACTGGGCTTTGAGGCCCAAAAGTAAGGTTTATGCATTTTAGTGGGCTTCTTCTTCTTGAAGGTTAGATGGGCTTCTTGGTTCATTTATTGGTGGACATTAGGCCCAATAATTTAAGTCTTTGTTCATAAAGGTGATGGTATCATGTATGGGAGTCTAAATGTGTATGAATAATTTGGTGTGTGTGTGTGTGTGTTAAACTTAGGGTAGTGTTTTAAATAATTTAAGTAGGTAGCTATGAATAGAAGGAAAAGTTGACTGGAAATGTGACACATAACTATTGAGTATTGTATCATGTGATGTAATCATATAGTATAACATGTAAAGATATTCACATAGGAAATAATCGTATAGCATGTAGGTAGTAATGAGTGTAAGCGTGAGAGTCATCAAGTAGTGTGACACATAAGTCATCATGTATTGTATCATATGGTGTAAATACTTATGATATCATGTAAAAATAATCACACAGGAATTGAAAATGTAACATGTAGTAGCATGGCATTGTATGGGTGTCCTAAAGTTATAGTCTAGGTCAAACGTGTCTAATAACCTAGTTCCCTATAACCTGGCTCTGATACCAATCTGTCACACCCCAACCGACGGCGGAATACGTCGGGGCGGGACATGTAGACTGTTCAATAGCACATGGTCAAACTAAAGTTTCATATATTAATTGAATCCAAATTTTTATAACACTTGTTCAACAAAAACATGTACAATTATACAAAAGGAAAAATAAGGAACACTATAAATGTTCGATTCATTATTTAACTACGTCCTCAATCCTATGTGTAGCATCTTGTAAATGATCTCAAGAGTTAGTACCTGAAACATGATAAAATGAGAGGGTCAACTATAAATAGTTGGTGAGCATACATAGGTTTTGACTCTAAATAGCATCAAAGTGTCGTGTGTAAACAAATCCATACAAGTCATGATTAATGAGGCAATTATGGGGAGCAACTATTGTGTAACCAAAAGTACAATCAAACCTTTGTAACTAGCATGCAAATTGTGTTGTCGGTAACAATCACCCCAATCTGGGTGGGTTTGTCAGACTCAATAGATCTATCATTGTTAACCGTCGGCTTGGTTAGTTAATGATTGTACATGTAATTGCAAATAAGTAGTTAACACACCTAGCACTCAAACATAAAGCTCAAATTGCACACAAATTGTAAAGTGGATTTGTATTGTGTAGTTTATGTAAATAATTGTAAGTTGTGATCATGTTTCACCCCAAAATGTAAAAACAGTGAAAAAGGGGCTATGTAAAACTCACTTGATTCAATGTATAGCTAGCACGCGAAAATGAATGATAAGATTGATCCTTGCAATTCACCACGTTAACCTAGTGTGCAAAGCATATGGATTTCCAATCACTATCGTATAAAATAGAATTGGTCTAAGTGTAGGATGGAATTGGACGTGTGTACGACGAGTTGTGTTTGTGGATTTGTATTTAAAACGGGTGTTGTATAAATTAAGAGATTTAAAATAAATAGTTTAAAAATGATTGAAATAAATGTTGATTTGGAATAACTAAATAAATAAATAAATTATTAATTATTTATTTAGTTAGAAAATAGTGTGGAAATTATATTTAAATATAAATTAAATAAATAATTTTTTTTCACATCATTTATTTACTTATAAAAATGTGTAAAATAATATTTATGTGTAAAAATATACATTTAAATGTTTTAGTATTTTACTAAATTTATTTATTCATTTATCATAAAAACAAGTATTTGTTTATTTCTAAAATACAGTTATAAACTTTATAAGTTTGGATAAAATAAAAAAAGGATATATTTTATGAAGTCACTATTTTATTGGGAAATTTATTTACTTTAAATAAATAAATAAAATTAAACTTTGTTTTTAAAAATAATTAATATACAATTTTTAAACAAAGAAATTTGAAATAAATTGAGTTTATATCGAAAATTGGCGATTCCAGTTACATTCTGTTCTAAATGTTTCAAGGTTTATAAAAATAATTTTTTTTTATAAATTTTCGAGTTGTAAAAGTCGCTCAAAAAAAATAAAAGCAGGCCACCCGGCTTGAACCCGGGTGGTTCCTGTGTAGGGATTTGTTGTTTGCCGCCGGACCAGTGGGTGTTTCTTGTCCGGTAACTGGATTGAAATTCCCATAACGTTTTCGCGGTAGGGGACCGGACCGACTACTGGGACACGCGCAAAAAGAACCAATCGCGTTCTGCGGCTTGCGGGTTTCGAACCCGGGCCATCTGGTCTGATGGTGCAGTGGCCTAATCAGTCAGACCAGATGGTTTCGCTGAGTATTAAGTAACTCAAAATTTTAAATACGAAAGAAAATACGATTCATCAAATCCCCAATCCGATTACGTATAAACAAGAACCCTAGTTTCTATTGTTCTTGATACCCTCTGCCATTACGAATTGGCAGAGGGCTTTCGAGAGGCAGGGGATTTTGAATCGGACGATACTATTCGTACATGGCTTGACGAAGGAACGAGCGTGTACGACTGAGATACAGAGGCCGCTGTTCTTGGGGCTTGATTTGGCTTCAGATGTGTAATGAGGTGCGAATGGCGTTTCAGGGAGTTCGTATGTGGGTATGCGAATGCGTGTGGATGATTCAATTCGTTTAATTTCATATGAAATAGTCTATTTGATTTTTTTTTAATCGGCCGTGATAATCGCGAATTAGTTAGGCCTAATTCGACGAATTGGAGTTGAATTGGGTCTGGATAATGGTCCAGGTACACTCGCGATCGACTGGAGCTCAATTTCGGGAATTCAATTTGGTTTAAACCCTCTTGATTTTGATAAATTTTATCTCGGTTTGACTAAAAAGTCAACTGAGTTCAAAATTCGAATTTGTATGTTTAATGGGTCTGGATTAGATCAAGTCGTTGTTTATGCATGAGATGGAACTCACTGGACTCAAAATTGGGCTTGTTTTCTTGGTTTGTGATCACTTTGAGTCAATTTCCAAATTTTTTTTTTATTTTTATAAAAATTGTATAAAAACTTTGGTTTTTTTAATGAATTGTGTATATATATATAATTGCGAAACATATACACAAAATCGAAACGTGTTATTATTGAAAACGAAAATGAATACCATGCTCGGAAAAATAGAGAATGTTACAAAAAATATTTCATACGTATCAAATAAGTCAAATAATAACTAAAACCAAAATTTCTCCCAAGCCAAAGATAATCATAGCTTTTTGTTATACACCTGCTAAGAAAATTTATGGCTCCGCCCCTGATACCACATGATAGGAGTATTACATATCTATGTTGTCAAAAGCCCTTCAGGCGTGCGCCTAGGCCATCAGGCGAGGCGAGGCGCAAGAAAAGCGCCTTGCTGCAACCCAGGCCCTCCGGCGACCTTCAAGCGAGACTCCAGCTAGATTCCGGTCAGATTCCAGTGAGATTCTGGCCAAATCCTTAAAATGTTAGCAAAATTCTACAATTTCCGGGCAAACCGGTCTTAACAATCCAAAAATGGCCGCAACTAGCCTAAACAAACTTAAAACATGTCTAAAATCCTAAAAATGGTATATTTGTGTTGCTCGCCTCGCTTATCTCGGGCCCTCGCTTTTTAAGTGCCTTGCGCCTAGGCCCAAGGCTCACCCTTTGCGCCTTGCGCCTTTGACAACTATGTTACGTATAGCTTAGCACTATAAACAACAAATTAGTATAATCAAGTCAAGACTGTAATTAAGGATGAATCAAAGGTAAAAAAAACAGATAAGTGGTGAATGGCTGCATCAATTTTAAGTAGGAAAACGGCATAACACTTGTACCTATTGCTTTAACTATTATACATAAGGCGGTTACGTGATCTCTCTTCCATTATATCATTAAATCACTATGTATAATCACTTATGCAATTCTCGCGGTTTTCTACCTAAAATTGATTATGTATTGTTGAGTAGACTTGTATTTCTAAAACTAGACATAGAAGTAACTAATAGTACAAATGTTGAAGAAATTCTAAAACAGTTGGTGTGAGCCGTTAATAGCATGTTATTGCAAACTTCAAATCTCTAATGGGCAAAACGTCGAACAGCTTATGTGCAATTTTCTTAACATCAACATGGTTATGCTTTGGCAAACAATGCACTATACCCAGACAAGATTTACTCACTGGTATCATAATTTGGGGTCCGAGCTTCGACTTTGAGGTCTCCAATGACAGAATGTGCTTGCTCAAGATCATCTCAGGGTTAGAACGATTTTTTTCAGGTTTTTAAAAACTTGCAAAAAAACTAAATTGATTAAATTTTAATTTTTTTGATTATTTATTATTTTTATTTTTAACAAAACAGATTTATTTTAAAGTCGTACATTTAACTTATTTATTCCAAAGAACCTTAATTTCCACGAATGAAAGGACACCAATATATTTTCCAACTCGGTCCCTTAGTTTTACAAAATTTGCAACTCATCCCTTTAGTGTTACAAAATTTGCATCATAACCCTTAATTTTCTAAAGTTTTAGATTTACTCCTTGACAAAGTTTCAACTGCACCTTAAATTTCCAAAGTTTCAAGTTTACTCCTGTAATTTATTTTTAATATACGCTTTTTAGCTCGTTATTTTTTACTAATTTAAATTTTTTTAAACTTAAAAAGAATTATTTTATGTTTTTCTCGTATTTAAAACTTGTATAGGACATCTTCTTATGTTAGGTTTATTATAAAAATAGAAAGTTAAATTTGGGGTGTTGCACTCAATCTTTAGCAAAGGGGCAAAATCTAAAAAAAAAAGAAAATACTCTTTTTTTATGTCTTATACGATTAAGTACTTACACTTTTTGTATAATCAAATCTTTTAGTTTATAAAACTAAATGAAAATCTTCATTTCTTTTTTATCCTTTAACTTATTATAATACAAATAAAAGGTTCTTTCTTTTTATATGATAACTCCTTAAATTTTGTAAAAGTAAATACTTACATTTATTTTACAAATTATTAATATATTTAATCATATATTGTTATGATACGTAGTGTTATTTAAACGATGATCTTAAAAAGCAACTTTTGCTTGTTTTTTGTTTTGCAGAAATATCTATACTATATAATAAATAAAGGTTTTCAATGTCGCGTGTCGTCTTCATATTATTTTTATCATTTTTTTGTCACATTTCTAAGCCTCCTCGTTCTCATTTTCTTGCCTCTCGCTCTCCTATTAGTAATCAACTATACTATTTTATGCAACTAAATTAACTATTTGTTTCAACTTTTATCTACACGTTTTTTAATTTAAAATTATGTTTATCATCAATTAATTTGTTCAATCATATTTTTATGAATTCTACAAACTGAAAATAATTTTATAGTCAACTAGAATTCAAATAAAAAACTTTTAATCATATATTTACATATTCACATTGTTCCATTTTGACGAGTGTATATGTTAATAGACTACATTATATTTTATTCAACTCGTGTAATACACGGGTTTATTCAACCCATGTACGGGTTTTAAAAACATAAAATTTTTATTATTATATATGTAACATTATATTTATTCAACTCGTGTAATAGATGATATTCTAACCTAGTATATATTATATATCATTATAATCTTAATTTTAACAAAAGTATCTAATCCTTGTAGCAAGCATTATCTTATCTAACGTAACTGTCTTCTTACAAAACCCTTGTAAAAACTAAATGTATAAATAGAATTACATCATCAAATGTTTAAAAACATTTGTTGTAAAGCATAGGTAATGTAACATGTTATATGTGTATCTACATTAACTTTTGTAAATATTGTACTTAAAACTCCAATCATTTCGTTCAAGATTTTCTTTACTTCCAAATCTTGAACTTTCCTTTACCCTTGTGCTTGCCAAATTTTCCACGCTTGTATTTTCCATGCTTGTGTTTTCCATGCTTAAATTTTCCATGGCCGTAACCATAACCATGGTGACCATGCCCATAGTGACCACGACCCATGTATGCTGCGGCTCCCCCCGCGATCAATCCCATTATGCCAGCACCTCCTTTTTCTGTCTTTTGCGCTGAAAATATCGAATGAAGGGTTAAAAAAGAATGAAATATACTTATGTTTGATTTCTTGAGATGATTAGGTAAATAGGTTGTTTGAATTATACTCTCCTAACAAAGCTTAGCTAATATATGAGAAAGTAGTTTTACAAGTAAAGCTAGCATTTTTACCTCCATGTTGACCGGGTTGAGCACCTTGGGGATATTCACCTGGGTAGCTAGCAGGTGGATATGCACCGGGAGGAGGACCACCACTAAGATAACCTGCGGGTGGATATGCTCCAGGAGGACCTCCTTGGAGATATCCACCCGGTGGATAGCCTTGTTGAGGATACCCATGTGGAGGAGGATATCCTTGTGAGCCTTGTGAAGGATACCCTTGTGACCCTTGTGGATGATATTCTTGTGAAGGATACCCTTGTGATGGAGGATACCCTTGCGATGGAGGATATCCTTGTGATGGATACCCTGGAGGCGGATACCCTTGGGTTGGATACCCTTGTGGGTACTCATGTGGTGGGTATCCATATGGAGGGTATCCTTGCGGAGGATGGTCTCCAGAAGGAGGATACCCTTGCGGAGGATGTTCTCCAGACGGAGGATATCCCCCTTGTGAAGGAGGCCCTGTTGACGAGGGATATCCTCCCTGTGGAGGATTATTTCCACCGGCACGAGGTTGATCATTTCCACTAGGACGAGGTTGATCGGCCATTGTCGTAGTCTACTCACCAATCCGCTTTGTGACCCTACTAAAAAAGAGCTATACATTAAGCAATTACACAAAAAGCATGTGAAACAAAATATATCATGTTCATTGCAGTAGAGAAAAAAAAAAGAGAAAACTCTTGATAAGGAAGGAATGAAAGAGAAAGTTGATCTGTTACCTTATAAACTCAAAAAAGCTAAGGTAAAGAAAATCACTTATATTTTTCATGTAAAAAGGTTTTTGTGGTTGGCATGTTGTCATGGCGAATTTACAGGATCTTTTTCCTTTGCATTTAAATCAAGTTTAGTTATGCTTCTATTTATAGTATTTTCTTTGGATGATAACTCGCTAATCTTGTGCAGTAAACAAATCAAGATTTGTAAAGTGGTAATGTTTAAGAAAAACATATCAAAATAAATTGGAACTCTTTTGCAGACTTACCATGATTTTTTAACTATACATCTATTAATTTGAGAAGTATTATATTTGTTTGAGTGCAATCGTCTTCCCTTCTTTGACCTTTTAGTTACTTTTTACAATAATTAATTAGTAACAGTGTTCTACTTTGGACTACATGCCCTTTGATAATAATGCTTTAAAGGTATCAGATATACTCCTGTGAAAGGGGCTTGAAAGAAGTGACCCCCCTCCCCCCGGTGGCGTGAGAGGGAGTTAGTCTACTCATGAGAGAAAGCCCACATGAATAAACAAAGTAATTCTTGGCATATGATTCGCTAAGATATGGTGTGAGTACACACCCACCCCTTCTTGTGTGAGAGGCATGAGTGGCCTTACATGGGTTGAGTATACCTGATGCCCTGATAACTTGTGTGTTGTGCAACAAAAGTTGTACATTGCTAATACTTTAGCTTGATAACATTTACATAATACAACAAAAGAGTAAAATGTTTGAAAACTAATTATTATCCACTAAACAGAAGTCAAAAACCTTGACCTCAATCTTGAGCTGGCTTACATGAAGCCAACCTAAACTTAAAATCATCTTAAAATGATTTAAAATTGAAAAACCAAACACTAGTAATGAAAAGATTATTCAAACAACACATGAACATCAAATGCAAAGGCTTTAACGGCTCTCATTTGCCATTTTAAATGTTACAAAGAAAAACAAAGCTACACCTTTCTCAGTTCATTATATCATTATTGTTCAAACTCGAACCCTATTAATCGAACCATGACCCTTCTCTTTTTGTATCTACATATATAAACATGGTTCACGAGGTCCATTGATTTGAACCAGGGTTAGGACTCAACTATATGTCAGATATTTGGATAAGATCCCAGCCGTTGATGTAGCATGCATGCACTCAATCACCAGTGCGGGTGATCGTCTTGTGGAGTTTGGGGAGGGAGAGGCTTCCAATCAGGTATTTCATCCCAGTACATGTCATAATATATGTGACCCGGTTCGTGTTTTTCAACACAACACCATATTCCAACATATCGAGTCACACGGTTCCTGAATTTTTCTTCCCTTGTCTGATCATATAAAAAACCAGATTATTTTCTGTATTATGATGCATTATTTTACAGGAAAATAACTATTTAGACAAAATAAGCAAATATAACTCGAGTACTTGATCAAAAGATCGGGGAATCCAGTGAACCCACATATATATTGTCAACTAGAAGTGGGCGGATCTATTAGTGTCTCAGGGGGTGGTGAGGCACCCACTGAGATAACTCTTAACAGTGGAAAAATTCTAATAATTATTTGGAGGCACCTTCTTAAAAATTTGGAAGGCACCTCTACAATGGTCGATGATCAGAGAGAGAGAGGAGTGATAGAGGGAGAGAAAATATTCATGTTCATTCAACCATGGAACAATGGAAGTTTAGGGTTCTTGGAATAGCACTTGAGGAAGATGAAACACCTGGGGAATTGCAATCACATTAAATATAAATTTTACATGTGACCCCTTTTAGCTCTACTAAAGTTATAAACTTAACCTTTTAATTTAGTTTGAATTTTAAACAACCCTGGACTTATACATTTTATATTAGGTATTAATCATAATTAATTAAATTAGCTAGAAAATAATGTATTTCGTTACTGATTATATTTAGTTGGTTTATAAATGATTTTTTTTCCCTTATTTTTGGTTTTACAATGTTTTTTGTTTTATATTTATTATTGTGTGTAATTAATTATTTGTTTTTTATGAACTGCATAACTAAAAAAGTTCAAGCAAGACCACACGTTTTATTTGAGTATGGAGACAAGATTGCATCAAGTTTTATCAACAGTTTTTTTAATATTTTTTATTGTGTACACATGATTTTGATTGAAAGAGAATTAATAATTTTACAATATTATTAAGTAAATAAGTATAAGTTATTTTGACCCGACTTGTTTTGACCCTACTTATTTTTTGCACCCGCTCAAAAAAAATCCTGGATCCGCCTCAGCTTTGATCCATTTACCTGTGAATGTGTCGATTTTGGCTGTGTTTTATCTCAAACGGGTGAAATCCCAAAAACTTGCTAAAGAGGAATGGGTCCAACAGGTTGAAAGTCACCAAAAAATGTCATAAAACCTACTAAACCATTTTACTTCAAAGATTTAGATTATTATTGCAATAATATTATTTTTGTAATCATAATTAACACATTGTTTGATTAAACATGGATCAAAAAAGTATGCGGGTCAACCAGACCTAGCCCATTTCGACATGTACTAAAAATGACATGTTTCGACTTGCACCCATTTTGACATGTTACACAACCCTCCTATAACCTGCCCGTCTTGTCGACTTTATCATCAACTCTTCGTGATGATGATAATGGCAAGCATCCGACAGTTTCTAGATTTTTTTTTTCAATTTGCATGAGACATCCAAAATAATAAGGAGAAAGAGATATTTGCCTTGTCGGTGAATCCCAGGAAAGCATCTTGCATTGATGAAAATTGGATGACTTTGACATCCTTCAATGGGGAGAATACTGTTTTCAACTGTTTTCAATGGGGAAAATAATCATAAATCTTTGTAAGATCAAGCATACGCCAATAAATATATTACTACTGTTTTCATTCATCTTGCATACCTTTTCTTCATTGCTATGCCTTGGAAATTTGAGTACTGCAGCTGTGTTTGTAACATTTGACTGACAGTTTTCTGACCCTTCTCGACATAATTGTACATCAAGCCATGAATCCTTCACCTGAAAGCAGATTTTTTTAACAAAAAAAAACAGAAAATTGAGGAAAGATTATGTCAGGTAAAAGTCAACTATAGAAGTACCAGTATGCCCCTCAATGAAGACGATTAGTATACCTGTGCAGGCACCAATGGATTGTCAAAGAAAGAATACTCTCTTATATTGATTCCCGGTCCAAATTCATCAACGGGCAATGCCTTTAACATTGTATGCACCTACAGAGCAGCATTGGTTTCTGTAAACTAATTTCGACATCTATTAAATTGCAAAACTTATACAAATCCGTTGTGAACACCAAAAACTAATAAAACATAAGTACCTCAAATACATGATCCAAAGGACAGATGAACGGTTGTCTTGTCATTGACCCTATGAGCACACCAGGATGTGGAAACCACAATCTATCCAACCTACACCAAATTGGAGGCATAACCTAAAAAATACAAATTAGAAGTGAAAAAATTACAAAAAGAATTAAATAAAAAAAATGATCTTGATGATACTGTGATGTGAAATATATGTGATTCTAAGTATGTATCACTCACCAAAGTACGATTTAAAATTGATGCTATTGCAAGGGCAGTCCTTATTTGCTTTATCTGCAATTCATTTGCATAAATTTATTCACACTTAAATAAAAAAGTACAACTGGAAGAAACTGTATAACTATGGGAATAAAGATGCAAGAAGAAACAAATAAGTTTTTATAAGCATACTTGATAATTAACAAGAGCGAAATGTGTTTGAAGATTATGTTCCCCGTCTAGCAATAAGCTTTTTGGAATAGATGGCTTAAATGTCAAGAAGCCTCCTGTGTAACATACAACAAATGCAGAAATCTTCAAATTTTAACGACTGATAGGCGTAACCATTCGGGTCATAAATTTAAGGGCAAATTGCCCAAAATAGACATGAATTTCAAAATTCTTTTTCCCGATTTTAGCAATCAACTTTAATCAGACGTTAAATAAAAACCAACTTACATTTTATTATTCATTTAACAACCAAGTACATTTTATTACCGCCTTTAGCAATCAAGTTACCTTTTACTACCAATTGTAGCAATGTATAATCTGCTCAACCAGTAGAACTATGGAAGATTATCTTTCTGTTGATATTTTTCAAAAATTGTTGACGTAACATCTTATTTGTCAATTAAGTATACGTCTATGCCACATGACATTTAATAACTATTTATAAACATAAAAAATCGAAAATGTCATTTTTTTCAAAGTTTCTGGATAAAGTTTATTTTTTTAATTTCCTTTCACACAAGCATTTTTTTTTTGTTTTTGCTATGTGGCATTTGAAATGACTAATAGCATGAGATCAACTAGTGCCATCAGAAATTTACAGGTAAAATCAATTAAAATGAGGCTGATTGCTAAAAGCGGTAATAAATTGTAAGTTGGCTTCTATTTTGCACCTAATTTAAAGTTGGTTGCTAAATAAAAATGTTAATTTCTGGATTGAAACATAAGTACTTGTATTTTTCAACCATAATGATCTTGAAACTGTAAATTGCACTTTGGCACCATATTTCAGCAAAAAAATGTAACTGATTAGAGCTTCAGTATACTGAAAACTTAATGTACTGAGCAAATGTTAAGTATCAGACTATCAGGATGTAATAAATCTAAAAAAAAATACCAGGTGACTCATAATATTCTGGTGGGTCATAGAAAATCATAGCTTCACGTAACCGGTGACGTTTTCCGTCAGTTCCTGCATATTGAAATGTTGTATGTACAGCATATGGCTCCAGTCTGAGTTGTTGATACATGGCCTGCAATTGCAGCATTATTGTAACTGAAAATACAAAACAATCATCAAACAGAAAGCAAATTCTAGTTATGGTTTGTACCTGAACAAAGTAAGTATGGCCACTACAAAATATACTTGCAGGCAGAAGACCAAGCTTTAGAGTTCCATCATAAGCATAAACAAGTCCACTTTCATCATCAACAGGTGGGCCCAGTTGCCTATGCAAAAGATCATTGAAACCGTTCTGGTCCCATATTTTGTCATCAGCTAAAAGCATTTCTTTCCATTCTTTTGCCAACTTTTTAGCAGAATCTGTTGGCCGCCAGTGGAATATACCTATATTGTATGCACCTCCAACTGCCCACTCCAAAAAATATATCAGTTGGTGTGCCTTAAAATATTGTATATTAATTTTTAACATAATTTAAACTGCAATTTTCACCTTGTTTCCAGTTGTCTAACCGATCATCAGTTACTGTCGGTGTAACTTGATCGGTTGATGTTAATACATCCGCTTCATGATAACGTGCAAGATATGGGAGTGGATTCTGCTCAAGTAACATAGCAGATTTAGAAAAACATTCTGAAAACAAGAAGAAAAGAAAAAAAAAGTGTACTTGATGAAAAGGGCAAATTGCAAGTAAAACTTAATTTTTTTTAAATTCAACATTTAAGGGCCTATGTTTTAAGTTTAAAACAAAAAGGCGGCTTAGTTAATTGGGTCCCTTGTTTTATTATAAACTTATATCATAAGCCCTTAAAAGTTGATTTAAAAAGCAAGTTCCTAAAATGATAATAGACCAAAGTACACTCCTTTACGTGCAATGTGCCCTGATAAAAGGGTCAGTTGCAATAAATAGCAGCATATTCTCACCTCATTTCTAATTTGATCACTGGACTTCAAATAAATTTACTAAGCCAAGGTCCTCTTCAAAATTTATTATTTTCGGTAATTTTGCCTGGAAAGCTAGTAACTGCTGATGTGGATGATTAGCTTTATAACAGCTTCAAAAGTTGGATGGTTTTAGTGCCAAATTTTAGAACTTTGTGGCCAAACTAGAAATGAGGTGAAAGTGTGATGTTATTCTATTGCAATATACCCTACTGGAAAAAGAATAAAAAAACATGTGCTACAGAAGGTACCTTTAACCAAACCGTATCAGTATCACACATGAGTAATTCATAACCAAACGGTAGCATTGAATCTATGAGAAAGACTTTTTCCCTTCCCATTTTATGAAATGTCGGTGACCCCCATCCAACATCTATTGTGCTCATATGACTCCCCATATCAAAAACCGGTACACCCTTCCAATACAAAGCCTCCAACAGTTTTGTGTCCATTGCACCTAAAAAATTAAAGCTTTCAGTTCTCAAACTCTTAAAAAAACAAAATCAAAACTTTCTTTAGTCAACTCACCGACAAGAAGATTCTCAACGCCCAAATCCGTTAAGTGCTTAACCCATGTGAGGATAAAATCCATGAAGGCATAGTTACCAAAGGTTGCCACTATAACATTATCCTTCACCCTTTCTTGAACCAACTCTTTTGTTAACCGAAACGTCTCCAACGGAGGCATCTCTGAACCTGGCGGTGGTGTTTTCCAAATAGGCTTCCGTTTCTCTATTTGCGGTTTAGGTGCAGGTGCCATTACACCACCACCACCCAATCTAAGTGAAGGAGAATCAACTGTTTGATTTGGGGAAGAAGGTGCCACATCTATCATAACATTTTAAACATACATTAAGAACCAAAGTTTTCATTCACTAAACCCTAAAACAGCAAACCAACAATTTTAAGCTTCAAAACCATCAAGAGATTACAATTCAAACCCTAAACCTTAAAATTATAACCAATTTAAAAACTCTCATGTAATTGATTTTCTAATTGGTGCAAACTCTTATCAGATTCATCAAAATGCCCTAATTAAACATAACTTTAGAAAATGCACAGTAAAAGGAAGAGAGATACGTTGAGATAAGCTCCAATTGACGACGGAATCCGGCGAGTAGACGGCGGAGAAAACATAAATAGCAGAGAAGACGATTCCGATCAACACAGTACCGTACACCGTCAAGAACAACGGCTTCGAGTTCGTGATTTCTTTAAACGGGCTTATCCAGCCCATTGCTTGATACCGATGAAACTATCCAGAAACCCTAATTCCGAAGTCTAATTGGCATCATTTAGAGTACCAATTTTGATTAAAGGAGTAGGGTTTTTGTGATGTATTGGAGAATCAGAGCAGTTGAAAGAAGTAGGCAGCAACACGAAAGGTCAAATGAAACGAAGCTGTATGAATTGAATTTGAAAATATTAATAATAATCTGATTAGCAAATTGACATTTGGTGCATGAGAGTGGAAGCTTTTAGTAGGGTTCATTTTTTATGAAAAAGAATCTGAGTTAACTACACATTTATGGAAATTTTAGATTTTTTTTTTATGTTTTACTTTACCATCAAAATAATCGTAAATTCATTTTTATTTTGAGTATCAAATTTTAGTTTAGTACAAATTTTATTATGTTTATATCTTTTATCTTAGCGATCGTTTTCAGACGTTAAGTGTTCATGTGCCCTTCATGTGAGGGTAAAATCGTCTATTTGTCGTTAATAGAATATAATAATTTCTTTTCTGAATTTTACCCTCTCATCAAGTGTTGTAGACCCATTTGTGGTTCGGCCCGCTTTAACTCAAATTATACTATCTATTTAAAGAACAGTGGAAGGAATAGTAGCAACAGGAAATTACAACATTTTCTGCGTTGGATACAAGTTCATTTTTTGGCTGCTTTACTTATTCGATGTTTCCCCTTTTCACACCCCAGATTAGGGTTTCCCCCTTCACCATCCGGTCAGATTACGCTCTCACTCGATCTCCTGGCGAATCCGTTCGTCGTTTAGGTTTTCCTTTGATGCCGATTGATGGAGTGGTGATTGGGAAAGGGTAGGGGTTGTGGTTGAGGGGAGCGGTCGGCGATTACTGTACTTCAGTTGTCGGGACTGTGGTTGAGGGTAGCGGTCATCGATTACTGTACTTCGATTGCCGTCTTCCAACTTTGCTTCGCTCCCCCCCCCCCCCTCTCTCATGTTGACGTTTTTGCTCGGTTTGTGATGGGTAGATAGATCTGAGTAAAAGTTGGATGAAGATCTTACCTTTGCGTGGCAGGGTTGGAGGATGGTAGGTGCTCACTTACAACCTCCCTTGCAGTAGTATGGGGGTAAGATTTAGGATGTTTTTTTGTTCTTATTTATTGTCTGGTATTTGCCTTTTATTTGGATAATGAGAATTTTAATTTTGCAGGTTATATCTAAAGACGAGTCTGTGTAAACCTCAAAAAATGTTGTTGATGTTCAGAACTGTTCTTGTCAATAGAAGGTACCCTATCAATCAAATTTGGAAATGAACTTGCTGTTTGGCTAATTAATAATTTAATATTGGATTTCTTGATTTGCATGAACTAATACTTGCAGCAATTGACATGGTGGATGCAAACTCCAAATCAGGGGTTATGTGGTAGTATAGTGAAATGAACTTGCTGTTTAACTAATTAATAATTTAATATTTGATTTCTTGATTTGCAGGGACCAATACTTGCAGCAATTGGCATGGTGGATGCAAACTCCAAATCAGGGATATGTGGTTTACTATATGCTCTATGACGGTTATTGAGGTATGATGTTTGTAATTATTGTTATTATTATTATTATTATTTATTTTTATTACTAATCGGGTGATGCTGCAGAATGAAGATGTTTTATGTTTGGAATAATGAATTATGTTTAATGTTTGTCATCTTAGTTTGTTTTAAAGCCTGGTTTTATGTGTATAATGCAGGAGCCATTAGCTATTTAAATAATACATTTTGTTAACTTTATACTATTTTGCTCTTGAATTATGTTTAATATTTGTCATCTTAGTTTGTTTTAAAGGCTAATTTTATGTGTACAATGCAGGAGCCATTAACTTTATATGATTTATTAACTTTTATGAATGGTGATTTTTGCAGGAGCCATTTCATCGGTTAGGGTTTCTAACACGAAACCCACTACCAGTGCTATAAAGAAAGGTTTCTTGGGCATAAATCTACACATGCTCTCGATTTCTGTTTAATGTTGGTCATCTCAGTTTCTTTTAAAGGTTGGTTTTATGCGTTGTGTGTACACCTGTTTTGATTATTGTTCCTTACATGTTGGTGCATATGCAGGTTACGGTTTCTGATGAGGCTATGATGAGTTGATAGATCTGACTCAAAATCGCATGAAGATCTCACCTTGGCGTGGCATAATCGGAGGACGACAGGTGCTCACTTGCAACCTTCCTTGCAGCTGTGGTGTTCTCATCTTTTTGCAAACTCTGAGTCTCACATCATATGCAACCCGATTTCAAATGTCTCAATTTGGTGATGGGTTAGTGTACACCAACTTAATCACAGTTTAATGCTCATGAGGTTAGGGTTTTCTTATGCTAAATCCCAGTTGTTTAAATAATACATTTTGTTAACTTTATACTATTTTGCTCTTGAATTATGTTTAATGTTTGTCATCTTAGTTTGTTTTAAAGCCTGATTTTATGCGTACGATGCAGGAGCCATTATACTATATATTTAAAGAAGATGGGGGAATAGTAGTAACAGAGAATTTCAACTTTTTTTGCATTGGGTACAAGTTCTATTTTTTTGGCTACTTTACTTATTCTGCGTTTCCCCTTTTCACACCCCAAATCAAGGTTTCCTTATAAACTTTTATGAATGGTGATTTTTGCAGGAGCCATTTCATCGGTTAAGGTTTTTAACATGAAACCCACTACCAGTGCTATAGAGAAAGGTTTCTTGGGCATATGTCTACACATGCTCTCGATTTCTGTTTAATGTCGTCGGTTTCAGTTTGTTTTAAAGGTTAATGTTTAATGTTGGTCATCTCAGTTTCTTTTAAAGGTTGGTTTTATGCGTTGTGTGTACACCTGTTTTGATTATTGTTCCTTACCTATTGGTGCATATGCAGGTTACAGTTTTTGATGAGGCTATGATGAGTTGATAGATCTGACTCAAAATCACATGAAGATCTCACCTTGGCGTGGCACAATCGGAGGACGGCAGGTGCTCACTTGCAACCTTCTTTGCAGCCATGGAATTAAACACATCAACGACACCAGCAACAACCACAACAACCCCACCGACTCCAAGCCAGTCAACTCAACTTACAACAGCAACTGTAAAAAGTTCCCTCTTTACATCACCAGGTAAATGACTATAGAAGTTAACAGAATTCTTCACATCTTTACATAAAAATGAGTCACATTCTCATAATATCATGTAATTCATACAGGAGATGAAACCAGTGAAACAAAAAGGGCTAGGTACCCGGATTAATCATCATGTGAAAGAAAACACTCATCCTTTTCAAGATAGCGATGATGCTTAGATCATTTTCAAGGTATCCTTTTGAAGATAGCGATTGTAGTTACCCGCTAATCTAACATGTGGATCATTTTCAAGATGGCAATGATTTTTCCCCCTACTTTGTGTTTCTGTAACATTAGTAGCTAGGCAGCCTTATAAAAACTGCTCACACATCCATTTTTTGAACTATGGCTATGAAGCTTGATCTTATTTGTAGTAAAGTCAACTTTTCGGATGTAATAAAGTACAGATTTTGATGTTCATGACAAAAGAAAACAGATGCTCCCCGCCGCAACGCGGGACGGGATAAAACTAGTTTAAATGATTAACAACCTTTTTTAAATTCAATTTATATCAATTAAATTTCCTTTATATAATATTTTCAAACAGGTTATGATGTTTTAGACGTTTAGTAAGTTCTAATACTTATCTCTAATAACTAAAATCCAAATTTCATATTAATTTAAAACTTTACAACTAATCAGTATCAAATTATTAATATTTTGAAGTTTTATAAAGTTTATGTGTAAATGAAAGCCAATAAAGCATGGATTCACATGAGCATTTGGTGATTGTTGCTAACTAGAAAACTTGACCCGCATATTGCGGCGGGCTGTACGGTGATATTAACGTGTTTAACTGCATAATTAAAGTTCATGCGATGCGGCGGGTTTGCGAAACTCGTTATTGGCGTTGCGACGACGACAATAGCGTTACTAAGTACATAAAGAAACCTATGAAGTTGCCATGACTCGGTCCTCAGCGCGATGCGGCGGGTTTACGAACCTTGTTACGTGTGTTGCAGCGGTGACAATAACATGACTAATTACATAAAATAAACGTATGAAATTGCCGCGACACGGCTATAGATATAGAAAAATAGATAGATTGCGGTGCAAATAGGATTTGACATTGAAACGAAAGTTCGTTAAAGAAGTTAGTAACAAATTAAAAATAAAAAAGGTAATTTTTATAAACGAATATAAAAAAAGTAAGAAAAAAAACAAAATTTGATGGGTAGACTTGACAAGTTACACTAACGTGTTTAAGTACATAAAAAATGTACGAATTTGATGTGAATCGGTTTTGGAGATTGAACCAAAAATAGAAGAAAAAAAAAGTATTATGGTTTGCACATTACGGCTTAATAATTAAAAAAAATAACCAAAAGAAAAGAAATAAAAAATATGAAAAAGAAAAAGATGGAAAAAAAAAACAAAACAAAAAACAAAAAAAAGAGTTGTCGGGTGCAAGGTTTGAACCTGCGTCCCATTAAACATCTAAAGACCTTAAGCATGTATTCTTTAACCAACCCATCAGGATGTGATGTTGAGTTAAGAGAGAAAAATTAAAGGGGTGTTTGGGATTACTTATTGAAACTACTTATCAAACTTATTAACTTTTATAAGTTAAAAAAGTGTTTGGTTAAAGGGACTTTTGCTTCTACTTTTCACATTTTAAAGAGGGAAAATGAGTTTTTGAGAAGTAAGGAGGGATTTACTTCTCAAAACTTCTTATGACTTTTTAAAAAAGTCAATAAGAAGCTTAAAATAAGTAATCTCAAACACCCCCTAAGGGTGAAAGGGGCGTCTAGCTCGGATGGTTCCCGAGTATGAGAGAAGGTAATCGGATAAACGAGTAGATGGCCCCAATTAAATCGAGTAGATGAGAACGGGTTGTTGATGTGTCCAAATCGAGTAAATTTACTCGATGATGAGTACCCGAGTAAGGTTTTAGAATTCCACATTTAATGCATACAATTGCATTTCTCATTGATAAAATATCTAAAAAAATAATATAAACCCCTTCCAAATTGATAAAAATATCTAAAAAAAAACAATATAAACCCCCTACTGAGTTCATATTTTTTAATCAATATGTTTATTTTTAAATTTTAAAAAAAATTTGAGTAGGCTTCGTATTTTCTAATAAATATATTTATATTTAATTGAGTAGGGTTTATATCTTTTTAATTATATTTTGTTTCTCTAATTAATGAAAATGTCTTTTTTTTATTTAAATGTTTATTTAAAAAAAAGTTGGTGAGTAAATGAGTATGGTGTTTCCAATAAAATCTGAGTAAATGAGTAGTTTTGAGGTGACAGAATTCTATTGGGCAGTTTTGGTGAGTAAATGAGTAAATGGGTAAGGTGCCCCATCACCCTAAATACACAACATAGAAAAAGATGGTTTTGTTGGTGCCCTCCCATTGAGTGTCGACCTTACCTTTTAAGGTTTCTTGTAATATCAATATGCCTAATATCTCGCTTGTTGAACCTCAAAGATGTCAGTTTCGGTTAGGGTGAAGGGGGTACCTTACCAATTTACTCATTTACTCACCAAAACTGCTCAATAGAATTCTGTTACCTCAAAACTACTCATTTTACTCATTTACTCAGATTTCATTGGAAACACCCTACTCATTTTACTCACCAACATTTAAAAAAAATAAACATTTAAAAAAAAAGACAATTTCATTAAAATAAAATAAACATAATACAATTAAAAATAAAAAACCTAAAAATAAAAAATTTTAAAAACTAGAAAATTAACAAAATAAATAAAAGCTAGCTAATAAAAATTAAAAATCTAAAAGGTGCATTACCATCCATACTTTGCGATAATTTCACTTTTACGTTGCAATACAATCGACAAGTACGGTTCTATGAAATGATCATGCCATTCGCTGAACGTTTTGATGTCACGATCCTTTTGTTTTTCAATAATCAACTCAATTGCCGTTTGTTCTCTTTTTAATTTTGCTTCCGCCATCTTATCTCGAATACTTTCTTTTTTTCTTTCTCCAACGCTTTCATAGTCTTGTATTCTTCGACTATGTCTACCAAATTTCTCTTGCTAGATAAACTTTCGGCTGATTTCTTCCCCGGACGTTTTGGCCTTGTCGGTGTCGTGTCGTCTTGCGGTTCAGCGTTCTTGGTTATGTCGGGAAAGAGGTTTGTAAAACCCTCCCGGTCACTTGGGTTCTCGACTCGAAAGTTTTTGTTCTTTTTTAGGATTGATTTCCTTCTAAATCCTCACCCATCAATGTTATGGGTTCTCATTTATCATTGTTACGTACAACTTCCCAACATTTTAAGTTGGTGAATGTCTTTTTGTACACTTTCTTGTAATGGTTTAAAGCCGCTTCAACAAGGTCCAAATCACTTGTACCACTCGGCCTTCGTTGTTTCTATAAATACAAAAATATATATATAATTTGAAACGTTAGTTTAGAAAATAAAAAATATATATATAATTTGAAAATAACTCTTACCATTTGTTGGTAACACCCGTTGAAGGCGGTCATTTTTTTATTAAAATCCTTCCATTTCCAAAACACTTGGTCAACGGTTCGATCTTTTTCACCAAATAAAGAAGTAAAATGCGCTAAAACTTTCTTTCAAAACGAATCCCCTCTTTGTTGATTTCCTTTTCTTTTATTTTTGTTCTTATGAATATAAGTTTTGACCACGGCAAGTTCTTCTTTTTCGGACCATTTCTTTGATGGTAACAGGCTTTTGTGTTGTGTTTTCGGCTTGGCGCCAACATCTTCGACTGCAACATCTTCGACTTCGACGACAACTTCTTCTTCTTGCTCATCAACATCCTTATTTTCCGTTTCTTCTTCAACATCCTCGTCTTCCCCTTCGTCTTCGGATTCCGAACGAATGATCTCGTTTGGATAACGATACGGTTGGTTTTGGTATTGGTAGGAAAATTGAGATAAAAAATTTGGATCCATATCAAGCGAAAATTGAGATAAATAATTTGGATCCATATCTTGAGATAGTATATTTGGATCGGTTGAACTTTGGGGATAGTAGTTTGAATATTGAGGCTGCGGGAAATAGCTTGGAATTGGTTGAGGAGGTGTTTGTGGTCGTTGAGAAGGTGGTTGGGTTCGTCGAGGAGCAGCTTGGGTTCGTTCGGGTCGCGGTTGAGATTGAACTTTTGGCCTAAATTTTCTAGGCTTTGTTGATTTTTTTTATGACCCTTCCATTTTTTTTTAGAAGTGTAAATATATAGATGAGAGATATATAAATGAGATGAAAATTATGTTTGTAAAGTATGTGTATATATAGGAAAAAAAATTGTTTTTTTTTTAAATAAAAAAATCTCAAACGGCTCTCTCTCTCCCCAACGGCTCTCTCTCTCTCCCACGTCCGAGTAAATTTATTCGATTACACAACTCGATTTCGATAACCCGGCCAACTCGATTTGTAGGGGGCGTTGTACCCCCGGGTACTCGACCTACTCGGCCAACTCCACTTTCACCCGGATATCCACCCTTTTCACCCTTATGGTACCGGTTTAAGGTAATTTTCAATTTTAATCAATAGGGGATCAGAAACTATTTAATTCTAAGACCAAAGAACCGGTTTAAGCCGGAATAAGCATACCTTAGCGTATGGTACATGGTAAATTGACAACTATCATGTTAAAAATACTAAAATAGCTTAGGGTGAAGGGGGCGTTCACGGGTAAGGGGTTCGGGTAGGGGAACCCGCGCGGGTACACCGCCGCCGACCCCTTACCCGAGTAAATTGAGGGTGATTTGCGGGTATATGTACCCGAGCTCTTTTCTCCTCACTCGACCGTTGCCAAACGGCTAGAAAGCCGTCACCCCTTTTAAAATAAAAATAAAAAACTTGTTTTTCCTATATATATACAATACATTTATACCATTAAAATCACACCCAAAATTTTTTCTTTCTACCATTTTTCTACTTAAAAATCATGGACTCCAAAAAGTCAAAAGCCGGTACTCGAAAAAAATCAAAGGCCGGTTCTAGCCAAAACTCGTCAACACAACAACCTACTCAACCAATACAACAACCGGCACCGTACCCATATTATTCGTATGGTCAAATTCCCACTCAAATGCCCGTAATGCCTACCCAAATTGCAACCGGTCAATACATGTATCCATTACATGATCAACTTACTTTTGAGCCTTTTGCACCCCGCTACCATAACCTACCATTCTGTCACCCAAACCGTAACGATGAAGATCGACCACTCCCGAATTTTAAAGACGACGAAGATGAAGTAGTGGTTGGTGAAAAAGAAGAAGAAGATGACGACGAAGACCAGGTAGTTAGAAATAAAGGAAAAGAACAAGAAGAAGAAGATGAGGAACCCGGAAATAAAGGAAAATTTCACGGACGTGCGGCACGTCAACAATGGACCAATAAACAAAATCTCGCTTTGTGAAAGGCTTGGATTCATATTTCCGAAGACCCGGTAGTCGGAAATCAACAAAAGAGATCTGGATTTTGGAAGCGTATCCTTAAGCATTATAACGAACAAGTTGGTGGAAGCAACCGAAGTATTCACCAACTAAATTCAAAATGGACGGCTTTAAATACGCAAATGAGTTGGTTCAACGGTTGTTGGATTCAAGCGGTATATTTATCTTTAAATACGTAAATAAGTTTATATTTGTTGTTTATTCAATTTTTTGTTAAGTTATTTATTTTTTATAAACATATAGGACCGTCTACGTGCGAGTGGATCCGTCGACTTAGATGTGATGAAGAAAGCGATGAAGGATTTCCAAACTAAATACAAAAAAACTTTTGCCCACGTTGAGTGTTGGGAGATTGTACGTCAACATGATAAATGGGAACAAGTTCCGTTGATGGGAGAGGAGTTTTCCGGTCAATCGGAAAATAAACGAAAGTCTTCAGATTCCGCCAACTACTCAAATGATGAACACTTTACCGCTTGGGCACCCGATCTCAATGAAGACACAACTCCAACAAGACCAAGACGAAAATCAAAGAAATCGGACGAGTCGTCAAGCAAAGGTAGTCTAGCCGAAGCGGTTGTTGAATACGCAACCATGAGAGATCAACGGGAGGATATTTTGAAAGCACTATTGGATTCAAAAAGATCAAAATATCAAGATATTAAGGTGATGGTGGAAGAACAACGGGCGGCTATTCGGGAGGATCGTATGGACCGTGATTTAAAGATGTTTACGGATCCTCACAAGCATGTGACCGGACCAATGTTGGAAATAGTTCTAAAACGAAAACGTGAAATAGCTAGTCGATACGAGTGGCCATGTGATTTCTAGATTTATTTTTATATATTTTTTAAATTTAGTGTTTTTTTATTTTTAATGTACTTTTTTTTTATTTTTAATGTACTTTTTTTATTAATGAATTTATTTTAATTATTATTATTATTTTTATTTAAAAAAAGAAAAAAATAAAAAAATAGTTTTGTTAGGGTTGTGTCCCCTTCACTTTAGGGTATTAGGGTAGAAAAATGGTTAAAGTGAGGTGGCATACCCTCATTAGTTAGTTTGGTGAGGGTAAAATTTTGGTGAGGGTTGTGCCCCTTCACCCTTAGCGGGCCGTTTGGTTTCAGCCTAATAAGAACCAGTTTTAGATCCAACTGAATTGTGAGACGAACTTTAACGTGGCTAAACACGAAAAGAAGCATAGTAAAATAAATAAAAGAAACGTATGAAGTTACGGCGAGTCGGTTGTGGATATTGAAACATTGATAAAAGACGGTTAGATAACGGTACTGATGCTTTTCAGTCGGTGTCAGTCTCATTTTTTATGGTATCAGCACGTCACTGTCAGTCGATATAACTCATGATACCTAAAAATATACTATTTTGAATAGGACTCCGTTTAAAAAAAACTTATACCGGGACGTTAAGAAACAAATAAAAAAACAAACGAGAAAGTTTTTAAGTACATATAAGATTATATATAGTACAGGGGTAAACTTGAAACTCGAGGGAGTCAAAATGATATTTTACAAAGTTGGAGGTGACTTTTGCAATTTCAATAAAGTGGAGGGGGAGATTGATCGGTGGCATTTGCCATCGACGCTTGCTACTCTATTTTTATTCTCAAACACTAAGCAGAGTGAAATAGAATATAGTAAGGCCACATGTAAAATCCCGAAATTTTATGTTTTTTTCGGGAGCGGAAACAAAACGAACGAATGGCAAGGGGCTAAACTGGGGAAAGGGCAAAGAAGGGAACCTTCCCTTAAACCCTAGCCACCTTATGATCAGCCTCATTCCAACAATTTCACTCAATATTCGTCCAGAGAGAGGGAGAGAATTATAGAGAGAGAAAGTCAAGAATCAATCAACATTTGCTCCAAAAATGCTTTCAACTTGTTTCTGCATCGATCTAGAAGATGAATCCACGAAGAATCGAAAATTATGAACTTTTAAGTTATAATTTTGCTTGTTTTTTTCTCAAACATTAAGAAAAGTAAAATAGAGAATATAGTTGGGCCACACACAGAGGAAGTCCCAACAAGAAGCCTGGTAATCCAAAAGCCCATAAACATTCTAAAGTAGCCCAATAGGCCTAAATTTCGAATTAAATTTTGTGATTTACACCACATCACATCGTCACTTGAATCAAGATATAAATACAGGAATGTAACCCATGTTTTTTTGTTTACAATATTAAATATTACTATTACTATTATTATTGTTTTTTTTGTATTGAAAAGATTAGGAGAACAAAAATAAAGAATAAGGTGGGCTACGTGGAACTCTCAAGTAGAAGCCCAATAAGTTGATTACAATTTCACAAGACTAGTTTGGTGCTAACAATAAAAGTTTATGTTAACCTTAACCTTTTATTGAGTTGACGTAAACTTTAAATTTTAACTTGGTCATATTTTCAAAGATCTAATTTAACAAGTTTATACAAATATGAACTTCTCGTATCCTAACTTGCATTATTTGTAAATTCAACTACATTAAATTAAATTATGATAATAACACTAAAATTACTGTCACATTTTTCAATTAAAATATGTTAGTAACACTTCTCATATCCTAACTCGCGTTATTTTTTAATTCAACTACATTAATATTAGAGGTTTGATAAAAGGAACCATAACAATTTTTAAAGATGGTAAAGTAGTAGGGCTATAGAATCATACCGTGTTATATCGATCATTTTTTTCCTAAATTTTTATAAACTTTCTTGAAGAGGCGGGGCACTCATCTCTCGTCTCTAAACTCTCCTAACCATTTTTTATTTAATAAATAATATGTAATTCAATTTATGTAATTTTAACAAATAATATATAACTAAAAATTGTGTCCCGCACTTCGAGGCGGGAATTGATCTTAAAAGGTTGAGACGGTGACGTCAACGCGGATAAGCATAAACAGATACATAGTTAAATAAAATTTTCCCCGCGCTTTGCGGACCTTAAATGGTTGAGGCGGTAACATTAACCGGGCTAAATACAAAAAGAATCCTAGTTAAATAAATAATAGAAACATATGAAGTTACGGCGAGTCGGTTGTGGAGATCGAAATATATATAAAAGACAGTTAGATAATGGTACCGATGTTTTTCATTCGGTGTGAGTCTCATTCTTTATGGTAACAGCACGTTATGGACTGAAAATGTTACAAAAATACAACCTAAGGGGCTGCTATGTTAAAAGATTACTTTTTGAACTAAAATTGTTAAATATGTGAATACACGTAGATCAAAAGCGAAATCTACTCTTTAATAAACATGTCTCTTATACTATAGATAAAAACTAATTTATGGTTAATAATTTTAGAAAATAAGTATTTATTAACAAATTTTTGATAACGTACTATTAACTATAATTTAATAAATTATATAAAAACATAATACAAATGTTAATTTTATAACTCTTAGGGTAATATATTTAAATCATTTTCCTTAAAACCTTAAGCTTCATGTTAAGACAAAAAGGATGAAGAGTGGATTAATATTATGTAATTAAATAATTATATACATAGAACAAGGATTAATAGATGCATGTTAGGGAACAATCCCAACTGGCATTTTGACTTTTTGTTTAGTATTAACATTTGGTGTTGATAAGGACAGGTGTCTATGGAACTGCCCAAGGGTTATTTTAACTTTAATGGGTGATTAGTAATGATCTAGTGATTTAGTGGTATGATGTTTGTTTTTATAAAAGTGATGTGAGTTTAAATCCTTACATGTACAAGGTTAGGTAGAATTTATGTGTAAAAATTTACAGTTTAAAAAAGGAGTTGACTAGTATAAAGATGCCTTCCGGTGGTGGGAGACAAGAAGACACGAATCTACCTATTAATTTTCGTGTCTAAACAGGTAAAATGCTTGTTTACCTTTTAAGTACCGGTTAAGGTTTTTTTTAATAAAAAATACTAAAATATAATATTATACCTGGTAAAATACCTGTTAAGTATCTGTTAGTACCCAGTAAATACCTGTTAGTACCTGTTAAGACTTTTGTTTCACTAAATAGTTTCTTAAACATGTGTTTCTAAACAGGTCTTATCGTGTTAAGCAGGTATAAACAGGTTCGTGTTTGAAAAAAAGTACACAATAAGTTATCGTGTCGTGTTCATGTCTTATCGTGTACGTGTACACACGATATACCAGCCCTATTGGTATACTTAAAATTTCTCACATCTCATTCCCCCGTCCTTATAATTTTAAAGAAAATGGTTAAGAAATTAGTGTATTTGAGATTCTAGTGATCATTTTCTTATAATTTTAAGGATAAAGATAAAATTTAAAAATATGATGTAAGACTCTTTTAACTTAAATATTAATTTTTTTCCCCTTATAATTTAAAGATATGATATATATACCAATTCTGATATAAATGCTTTTAAGCGTCTTATATATCAATTTTCTCTAGTTTGATGACTATGTCTTTGATGCAATTCTAATAAGTTACATTATCATACAAAACTTCTTGCTTACAACAAAAAAGTAAGAAAAATAAAATTAAAAAGTTTATGTCGACATAAAAGATATAAAAGTGATCACTAAATTGCTTTTTTTTCCCTGTTAAGGTCACCAATTATTTAATCCACTATATATGTAATCGAAATATATCTATTTTTTTAACCAAAACCGATAAAATAAATAATACCTAAACAGAATTAATAATATTTTTATTAATTTATTTTTTAAAACCAAAACCGATAAAATAAATAACATTTATAATTTTTAATCTAATAAATGAATAAAAAGAATGTCACGTATTATCACCATATATTTTATGATTAAAATCTCCTAATTTTCTCTATTTTAAGTAAGTTTGAATTTTAAAATTTAATTATCTTAATGTTTTTATTTTTTAGAAAAACTAATATTACATTTGAATTCTAATTATTACTTAATTAAGGAAACAAGGAATTTTATTTTTTGTTTTATAAAATATTTTAATTTTTTTACATATTATTGTACTTTTATTTTTCTATTAAACAAACTCATTTGATACATAAGTATATAACCTAGTATAATAATAAATCTACTAAAAAACCAAAATACCATTTATTAGTTTTATATTTTCTTACAGCTCAAGGATATTACTAAAGTCAGTTATGATCAACAATTTCAATGTTTTTAATTGTCTTATTATAAAATAATTATAAAAAAAACTTTATGCGTTAATTAATTATCTGTAATAAATAATAAATATTGTACTTCTTCATCAAAAGAGGAATATATGTTATACATAGGTCTAAATTATTAATTAAATTTTTTTATCATCTTTTTACTAGATTAATTAATTATCTTTGATTTTTCAATTAATACTACTGTTATATTGATATTAAGCTGGGAGTGTCATTATTCTAATTTTAATCACGTTGGCTTGTTTTTGGACCTTTTTTTTGCATACGTCGTACGTACGTATATTTTATCCGTACGCTTTAGAAAGACGACCCATCCTGGACCCTTTGCATCTCCCAAAAGTAAAAACTATTTATTATAAAACATTTTTCCCTTTATATCATATTATATAAATAAACATGTATATGTATATATCACATGTGCTAATATTCTTGCTACTTATTTAAGTAAACTTGATAGTAAAGTGTTAAAATATGTTATTGTTTTATAACTAAAGTCAATCTAAATTAATTGTTTTTTTATAGTGGTAAAATAAATATTGCACGAATGTAAAAAGAATTATATAACGAAATATCATGAAGTTATTATAAAATGTAAACGACTAAAACGGTAAAACCCTCTGCTCAACATTAAGAAATTTGCTCCCAAATGCAAAAACTTCTAGCGGAATCACTTAAACCTCTACAAAAGAACTTGAAGATATTATAAATTAGGTTTGAAACATATGTTCAACACGAGTTAAATAAAAAAATATTAAATAATTAATAATCAAGATTTATGAACAAAACATATACGTAATCCCCATTTATAATCAACCAAATTCTCAAATTCACTCTTTGTAAGTTAATTTTTTTTGGAAACTCTTATTACGAGTAACCTATGTATATGTAACTATATAAATTAAAGCAGATTAAAAATTCTAATAAAAGTATTGAGTTACATATATGCCCCATGGTAATTTACATACACATGAAAACCCTAATTATATATACTTTGAAAGAAAATATTTGTTAAACGAAAGATAAAGAAAGACAATGATAGTATTTTAATAACATATGTTTTACGACATTAACGATAGAAAGGTAAAGTATAAACTTATAATAAAAGCAGTATAATACTACTAAATGATAGTGACAATTACCTATAATGAAAGCATTATGATAATGTTGAAAGATAGTGACATATGTCATGTTGTATGCTTATGTAATAATATGTGCTAAATGAATTGTTTGCTTATTTGTAAAGTTTGAAGGCTATGTATGATTGATAGTGTAACGGTAAAATAACTAATACTAATAGTAATAGAATGTGGATAGAAGTCTTGTGTTATACAGACATTGATAGGAGCCTTACAAGCACTGACAGGAGTCTTGGTTTGCACCCAAGCATTAACAAAAGTCTTGGTTTGCACCCAAGCATTGATATGAGCCTTAGATTTTGTCCAAGCATTGACATGAGTTTTGAATTTGTCCAAGCATTGTTACAAGCGTTGGATTTTGTCCAAGCATTGTTACAAGCGTTGGATTTTGTCCAAGCATGACAGGAGTGTTGGACCCGTCCAAACATTGACATGAGTGTTGGATTCGTCCAAACATTTATAGGAGTGTTAGATTCGTCCAAGCATTGACAAGAGTCTTGATTCATCCAAGCATTGAAGGGAGTCTTGGCTTGTCCAAACATTGATAAGAGTCCTGGGTTCATCCAAGCAGCGATAGAAGTCGTGCTTAATGCAAACAGTGATAGTAGGAAGGAGTCTTGCTTTGTGCAAGCACAAAGGGGTCTGTCATAAAGATAAATGCCTAGACATGTTATGACAGTATTAATGAAAGAACCTCATATTTTATGAAGTTACATTAATATAGAAAGTAAAGTGATAGTTTTAAAGTAAAGTAAAGTGACAGTTTTGACAGTAAAGTGACAGTTTTGACAACAAATGGAAGAGTTTTTGAATGTATACATAAAACGTATAGTAAAAGAAAACTAATGTCAAGTAAAGTTTATGATTATGAAAGTAAAGATAGAACTCACTCAGTATATATGACTTTTAGTATGCACATTAGGCTAGAGAATGAAAGAACAAAAAAGCTGTGAGGGCTTGGATATCATGGACCGATGGACCACTCTAATATGAGGATTGAAATTCCATTGTTATTATAGTATATGAATAGTGATTATTAAAGTTTGAAGTCCTTCCAAAACCTAAACCCCGAAAAGCCTAAAACCACCCTCCCCCCCCAAAAAAAAAAAAAAACTTAACCCACTCCACCCACCTCCACCCAAAAAAACCTAAACTCTAAAAGCTAAACCCTAAGGTTAAAAGCCTAATATTCAACCTTAAAATCTAAACCCTAAAAGCTAAGATGGTAGAGTTTGACGAAACGGTTCCAATGTTGCTGAAATAAGCTTAATCAGAGTTTGTTTGATATTGTTTCTTAAAGTTTTTATCATTTCTTAATGAAAAATCACTTTTTATTTGAAACTCACTTGTATATTATATTGTATTATATGATGAGTCAAAATTGGTATATTTTGACATGTGAATTATTGGATAGTTGGCTATAAACTACTTCAACATTCAACCACCTTGATTAAAAGGAAAAACAAAGTGGGATATCTATTAAAATAAACTGATGTGGTTATATAATAATATCATAGTGTCTAAAAAGTAAAAAGAAAGTCATTTTTGGAGTGGATTCCAGCCAGCAAGTTGTAGCCATCAACAATATCATTTACGTTTGTGGGGTTCCATGTGTAAATTTTGTCAAATCAAATTCGATTCCTAAATCCTAATCCCAGCACTCTACTCTCGTAACTTCATTCCACTATAAGCATTCAACAACATCATAACAAATCAATCAAATTTTACCTTTTTATTCAAAGAGGACTTTTACGTAGTCAAATTGATTGATTTATAATTAAAAAAATTACAAAAATGTTATTTTTCTATGCGATATATTTTATGTTTTTTCAGAATAAATTTAAGGGGAAAGTGAATATGGTGCTGTTAGGCATATAAGTTACATGTGAAACACATCAAAACTACGTCGTTTTAATTAAAACCAATTAAAAGTTTATTTAAATTTTTTTATTCCCTGATTCCTCTCATCGTTCCACCAATTTCTTCAAAAATTCTCGCACCGGTAAGGCAATTCTTCTTTGTAGATATCATCTATGTTTAATAGGTCTTCAATCTCGGCCTTGAAAAATTTGTCCGGTCGATAAATGGAGGGTCTTTTAGGGATTCTGTAAATTTGACTCCAAGTCCAAAATTGATGAACTCCATGGCGGAAAGCATCCTTCTTCATGGACCCATTAATTTTCTTGGGTTTTTCAAAATAATGCAAAATAAAAAAATTCCTTTTGTCTAAAGCTCAAGTTTGATGGGGGCTATAGATGGACATGAAACCCACAAGCAAAAACATCTAATAAATCTGGAAAAAAAATACGAGGAACAATTCAAAATATGAGTTTTAATTTGACAAGAAATGCATTTAATTTCCATTCATTCAACTTAGTAATAGTTAATGGTTAGTAGAATGCTTGTAGATCGACTTGGGAAGGTGAAGAACTTTTGACGAAATTGATGGAAAGATGGAGAGGAAAGAGGGAAATAAAAACTAAATAAATTTTTAATTGATTTTAATCAAAATGACGTAGTTTTGATGTGTTTCGCATCTAATTTATATGTCTAACAGCACCATATTCACTTTCTCCTAAATTTAATTACACATATTGTCGATGTGGTTTCCGAAAATTAACAAATTTGAGTATTAAGAGTTTAAGGTAACATGTTTGAGTGTTATGTTTTAATTTTTCTATCGAGTTTGAGTACTAAGGTTAGCATCCGTTAGCTTTTCTGTTAACTTGGGTGAAATGACTAAAATACCCTTTTACTTGAAACCCTTAGCACCAAAACATGTTATTTTCCACAAAGGAGCCTTAATGCCCAAACTCGTTATAAAATTGAGCGGCTTTGATTTTCGGTTTGAACCAAACCGAAATCCAAATATGTAATTAGGTTTGTTTTAAATGGTTTCGGTTAAATCGGTTAGAAACCAAATATTGAACACCCCTAGTTATTGGGTTAATTGTGTTTATTAATTTATTGGGTTAATTATGCCCGTATATAATATGTTATTAGGTTATCATATGTTTTTTTTTAATTTATTAAGTTAATTGGGCCCTATATTGTGTTTATTAATTTATTGGGTTAATTAGAGTTATATATAATATTATTGAGTTTTCATATGTTTATTAATTTATTAGGTTAAATTAGTTGAATAAATGTAATTTTATATACTTAGTAATAAATATTTACATATTACGTATATCTTAGAACCCATGTAATACACACATAGTGAAAAATATTAATATATAAAATTCTTAATCTTTATGTATGTATTTACATGTGTAAAAATATATTATATATACCAAAGACTGGAAAAAAAAATTCAAAAAATATAAAAATTAATTTACAGTTGGGTTTCGAAAATACATTAATTAGTATTTAATATAATTTGGCTTTCATTTACTATTTAACTTAAAATAAAAGCTAAATAATTAGATTTTAAATTTTTTTATAATAATTGATAATTTAAAATAAATGTGTTTTATTTATATAATTAGTATTTTATTTAATATATATTATTATTAAAATATATATGTATTTAACAGGAGAGATAAGTCGGAGACAACACATTACATAAAAAAAACCTTTATTTATTATATACTATAGATATAGATTTAAAATCATCCCGCAGATTTGATTAGAGCCGGCCTTAGGACAAGACATGAGCATCTTCCCTTTAATATGAAGTTGAACGATTAGAGTATTCCTTTGACCATATGTGTGGTTCAATGAGAACTATTAAATAATTAAAAAATAAAATAAAAAGTTTTAGTCATATTTTAGTTGTTAATTAAGATTTACTTTTTCATAATATCTTTTTCACTTGATGAACCACAACCGTTTATTCATTTTATATGCTATTGGTCAAATGAATGTAAAATAAACGTTCGACAAGTTCGTTTATTAATTTAACTAGCAAGTTTGCCCGTCTAGCGTTGCGGTGGCGTCGAACGCGGCGCTAGTTTGATAGTTATCGATTCGGCTTGTTTACGGGTATAAAACTTACATTTTAACACATTACAGGTTCGATGGATTTATAAATTTTAGTCCCACATCGTCAAAGGCAAGAAATTCAAGTATTTCACCTCTCTATATGTTGAACTTCCCATCCCACATCGCCTACAGAATAAAACTCAGCTCATCTCACCACTCTATAAATAGGAAAGCCAACACATGTTATGGCACGGTTGTGCCTCATGTCAAGGCACGATCGTGCCTACCAAGCTTATGCCATAGTTGTGCCAATCCTTGGCACGGTGGCTGTGCCTCATAGCTTGGCATTGTCGTGTCTCTTGCCTAGGCACGATCGTGCCTCATCTCCAGGCACGGTCGTGCTTCATGCTCTGGCGCGATCGTGTGATTACTGTTCAATTCCTTTGGTCTTTCGAGGATAATAAACAAACGAACATTAACATAAATTTTTATTAACTTAATTAAAAGAACAAAGATGAATAAATGCCATGTTCGTTATTTACATTTGTGAACACTCTTTTATTTTATTCATTTACGTTTGTTTATTTTCTTATATATTCTTTCAACTATAATACTTTCCGTTTACTAATATTTATTTTTATTGTTAATTGTATGAAAATAATATATATTGACTTGATTGAAGAATGTGAATTGTTCATGGTGAACAAATACTTTTGTAAATTTATTAATTACACTTGAACCACTAATTCGAGTTTATCCTTTTTTTTATTTGTCACAACATGATTAAATATGGATGGTGCATTGTTAACGACGATAATGGTCACTGTGACATTTAAAGTTAGATAATGCAAACACAACAAGCTCGTCCATGTTAATTCGATTCGTTTACGGAACCATCATATAAATTATAACAATCAATGCGCTATAGTGGTCACTGTAACATTGTCCACGATCCCTATATATCAAAGAAGAAAGTAACAATATATTTAATTTCACGGGTTAAATATAGTAGGGTCTTAGAAGTGGTACGGCATAGTATTGTAATATGGGAAAATCATATATTTGACTATTTCATCAAGTTAAATTAATAAAATAGCCTTAACTTTTATAATTTTATTTAAAGAGTTTGGTAACTATATAAAATAGAACGACAGAGGTTGGGTTGAGACGACATGATGCTCAAATAAAAGATAAAAATGTTTGATTTTATAGTATATTTTTTTATAAAATATAAAGTTATTTTAGGTTTAAAAAATAAAGGGAATGGCACGGGTGGACTGACATACAGTACTTTGGAGCGAGTGTGACCACGGTGATAAGTCACCTATGCGTGAAAAACGTCACTTGTCGCTTTATTATTGGGATCTGGAGTTGAAAATGATAAAAAAAAATGCCACTCTCTTAAATTTACTTGATCAAATCATTAGAAAGACGATTTTCCCTTTTAAAATTAAATCGGTCGACTTTTAGTCAAAAATCATTTTAATATTATTTGCTGATATACTTTTTATTTTATTCATCTTTAAGAACATATTCTATTCACATTTTAATTATACTATATTAGGATATATATTTAATAAACTTGTAGAAATAGTGTACTTAGTATGGTTGGTTTTCAACAAACAGGCAACAAGACCATGGATTTGCATTCCCGGCTTCCTGCCCACAGATTCTATTATACCATTTATTATTAAAAATATATGAATTAATAACAAGTTGACCAAAATGATATTTAGATATTAAAAATGATTTTTAATTTTAAAACCTTTCAACGATATGAAAGATAATTTAAAATAACTATTTTATCTTTTAAAATCACACTTATAATAATATTATATATGTATATATAATATGGGTAGTATTAAGAGAAAACTCTTCGGTAACGTTTGGTATGCAAGAATGGGAGATGAAATGGAATGGACGATTACGAGTTAATAAAAAATGATGTTTGGTTGGACGATTAAATGGACTCACCCATTCCACAGGTAATGTCATTCTCTCTAAATCCCTCAAATTAATTTCATCCACCCCCTTGTTTTTTTTCATTCCATCCCCACTTTCACCCTTTATCACCACCACACCCTCCTACCACCACCACCCACCACCAACCACCGCCATCTCTTGCCGCCACCACCCACCGCCATCTCTTGCCGCCACCGCCGCCGCCGCCACCCATCGTCACCTCCCACCACCACCACCGTCACCCAGCGCCACCTCCAACCACCACCACCACCCCGTCGTTGCCTCCTCCACCACCCACCTCCTACCACCGCCACCCCCCCCATCACCCACCGTCACCCACCACCACACAATATCGCCACTTCACCGATTTTATTTTTTCTTTTTTTCTAGCCTACCAAACAACATAAGATAATGATTTGGCCCGTTCGCTCATTGTAACCAAACAAGACAAATGAATGGAATTGGTTCATTTCATTCCTTTGTTTATTCTATTACCTCATTCATTTCATTCACTCGTCTATTCTATTACCCAATACCAAACATACCATCGTTTATGAAAAAACTTGAAAACTTTTGAAACTTTAATAACATTTTCATACCTTCATTATTTTTAAATTATACCATAAAATCGAGTATTTTTTTTTTATTTAACTAGCTTAGATCCCGTGTATATACACATGTTAAAAAATATAAATATAAAAAATTCTTAAACTTTTATGTGTATATTTTACAGGTGTAAAAATGTATCATATACTAAGGTTAGAAAACAAAATTCAAAATATGTAAAAATTAATATATAATTGAGTTTCGAAAATACGTCAACTACTATTTAATGTATTTTAATTTTCATTTAATATTTGATTGGAAATAAAAGTTACATAATTAAATTTCAAAGTTTGTTATAATAATGGATAATTTAAGATAAATGTGTTTTATTAGGATAATTATTATTTTTTTATAAATATATTATTATTAAAAGATATAGGTGCATTCAACAAGAGAGATATGCGAGAAAAAAATGATGTGAATGAATATGGAGGCAACACATGACATTAAAAAATCTTTATTTATTATATAGTATAGTTTTGACTATAATGTTTTTATAAAAAAAATTATTTAAGCTGTCATATTTATTCGATACTACATATATACAGTATGATCATAGTACATTACTATGTATATGAAATACCATCATATTGCATATATACAATATATGTAGTATCATTATAATACATATATGCAGTATAATAATAATGCATATAGGTAGCATCGAATAAATTCCGACACTATTTTTAATATATCAACATTATACTAATTAAAAAAAACTAGAACTCACTAAGTGTTAGATGACTTTTAGTTTGCAAATCAGGTTAAGTGTAAGTATGAAGATAGCTTGGGATTGCTTGATTGGCGATAAAGAGTTACCCGGCATCAAAGGCTCCTAGCATCCCGTATGATTTAAATGAAAGATGTAATAGTTGAGACAATAGTTTTAATGTTTTAAATTGGATGACAATTTGACATGATGTAATGACGTTTAATTTCCGATGCTATAAAGTATTTTAAGTTTAATAACTGTTTGTGAATAAGTAAATGCCCGAGATTAGGGCCTTATAATCAGCCATGCTTTCCTTTTAAATTTTTCCCTTTTTGAAAGCACATTCATTCAGGAATCACCATATAACCCACCAACTCTTCATGATGATAGCCTCAATCATCAATTTCTTCATCTTCATATACGTACAAATCAATCCAACGAAAGAGGTTAGATGGACTCTTAGCCGAAGGCATCGAAACTTACAACCACTTTTCAATAGAATTCCACTTTCAAAGCTATGTAACAGTTTTCACGTACATGTTCGACTGATTCAAAATGTGAGCCGCAAATAGCACATAACAATTAAATTCAAAATACAACCACTTTTCAATAGAATCCACACCTTTTTCCACTAAATTTAAATGAGTAGGAAGACGGTCCGAAATAACCCTCCAAACCAAAACATATTAAATACTATAGGTATTAATATTCATCTTCGTATTATTATATCTTATTTTTATTCCAAGGGTGCTCGAGGCTCCCGTATGTGCGGGGTCCAGGGGATGTCGAGTATTTCGGAAATCAGGCCCAAGAACACGAACGCAAAATTTGATTTCAACAAAGATCACTCTTTTATTAATATTGAAAACCAAAAACCACTTTATAATGTATCTCTAACCATCTATTTATAATAAACCCTATACTAATCTTAACCCAACTCAAACTTAATTAAATACTCAAATAAATAATAACTCACTCCTAGTCTAATACTAACTTAACCAAACAATTAATAAACTAATAATTATAACGTGGGTCTAATGTACACATCCTTAATTCCTTATCATGTATTTCTGAAAGAAGTTTCCACAACTCGAACATATGGCCTCCTGGTTATATGGTATCAACCTTACTGTTGCTGCAAGGTTCGCCCATATTTTTCATTCCTAAGAGTAAGACGACTTATCATCTACGGTGCACCACCTTCCATTGTCAAACGATCACACCACCTTGTCACCGTAACACATCCATCACATGCAAATCAATTCAACAACCATTCGATGGCGAGATAACGATTCGAACACACCCGAACAACAATATGCACAAAATTCATTCCAAAAAAAAAACCACGTGTTCTTCATTAGGTGCTTCTTCCGACTAAGATTAATTTTTTTTAGCAAATTTACACCCTAAGCAAAACGAAATAGAAGAGTAGTGTACTGAAATTAGCAAATCAAAACCCTAGGTGTTTTTCATAGATAGAAGAGTGATGTATTAGACACGAGAATAGGTGAAGGTTACAAAGATGAGGATTATAGTTGCAATTGTGGAGGTGACTGTAAGATTCCAAAAATATGGTATCATATTTTAGATTATATACCTAAAGTTAATAAAGATATTTATATAGGAGAATTTATGAATATATATACACACACTTGTATGTGTATATTGTTAAAGTTCATAAGTTGTTGGATGCAAATTGTAATTTTTGATAATTTTATGGAGGGCATATGGTTATGTAATGTTTGTACATAATCGTGTCATTTGAAAGGGGACACGTACAACTATATGAAAATTTCTAAATAACTATGTGGGGTTTTCTATATAGTCGTGTAATGTCCTGTCATTTTAAACTTTGGTACCCTAAACGACATTTTGACAAGTAACAGGACTATTATGTCACTCATGTAAAGTCAAATATATATTGAAAATTTAACTTTGGTCAAATAATAGCAAAACAGAATAGTTGAAAATTTTAACTTAGATCAAAATAATAGCAAAATAAAAGTGTAGAGAGTTTTTAGTTATTGTTTTAGCTTTTTTATAGAAAGTTACAAGAACTCAAATTCTGATCAAATTGTTAAAGGGGTTGATTAAAACATCATAGGAGGTGATTCACTGTCAAGGCATCAAACGCCATTTGATAAGTTAAGTATCTGGGTGGGGGTTGGGTCTAATGACAAAGCTATTTGAAGTTAAGATGAAGATTTCTTTGAGATTAAGAGTTCGAGTCCTATTATAAACGAATTAATATAAATTGATTATGGTATCAATCAGATGCCGTTAAAAAAATCCAACAAAGCTGAAGATTAAAGCTTAGATGAAGAATATGGCAGTTTTGCTTGGATTTGGTAAAGTTTAGGGCACAAATTTTATAAAGTGGGTCCTACATAAAAATGTGCTTTTTAGTAATGTTCTTATTATTGATTAAAACTAGTTTTGATAAATGATTTTTTAGTAGTCAAGTTATATTTATAGCATTTGTAGTTTTGATAAATGATTTTTTACATTGATTAAAACTAGTTTCGATACATGTAGGTATGTATATAAACAAAATTTGTTTATATTTTTTTGTTTGAATATCATTAAAAACGAATAAACATTACATTTATATCATTTTTTTATATTTTAAAACTTTTTAACATTGAAAAAGTATGTGATTCGTTTTCTTCTACACGTTCTCGCAATATTTAATGTATGAATTGAACCCTCCCCGAAAATGTTATATTCTTTTTTATTTATTTTATTTAATGGTGCTCCCAAAGTTTGATATATTGATATATTCTTTTTTTGAAAGACAAATTTCTTTATCTTTATTGAAGTGGGACTTCAATTCAATTAACCCATGACCTCCCTGAATTTTGATGTTCAAAAAGGATTTTTTTTACCATTGGACCACCAACAACCATGACGATATTTAGTTTTCTAAACAAGAATAAACTAATTAATAACTATGCTGATTTACAAATCTACTTGCAATGACCACGAAAAAGCTGGAAATGATCTTGCACCTTGACTAGTGATTGGATCTTAAACTCCTTTTATCAAAGATAAAATGAATGGAGAATCTTTCCACTCATAAGGTGGCCACAAATCAACATTCATTAGATTTGAACTAGCACAAAGGTGCATATGATCTTCTTTAAATATAGCCATAAATCAATAACGCGCCTTTTAAAAACAAAAAATATCATCGATTTTACTAATTAGGATAGAAATTCATGTATTACAGGTGTTATTTAAAGGCAAATGTCGGTGGTAAATGTCATAAAAAACATTAGCCCCTCCACTTTGTTAAATGGTAAAAATGATCTTTCAACTTTGTTAAATGACACTTTAATCGCTTTAACTTTTTAAAGTTTCAAGTTTAATGTAGTATATATAATCTTATTTTTCCTCAATAATTTTTGTTTGTTTATTTAAATTTTTTTTATTGACGTCCAGGTATAAATTTTGTTAGAAATGGAGTTGTATTCCAAGTATAGTATTTTTTAGGAATCGTGGATTATATCGATTGACGGTGGCGTGCTGGTACCGTGAATAATAAGATGGACACCGATTGAAAAAATCGGTACCATTATAAAAATGTCTGTTATCTATGTTTCGATCTCCACAATCGATCTGCCGTAACTTCATACGTTTCTTTTATGTATTTAACCGTGATTCTTTTTATGCTTAGCCCTGTTAATGTCACCGCCTCAAACGTTTAAGGTCCGCCTCCCGTTGCGTAGCTTGGGGCAACGTTTCTAGTTAGTAATAAGTATTTAAAAATAAAAATCATTAATACTTTTAAACAATAGCTAGAATAATTTTTTTTGGAACAGCTCAAAATTTATAGAAAGAAAAGGGGATTAGCAAGAAGCTATCCCACCCAAACACCACAATGTCACAAGATTACAACAAAAGATTAAAATTACATCAATCTAACCAATTGAAACCATTATTTGCCGCCTTGTTTTTGATCCAAAGGAATGAGAGAGCCTTGATGTCCTCAAAAAATTTGGAAGGATAAATCACCTTGTTTTGATACAACTTTTCATTACATGATCTCCAAATGCATCAAAGCGTGATGAGAAAAATACCATGGATAAGTTTACTCTTCTTATCATTTGAGGAGATAGTATACGGATAGTATAGGCCAAGAGATCTTGTTAGCTAGAATAATTAACTGTTAATAATTATTAAAAGTTTTAATTATTGATTTTAGTATTCTAAATAACAATAAAGTAAAATATGAGAGGAGTAACATAATTTAAAAGTATATATTTCTTCTTTAAATTTAGTAATAATGCATCTTCAATAATAAAAAGATCATTATTATTATTAATGAATACTTTTAAACACTAACTAGAATAATTAATTGTTAAGGAATTATTATAAATTAATTAATTATTCATTTTTAGTATTCTAGATAATTCTAATTCTAAATAACAATAAACTAAAATATGAGAGGCGTAATGTAGTTTAAAATGTATATTATCTTCTTTAAATTTAGTAATAATCCGTCTTTTAAAAAAAGCATTAATATTATAAGCAATAACTAGAATAGTTAACTGATAAATTTAAAAATTACGGAATGAAAATATTAAATTTAGTAATAGATATTAAACTCAAACAAAAAAATATTTTTAAAAAATACAAAATTTGTCTAGTACAAATGTGGTCCACGATGAATTAAATTGGAACCAAATCACTAACCGCGTGACAAACATGTCAATAGTCGTACCATAAATAAAGAGTTTGATATTAAATTCCAAAGTTATACGTGTTTGTGTTTCATTCATGCTAAATAACGTGTATTTATTTTCTTTTAAAAGAGAAAGAGTTGTATGATAAAGACATTGAAGCTGACATAAAGAAAACTTCACGATGAGAAAATTTATTTACCATATAACACTTCATTTTTTAAAAGTGGTTATGCGTGTTTAATCTAGACAAGATAAAGCACGTATAACTTTGGAATTTACCGTCTTGTGGATCATTAGTGACGTCCATGCCAATGCAATATTGTCCACATCAAACACGCATAGTCACTTATCTTGCTCGTATTCTATGACAAATACGGAATCCTTTCTATCACACGCTAAAGGCAAACCAAGTTAGTTTGACCATCATCAAAGAGTTTTACCACGAGCACATCCATTCGGAGTGATAAAATTGGATTTCGGGCTAAGAAGTTTGTAATGTCATCATTCGAACCACCACAAGAGTTAATTGATTGGGAAATATGTAATCAAGTTTGTAAAATTCCAATTGTTTTTAAAGGTGCCACAAGTTTGGTAAAACCTAAAATCAGATAGACACTACTAGAAATTAAACAGTTTTCCCACAAAGCTTTTTGTGGGAAATTCGTCAGAAAACGGCGTTTCCCACAAACTTCCGACCAAAAACGCTTTGTGGGAAAAAGGGTCGTGGGAAAATATTTCCCACCACAATCCGACAAAAATTTCCGACAATTTTCCCACCAAAACAGATTTCCGACAACTTTCCCACGAAAGCATTTCCCACAATATTTCCCACCAATTTTCGACAAATATTTCCCACTACTTTCCGACAAACATTTTCCCACCATTTTCCCACGAGAACATTTCCCACAATATTTCCCACCATTTTCCGACAAATATTTCCCACCACTTTCCGACAAATATTTTCCCACCAATTTCCGACTAAATTTTTCCCACCAATTTCCCATAAAATCAGACATAAATTTCCCACAGATTTCCCACAAAACAGTTTTTTATTTAAAAAAAAACCCAAAAAATCCAGTTTTTTCCTGTTTAAAATATAGAATAAACCCAATACAAAAACATGTTTCCAAAACCCATTACGATTACTAAAATATCATACAATCATCCAAATATGTTTAGAAGTTTAACAAAAAAGACAATAAACTAAACTACGGTGGAGGATTGCCGGAAGGATTGCCCAATTGCTTGAGATATGATGCCATTTGTTGTTGCATCTCCTCCATTCTTTCTTTTTGTTGTTGCATCTCCTCCATCATTTCTTTTTTCAACTCTATTTTTTGTCGTTCTACCTCTTCTTTCACTTGTTGTTGCATCAATTCCTGCATCTAAAACATATATAATATTTAGTAAACTAATAATATATAATTAGTGAACATACATAAAAATACACATAAAAAGGATAGACATAACAAGTGAAACCGCATACAAAAAATGCATATATACACACACGTACACATACATATAGGCATACGTATATACACATACAATCAATCTAATTGAATTATCCGCAACTTTTGGTGTTTCAACTATAAAAGGGAGATAAATAGAATTTTAGTTTTGCCGTTTCAACTAAACCAAATGCTAAACTAAGTGTTGTAACAGAAATATAGGAATAACACTAAGAATGCTCTAATATACCCTCAATTTATAAATCTCACTCATTATACTAAACCAACACGGTTCCAATTAGGGGTGGCAATCTTGACCCATCCTTCAAAAAATGGGATCATTTGGGAAAAAGTCAATTGAATATGGGTCAATTTGGGTGACCTCAAATTAGTCAATGGGTTAATTTGGGTCACCTTAAATTAGTCAACGGGTCAATTTGGGTCACCTCAAATATTCAATGGGTTAATTTAGGTCACCTTAAATTAGTCAATGGATCAAAATGATCAAGTATTAAAAAATTTTGTTAACTTAAAAATAATGCATATGAGTCCCCCAAACTTTGTCATCTCACCCCACCCCCACTATTACTAAAGCAAAAAAATTGATATAATCATTGGTTATTTGAACTTCGAATCTCCCTTCCTTTTCATTGGTATGTGCAAAAATCAACAAAACTGAAAAATCAAACCATAGCATATATTCTATTCTGTTTGGTTATTTGTTCTTGGTATTTTGAAAGCAACTTTAAATAGAATCAAATTGATAGTTTTTTTTAAACGAACCGTTTTGACCCGCACTCATTTTGCTCCAAACCCGTATTAACCCGAACCCGTTCTGACCTGAACCCGTTATGACCCGTGACCCGAACCAGCCAGACCCGCCCAGTTTGCCAGACCCAGTTCCAATAAAATCAAAACCCAAAGCCTATACACATACATATAGGCATACATATATACATATAAACATACGCATATGCATACAAACCCATTCACATAGAAACATGGATATGCATACACACATATATACACATACGCTTGCACAACACTAATAATAAAATAAAACTATTAATAATACCTCATGTTGCGACCCATAAAATGGTGTAGACCCGGTAGAAGAAGCTTGTGTACCGGTCATGACAAAATGAATATCTGAAGATCCAATCCCGAATCTTCTCCCTCCTGATGCATGCTCCCACAATTCAACATCACCCAATGGATACTGAGTAGTGTCCTCCCCACACTTCTCCACCATGGAGCTCTGGTACGCCTCCTACAATTTATCAAGACAACACGTTGTTATTGTACTAAAAGTTGATACAATAATTATATAAAAAAATGATAAAGATAACATACAAATATTTGTTTCGCTCGATCGGTACAAAATTCCATCCCTTCCATGCTTTCATCATATAGTCCAGCCCAAAAGTTTCTCTTGCACTCTTTAGTAAGGTGTGTATCAAGAAAGACTTCAGTATGGGTGGGTGGTCGTTTCAACTTACATGTCTACATAAAACATAGAATATAATTAATGTAATATGTGTTAAAGTAAAACAATTACTGACATTATAAATATGATTAGCTTACTAGGCGGATGCGATGCTCATCAAATCCAATAGATCCGCCCGTATGTCGGGATAGCATCGCAGAGCTATCCTTGCCTTTGCGGTTATTTCTCGCTGTCTCGGCTTTCTTACGCCATTCATCAGTGTTCCATTCCTTTAAAGAGTACAAATATATGTATGATAATATAAATGCCACAATATATTAAAAACAATAATGTATTAACTCGCTTACCGAACACAACCCTTGCCATATGTTAGCAGACATCTTATCGGGGGGATAATTAACCATTATATCAAAATCATCATCAAGTACTCCTATATTAAACCCGGCTGCCCTGGCTTTTTTTGCAGATGATACTCGGTGCTCTCTCATTATATCAGGAAAACGATCCTTCAACACGTTCTCAAATGCTACTCGAATGGAATGCTCACTGTCCACCGTTGGATCAAACGTATAAGTATCCTGTAAAAAAATGTAAGTTAATAATGTAAAATTAAAACAAATAATGATAAGATACACAAATAACTAATTGATATATTACCCTAAATAAATCATGCACAATGCCCACTGTCGCCCTAGGGACATGTCTATACGTTGTCCAAGATGCATCAAAACTCCTACTAAACATAACTCCAATAGCTTTATGAACTTTAATATCCCCAAACCTATAATATTAAAAATAAAAACAAATAAGTATATTCATAACATGAATAAACAACATAAGTTTAAAAGTTAGGAAGACATACTTCCTCCCGACCACCGTGATAAGTGGCTTCCGAGAGTTATCAACAGGCATGCTTGTGTCATTCGATTCGTAGTGAGTAGTCGCATCTACATGATCCTCACCACCAGAATCCTCACCATCAAAACCATCACCATCAAAACCATCACCATCATGGGACTGAACATGATCGGTAGTCGTCTCAAACCCATACCGGAAGTCCGGCTGTAATGTCGTGTCCATATCACCCAAAAGGTCACCCTGACCACCAGGTCTACTACCGCCACCACCGTATGAAGTATCTGCACGTCCACGACCATGGCTAATGCCCCCAGGACTCGACTCTAATTGATGTCCACGTCCACGACCATGGCTAATGCCCCCACGACTCGACTCTAATTGATGTCCACGTCCACGACCATGGCTACTACCCCTAGGACTCGACTCTGATTGACGTCCAAGTGCACGACCATGGCTACTACCCCCAGGACTGAGGAAAGCGGAAGCGGTTACAGGTGCGTCAGCGGCAACGGAGGAGTGGCAGTGGCAGCAGCTACTGAGGAAAGGCAATCTTATGGCATAAGGTGGCAGGTGGGTATATCAGGTCAGGTTTTTTCCATCAATGACTTCATCAAAAAAGATAAATATTAGTATCTCACTTCATCAAAAAAATAGTTGAACTTTATACATATATCAGTCGTATACTTATTTGTAGAGACAAGTTTGCAGTTGGGAGCCTTAAAACCGCAGTCTTTATATTTATTATCACCAATTTTATAAAATTATCATAAAAGTAACCTATTATCAACACAAAACAGTTAACCCATAATAAGCAAGTGAATGATTATGTGCCCTAAAACAGAAAATTGAAGCAGGTGAAGATTTAGAAGTCAAAACTGTGTAAATGATTATGAGCTCTAAATTAGAAAATCCCCCAAAAATGCCCACAAACCCAATGAAAGATATGCATCAAACAGACTGAAATTAGAGATCCTAACCTGAATTTCTGGATTCCGTCTGCTCAAAATCGGAACCATCATCCAATTGGGATTTTAATTTCGCTTCTTCTTCATCCACAAAAATCAAAACCCAAATAGAAAGTGTTAGCTACAGATTTTTAAACCAAGTCTAAAATTCATAGTAAATCAGATATAAGAACTAGGGGTGTTCACGGTCCGGTTTTCGCGGTTTTTGGATCAAACCATAAACCAAACCGTTAGTAACGGTTTTTTATCACTAAAAACCAAAACCGAACCGTTGAAAATAAAAACCAAACCAAACCGAACCGTTGTTACCGGTTTGGTTCCGGTTTGGTTTCGCGGTTTGGGCTTTAGGCCCATTTAGGCCCCTATGTTGAGATATGTTGAGGTACATCTAAGCCTCAGTATGTGAAAATTACATATGCCCAATTTCAGTTTTGATTACTGTAGGTTTACATCAATTTTTCGTTGATATTGTTCTGTATAATTGCTTTGGTGCAACTTGGGGCAAGCTCTGTCAAAAAACTGCCTAAAACCTATTAAAAAGAACCAAAGATTTTGACAATAGAAAACAAATTAGAGTAAACACCAAAATGAGATTTTGCTAAAAATCAAATACCAAAGCTGAGATGTTGCTAAAAGTCAAATACCAAACTGATTTTAGAGTAAAATCAAATTATAGAAAATCAAATTCCAAACTGATTTTGACAACGATAAACCTGCAAGTAAAAGAAACTTCTCACAACCACACTAAACAGAAACCTGCGACAACCAACGATGAAATACTAACCTGGGATTTTGACTTGTGGGTCGGAAACTTGGAATCGATTGAGCCGATGAAAGGCTTGAGCAGGTTAACGGCTTGAGCCTAGCGATTGAAGTTGAAACTCGGAAGTTTTAGGCGTTGAACGGCAAGAAGTCAATGACCTAGGGTTAGTGTGAAAGGTTGAGGGGTTGAGCGGCAAAGTGAAAGGGGGAAGTCTAAAAGAGTGAAAAAGTTCAGTTGAAAATTTGAAGTATTTACCCCTTATTCATGAAATCGATTACCGCCCAAGCTTGGAATCCATTGCTAGCTTATTTTCTTCCTAAACAGGCCTAAGCCCAAAGTCCCAAACATTCAAACATCCCAACTTATTCATGAAATCGATTACCGCCCAAGCTTGGAATCCATACACACATACACGTACTTATACGCATGTTTAAATAAAAAATTATTAATTGAAGAAAATACTAAAGAAAAAAAACTAAAATAATATGTATTTGTCGGAAAATGTATAAAAGAGTATATTTTAAACACTATATACGTTATAAATATAATACATTTATATTATATAAGCTTATAAGATAAATAAATAAAAATATATATTATTTCGTGGGAAAACGGTCGGAATTTCCGACAACTTTCCCACAAAACTCAACTCTTTTGTGGGAAATTTGTCGGAAATTCCGACCGTTTTCCCACCAAAATATATATTTTTTCGTTTTTAGACGGTTAAAAGTTAACTTTTTCGCTCCATCTTTTGTGTAACTTCATTATACGTTAAATTACTTGTCTTTCTCCAACTTGTACGTATTATACACATACGTACGTGCGACGTCGTGTGTATACCCAATCGAAACACATAACTCAAAACAATCTTTTATTATTATATAAGTGTGTCTACATATATAAGTTTGTAAATACAACAAGACGCACACACGTATAGACAAATATATACTTTTACATGTACAAATACATACGGATACACACATACACGTACTTATACGCATGTTTAAATAAAAAATTATTAGTTGAAGAAAATACTAAAGAAAAAAAACTAAAATAATATGTATTTGTCGGAAAATGTATAAAAGAGTATATTTTAAACACTATATACGTTATAAATATAATACATTTATATTATATAAGCTTATAAGATAAATAAATAAAAATATATATTATTTCGTGGGAAAACGGTCGGAATTTCCGACAACTTTCCCACAAAACTCAACTCTTTTGTGGGAAATTTGTCGGAAATTCCGACCGTTTTCCCACCAAAATATATATTTTTTCGTTTTTAGACGGTTAAACGTTAACTTTTTCGCTCCATCTTTTGTGTAACTTCATTATACGTTAAATTACTTGTCTTTCTCCAACTTGTACGTATTATACACATACGTACGTGCGACGTCGTGTGTATACCCAATCGAAACACATAACTCAAAACAATCTTTTATTATTATATAAGTGTCTATATATATATATATGTTTGTAAATACAACAAGACGCACACACGTATAGACAAATATATACATGTACATATACAAATACATACGGATACACACACACACGTACTTATACGCATGTTTAAATAAAAAAAATGTTAATAGAAGAAAATAATAAAGAAAAAAACTAAAATAATATGTATTTGTCGAAAAATGTATAAAAGAGTATATTTTAAACACTATATATGTTATAAATATAATACATTTATATTATATAAGCTTATAAGATAAATAAATAAAAAAATATATTATTTCGTGGGAAAACGGTCGGAATTTCCGACAATTTTCCCACAAAACTCAACTCTTTTGTGGGAAATTTGTCGCAAATTCCGACCGTTTTCCCACCAAAATATATATATTTTCGTTTTTAGACGGTTAAACGTTAACTTTTTCGCTCCATCTTTTGTGTAACTTTATTATACGTTAAATTACTTGTGTTTCTTCAACTTGTACGTATTATAGACATATGTACGTGCGACGTCGTGTGTATAGTAAATCGAAACACATAACTAAAAACAATCTTTTATTATTATATAAATGTGTGTATATATATATGTTTGTAAATACAACAAGACGCACACACGTATGGACAAATATATACATGTACATATGCAAATACATACGGATACACACATACACGTACTTATACGCATGTTTAAATAAAAAAATGTTAATAGAAGAAAATAATAAAGAAAAAAAACTAAAATAATATGTATTTGTCAAAAAATATATAAAAGAGTATATTATAAACACTATATATGTTATAAATATAATACATTTCTATTATATATGCTTATAAGATAAATAAATAAAAAATATATTATTTCGTGGGAAAACGGTCGGAATTTCCGACAACTTTCCCACAAATTTATTTTTAAATATAAGTTTGTCGGAATTTAGTGGGTAATTTCCGACTGTTTTCCCACAAACGTGTTTGTTCTCGGAATATTGTGGGAAAGTCGTTACTAAGTTTAGGGTTTCATCTTCGTGGGAATTTTGTGGGAATGTTGTTGAAATTTCCCACAAAAAAAATTTTGTGAGAAATTTTTGTAGGAAAACTTGCAGTTTTCTAGTAGTGAGAAAAACTCTTTTCTTCTGCTTCAATAAAACAACATTTATAATAATTAACTTGGAGATGTATATAAAATAAACTAATAAATTTATCAGCATGTACAATAAAAAAATTATTAAAAAGTTTTGAAGAAATTAATAAATTCTTATTATCCTTGATTTTACTCATGATGCAAGTCATATACAACAAATGTCTATAATACTAAGATGTTTAAACATACCTTATATAAGTTGTAAAATACTTTGCATAGCTTTTAGTGGTGGATAATGCAATTGGTAGAAATATAAAAATAAAAATATCAGACTTATTTAAATAACATGATAAGCAACATTATGATAACGGGTTTGGTATGAAATGCAATCTGTACTATATAATAAATAAAAAAATTTCATGTTACGTGTTATTTTTATATCACTCTCATTATTTTTTTTCGTATATCTCTCTTATTAAATTCATAATTATTTTTTTAGTACTAATAATGTATTTTTAAATAAAATACTAATTATACTAATAAAACACATTTATTTTAAATCATCTCTTATTTTAAGAAAACTTTGAAAATCTAATTATGTAACTTTTATTTTCAATCAAATAGTAAATGAAAGTCAAATTAAATTAAATAGTAATTAACACATTTTCGAAACCCAATTATATATTATATTTTGAATTTTATTTTCTATATTTTGTATATGTAATACATTTTTACACATGTATAATATATAAATAAAGTTTTAAAAATTTTATGCATGATATTTTTTATCACGTGTGTATTACACGGGTACTAAACTAGTAAAAGTATAAAAGTCTACAAATCATATACTGTATATGATATACACAATCTAGCTCACATATCATTATCAAAAACAAGTTTAGAAAGTAGTATATAAATTAAAGAGTTTGCATCATAATACCCTAGGAACGTAATCTTGATATAGAAATAAACAGTAGATAGAAAGTCCACATTAAAAAAATTATTTACGCCGGATGAAGTTTTCCATTTTAATGTTCTTGTTCAAAAGCATGTTATAATTTTTCACCACTAATATTTAAAGCTTTGTTTTAAAATTATGGGAACCGTTCGTATATAAATAATAAAAACGCTTTTACTAATTATAATTATAATATATAAATGAAATAAAATAGTTTATTACAGTACATATTACTATTGAAATAAATAAAAATACAAAGAACGAGGAAGAAGAAGAGAGTTGTGGATGAGGATTCGTATTCAATATAAAGTCCATTAAAACAAATTCGAGTATTCAAAGAGAAATCGTTTGTTTCACAGGGTACAACAGTTGAAGCAGCATGTACTGTTGGGGAGGACCTAACACCTGAAAGAATATCTTAAGAGAAGAAAAGTAAAAAAAAACATAAGCTCTGCTTGTCTGTGTTTAGATATCTGGGATGTCTTTCAACTAATGGGCATCTTGGTATATATAGGGGAAACAAAGTCGAAACATTTCAAAAAAAAAATTTAAAATGAAAATAATTTGCATTACATGTTTTTAATGCATTTTTTGCTGTTGTCAATTCTCTAAATTGTAACCGACTTATGTTTCAAGTTTATGTGTAACAGTAGTTCAGAAGACCCAATATACTCAGAAGACTCAGTCTACGTCACATTACGCCCACGCAACGCGCGCGTGCACAGGTGTTGCGCACCATATAGGGTCCCATTAGTGTTTGTCTTAAAGGAAACAAGTTTTTTAGGAGGCTCCCACTAATATACCACTCCAAGATTGGTCCCCCACCTATGTGAGACAAGTTTCCACATTTTTCTTCCAATTTTCGCAACTTTACACAACCGTAAACTCATAACTTCGAGCATCATATCTTATTCATCTTAGCTCCATTTTGGACGCAGTTTTATTCGTTGAGAAGCCCTCATTACATAGAACACAAACCCATAAAGTAACACACAAAAAAGAAATCACTTACATAAATTTATTTTTGTACAAAGTTGACAAAAAATCATATTTGTAACTTAGTGAAACCCACATGTTTTCACCCAAAATTTCTAATATTTAGTAGGATCGGTTTTGCTATTTAAAAGAGGGTTGCGCAACTTGTTATCTGTTTATCTGCCACTTTATTGTAATTGCCTTTCGTATAAAAATGGGTGGATATAATGAATTTAGTTTACTTAAATGAAGTTTTAAGAGAAAAAAATAATAACTGTATGTTATGTGTTAAATTCGTTTTCTAAAGCCTAGCTTAGAATGAGTATAAATTTGAGAAATGAGGTTTGGCACATGTAAAATAGATTCCTTAGCATCTAATATACCAAGAACATATAGTTCGTGCAATGCCGGAATAATAGTAGAAATCTTAGCCTAAAAAGGGAAAACAAATTACTTTGATTGCTTATTTAAGAATTTTGAACTCCAACTGTAAAATTGACGATCTCGAAATTCCAAAGCCTCCATTCTCAAGTTAACAACTAAGGGGCCGTTTAGTTCATTAAAAGAACTATTAAGAGTTCTGAATGGTTCAGCATGGTTTCTGTGCTGAACCATTAAGAGGTTGCATTAACTACTATGTGACTCGCAAAATCTGAAACACACCCCTACCTCTGACCGATTCAGAGAGGATTCCCATGGTGATTCTCGTACTGATTTTTATTTATCGTTGTTGGAAGAAAGTGGCATATTTTAGCCAACGTTGATACTTGACCGTTATTTCAATAATGTCTAGATATAGGCGTAATTTTTATTTGATATAACTACAACGTATATCATATATGAAATGATGAATATTTTTTTATTAATTAAAATTTGAGCTAATTTTAGGTTTTGTTTTTGGCAACCTACCTGAAATAAATTGTGAGGCTAATTTTGTATCTCAGGATTAGGTTCAGGTAAAAATGATTCTAATTCTAAGAAAGGGTGAGAAAGATTTAGGGCCATTAGATCAAATTGTAGAAAAAATTTAATGGTTGAGATTAAATTGTAGGATAAAAAGTTGTTGGAAGGATATTTTAGTCTTGGCCACTTTTGTTGACTTTTTATCAAGTTCCCCCTCATTTTAAAACGTTCATAACTTTTACATACGACATTATTTTAAAAAAAAAATTACACCATAAAAACGAGTGTTTTTTATCTTTAAAACGAGTATAGTGTCGTTATAAACAAAAACAATTTTTTTTACGTTTTCCAGCTCATTGTGTAATTAGTCAGGTCAATGTGTAATACAATTTCATTATGTAATAAAAGTTCATTGTGTAATACAAGTTCATTGTGTTATATGTATTTATCATTGTGTTTTACGTTTTCCAGCTCATTGTGTGATTAGTCAGGTCATTGTGTAATACAAGTTCATTGTGTAATACCACGTCTGGTCATTGTGTAATATCCAGTCATTATGTAATTAGTAAGTTCATTGTGTAATACAAGTTAATTTTGTAATTAGTCAGGTCATTGTGTAATACAAGTTCATTGTGTAATTAGTCAGGTCATTGTGTAATACAAGTTCATTATGTAATACCACGTCTCGTCATTGTGTAATATTTTGTCATTGTGTAATTAGCCAGGTCATTGTGTAATACAAGTTCATTGTGTAATTAGCCAGTTCATTGTGTAATACAAGTTCATTATGTAATTAGTCAGGCCATTGTGTAATACAAGTTCATTGTGTAATACCACGTCTGGTCATTGTGTAATACAAGTTCATTATGTAATACAAGTTCATTGTGTTATATAAGTTCATTGTGTTATACAAGTTCATTGTGTAATACCACGCCTGGTCATTGTGTAATACAAGTTTATTGTGTAATATCTGGTCATTGTGTAATACAAGTTCATTGTGTAATACAAGCTCATTCTTACCCTTCTTATTTTTAAAACCCTTTTTACTATAATCTAACCTTGTACTTACAAATTAATAATTATTCCTAACATATATTTACAAATTACCTGAAATTAGGTAAATTTAACGAGAAATAAATTATTATACTTGCATACAAAGATTTGTCTAACTATATTGGTAAAATAACTTTAAGAGTAAACTGTCATTTTCGTCCCTGTGGTTTGGTCAAAATTGCCACTTTCATCCAATAGTTTGTTTTTTTGTATTTGGGTCCTCGTGGTTTTAAAATATTGCCATTTTCATCCTCGTGGTTTTAAAATATTGCCACTTTCATCCAGTCAGCTAACACCGTCCGTTTTTCTCAATTAAATGAGGGGTATTTCAGTCCTTTTACATATTTGTTTTATTTCTTCATCTTTTTTACTCTCACTTTTTAATCATAGAAACAAGCGACGGAGGTGTTCCAGTGGTGCTCGTCGGAAACTGGTCAGGAAAAGAGGAAGAAGGCCAGCAGGTGGATGATTAAATTAGAGGTTAAATTGGGGATGATTAAAAAGTGAAAGTAAAAAAGATGAAAAAATAAAACAAATAAGTAAAAGGACTGAAATACCCCTCATTTAACTGAGAAAAACGGACGGTGTTAGCTGACTGGATGAAAGTGGCAATATTTTAAAACCACGAGGATGAAAATGGCAATATTTTAAAACCATGAGGACCCAGATACAAAAAAACAAACTATTGGATGAAAGTGACAATTTTGACCAAACCACAGGGACGAAAATGACAGTTTACTCTAACTTTAAAATAGAATAAAACCGAAAAACATAATCTTTGGTTTCTTTTTTATATGGTAAGTTTGTTATGGTCGATTCAAATACATAAATTTCATAACCCTATAAGAATATTTTAATTATAAACAAACTTAACAAGTAAAATATCCCTCGTAGCAAAAGTCAATTGGTAGGGTTCGAAAATGATATAATGATGTCAAACATTTTTTTTTATCCTAGGAGATAAAGTATACTCCCATTGAGACCACCAACTCTAAAACCTTTTCTTGAGATGTTAAATTTTATGTCGAGATAACATAAAGGTGTCACACATAAAAGAAGAATATTTCAAATAAGAAAATCAAATTAAAGGTCCAATGTAAGGAGATGAACTAATATTAAGTTTCATGACTTTGAAAGGACACCGTTTATGCGATAGAAGGTGATGGTGGATTCAAAAGAATTTTTAGTCGGCCGGAAACATATCTAATACAAAAAAGGTCCGGTCAAAATGAGTCGAGTTAAGATGAGTGACTTGTATCTCTTCTTTTGGGTTGTCCTCGTCATCCTCAATAATGAGGTCAATGGGCCTTCCTCATACATCAGAACCGACACCATGCTAGACTCTAATGTTTTCGTGCGTTTAGATCAGTGACTTGTATCTCTCATTTTGGGAACCATCGCCCGCTTAGAAGAACGCTCGACAAAATCCTAGGCTTGTACTTGGTTGAATGTTTGGTTGCTTATGCACACGATTTTGGGCAGTAGCAGCCGGGCAGTAGCACCCTTCAGATGTCGGAATCGGTTTGGCCATTTTTATGTTGAGTGTAGAGGTTGTTGTAGATGCTACTAAACTTCGGCAACCTTCGCCTCACAAATATCCACTTCGAGTTAAGTTGATGGTTTGACCGATATTCTTCACATCCCATTGCTATGTGAAACTTTTATGTAATGGTACTCCAAAAATGGCTATGAGTTTGCCAATTACCAAAAAGATAAATTACAAAATTAGAAGATATTTGTAGTGTGCGACTTTAAAAAGGTAAATATTTCAAAAAAAAATATATATTCTTGGTTTAGCCGATGTGAGCACATACTTCAATTAGTGGTGGTTTTTAGAGCACTTCCGTTTGGAGCTCTTAACCGGTTGGGATATGGAGACGGAATCGGGTTGGGAATCGATTTGTGGATTGGGTGGAGAACCAAGTTGGAAAGGTTGAGGGTTATCTTGGGTCCACCCAGCAAATCCTAATTATGGGTTTTGGGGGAAATGCGAGTTGGGGACTACGTTGAAAGATGGTTGGATCAAAGTATGAGAAATACTGATTATCCACGTTGAACGGATTTTTTGGGTTTATTTTTTTAGAGAGGGATATGAGATTTGTAAAAAATTAGAGGTGTAAAATGACATTTATATTGGCTATTTTTTTTTTACTTTGAAACGTTACCCAGCGGCTAGAAAGTGAGAGGGGAAGAAGGAAGACAATGGCAAATCTTTACTGATGTTTGCAAAAGTAAAAAATTAGAGGTGTAAAATGATATTTATAATGGATATTTTTTTTTACTTTGAAACGTTACCCAACGGCTAGAAAGTGAGGCGAGAAGAAGGAAGATAATTATCAAAATAAAATGTATAACGAATATTGTACACCCAATCTTATGTTATTATGGATATATTACATTAAATGTATAACGAGTATTGTACTAAAAAATATAGTAAAATGTATCTATTAATCATTATTTTACTCATTTTATTTTAATTAATTTTTAAATTTATATTAAACTAGTTGTAGTTATCAAAATAAAACCCGAGTTAATCTATTTCTTAGGTCGACTATAGCGGGGAGTGAGTAGAGAGTGCGTTGGTTATGTGGCGGCATGAGGAGCGTGGCACACCGCGCGGGTGTAGCGTGAGGGTGGCCAAACCCTTGCCACCGTGAGCAGAGCAACGGACGTGAGGCGGATTTATGTCGTTGCTCTACGACTATTTTCAGTAAAAAAATTATTGTAAAATTTTTAGTTTAATCCTATATATAGCCCACAAGAAAACCAATAAGTCACTAATCATGCGTTAACCGTTTTTAATTTGAAATTAAACGTTTAATAAAAGTTTAATGTATAGTTAAACGTGATTAAAAAAATGTTTGATGAGTTGTTACAAATCAAGAAACACTAGACTTTTGTGATAATTTAAGATCAAATGGTCAGATTTTATAAAACCGACATTTAGATTTTTCATTTTAAACTCTTTTGCATGTTGGATCACCCTACCACTAAGAAAAACTTGTTTCTTATGTTTAGATAAATTATACTCGTGAAACTTTTTCTATACATTATTGGCTGCTCTAACTAGTAGCTAGTCCGTGGGTAGGGCTAGAAGATTTGAGAGAAGTAAAGTAAAAGGGGTAAAAGTATAATTAATGAAAGTATAGGTGAGAATGTGTAAATAAGAGTGGTACGGAGTGGGTTTGATTGGAAGGACAGGGAAGGGACAGTTGTTTGATGAAGCCAACCAAATTCTCCTTTCCTCGCATCCAGCACGCCCTTTCTGCATTCTAACTGTCACTCCCCCACCCCTACTTTACATCCTAATTAATATATAAAGATATAACTATGATTGATTGAATCAAGTCACGGATTTAAGAATTTTGAATTTCAATTGAGATTTTTTTATGGGAAAAATACCACAATTTGTCCATCTAAATTAAAAAACGTCGGCTAAACCCGCTGAATTTAAAGGTTTAGCCGGCAAAAAGTAAAGACTTAGTCGGCTTAATAACGGCTAAATGTCAATTTTAGTATTTTTTTAGAGAACTATGTTCATTTTGATATTGTTCCTTTTTTTTTAATTCTAAATCACTTTTCAAATAACCAAATTCAAATAACCCCAATAACTTAAAAATTAATTACACAAACATCTTATAAGAGTATTTACATATCTTTATAATCTAGCTAAAAATCATAATTTCATAAAAAAATTGTTCATTTTTTAAAAACCTCTCATATCTTATTCTTTATTCTTATAATTTTAAAGAAATGGTCAAGAAAATTGATATATTTAAGATTTTAGTGTTTAATTTTAATGATAAAGATTAGTTTAAAAAAACCTGATTTAAGACTCTTTTAATTTAAATCTTATTTTTTTCGCTTATAATTTAAAGATATGATATATATACCAATCTTAATATGGATGCTCTAAGTTATAACATGACAACTAACTAAATATAGAAAAAAAAACGACCCAAAATAATTATTTATTTTAAAATAATAGCACACCTATAGTAGGTTACGTAAACACCTGCGTTCATTCTGTATCGGTTCCGGTCAAAACTAACTCTAAACACGTCTGAAAACGTGTTCTCTCTTCTTTGCCTCTCACAATCCATTTTCAGACGTTTTTACACACGAACATTCATCCTCTCTCTCTCTCGTCTACATCATCCTCTATCTCCTTAAAAAATGGAAAAAAATATTTAATTTTAAAATTAGGAATAATATAGAGTATAGACACATAGACAACACTTGCCTACCTCCTTCTCTCCTCCCATCAACATCCAGTGTGTGTGTGTATCTAGCTGTATAATGGTAAGCTTATATATACCCTCACTTCCTCTTCCAACTTCTATCCAATCCAAACACCAAAAGCCTAATTAACAAACATGGAATTCATTACCATCTGTTTTTCTTCCTTTCTTCTTCTCTGCATCATCTTCCTCTTCACCTCCTCCGTCCACGGCCGCCGGAAAAGCCTCCCTCTCCCTCCCGGCACACTCGGTTGGCCCTATATCGGTGAAACCTTTCAACTTTACTCTCAAAACCCAAATGTCTTCTTTGCCTCCAAAGTCAAAAAGTCAGTTTCAATTCGCAGTCTGATTTTATTATTTTAACAAACAAATAAACAATTTCTTGATGAACTTGTTGACTGATTTAGAAAATCTTGTTTTTTCTTCCAGGTACGGGTCGATCTTCAAAACGCACGTATTGGGTTGTCGGTGCGTCATGATTTCGAGCCCGGCTGCTGCGAAGCTCGTGCTCGTAACGAAATCTCATCTTTTTAAGCCCACATTTCCTGCTAGCAAAGAGAGAATGCTAGGCAAACAAGCCATTTTCTTTCACCAGGGTGATTACCATTTCAAATTACGACGTCTTGTTCTACGCGCATTCACCCCTGAATCCATCAGAAGTATCGTACCCGACATCGACTCCATCGCAGTCGATTCTCTCAGGTCCTGGGAGAATCGACTTATCAACACTTTTCAAGAAATGAAAACAGTAAGTATAAAAAGTAACTTTATTGGTACACCACTGCTATTAATAACCAGACACCACTAATTGGCTAATTGGCGGTAGTGGTGTCTGATTAAGAAAATGGTGTACCAATAATAACCGACACTCTGTTGCTGCCCTAATTTCTGACGATTTGATTGTTCTGTTGCAGTTCACATTCAATGTCGCATTGCTTTCCATTTTCGGACACGATGAGGTGCTCTACCGTGAAGATCTCAAGCGATGTTATTACATTCTCGAAAAAGGGTACAATTCGATGCCGATTAACCTCCCGGGAACGCTTTTTCACAAATCGATGAAGGCGAGAAAAGAGTTAGCTCAGATCTTGGCCCGAATCCTTTCTCTACGACGCGAAACCAAGAAAGAACACAACGATTTATTAGGCTCGTTCATGGAAGAGAAAGAAGGACTCTCCGACGAGCAAATCGCGGACAACATCATCGGCGTGATCTTCGCAGCCCGGGACACGACCGCGAGTGTCATGACATGGATCATCAAATACCTAGCTGAAAATCCCACCGTGTTACAAGCTGTCACAGTAAGATTTCAATATTTCATAATTAAAATTTTAGACTTTAGTAAACAATAACATTTTTGTAATCAAGATTATAATTTTGACTTTTTAGCAAGAACAAGAGGGGATAATGAAAGAGAAAGAAGTCAAAGGTTTGACTTGGGTAGATACCAAGAAGATGCCAATAACTTCAAGAGTCATCCAAGAAACACTTAGAGTTGCTTCAATCTTATCTTTCACCTTCAGAGAAGCTGTTGAAGATGTTGAATTTGAAGGTTTGTAATTTTATTTTATTTTATATTTATTTCCTTTAAATTAATTAAAATATATTTTTTTAACAATTTTTAATCTAAAAAAATTAAAAATTAATTTTGCAGGGTACTTGATTCCGAAAGGATGGAAGGTATTGCCACTCTTTAGAAACATTCACCATAGTCCGGAAAATTTTACTGATCCGGAGAAGTTTGACCCGTCAAGATTTGAGGTAAAAATATTAAAATTATAAAAACTATTTAGCTTTTTAAAAAAATAATAATTATTATTATTTGTTCATGTATCTAAAATTGTAATTGGTGTGATTTGTCAGGTGGCACCAAAGCCCAATACATTTATGCCATTTGGCAATGGGGTCCACTCATGTCCAGGGAATGAGCTAGCCAAGCTGGAGATATTAGTGGTCATACATCACATGACTACAAAGTACAGGTTGGTGAAATGCACCCACTTCTTAAAATTATAAAATTACTAGGGGAAATATTAAAAATAGTAAATAAAAATGGAAACATGTAGTATATAACAAAAATACTAATAATAATAAATTTTGGGTAAAAATTCAAATAGTAGTTTTAATAGTTAGATGAATTTCGTATTTAATGAGTAACGCATAATATCTTATCGATTTCTTGATGTTTTAATAAAAATATTTGATATTATTTACAGGTGGTCAATGATAGGCCCTCAGAACGAGATTCACTATGCGCCATTTGCCCTTCCTCAAAATGGTTTGCCGATAAGAATTTTTCCTAAAAATCAATTATAGAAGAAACGGGACGAAATAAGAATTTGAGTACGCGGTTGAGTTCTTGAGCAGTGTGATTGAACATATTTGAATCTGGAGGTTGATCGGGTTTTTGAAAAGAAGATATATTATAAATTGGTATAACTTAATTAATTGAATCATCATGTAAGAGAAGGAAATTTGACATCGAATTGTATATAGATCGAGTTTCCTTAGTCGACGAAGATGATAAAGAAAAAGATTTGTGATGATTTTGTAATAATTAGAAAGTAGGAGGATTGATTGTAGCATATCTAGGTCATAACATGTTTAGGCAAAACCTACCAATTTAGGAGATGTTATTTACTTTCTTTTTGTATAAAGTCCGCAAGGCAATAATAATAATAATAATAATATTTCATTCATCATTCTATTTGCTCGCTAAAACTTAACTCTTATGTTTAAAGTTCATTTTAACCCAACAAGTTACAACCATCAAATGAAAAGTTAACTCTTATGTTAAAAGTTCATTTTAACCCAAAAAGTTAACCTTCCTTTAAAATATAGAGTAAAAGAAATTAGTTTTTTACTACGTATTCTCTCTTTGTGTACAAGGGGTTGAGAATAATTTTAAATCTTTTGATGGCGTCTAACAACCTTTAAAAGTAGTATTTCGATCTTATAAGTGTATATGATTATACAAATTTTTAAAGGGGTAATTCAAGAAAAACACTAATGTTTTAGATAGAAAAGGAGAGCAAAACACAAGGATTGATAAGGTTTATGTAAATCTTTTTATGACCAATATCTCTATATTTGAACAACATGAAAAACCAGTAATTAGCAGTCATTTGTCATTTCCAAAATCACCTAAGCTCAAACGAATGTGTACTATACAACTCCCAACCCTTTTAGAGGTGAAACTAATATTCATTCGATTTTGCATAAAATCTCAATATAATGTCACATAAAAGGTCGAAACAAGTTTGGGTCAAAATGAACTGTTTTAGAAAAGTATAAACTCAGACGGGTCAAAATAGTTCTGACGAAAATGGGTTGGGGTTGAAGCTGGTCATTTTAGATTAAATTTTATCAAAATGAGTTCACTCTATATATTTGTTTTATGACGATGCTGAAGGTGGAGGCAAGGGCACAACTACCAAAAGTGTGTTGGGGGTCAAATGACCTCATTGTATGGTCACTTATACATGTAATTCATAGTAAAATAGTGTAGGGACCCAGAGGATTTTGAGAATGACCCATAAACTATTGAAATGATAAAGGAATAAAATGAGAGATGGTTAGTTGGTTTGTAAGTAATTAGGTTGTTGATACGGAAGAAACAACGTTTGCTTCCAAGGTAAAACTTTCCATTTCTATATCTTTCTTATTACGGGTGAGTTTTTTTTTCTATGGATGTGATTTTTTATTTCATGTGTGATCGTATCGCCTTTGCATTTCCTCTTTAATCGTGTCATATTTTTTGGATATTTTTTTTTGTTTTTTTTTACAATAGAATAGGCCTCTTTCATATTTTTTGGAAATCACACATCCGAGGTTATTCAACGAGCCGGTCTCTCAGACTATAAACCGGTCTCATCTCCAATCAACACATCTCAAACCTTATCAATCGGGGACAATCCTCTCTTTTATAAAGTATCGCCAGATTGTCGGGGCTCTTCAATATGCCACTCTTTCCAAACCAAATGTTACCTTTGTCGTTAAGAAGGTGTGTCTATACATGCATGCCCCGTCATAAAACCATTGGTCTGCTGTCAAACGCATCCTTCTTTATATAAAGGGCACTCTTCATCATGGATGTTTATATGCCACAACAAAGGATCTCAATTTCAAGCTTTCACTGATGTTCATTGGCAATACTCTTTCTCCATCCGTGCATTTTCTAATGCTCCTTGGTCTGGATGTCTAGATGATCATCGGTCCACAAGGGGGATTTTCTATCTACTTTGGCTTTAATATTATCTCCTAGATCTCACGAAAACATAAAATAGTTTCTCGGTCATCCAAAGAGTCAGAATACAAAGCTCTGGTTAATAATTTTGCTGAACTAACTTGGTTAGAAGCTCTACTAAAATAACTTGGGGTGGAAACGCCATCAACCCCCACTCTTGGGTGTGACAATCTTCTTGCGACATAGCTTGCAACCAATCCTCTGTTTCACGCCGAAACAAAACATGTTGAGGTTGATTCCACTTTGTAAGAAATCGGGTTGCACAAGGAAACTTCACATACAGTTTATATATACAGAAGGTCAAATCGTCGACATCTTCACAAAATCATTGTCAGCTCAAAGATTCATATTTTTCTACGCTCCAAGTCACTCCCAGTCCTTAGCTTGTAGGGAAATATTAAACCACATTGTAATTAGCAATAGTTGAGGATAAGTTACATAAATTTTATGTTGTATACAATCCCCTTGTAACCCTATTTTAGGTATCACAATCATCTTACACATTTTTATTATTTGGCTCAATTGAAGCCGATCATTTTAGATAAAAAAAATTTATCTTAATGAGTTCACTCTATATATTTGTGTTTTAATGACGATGAAGGTGGAGGCAAGGCAGAGCTACCTCAAGTCAAGTGTATTGGAGTCGAATGACCTCATTGAATAATCACTTATACATGTCGGCCCATTCAAGAGATAAAGACTTCATTGGTTCTATTTGAGCAACATCGAGGTCATCCAAATTCATTGTAAAAGAGTGTAGGGACCCAATAGCGGGTACTCTAACGAACGCATTCTTGAATATTCTTGACTTGAGTCTTCACCATGTCGAGTCTTCAACTATGCTCCTTGACTGCAACAATTAACATACTAAAAATGTTGACGGTTTTGGTTGAGAAATCGTGTTCAACACGGGTCCCTTAAAACAGATTTCGCGCCACCTCTTAGACGAACGCGTCTGTCTCCCAGGGTAGAACAACCGGAACAGTACGTGTACTGCCGGAGATGTCCACGCACCCGAGATATCACCGGGTATATTATGTATTTATAAAATGTAAGAAAAAGATGAAGTATGAGATGGTGGAAAATTAGAGAGAACTCATCTCTCAATTCTATGGAACTTTGTAAGACCAAGATGTTCTCTCATTTTTCTAAAGTGTGAGCATTTTTTACCTCTTACTAAAATGAACAAGATGTTCATGTTTTATTCATAAAATGAAGATCAAAACTCCATACATTGAATTAAGAGATACACAAAAAGTTGCATCATAAAATTAGTCGTTACACCAATTTAAAAGTAATAATCACACATTTAATTTATAGAGAAATCAAAAAGTCTCTAAATGATTCATGACAAAATATGTTACATATTTACTTAAAATATGCAACACGTTCCCAATTGAATCACCAAGTTTCAAATTTTCCAATCCAACCACTAAACTTGAGGATCGAAATCACATTCATCAAAGTTAGTGAAAACCCATTTTAACTAAATTTCCAACAATCCCCCACATGAATGGAGATTGACCAAAACACACAAATACCCAATGACACCTCGACAGTTGAGTCTTGCATAGGATAGGTAGGAGTTACCCTTTGAACCTTCCCTTGTAAAACATACTTAGCTTACTAGCTATTGGTTGACGCGATGTCCTTGAACATACAGCTGTTTGTATAAGCCACAATATACTTCACACATGACTCTCCTTAGCCGGACACATCCCCTCACTGTTGTGTCCAATAATGGTCCTGGAACACTTTCCTGGTTCTGTGAGAGCTCTAGGAATTGTGCCCCCAATTCCATTCTAAGCGACCCCACTTCTCCCTAACATAGGTGATTTGTCCTCAAATCATTAAAAGCATCATGGTTACTGAGATTTAGCTAAATCATTTACCACATTATGCTTAGCCTCACAATTTGTCACTGGATGTCATAGGAATGGATTAGGAAGTAATTAAACTCTCTTTACAATTTAGGAGGATATATATAAACATATGCATTAGCTTATATAGCAACTTAGTTATGCCCCCACAGTGACCACCCTTAGATATATGAGTCGGTTGTCATATTGAACTTAGATCAAGGGATCTCCTATTGAGTAAGTTAGGTTTCCTTCATATACCGTCTTTCATGGCCTTTAGTCTCATTCCACAAATCCATCTCTCATCAACCTTCGGGTTGTTGGATCCAAAACCATTATCTATCACTTCGTGAAGTCAATACAGATAACTGCAACTGAGATGACTTGTTATAATGTGTTCTTAACTAGCACGTTAATATAGCCTATTGTCAAGCTCTTTAAGACTATAACATCTTGTTATAATGATTGTCTTTGAAGAGTTCAATTCTCATTTCAAGGCGAACACATCTGCACTATGCATTTGGTATCAGAAATCTAGCAATATTCTAAGCAATTGGCATCGAGTCATGTAACTTGTTACACTAGATAGACTCCTTATGACCTTTTTGTATTCCACTTGGTCATGTATTTGCAATATCAGTTTGGATTATCAAATGCTTATTGCTGAACTTTCCAGATTCAAATGCAAGTCACCCTCACATTTAAGTGTTATTGGATAAAATCTACATAGGGTAATGAAAGGTTCTCCCTTTCTACATGTGCTTGAAAAAACTTCTCATACCTTTTGGACTTTTTTTTAAAAACTTCTCACACAAGCATACCCTAAAGGGTTGTTTCTTAAATGGCTTCTCCCCCCACATTTCTTGCTATTTGATCAAACTTCACTTATGACGACATTGAGACACTTGTGAAAAGATATATATCTTTGTATTAATGAGTTTATCATTGTTTCAACTCAAATTACTTAGCTCACAAGAGCTTATGAGTTAACCAAAGCAAAACATGTCTTAGTTTAAGCTTTCAACACTTACTAATGTTTTAACTAACATTGTCATAAGTCACATACTTAAAAATATTCTAAGTCAGTATGAGTTCTCCTCATTAAACTAGATAACATCATACATTATTGTCTTAGTTTAAGCTTTCTATGGATGCGCCTTTTTTATTTCATTTGTAATCGTATCGCCTCTTTTATTTCCTCTCTAGTCGTGTCTTATTTTTTGGGCATTTTTTTTATTTATTTTCTATGGAATGAGCCTTATTTTTTTCTTTTGTAATAGTTTCATACCTTTTGGACTTTTTTTATTTCTTTTTCATGAGATGTGGTTGTCTCTGATTGAAATGATAAAAGGGGAAAAAAAAGAGAGAGTTAATTGGTTTGCAAGTAATTAGGTTGTTTAAATGAAAGAAACCTACGTTCGTTTACAAGGTATAACTTTCCATTTCTATTTCTTTCTTACTATTGATGAGTTTTTTATTTTAATTTCTTTTTTATGGATCTGCATTTTTTTTATAATCAGCTAAATTCATCCATATTTTTAACGTTAAATGATGGTTATTTAGGTCTTTTATATATTTCTTTAGTTATCAATATTTAAATTTTAAACGCTTAATTTTTCACCCCCTAATCCCCTTAAACCGTAATCTTCATCTCTAAGCTTATATTCTGTCAGCATATGTAAATCATTATAGGTTTTAAAAGTAAACTAGAATATAATTAAGGGTTTAAAATACGGTTTAAGGGGATGAATGAATGATTAAGGGTTTAAAATATTATTAAAATAAAAGAAATATATAAAAAAGAACTAAATATCCCTCATTTAGCATTAAAATATGAATGAAGTTAGTTAATTGATCGGATGTAAATGACATGTTTGTAAACCACAAGAATACATAGAAAAAAAAACTTTTTTTGGATAAAACTGACAAAAATAACTAAACATATAGACGAAAATAACACTTTACTATAAACAAAAATACTTAAATCTAATAACCCAAGGGTGGAGGGAGTGGTACCAATGGAACCATCTCATTTCACCCAATAAGAGTTTGCCATATCATTTTTACCCTCTCCAACCCTAAAGAGAGGGTGTGTAACCAATAAACTCTTGTATTAAAAACCACCTTCCTCAACCACTCGAGCCAATCGTGCCACACCTTCCTCAACCACTGGAACCATGCGGGTATGAACGGGTATATTAACCCGTGCCACACAACCTGTGCGAAGCCCGCAAATCATGCGACGGTGTTACCCGTGAAACCCTGGCAACCCGTGCGAAGCCTGTACGACGACTCCGTCCACCCTAAGTTTTTAAAAAATTGATCATAATTGGCATGTGTAAAATTAACCTTACGCAATTTTCATTACTCTAATTGTCTAAACAACATAATATATTCTCTCTTTTCAATCATTTGTGCAATTATTTATGAGGCATCATCTTCACCCTGTATAAAACTTTATATGCTTTAATGAGCCGACATCACAACCCCTTTTTTTCTAAAATTGAAAGAAATTGACCAAGATGAGATGGATTCAACCATCCCTTGGTCAACAAATGTTTCCCACTTTGGTAGAAGATATTAGTTATTGTCTTCAAATTAAATGGTGGCTATATTGTAATTTATTTATTTACTTTATTCTTCAATATACAATACAATTTTGTAGTTACATCACCATCTTGGTCAACTCGCAATTGGCCTTACCTTTTTGACTTTGTAATAAATGGATATGCAAATATGGTTGACGATTTAATGAAAATCTTTATAATACAAATCTTGAATTTATAGAAGTAGCTAACAAGATTACACATGTCATATAACCATGAATTCCTACCAAATAATGTGCATGATTGAGATTGACCCATTCATCGATTGGTCCTCTCAAAATTAGAATCATAAATTAAGGAGTTGGAAGTTGAAACCACCAATAAAAACAAATACAACTTTATGGTATAGACTTTATCAATGATTTCTTTTTGAATACCAACCTCTCGACACTATAATATACCTGATTTAAACTCACAATCTTTTAGCTATGAGGCATATCATTTACAACCAGGATATCCCCTTAATGACACTTATCAATGATTATGCATCAGAATGTTTCTTTATTGTTTAATTTTCATATTCAAGTTAATTATTTTCATCTTCGAATAAATGTTCTTGTGGATTACAGATTACTCACACGTCAAGGAGTTCTAATTTTACTATTTTAGTTGGTCAAGTTGGTGTGATTTTCCATTTTTCATGTTTGTAGGTTCCTGTGTGTGTTCAGCTGTAATGCTTAGTGTCCTGTTCTATTTGCTTTCTTGATCATGTTGTATTGATCCAGCTTCTTCTGATTTTCTGACGGTTATATAAAATGGTTGTTGTAAAAAATTATTTGTCAAACGTTTAAACTTTGTACAATCAATATCCCATTAGTCAACTCCTAATTGGCTTGACAATGAATATAAAAAACCGTTGACTATTTTTAAAATATATTAGAGTTTAATCTCTTTGACTTCGGCAATTAATATACACTTGTCACGCCATGATGCAAGCCTTAGTGATTAACCAAATATCGTGCTTGCGTGATTGATTTGTGCACAAGAAATGCAATAAACAAACTCCATTAATAGAAGGTTGAAATCTCAATTAATATTAAATGATGCTTAACAATTGTTTAATGATAAAGGTCATTTAGAATATATCTCCAACATATATTGGTTTATATAATATTTTATTACCTTCTTGTGTGGCATGCTCTATGTATGGCATAGTCACAATTATTTACATATAATATGTGTCATATATAATCATGCCTTGTGCAAGATTTTAAAAAGTCAAAATGTATATAATTGTGAGGTGATCATCTCAACTTATATATAAAAACTATAACTAAATAAACTAGATAACTAAATAAATCCTAATTGGAGCCTGCAAAAAAAAATAATAAATAAAATAAACCATCTCTACGTGAATGTACAAAATCAATCGCCCTTGGTTGGTGCTGCTCTACCCGACCCATGACCCAGATTAGATCCAATACCTTCTTGGCCCGAACCCAAAAGACCTTCCGGTTGTTTGAACGGGTCAACCGTAGAAGACGAACCACTTGGACTAAAACTTGGTTCACCGAGATCAAGTACGTCAGGAGGTGGTTGAACCATTTGAGATGTTTGGTCTGTTGTATGACGAGTTGCTTTCGAACCGTTACCCTTACGCTGACCCTGACCCGCACCACCACCAGCAGATTGTTTGGTTTCTGACTGCAAGTTTTTGTTTTTCTAGGGAGACCTCAACCTCTGGTTGACGTGCAATGCCACTAACCGTTATATGAGAATCCGAATCCATAGTTGATGAGGTGGCGCCGGACGAGTAAGTGGGCCTGCCCCACTTCTTTTGGACCCCGTCGAGCCGTAGCCTGAGTTCCATACATGATCACTTTACTCCTTTTATATTCTAAAACTCTAAAAATATGTTATTAAGTTTTGATAAATCTTCAAATGCTCACATGTGAAGATAGCCAACATACCTGAACAGTATCATCACTTGGATGTGTTTCTGCAACATCACATAACTTTCCACTGATATAGGAAGCAGAATATTTACCTATGCCACTTAAGCGGGATAAACCGAAAAACCAAATTAATGTTTGAAGTTTGATAAAATCATAACCAATAAGAAATGGAGGGTTTTCCCATTTGAAATGAATTCTATATGCATAAAACATATTAAATGTCATCACCTTTACTATTTTAGTAATTTGTGTTGTTTTACTATGTAAAATAATTCAAAATTCACTCACCTCTAAACAATCAATTACAGCAAGTTGATGCTGTTCAGCAATTTCTGGGCTTATCATTATCAGTCGACCAAGTGCGTCAATACCCAAATACTTTAAATTATGAATGTCACTCTATAAAGCAGAAACCAAAAACAGAATATGATAATAAGATTTAGCATGCCAAAGCAAAAATTGACACCTTTTCTAGTGCTAACCGCATGTTTTAACAACATAGGAAAGGTAAACCTTGAGAAATTTAGCAATTGCATCAGCTGCTGCACCTCCAAATAACTTAGGATTAGGATGTATAGATGAGACGCAACAAATGCGTTCATAAAGAAGTGCGTTTCTTATATTACTAGTTGTGTCACTCTTTCTCATTATGTCGTCTCCAATGATGGTATACATCTGCTCACTGGACTGTTTGTCACCACTACCAAGCAAAGACAGGATTTTCAGCAATTAATCTGCATTAACAATTTACTATAAGGTCAAGAAAATGAATTATATTCATGAAATTCATAATTCAGATAGAAAATCAATAACTTGAAGGAACAGTTATGAGTTACCATACCAAGAACAAAAATGCCTCATACAATTCTATCAAATTGGTGTTTGAGTATATCTTATAATCTTGCAAAAAGGGAAAATGTTAATGGTGTGTCTACCGAAAAGCTATCATGTCACCAAAAAGTGCTGTATTCTAGCTATTTACAAGACCGATTGACGGATGGTTGAACTGTAAAATTGGTCTCTATATGTATGTGGCTACTTTAGTGAGATCATACGGAGGTTATGTTATTAGTTTAGATCTAACCAATCTAATGAATTACTACTAAAGGTTCATATTAAACTAATGCTAGCTGATGCAAGTTATTTCAGAAACAAACGGAATAAAGTCAAATTCATTTGGGTATTCTCTCAATCCTAAGAAAAGCAACAAGATCAGGTATGAGTTTTCGATCAGAACATACATGGATAGAACCTATAACGGAGGCTCGAAAAACAAGTAATTCCTGTTGGGCTATTATCATTTTTTGAGGTTGTCCCTTTTGTCCTTCACCGGTGCTTGATAGAGCTTGGTCAAGTACTCTGGTGCAATCACTTTGTATGGGTTTAAATACGTCGTTGAATTATATGTTAAGTCGTTCGTCTTTTATTTATTTACATAGCTATATATGTGTGTGTTTATTCATTTAAGGTATATTTGTGCATGCTGTATTCATATGAATGCCATGCCTAGATTTAGAGACTTTAAAATTGCCAAACCCATCACACATGCTTCCTAGTTCCTAATGGGTGAGGAATAGAGTAAAAGCAACAATTTCTGAAACTAATGTTAAGTTAGGACAGGAAAAAGTTGTTTGCAACTACAAGAAGAAATTATGTTACAATTATACTTTATATGATCCCTTGTAACTAAATTAGTTAATACTTTAACTCATCATGGTTAAAAACATCAGTTACATGCATGGTGATCTCACAATATCTCAAGTATAATGAATATACAGTCCTGATTATTAGATATATGCCCGTGTGACACACGGGTAGAGAAAATAATAATAAAAATGCAAGCAATTTAAATAAATTATACATAAAAGAAAAAAAAACTACAATAGTTATTACAAATCTCTAAATACTTCTTTGTATACAACATTTGATGTTGTATTTGAAAGATTACCATTACTATTTAGTATAACAACTTTTAGGTCGTCTCGTCTTGTAACTCTTGATAATGCCACATGCAATTGACCACGAGTAAAAACCGGTTAGAGACACGTATATTACACGGTTGAAAACATAAAAAATACCTACTAAAAATAGCTATAAATTTCTAATCCAATAGAATTTTGCTTCAATGAATTTTAGTGTACAAAAGACAAAGAAAATTGATACATATAAAGTTTTGTGTTTAAATGAAGTAAAAATTGCTACAAAGAATGGCAAGCAATGCTATGTTAATACAATGGTTTTGTAAAAAAAATCGAATTACAGTTATACTATTACCTATTGAATTCAATAAATATATATGGCTGGATTAACTTGGTGAGCAAACAAATTAGGCTGAATGTAGGTAGATATTATATGTGAAAAAAATGGCCGCAAGGACGTGTTGGATGTTAGTTTAATACGTGTTCAGGTTGAAACATGGTTATGTCTCCATACAACAGGTACCTAGAAAAAATGGGTTGTATTAATAACTAACCGTATGCAATATAAATGTGTAGAAAAGGTACCTGGGCAAGCCCTTACTCACAGACTCTCTCTTAATGCCCTTTTCCTAAATGTGAGGTAGACACAGAGAGTAATGCATGTGGGAGCATATATATACTATTTTAATTTATATGGGAAAATAACTACTTCATGGTGACTAAAATATGTCTAAATCAACTAAAAATAGCCTGAAATACACGAGCACCTTGCTTGTCTCGGGTGCACGTTGCTTAAGCGCCACCCTTTACACCTTGAGCCTTTGACTAATGTGGATGATGGATGTATGTGTATGAAAGTAGGGACTAACTTTAAGCAATTGAATATAAAAACTATATGCGTTCATAGACTGTCGAACACCACAATTGATTTATATCACAATCGTGAATTTGGTTTTCTCATGACTTGCAATTGATTTATAGAACACCACAATTAATTTATAAAACACCAACTTATTGTCATTATTTTTTGTCCTTAACGTGCCACTTGTGCTTTTTTATTAGTTCACAAAGTTGATGTTTAGGAGATGAAACCACTCAACATGCCTTAAACTTGTCATTTTAACATCAAACACCAATTGACTATTTATCTTCATAAATTTTTCCAGCTACCCAAAAATAGAAATTATTTGACTTTTTTAGAAGAGAGAAAATATTATATTACCCACAAAAAAACTCATTTTACCTTTTTATGCATTTATAGACAAAAAAAAATAGAAGGTAAAAACATGCACCTTTATAAATATATATTGTATCTTCATCTGGTCTAATTTCAGCATTCTTTTCTCTTCTTAGAAGTTCCATGATCACATCTGTTATCAAGTATTCATAGTACAAAATTATTATATTTAAAGGACTAAATGAAGAAAAAAATAAACATAAAGACAACTTTACTCAAACTTCAATTTTGGGTAATGGATTATTTTTCTTACTTGCAACAATTTTACTCAAAATGTGAATATTCAGGTATAAATTTGACATAAATATTTACCTATAAGGTCTAGTAATAATACTAACGCCATCTAAAATGATCATCCGTTCTTCTGCGAAGAAAAATCCCCAATTTCCTCAAGAAAGTCTTTAGAAAGTGTAAGAAAGTAACATAATATATGCAAAACATTATATCCAAAATAAATAATTTAAAATACTGACATGTCAATGAATATCCAATCCATGAAAAATTAAAGTTGTGACTTCCTGAAACTTCCTACAAAACCAGTCTAATAGATTAAGGAATCAAAATCTTTCCCTCAAGATTCAACTCTTTTGTTCCATATCCAGAAACTTCCGGCATACACATAGATTACCAAAAAGGTTGAACAACACAAAATCATATATAAATGAAATCTTTAAGGAAATTTTAGTCTAATATATATTCACAAGATTTATTATGTGTTACTAAAACTAAATCACTCTTGAGTACCCTCAAGAAGCTAATAAACATGGACTCCATGCACCATTTTCTTAATATTTTTCTATAAACAAGGACCTAATTGTGTCCTACTTAGGGTTACTTTTTTGAAAATAAGATGATTAATTAGCTTAACTATGAAAAGCAATTACAATATTGCATACTCTACCTTGCTTAAAAACCCTAAATAATAAATTATTTGAACTTTGAAACATAACTATTTTATGAAATTGAATATATAATACCCGAACAAACAAATAGTTGCCAATGTGAAGGATTATCCCATGACGAATAGCCATGGAATCATCAAAAGGAAAAGAGCAAGTTATAGCTCTTTCATTATGCCCTTTGACATAAATAAATTCGAAAAACTACAATAAACATACCTGTAATTTGAAAAACATGGTGTGAAACAGAAAATCATGAAGATAAAAAGGCATAAATAATAGCTAAAAAAGACAGATAATTACCATTCTTAACCTGCAATGTAATGTACACCCATGTCAATAAAGAAGAAATCATGGGATTAGGGTTTTCGGTGGGTGAGAGCAGGAAGAAGGGGATGGCGGGTGGAGGAAGATTGAAACTGTTGGGGTAGAATTGATGATTTTTGCAGGGTGGAGGACGATCTCGAACACCAGCGGCAGCAGATGGTGGTTGTGGCGGCAAGGGGGGTAAGTTTAGGATGTCGGTAGCAGATGGTGGTGGTGGCGGCAGCAGATGGTGGTTGTGACAGCAGCAGATGGTGGTGGCGGCGACAGATGGTGGTGGTGGAGGAAGTTTAGGGTTGAAGATGAGAAGATGAGAAGATGAGAGTGTCGATGTGATGAACGGGTTTAGGGTTGGTTAATTTGAAACCGGGTATAGAAAGGGAAATGGGTTACCCATTTACATCCGGATCCGGATGTCTTTAAAACACGTCAAGTGTCCAAGTATGTGTAAAAAGTTGTCGAGTGTCTATATTGTCTTAAAATTTTGACAAATGGCTCAACCTTTCTTCTTTATTATATATAAAGATATATGAAATAATGCATCTTTATGAATGGTGCAGGTGTATGATGATAATCAAAACTTTTTGGCAGTCTGCATTCAGCAACTTGTTTGAAAATGCTTACAAAGCTGCCAACTAAATCCTTATAAGAATGTACATCTATCATGATAAGATCAAACAGGGGGCAAAGGGTAGCTCCCATTACTCCAGGGTCACTGTCACAAAGTTTCTGCAAAAATTGAAGTCCACAAATTAAGTATCAACAAATGTTGATTTAAGCAAAATTAAAATCTTCAAATTTGTTAAAAAGGAAATATGCCAAATGCTTATTCATCTCATGCACTCAATTCGAGGGGTGAGCGCAAAAACCGATTAACCGAACTGGACCGAAACCGAAAAAAACCGAACCGAATATGAATTTGGTTATTCGGTTGAGTTTTAACCGTAACCGAATTACCAATATGGCTATTCAGGTTGGTTAACGGTTAGACAAATTATGGATTCGGTTATAACCAAAAAACCTGAATTAACCGATTAAATTATAAGCCCATATTTTTTACCCTTGTTTAATGTTTAGTCTAGTTTTATATGAGCCCAGCCATTTGGTTTATAAGTTCAAATTTACTTGGTCCGATCCATTATCCAATTATCCATCAAGGTTTTGTTGTTTGAAATTTGTTGTTGCTGCTTCAAATAATAAACCGAAACCAAACAAAAAAAATTAATTCGGCTAAATTCGGTTAAAACCGAAAAAAACGTTAACTGAATTAACTGACACTGAACTAATGAACACCCCTAGACTCAATTCAATGATAGAGATATCAACATAAAGTCTGCATATACCTTTCGAAAATTCGATACAAGATGTGTTACAGATGAGGGAGACCTTCGGTAAAACCGATGCAGCGCCATTACAGGCTGTGGCGGAGCCAGAAATTTTTACAGCCTTCTTCCTCGCCGCCTCCTTTTGGTGCCCTAACAGCTCCACCACCTGCTGAATAACCGCCGGTATCGTTTCCTCATCAATCAATTTACATGCCACATTCAAAGCGGCACATACGACCACAAAATTATCCGATATCAAGTCCTTCTGGATCGTATTCACGATCGGTATTATCAAATCATGATCCTCATGCAAAAACAACGTCACGGCCAAATAACCAGTTCGCTTTAGTAAAATCGAATGGTGTGAGTCATCTTAACGGCGTGAATGTAGCCAAACGAGGCGTCGTGGCCAAGCATTTCAATGTATATGAGACGAATTATGAACTCTTTCATTTTCCGTTGGGGGATATCCGGTTCGGTGATTCGATTTTTTAGGGTTTCGATCTCGTGAAGGACGATACGGTCTTCTTTTGGATCGCGATTCTCCGATTGATTTAACGAGGTCTAGAAAGTCCTTAGAGTGGGCGAAGGCACCATGGGAGCACACTGCGAGCTCCCTACCGATAGTCTTCAACTGCACCAGATTTACGATGATAAAATTATGTTGGGGATTATAGGGTTTAGAGTACCAATTTCGTAATTAATTTGATCAGAGTTTCTGAAATTGGGGTTTTGATGTGGAGATGAATTATGGTTAGCATTGGAGGTTAAACAAAGAAGATGATCACGTGTTACGCATGTGGTAATAAGTAATAAAATTACCTTTTATTTTTTATGATCATGGTATGTTAAACTTATAGGTTTAGTAAACTTCACTAATTTTATAAAAACGAAGCGAATATATCTAAATCGTTTAATTTTTTGATTTATGGTGAAAAATTTTAAAATTTTATACTTTTACATACAAATATGTATGTTTATATACATATAAAAATCATTAAACTAGTTTTTTCATATGTTTTTTTATATATTTAAAAGTTTTCTACACGTGTGTAGGTAAAAACTTACACATGAGTTGCACATAGGGGTGAACAAACCTTAATCGTTAATCGAAATTAACCAATAACTGAACCGTCATCGAACCGAATTAACCAAAATTAACTGGCGGTTATGGTTAAGGTTCTTTAGTTAACCGATCAATTGGTTATAGTTATGGTTAAGGGTGTCTCATAACCAAAAGTTAACCGAACCAAACAGATACAAATCTATGCATAAAATATATGCATAAACAAATAAGTAAAACTAGAAACATATCATAAATAAGTAAAACTAATGCATAAATTATGAATCTATAACTAGAAAAAAAGAGTATTAAAAATATAATCTCATCTGTTTTACTAAAATGGTAAGGAGGTTTTATGATAAAAATATACTTTGGGTAACTTTATTCACTAAATGTAGTTTTTACTGATATATTTATTAAGTGTGATTAGTGATTATGGAACGAAAGTGGTTCATCAAATCAAATTAACCAAAACCGACGGTTAACCGACCAAACAGTTATGGTTATGGTTATGAAAGATGGTATAACCGAACAAGCGGTTAGAGCATTCACATCAGCTCCCCCCATCTCTACCCTCATCTATAAATTATAAAAGAAACATGAAAAATCATGTAATTTTACGCTCACATCAACTCTCCCATCCCCATCTCTATCATGATGCTGAAGTTGAATTATATTTTATGCTCACGTCCTTTATGATTGACCGTTCGTCTGAAGGTGATATGCGGTGTTGATATTCAATCTTGTTCCTAGAGATTCGTGAAACCTCCTCCAGAATCTAGATGTGAACCATGTATCCCTGTCGGAGACAATGGACACCGATACGCCATGTCGAGTTACAATTTCCTTAGTGAATAATCCTGCGAATCTTTCTGAAGTAAACGACTCACGAATTGGTAATAAGTGAGCGCTTTTCTTTCGGCGGTCAACGATCACCCATATGGTGTCATAACCTTTAGTTGTATGCGGTAGCTTGGTTATAAAATCCATGGTGATGTGCTCCCACTTCCACTCGGGCATATCCAAGGGTTGGATTTTCCCATATGGTTTCTGATGTTCAGCTTTGACTTGCAAGCATGTCAAATACTTATTCACGTAGCACACAACTTCCCGCTTCATACCCGCACCAATAATCTTTTCTTAAGTCTTGGTACATTTTGGTGGCGCCTAGATGGATCGAGTAACGAGACTTATGGGCTTCGTCCAAGATTTTGGGTCGAAATTCCCCATAACGACGAATCTACATTCGACCAAACCGATTTTTAACACCAAAGGTGTTTATGGCAAATTCAAAATTTGTCCTACCATCATTTCCTTTTTTTTTATCTGCTTAGCCTTTAAGGATTCCACTTGCAATTCACCAAATCTGCTTCATGAGTTCGGAAGTCGCAGTTAGCAAAATTTCACTCGGATCGATTCGTGTTTCTCCTTACGACTTAGCGCATTGGCTACGACATTGGCCTTTCCAGGGTGATACAGAATTTCACAGTTATAGTCTTCTATTAGTTCAAACCATATCCTTTTGTTGAATGTTAAGATCTTTTTGTTTGAAGAAATAATTTAGGATTTTATGATCTGTCACACCCCCAATTCCACTAACGAAGTTTTACCGTTTGTTGTGTGACAAACCAGGATCTCAGTCATTAGTTACATCAAACGACACTATTTGGGACATAAATGAAATATCATAAAAGTTCAGAGTTAATGCGGAAACGTTTTAAACAAGAAAATAAATGCGCAAAACAAATGCGCTCAAGTATAATAAGACAAGTAAATTGTTTTAAATATTTTCATAAGGATAAAATGATGGTAGGGCTCCATGCATGTCCTAAGTGTGCAACCTATGCCTTAGCGACCTGAGAAACATGTAAGAAAAAGTGTCAACACGAGGTTGGTGAGTTCACAGGTTTACAAGTGAATAAACTATTTAAGTGTTTGCAGGATCCACATACGTAAGTCACACCTATTGCTAGCTAGAAAATGTACAAGTTACTCTAAGCGTTCGCAACCGAAGCTGACTGTTTGTGTCTGGGTGCCTTCCGCCATTGCTAACATCAATAATGGCAAGTGTTTAGGACAATTTACACCCGTTCGACCTCCAATCAAGCTAGCGCGACTAGCCCGGGTGTGTAAGGACTTTGCATGTTATGTTTGCACTTAGGTAAATAAGTGGTAATGAAATACTATGTGATCCATGTCCGTTCATATGAATGTCTCTCCCCGACGGGAAGACAAGTAAACGGATGTCTGTTCGTATGCATGTTTCTTCCCAACGGGAAACAATTAAAATGCTGTTTGTTTGAATGCATGATTCTCCCCAACGGGAAAACAGATAAAATGATGTTTGTGTATATGCATGTTTCTCCCCCAATAGGAAAACAAGTAAAATACTGTTTGTTTGTACGTATGTTCTCCCCAACGGGAAAACAAAGAAAATGATGTTTGTGTATATGCATGTTTCTTCCCCTATAGGAAAACAAGTAAAAAGGGGTCGTGAAACTCACATGCGTTGCGTAGTAGGTAGTGTCACACAAGTATGAGATTTGAATCTCAAGCGTTAGCCCGAAACGGCTTACGAATGCCCTAAAATTATAACATAATAATTAGGGGTATAATGGGATATAATGATATGTGACAACGACACGAAATGTTGAACGTCCTAAAAGAAACGCTCTAAAGATCAAAGAGTAGACGAACATGTCCACGGGAATTGAAGGATTTCTTAACAAAATATTTAGGATAAATACGTCACGCGTCGATTGACAAAAGTAATATAAAGTATATTCGCACGCTGTACCATTAAACCAATGACCTAAGAAAATAATATAATATATATTATTTTTAGACTTAATAAAATATTACAATAAACAATTGCGTGTCAAAAATAATAAATCTATTATTTTATCCGAGTATATAAACGAGTGTAAATAATATAGATAGTTACATTATTTATTAGTTTAAAATGTTACACAGAGTTTATAAACGAAACAATAACAATATAAAAATATTTATCGTTTTTAATTGAGACTAAGGGTTGAAAATAATATACTATTTTATAAACGAGGTTTAAATAACGAATACGAGTTAGAAGACTAAACCCGAGCCTACGGGTGGTTTTCCGATTTAAAAAATATTAATATAGTATAATAATTTTTGTTTTGAAATAATAATCACACATTCTGACAAAAGGTTTACTCGCACACGACCGCACCTAAGGAAAGGCATGACCGTGTTAGGGTCACAGGCGCGACCGTGCTGGTCAGGGGCGCGACCGTGTTGATCAAACAGAAGACACAACAAAACTGATCATTAGGCACGACCGTGTCTGAGTCTGGCACGACCGTGTCTAGGGTTTTGAGGCACGACCAAGTCAGAGTACGAGGCACGACCGTGCCAGGGCTTGGCACGACCGTGTCTCCTGGATACACAGTCACAGAGTTTACAGAATAAGCCAATAAGTCCAAATCCATTTGATTTCGATCGCGATTGACCAAAAGGATATGGGGGTTCTGTTTAACAGTAGCATGCGAATCATAGGGTGGTTTTAATTGCAAAAACACCGAGTTTTAGATCGTTTAATTCCTGATTTGAAAACCAAATCTCTAGTTTATGAACACCGAATTAAATCGGTCGAATTCAATAAGATTAGCTGCTGAAATCATGGGGCTTTTGAGAATCTGATTGAAATTCTGCTACGATTTCGGCCAAATTGATGCGTGCAAGAGCTTCTGAGAGGTGCGATAGAGGTGTGTAGGTGGTCGATTTCAATGCAAATGATCGGTTTGACGCGAATTTGATTGAAATGGTGATGTTGTCGTCGATTACGGGATTGAAGACCATAATGGAGTTTAATTTGATCATTACGAGTGTTAAAGCGTGAGATAATGACTCAATGATGATTGCCATTAGAGCTTATACGTTACAAACTTGATATTCGAACGAATTTGCGATTTAAGACTGCGTTTATGTTTCAACTGGGAAAGAGGCGCGACCGTGCCAGTAAGAGGCGCGACCGTACCAAAGCATGGCGCGACTGTGCCTATTAGGGTTTCTGATTATTTACAAAATCAGCCCTTGCAACTTCATATTTGACAGAAATGATCCTTTGGTTTTAGAATTGAGTTAACTGAGTTAGGACTTAACTGAATTTGACTACGGAGTTAACCTGTAAAGTTCCAATTGTCACATGATCCATGTAGACAGTGCACTTAACCCCATACAAATAATGTCTCCATATTTTTAACGCGAAAACCACCGAAAAAACAACTAGGTCTTCAGTTGACATGAGGCATAGGCTATTACCTTTCTCCTTTTCATTAGAACACATCCAACCCTTGATATGAAGCATCCGAAAAAACAACTAGGTCTTCGTTACCATCTGGTAGGGTAAAGATCGGAGCTTGATTCAATCTTTTCTTTAATTCCATAAACGCTTTATGTTGATCCATTTTCCCAATCAAACTTTACTTCCTTCCTTGTCAGCTTAGTCAAAGGTACAACTATAAGTCTGGATTAACCTCCGATAGTATCCTGCTAAAGCCAAGAAGCTGTGAATCTCCAATGGCTTCTTAGAAAAATTCCATTGCATAAATACTTTTATTTTCACAGGGTCTAGCATAATTTCGTTAGGGTTGATAACATGTCCAAGAAATTGTACCTCACGGAGTCAGAATACACATTTCAAAAACTTGGAATAAAGTTTCTCCTTTCGTAAAGTCTCCATCAATTCGCGTATATGACATGAGTGGTACCCTTCGCTTTTGGAGTAAATCACTATGCCTTTGATGAACACGATGAACAATTTATCTAACATGGGACAACACACGTGATTCATCAAGTCCATGAATGTCGCGAGAGCATTAGTCAGATCGAAGGACATCACGAGGAATTCATAATGTCCATAAGTTGATGATATACCCAGACCTGAGGTCAATTCGGGAGAACCAACTTGCTTCTTGTAGTTGAGCGATTAGGTCATCGATCCGAGGTAACGGGTATTTGTTCTTTACTATAAGCTTGTTCAGTTCCTGATAATCGATACACATGCGCATGCTCCCATCTTTTTTCTAAACAAACAAAACTAGAGTACTCCAAGGTGATATGCTCGGTCGAATGAATCCCTTATCGAGTAATTCCTGCAGTTGGGACATCAGTTCCTTCATCTCAGATGGAGCCAGACGATCTAGTGTTTTGACGACAAGTTGAGCCCCAGGTAGCAGATCAATCTGAAATTCAACCTCACGGTATGGCGGTACACCATGTAGATATTTTAGGAATACATCCAGAAAATTGCACACCACAGGCACATATCTTTGTTCTTTTTCCTCCATCTTGGAATGAATCACATATGCCAGACAGGTACCACACCCTCACGTCATTAGCTTCTCAGCCTTGATCATAAAAATAATAGTAGCGTTGGAACCGTCTCGTCGAACCCTAAAAATAAACCCTAACCCTAAATCTAAAGCTAATATCTAACCCTAAAAGCTAAACTCTAAACCCTAAAAGATAAATTATAAAGCTAAACGCTAAAGCTAAATGCTAAAAACTAACTTTTAAACCTAAAAGTTAAGATGGTAGAGTTTGACGAGCAAAGACCTACAAACATAGGTGCTTCAAGAGGCATTGCCTCTGCCACTCGAAGTGGAATAAACTCTAAAAACTAAGTTGGTATAGTTTGAAGGCGATTCAGTAAGTTTTGATAAAATATTAGAACAACTTTCATATATTTAATTATTTAAAATTATTATTATATAATAGGAGAGTGAGTTATTTAATAAAAAGAGAGACGAGAAACAAAAATGTATAATTCACCAGAAGTCAATACGTGATACATAAAGTTTTTTATTTATTATAACAAGGATAAGGATAAGAATAAAGATATAAGGTTGAAGCCAAACAATTATATAAAAACACATTCGGGTTTGTAAATGCAATCGAATAGTTTCCATTTTTGGAAAAAAAAACATTTATTGACTCGTTCCAAATAAGGACTTTGGTCCATGATCATGATCAGCCACACACTTAAATTCCTGAATCCTGGACATAATCATGGATGGCCAATGCTTTTGATTAATTTCAAATAAAATGGAACCATTTGCTTTGCATTTTAAATTTAAGCTTAATTTACTTGTTTTCAAGATATTGATGTCTCCAATGAGAGCTATTTAACTAGTATTTAACTTTAATCAACCCCGCTTAATGGAGAAATTGCATAATTTTTTGTTGAGTTAACTACATAGACATCGGTGGAGTCGAAGGAAAAGGCGAAAATGGCGGCGCAAGTTACAAAGTTCTTCGTGGCTAATATTCCGGATGGATGCAGACCGTGGGATTTGGCGTCCATTCTCAAAGATTTCGGAGACATTGCGGGATCATACATCGCGAGGAAAAGGAATAAAGAAGGTCTCAAGTTTGGTTTTGTCAGTTTCAGAGGGGTTAAAGACCGGAAGGAGATGGAGAAGAGTTTGAGGGGTTTGAAAATGGGTAAGTATACGCTCAAGATTAACCTGGCGTGGTTTGCGAAGGAAAATGGTTCAGCCGAGTCAGGAAGATTATCTGCAGGTAACGGTCCCGCTGAAAAATGGAAGGAGGACGTAACCAACATTAAGAGGAATGATGCATTCACCAGACAGGGATGCTCATACAACTCGGTTTTAATGAAAGACATGGTGGATGCTAAAAGGAAGGTGGACGAGGTGGTGTCGGAGGAGAGAGTGGTCAATGTTCATAAGGAGACAAGTGCATTCTTTGATTTGCAAGGTAGAGCGGTGGTCGGAAGAGCAAAGGATTTTGGGTGTCTGATTAGCATGAAGGATAACCTTAGTAAGGCAGGAGTTAATGCGTCTAAACTTTACTATCTGGGAGGGCTGATCATGATGCTTGCGTTTGAGGATGACATCGAGGCCACAGATTTCATTTTAAACGTCAATATGTGGAAGGAGTGGTTTGCGTCTTTGGATATTTGGTCTGGTCAGTCTATGGCTTATGAGAGGCTGGCATGGATTAAGTTTCACGGCATGCCGTTGCATCTTGCTGAAAATAAGGTTTTCGATGACGTGGCCTCGCTGTTTGGGAAGGTGGTGAAGGGGTCTCAGTTGACGCCGAAGGACTGGGACTTGTCTACAAACAGTGTTGGTGTCTTGGTTGATCAAGGTTCAAGAATAGCGGATTCGGTGACTCTCAAGTGGAAGAATAAAAGCTTTAAAGTGTGGGTTTTGGAAGAGTTGGATGACTGGGTGCCGGATTGCTTGTTTGATGAAGAATGGCCGGAATTGGTGAACGGAGAAGATGAGGGGCCGGACTACATAAGTTCGCCGGTAAGTAAGTCGGATGGTCAAGAGGTCGAACAGTCGAAGAGTTTCTCATCGGTGCATGTGGTTACGGGTAACGAGGGAGATCAAAGGGTGCATGGGGACTCTCCGGGGGTGCACGTGAGTAGCGATGTTCCAGATATTAATGTGGGGCCTTTCCCCATGCTTGTTGGGAAAGAAGGTATTAAAGGTGGTCTTTTCGATGAGGCAGGGGTGGGGACACAACCTGTTCACATTCCTGGGATTAACTCAGATGCGGGAGTTAATGTCGCTGGTGGGGCCAAGATAGGTGAAATTATATCTGAGGATTTCAATTTGGGCTATGGCAGTAACAAAAAGAATGGAATGAGGAAGCCCAAGTTGTTGGCCCAAACTCGTGTTACTAAGCCTCAAGGGGTTTCCCCTGGGATCAAGAGGCCTCTCAAAAGACCCAGGCAGAATGATGAGGATCATTTTTGTTTTCCTTTACCTGGCTCCAACACCGACTCTGGTAACCCAAAAGGGGTAAACCGGGATACTGGTTTGTCTCCGTCTGCTGGTTTATTGGACTTAAATCTCAGGGCATCGTCGACGGAAACATTGGTGGACGATCCTCATCCTGCGGATTCTCAGACTAAGGGGCTCAAGTTTGACGGCAGGTATCAAGGATCAGAGAACGAGGTAGAAGTTGCAGCGACAATTGAGGTTGGTGCGCAGGTGGGGGTTGATTTCAGGCTTCGGTCGGATGTGATCAACAAAATTCTTGGTACATCAGGTAACAATGGGATGGACCAATGAATTTTCTCTCTTTTAATGTAGGCGGTATTGGGGGTTTGGAGAAGCGGGGGTGGGTCAAAAATCTGAAATCGAAACACGGTATCAATTTTATGGCGTTCCAAGAAACTAAAAAAGATTCAGTGCTGGTCTCCGACGTCGCTGGCTTTTGGGGGAACAGAAAGTTTGGGATGGAAAGTGTCGATTCGGTTGGTTTCTCAGGAGGGCTGATTTGCATGTGGGATCTGTCTGTGTTCCACTAGACCGGTGTTACTAAGAATAGGAATTATTTGCATATCAAGGGTAAGCTTGCGGGGAGTGGTTCTGTGCTTAATGTTTTAAATGTGTATGCTCCTCAGAGTATCGTGGCTAAAAAGCTCCTGTGGGATGAGCTGTTTCAGGTGATTTCAGAGTTTGATGGTTTTTGGGTTGTCACAGGAGATTTGAATGCGGTTCGGAACCGCGAAGAAAAAAAGAATTGTGCTTTTAAACAAACTTGTGCTGACAATTTTAACACTTTTATTTTGATGCTGGTTTAATTGAATATAACATGAGTGGTAGAAAGTTTACATGCTCTTCGGCTAACGGAAGGAAATTAAGCAAACTGGATAGATTCCTGGTCAACCCAGGTTTTTTCAACTCGTGGCCAGAAGCGAGTGTGGAGGCGTTTTCGAGTTATTTGTCTGACCATAGCCCTATCATCTTGAAGTCTGGTTCAGTGAATTTTGGGGCTAGGCCTTTTCGGATTTTCGACTCGTGGTTTGACAAACCGGGGTTTGAAGAAGAGGTTGCTAAGGCTTTGAAGAAGGAGTCCATGTATGAAGGCCCCCCTGACGTTGCTCTTATGAGAAAACTTTGTGATCTCAGAGTTATCCTAAAAACATGGAGGGACGACATGTTGAAAAGGAATTCTGAGGAGGTGGCTTTGGCTATGACAGATCTTGAAAATATACAGACTGTTATGGAAGAAAGGGATTTGACCGAAGAAGAGGAGTGGATCATGTCGGAAAGTAAAAAAGTGTTAAAAGAGGAAGAAGAGCGGAAAAGTAGAGACTTAAAACAAAGATCGAGGCTAAAATGGGCAAAGGAAGGCGACGAAAATTCAAAGTTTTTCCATGCTATGATAAACTGTAGGAAAGCAAGTAATTTTATTCATGGTTTGGAGGTGGATGGATCGTGGGTGTCGAAGCCATCTTTAGTAAAAAAGGAGGTTTATCGGTTTTTTAAAAAGAAATTCGTTGAAGAATGTGTTGACCGTCCTCGGCTCATTTGTCCTGATTTAAAGAAGATCTCAGAGGCCGACTCTACGTTTCTGAATGCTCGGTTTACGCTTGAGGAGATTAAGGGTGCTGTTTTCGAGTGTGGTGACGATCGGGCCCCGGGCCCCGACGGTATCAATTTCCGTTTTGTTAAGCATTTTTGGCATTTACTAGAGGACGATTTTTTTAGAATTATGGCTGAGTTTTTTTGAACATGGGGTGATCAATATGGGATGCGGTTCTTCTTTCATTGCTATGATTCCTAAAGTTAAGGACCCGATCGGGCTGAAAGATTACCGGCCGATAAGTTTAGTGGGAATCATTAACAAAGTGATCTCTAAGATTTTGGCGAATAGACTCAAAAGGGTGTTGGATTCCATAATCTCTCCGTCTCAATCAGCCTTCATTAGTGGGAGATACATTCTGGATGGTCCGCTGGTTATTAATGAAATTCAAAACTGGATCAAAAGAGTCAACAAGAAGGTTTTTATGCTTAAGATTGATTTTGAAAAGGCTTACGACAACATAAACTGGAACTTCGTGTTGGATATTCTCGCTCAAATGGGATTTTCCAATAAGTGGTGCTTATGGATCAAGGGTGTTATCTCATCGGCTAGGGCTTCGGTTCTGGTTAATGGTGCCCCGACCTTCGAGTTTAAATGTCATAAAGGTATGCGCCAAGGGGACCCTATTTCCCCTTTCCTTTTCGTGATTGTTATGGAAGCATTGTCGTGTATGATCAGAAAGGCTTGTAGTTTGGGTATTGTCAAAGGCGTCTCTCTTCCCAATGATGGCCCTGTAGTTTTTCATTTATTTTATGCTGACGATGCCATCATCCTTGGGGAGTGGAGTAGGGATAACATCCTCAATGTTGTGAGAATTATGAGGTGCTTTTACGCGTGCTCGGGGCTTCAAATCAATTTTGGCAAATCGAATCTATTCGGGATTAGGGTGCATTTAGGGGAAGTCGAAGAGATGGCTGTGTTAGTTGGTTGTAAAGTTGAGTCTCTCCCGTTCAAGTATCTCGGTTTGACTGTTGGGGCAAATATGAACCAGATTTTCAATTGGAGACCGGTTTTCGACATTTTTGAGAAGCGCCTTTCATTATGGAAAGCCTCTTTTCTTTCTATAGGTGGTAGAGTAACCCTGATTCGGTCAGTTCTCGAAAGTCTTCCCTCTTATTATTTTTCTCTTTATCGCGCTCCGGCTAAAGTTGTGGAGAATTTGGAGTCTTTGATAAGAAAGTTCCTTTGGGGGGGTTCTTTGGAGGAAAAAAAGTTGCATTGGGTTGCGTGGGATAGAGTTGCGTCTCCAAAAAAGATGGGAAGCTTGGGCTTCATTGCCTTAGAGATGTGAATATGGCTTTGTTAGCTAAGTGGGGATGGAGATATAAAAACGAGAAGGAGAATTTGTGGGTTAAAGTTGTAAATGCGTTGCATGTTGGAGGATCAGATTGGGACTTTCTCCCGGCGAAAAAGGCTTATGGTGGAGTTTGGTGTAACATCGCTTCGGTTCTAAAAAAGCCTTTGGTAGATAACCTGCCATTTTGCAACTTGTTTAAGGGAGTGGTGGGTAGGGGAGACAACATTATGTTTTGGCTCGATCCTTGGTTATACGACGTTCCGTTGAAAGAGAAGTTCCCCTCTCTTTTCCATTTAGAGGTGGTGAAAACATGTTGTGTGCGCGATCGTCTAGACGGTGAAGGCCTTTGGTTATGGAGACACGACCCGGATTCTGAAGTGGAAGAGGCTGAATGGCAATCCTTATGGGTGGCTCTGGGATCGGTCAGTTTGTCTGACACTCCGGACAGGTGGAGTTGGTTGGGCTACGGTTCGGATGGCTTCTCGGTGGCTGCAGTGAAAAAGCATTTAGATTCAAAGAAAGATTATAGCAGCCGGTTCGTCATGGATTGGCGCAAGTGGGTTCCGCAAAAATGTAACATTTTTGCTTGACGTGCGGATATGAATAGGATTCCGACGGTCGAGGCGCTTGCTAAGAGGGGCGTGGTGGTGATCGATGATATGTGCAGCTTCTGTAATGCTGGTTTCGACTCCGTGAATCACCTTTTTACTGCTTGTCCGCTAGCTTTGGGTTTATGGGAGAAAATCAGCTATTGGTGCCGGATTCCGAACTTTTTCATTTTTTCTTTTAGAGACTTACTTGAGATTCATAATCTGGGAGTTAGAAGGGCATCGGAAAGAAAGGTTTTACATGGCATAGTGCTTTCGGCTTGTTGGGTTTTGTGGAAGGCTAGAAACAGTCTTAGATTCAATGGTAAGAGGTGCAGTGTCGACGAGATTTTTAGCGAAGTTAGGGTGGTTAGTTTCTTTTGGTTTAAACACAGGGCCAAGAAAGGTAAGTTAGATTGGAGGGATTGGTGTAAATTTGTGAATATGTAATCTCTTGTTTGTGTTGTCCGTCCCGATTTTCGGGTTCGGTGTTGTTTTAATGAAGTTCACGTTTCAAAAAAAAAAAAAAACTTTAATCAACCCCACATAAGTACATTTTTAACACGTAATTTAGAGAAATTGTATAGTATTCCGCAGCCTACTTGACTATTCATAAAAGTTGATGTTTCATATGGTTAGTAATATTGTTTTATACGACTCAGTAAGCTCTAATACTATATGCTAATATGTTTATATATATAGGGATTTAATTCAGAACGCTAAATGTTACGATGACACGCAGAACAAAAAAAATCATTCACTTTTTTAATCTTAAAAAGTTTTAAAATATAAGAAAATGATATAAATATAATATTTATTTGTTTTTCATGAAATTCAAACAAAAAAATGAACAAATTTCGTTTACATAAATACCTACACATGTGTAATTTATGTGTAGGTTTTTTCACCTACACATGTTTAAGAATCTTTTAAATAAATAAAAACTTATGAAAAAACTAGTTTAATGTTTTATGTATATAAACATACATATTTGTATTAGGGGTGTTCAAAGTCGGATATCCGAATTTCGGATATTCGAAATTTTCGGATAGTGGATTTCACTATCCGAATCCGAATCCGAAATTTCGGATATCCGAATTTCGGATATCCGAAAATTCGGATACGGATTCGGATAGTGAAACGGATATCCGAAAAAAAAAAAATAAAATAAATATATAAAAATAATATTTTTAAATTACAAAAACAATTAAAAACCTTAAAAAATATTAGAAAATATACATATAAAAATATATAAATATAATATATCGGGTTTTGATTCAAATTTTCTTATTTTTATATAATAAAAACAATTAAAAAAATATATAAATATAATATTTCGGATATTCGGATATCCGAACTGTCCGAAATATCTGAAAATCACTATCCGAATCCGAATCCGAAAATTCGGATATCCGAATTTCGGATATCCAAAATTTCGGATATCCGAATTTTCGGATAATTCGGATTCGGATTTTCGGATAATTCGGGTTCGGTTTCGGATTCGGATTTTTTTGAACACCCCTAATTTGTATGTAAGAAGGTTACAATTTAAAAAAAACTCAATTTCAAATACGAAAAACTTATTTAGACATAATTTTTTTGGAGTTTTTACATATAAACACATTTAAAAGCCGTTAAAAAATTACTTTTTTTATTTCTTTTTTGTTAGAATGGCTTCTAAATGTGAATATACGTAAATGCTCCAAAAAAATGTAATAACGAGTTTTTCACATATGAAATTAAGTTTTTTATGAGTTTTTCACAAGTGAACACATAAACGAGCTCGAGACCAACCTTCAATTATCGAGCTCGATTAGGCTCACGAGTCTAAATGAGTCTTTATTTAAATAATTAATAAATAATAAATGAGTGTCCTTATCGAGTTTGAAACCACTCACGAACTGAGATTGAGGTCAAGGTCAAGCTCAAGCTCTCTTAAACTCGACCAGACACATCACCTCCCCTCACCTCCTTCTCCTCAACCTATACTCTACGAATCCGATGCCAATTCCATATGACGTTGAGATGCTCTTATGTTCCGGTGTTTGTTTGACAAAAAATGAGTTACTGAAATCCCATGGATAAATTAATACAATTCTTAGTTTAGTAGTTATGTTCTTTTTCTTCTTCGTCATCCTCCTCCTCCTCCTTGTCCTCCTTCTCCTCATCCTCTTTTTCTTCTTGTTGTTATTATTATATTAATTCTTGCCTATCAAATGAATAGATAGTAGATTTTTTAAATTTTTTATTTCGTTATATATATATATATATATTTGTATCGAAACATAAACGTAAACAAAGCTTGGCGTCGCGCTGGTGGTTTGTGCCCTAGACTTTGTAGAATCTTAAAGTTGTTTAGGCTTTTAAGCCATCCGTAGTTGTTTCACGCCATGTCACGTCACAAGCACATCAGTACAGGGGCAATCACTAAGGTGCGTAGTGGTTTCACTATCCACACACAAATATATACACATATATACATAACTAGGTTAAAACCTTCGTGTATTACACGGGTTGAATAAATACAATTTTTATATATACTTAGTAATAAAGATTTACATATTACATATATACAACATATCAAATAGTTTTTTAATACAAATTCTAAAAATATTATATAGTTATTTTAAAAATGTTTTATAAAAAGAATTAAAGAAATGTTCAATTTATAAAAATGTTTTATTAACAACCCTATTTTTATATAAAAATGTTTTATAAAAAGAATTATAAAAATCAATATTATTTAATAGGAGAAAAATGTGGAAAACAAAAAATTATAAAAAAAATTAAAGAAATTTTTATAATTAATAGGAGTGAGACGGGGAAAAAATGTTAACAATGCATAAGAGGATAACAAGTGTCCCGTCAAAACCTTTATTTATTAGAGAGTATAGATACACACACAACCCATGCCATTTCGCCCGTGATTTCCCTCACGCCAAGCCCCCTCCCCCCCTCTTCACGCCCAAGGCGGTGGTGTTCAACGCTGGTGATTGAGCTAGGTGGCTCACGCCACCACTTCCACGCCTCCACTACGCAGGGCCTTAGCATTAGATGTGTTGGAACATTGTTTATGCAATTATTATTGTATGTATTTTATGATTCTAAAATCTAAATTATCAAAAAGTTTTTGCCCGGTCCAACCTGGTAAATAAACTCTTCAGAAATGGGGTGACTAATGTATATACATACTTATATAACATATAGTATTTTATCTTACTATAAAAAAATATTATTAGCATTCTCGACAACATGTAGTCATGAGCGCCAAAAATTTTCAGCAATTCTCGTTTGACCATCGCTGACGACATATCATCGAAAAAAAGTGAAAAAAACCAAAAAGGGGACTTGGATCATCGCCGACGTCATGTCGTTGTTTTTGGGGACTCTATGTCGTCGAGATTGCTTCGACGAAACTGTATAAACATACCCTTATGGTATGAGGCATGATTCATCAATCTACAATAAGTTCCAAAATTTTTTGGACCAACAAACTACATACAACATTGTGACCGTATCGATTTAGCATATTAACACATATTTATAGCATTTGTTTTGTCATGCACGATATCTGATGCTTATTAGCTTTATATCATTAAAAATGAAAGATGATATATTATTATATTATGTCTTTTCAATTAAATTCTTCTTTTACCTCTTTATTTATTGACAAAAGGTGTTACCTTAACAAAATAAAGTGTTTTTGTTCCTTAATAAGCACAAAAAAAATATAAAAAAAAAAAAAAAAAAAATACTAATGTTGGTGGGCGAGAAGGCCTACAAAACCTATGTTTGCAAAAGTTAACCGGTAAAGAACGGGTTTTATAGACCAAAGAAATAAATGATACCCACATTTTATCTTGGATGTTATTTAATTGATTCAAATGGAGATTCTTAATTGCAATTGGTTCTTTTTATTATTATTATTTTCAATATATAGATACTTAAATTTTAAAGATATTAATGTATATAAATATATGCAGGGTGAACAAACCTTAATCGTTAACTCTCAATTTTTAAAGAAATTTACAGATAACTAATTTATTAATTTTGAATTTATGACTTGAAAATAATAATATTACTAACATAACTAAAAAAATGTGATTATGAAACGAAAGTGGTTAATTAACCAAAATTAACCGAAACCGACCCATAAGTGACGGTTAACCGACCAAGCGGTTATGGAAGAGGGAATAACCGACCAAGCGGTTATGGAAGAAGGAATAACCGACCAAACAGTTATGATTATAGAATAGGGCAAAATCGACTTATAACCTTTGCACATCCCTAAGTACATGTATTGTATATGACTTATATGGTTATAGAAAGGATTATCTAACCAAGGAAATATAAGAGATAAAATAGGAAGATACAATGATCATTGACTAAATATTTAGAAATGATATAACTGAAATATATAAGAGATATGCAGAACATTATATCTTGATACATCCCCGTAAGATGGAGGATTTATTGGAGACTTCACTCTTGGACTGAAGATGAATAAATGGACCACGAGTAAGTGGCTTTGTGAGAGCATCGGCTAGCTGATCAATGGAGTTGATATGCTGAACTCGTACCGAAGAGTCTTCGACTTTTCCCTAACAAAATGATAATTCATGGCAACATGTTTCATACGGGAATGAAAAACTAGATTAGCGCACAAGTATGTAGCTCCTGTGTAGTCACAATACAATGTTTGGCGGATGCGAAGCGGTTATACCTAAATTCGTGAGCAGGTTTTGAACAAATGATACCCAAGGTTCTTATGTGCCAAAACTCACAATAGTCTCGAACAAGTATGTATTTCACATCTTCTAACTTGTATCCATTATTTATTATGTTTTCATTTTGATGTTAAATAAATCCAACTAAATTAAAGTAGCTTGATGACACTAAAATCAACAATAGATGACATAAACATATAACCACAAAGCATTTCATGTATTTCTTGCAATGTTTTACAATCAAAACAATGCAATTGTAATACTCACCACTCGTATTATAAATTCACTTTTGGAGCTTAAGTACAAAACGTGACATTACATGATTTAAAAACAGATTGATTCAATCAAAATTACAGAATAAATAATCTTCTAAAAGGTGTTCTTGATTCTATTAGTTATCTAACATGATTTAGAAGAAAGAGTTTCAGAAACGAACTTAAACAATCACTCCACCAACTCCACCAAGCTAGTCATATCTAGCACGACCCAGGAGGGTTTCCGTGGCCAACACCGGGGCTTGGTCCCGGACATGTTGGCCTGAAAGCGCGTGTTTCATACTTCTTGTAACGATTGACCATAAGCTCGTATTTCTTAGGAGCCGGTGGGGTCTTGGTTGGCATGGGAGGAGGAAGGATCTTTCGCCCTTGTGATGCCTCTATCGAACGTATATCACATGGTACAAGTAAAATAAGCATGCAAAGGCTTAGCATGCTCATGGTAGATGAAGGTACAACACCCCTAAGCTTAGCAGGGTTTATGCCAAAGCTCTTGAAACAAAGAATACAACGTGAAGTTTGATATGAAAAAAGATAAATGCTATGTGTTATTTATATGCAATTGAAGTGTCCCACACATGGTTTATTTATACAATGTTCAATTGTATATATTCTTTATGTTATTGCATTTTCCTAATCATGATTTTGAAGAATTTATTATTTTATTGCATTTTCCTGATCACAAAGAAACATAGTACTGACGCTAAACCAATGGAGCATTGAGGATCCTCTTTTTACATATGTTATTATATTAACTCGAATTTTAGATTTGGGTCAACTCGGGTTGGGTTACCAGAATGAAGTAAGAAAATAACTTAATTACAGAAAATAGTTTTATTAGAACTTTACAAAAAAAATTCTATAATTGTTCCCTTCGAATTTTTAACTTTTGAAAACAACTTATTAAATTTTCTTTAGAAACATTGTTATGTAACTACTTTCTACCAAAACAAATGTAACAATCGTTTATAAATCATTACCATTTGATTGTGTAATATGACTTCACAAGCTTCATAGAAGAAAAATGTCTCTCAAAGTGGAGTTGTCGTTATAATCGGTAAAGCTAAGGATAATTTCAATTATTGATAAACAAAACTGGGTATCATTTTTTTGTATAATTAATAAATGTTATTTCATCATTTAAGTAACAATAATCTGATTGCCCGAATATATCTTTAAAAAATGTATGTTGATGTGAATCCTCCTTTGATAACTTGAGTTGTTGAGCTAGAGGAGTAATGACTGCTTTACTACCTTTCGTTAAGAAATTAAACTGCACTTTTTCAACATGAGATTTTTTTGGTCAAAAACAAGTTCTTTTGACTTTTGTCTCTAAATTTTTCCATACCTACTTTTTTTAGCATCTCCTGAGTCCTAATTCTTTCATCTCAAACTCTTGCATTAATAGCTCTTTAGTAGCACATATCTCTTGCTTGTCTATACAACACACTAACATCTCATCAACATGTAGCAACAAATTGAGAAAATCACCCTTGTTGTATTCCTTAAAATACATACAGTTGTTGGATTCGTTTACTAACTTTTTTTAACAACTTTGTACTAATTATTTCTCTGTAATACGTGGATTTACGTAAAAAAATTATTTTTTATAAAAAGTTTCGAATACGTTTATTTATTTCGTACAATATAACTTTTTAACGGATTTGTTTTTTCTATATACTATCTTTAATATTATCAACATTCTATTAAATTTTTTTTATTTATGAATTGCGTGTTTAACATGCCTCTATGTATAAGTTAACGCGCGTGGCTCTTTAAAGAATTTGGTTTATTTAATGATTTAGATTTTTTCTATACATGTTCGAAGCCGTTTGGTGTCCGGTTTTTTAGTTTTTTAGAAAACTTTGATTTATTTAACGGTTTAACTTTCCTCTTTTTTTATAAAGTTCAAAGCCATTTATCGTCCATTGTTTAACGTGTTGCGATGCGCGACGGGCTCAACACACCCTAGTTAAATAATAAATACCCATAATTAGATTTATAATAAATATTTAAAAATATATTATTTTAATATTATTATTTAATAAAAGAGAGGTGAAAAAGAATGCTGAAAATGAAGATTTTTATTTATTAGTATAAACATTTGAGTTTAGGATTCAAAATTTTAATTGATTTTCAAAATAAATATTATAATTCATATGGTGGAAAGCAAAAGGTAGATGATATATAAAATTAATAACACAATGAAAATAAGATTATGGGAAAAAAAATCAATTATGAATCAAGCCGTAGGGAATATTTCCATATTTGCAAAAGACTACACTTGACTCGTTCCGAATAAGGTCTCGGTCTCATACTTGAATTGAATTCCTAGATACTACTAATGAAAAAGAAAGTAGGTTTTGATTAGACATCCCTTATGTTATTTGTTAAATCCAACACCGCTTAATTAATTAATTCTATCTATTTTTTATAATACTTTTTTTCTTTTAAAAATACTCATATTTCTTACTTTTTCACTAGCATCTACTTTCTATTCATTTGTCTGTCATTTATAAATATATGTATTTAACTTAACATGAGGTCATATATCTATGTTCTCTCATTTACTTAACGTGATCCATGATTCATACAATGCTTACTATGTATTTTACACATACAATGATTACTATGTATTTTACACCATTTGATTATGATTCATACAATGCTTACTATGTATTTTACACCATTTGATTTGACTTGTTTATTTATGTCCATCATTCATTCATTATGGAAGAAGTCAAATCAGTCTTTTTAATTTAATTTAGGTTAACTAATTTATATTTAAAATTCTCTAAATTTTGCCTATGATTATGGTTTTTTTAACTCTAAATTGTGTATATAAATTTAGGAGAATTTATGTCTTATTTTTTAAAGACTTTATGTTATCTTTTTTTATTTTTTCTTTTATAATTATTTTCATACGGTCCAAAATTAAGAAATGATGGATTCATTAGGTAGTAGTCATGTTTCTAATTTCGGTTGCATAGTAATCTCTCTTTTAATAAAAGATTAAATGTTTTTGTTACTTGGCATCATCACATTTCATCTCACAATTTTTTTCCCTCCAAAATCATATTTATATCCTCAATTTAATTCTTCAATGTTTAGTTTTTTTTTTTGGAAAATTACATAAATATACATTTTACCAAATTAATTCATCATTATTACCACTTGCTCACATTTTTTTAAAATTATAATCAAAGGTTAATATTTTAAAAAATCAAGAATTAAAAAACAGTAGATTTTAAATAAACGATTTTTTAAATATTTTCAAATTTATAAATAATAATTATAAGGTTTCATTTTACATGTAATTTAATGTATTGTAAAAAGTGCACAACCTATGAAATGTATTTACATGTATTTTTTGATATTTTGATTACTCTCATCCATATAATCTTAACATGTAACAAAATGAAAAAGTTACAAATACATCGGTACCGTGACGAATGAGAACGATACCGACTGAAAAACATCGTGTCGTTATATAACTGTCTTTTGTTTATGTTTAGATCAAAAACCCCGATTTTTAGGAGGTTTTAACCGGTTTCACCTTATAGAGTTACAAACCGGTTTTGTTTTTAGTTCAGGTCGATTTCTAAATCAGTTCCGGTTCACAAACCGTTTTTTATAATATATATCCGTTTATCCAATGACAAAACTAGAACTTTTTTACTATGAGGTCATAATAAAAACAATCCCAAAAATATAGTATATGTTAACTAGAAATAAGATTATAATGGACCTATAATCCCAAAAAATTAACGGTAGATGTGCATATTAAATCTAGAAACTTTAATAATAAAACTTTACCGTTTATTGAAGTTTTTATTGTTTTATTTTCAAGATATAGAAATTTCGACATAAAACTAGAGAAAATTTATAAACAGTAATTTAATATACAAAACCATATTACAAATATTTTTATTTTAATGAATAATATTATTGAGCGTGTCTAAAGAAGTTTATTATTGTCTTAAACTAGTGGGGTTTTATTAATTACTATTTTGTCATTTTCAACGAGCCTTTAAATTAATAATATATTCAATGTTTTAAAATGTTCAAACTAGTGATTCTTTCCCGCGCTACGCGGCGGGGTTGCAGCCTTAAACCAAAATATAAACGATAATACGTCAAATCAAATAATAAGAAACGATTATTTACAAATCTGCATACGTATGTAACATGCAAATTTTAGTACATATACTCAACCTACTGTTTTTGTTTATTAATTTAAAAAAACGATGATACAAAAGGTACACTATTCTTTTGGAAAGGATGATACAAATGGTACATAAATTCTTTGGTTCATCTGATGCATTTATACATGCTTGCAAACTTGAACTGCACTCATGCATGTCCAGTATCAAGTTGACAGCCATATTGAAGTTTCGTAACATGTTCCCGACGACTTTCGAACTGAGGGAGAGAAAAGAAACCCCTGCTACACATGATTCTTTAGTCAATATAACTATATTAACTAAAACAGTGACAAAGTTCCCTTGTGACAACTTTTAAAGGTATTTGATTCGACATATTTAAATATGCAAACACCCTCACCTTCATCAGGTCCATCTTCCCACATTAATAGAACGTTAATAGAACGATTCAAATAGTAAAGAAAATTGCATGTAAAATAAAAAAGTAACCAATCAGCATAAACATAAACCTAAAACCTTATCTATTGATTATTTGTTCATGAGTTCATCCATGTGAAGCTTAAAATTGAATAGATTATTTGTTCATGAGTTCATCCATGTGAAGCTTAAAAACTGAATAGATTATTTATCCATGTGAAGGTCGAAACAGGCAGAAATTATTAAATAAACGCATACATGAACATGATTAATTGACGATGGTATGCTTGAAGGAAGTTAACTTTTCAATAAGGTTAACATCTCCATAAGTGGAGAGGAATCGAAGGTGTGATTGATTACCTTGCAGAAACTGATTGAAATCCCTAATTTGGAACACCCACACACCACACCAAAAAAAGTAAACAACCGTCCAACCATAGAAGCAAAAGTCAATTAAAAACCCTAGGTTCCTAGAAGAAAGCATCACTGGTTTTTCCTAACAGGAGGACTTCCAACGTACGGAATATCATAGAAGAAACGTGTGCATGTCTGACCGAAGAAAGAAAAGCGTCGCAGCTGAACCTTCTATCGCCGCCGATGGGTAGTACAAAGGAATCGGTGGTGTTGACGTCTCCCGATCTCTCATCGCAGAAGAATGGGGGAAGGAAACGCAGGAGAAGGAGGTGGACAGGGAGGCCGCGTGGCGTTGAAAGGATTTGACCGCCCAAACAGACCAATTACAAGAAAGTACTGTTAACGTGTGTGAGAAACTCATTCTCAATTGTATGATTTATTAATATTAACTAGTCATCTTGTCTCATAAAAATCATTGACCTCAGGATCAAATGATGATTAGACTTCATGGAAATTTTTTAAGTGGTGTATGAGTATTAATTGGGGTATTAAACTCATATCCCTTATTTAACCTTATAACCTTAAAAGACAAGGTCGGTACGGTCTTGCTTTTTATGTTATATAAATAAACTAAGGTAACTAAAATATTAATTTTCCTTTGTTCGATTGGTAGGCAACATTCAAGTGTTATCTGAAGACCCATGTTCGAATCTAGCTTGCCTTCTTTTTATTATTTGGTTTTTTATACATTTTCAAGTAATACCCTTAACTTTCTAAATTTTCAAATATATCTCTCTACTTTCTAAAGTCTCAAGTTTACCCTTTAACAAAACTTTTAACTCTACATCTCAAATTTCTAAAGTCTCAAGTTTACCCTCGTAATGTATATAATCTACACTTTAAGTCATTATTTTTTCCTGATTTGGTTTTTCTACAATAACTCTGCTAAACCCGCCTACTTGGGTTCGACTCTAGAGTGACAAACTAAATTTTCGATTTTTTTTCTTTTACTTTTTGTATATTCGTTCTAAAAATTACTTTTTATATTTGTATTGTGTTTTTACTTTATTGCTAACTTTTTTAACGCATTTGTCGTTTAAAGTTAACTCTTATTCGCGACGCAATTTTTTTTCCGATCTACAGAACCGACTTGCGGCAACTTCATGCGTTTCTTTTTTTTACTAACCGCAACAATACGCGTAACGAAATTTGCAAACCCGTCACATCACGTGTGCTTAATTTCTAGTTCCTAATATGTTTTAGAAATATATATTCATCATAAAAGTGTATAAATGACATATTAACTAAATATTAAGACAAATACTCATGCTCTCACATTTGTTACTGTAGAAAATTTCCAACTTTTTCTGCATATGGTACAAGTATCTAATAGCATGACAATTTCTCCACGTATCCTACACGTGGGTGTACGTGTCTTCATCAACAGCTTTTATCATTTTGTGGTTAAACTTTCTCCTCCACCAAACCCTAACGTTTCGATCCATCCATCAACCAAAAACACTACCACTGTCGATGTGCCTATAGCTTGCCAGAGCTCCGGCCTTTTCAAGCCACTTTCCACCGCCACCACTTCTCCACCGACGACACCCAAAATCCTTTAAATGGGTTATTTCGCATATTCGTAGCCACCGATACTACCTCCCTTCTTCCACAATCCAGGTACGTCATAAATATTTCATTTCTAATCTGTTTTTGTGTTTTCGACTCATATTCTTGATTGATCTTTACGTAAATTTGATTTGGGGTTTAAGGTTTTATCAATCAAATTACGTCTAATTTCATTGGTGGTGTTTTGAGTGCATAAGGATTTCATTTTGTTGGTTTTATGTTATTTTCCGTGTTCTAATTTATGGGTTTGTGAATTGTGGAATCAAGATTGTGATTTTTTGCTTCATCCACCACGCAAAATTGGGTAGGAAATTGATGGTTTGTTATTATTGTTTGATTTTTTTATGTTGTTGTAGGTTACCAATGTGGATTGCATACACTAAAAAAATTTGATGTGCTGTGATGCGAATGACAAGGTTAGATACGCTCATATTTTTGGCGGAATGTGTAAAAATTAGCTTGATGTTCTTGAGTTTGAAAATTAAAATGGTTTGATTTTGCTGCCTTTGAATCTCTTTAAATGTTTTAAGATTAAAGTCTTCAAATACTTTAAAATAAAATAAAAAATGTTTAATATTGAGGTTAAAGATTTTTTACACATGATTGTATTTGTTTCCATCAGTTTGTGTTATTTGATAGCATTTCATTGTGGACGTTAGAAATGTAGTACTAACATTTTTATTATTGTGCCTAAGCAATCTTTGTTCATCAAGGGTGTCGGTGGACTTATCAAAATTCAGGTCAAGTCTGTCACTGGTACAATGAAGGTCAAGTATTTAAAAATGCAGGTTGATTAAGACTGATTACATATATGCACCGCAACAATATCACTCTATACCGACGACTTTTTTTTACCCTATACCGACGACATGTCGTCGGTATACGCTATCCCGACGACATGTCGTCGGGATAGATGTCGTCGGTATTGAGTCATACCAATAGCCAAGATTGTCGTCGGGATAGGTGTCGTCGGGATAGGTCAGACTATACCGACGACTTATCGTCGGTATAGAGTCTATTTAAATAATTTAAAAAGAAACCCTATACCGACGACATGTCGTCGGTATAGAGCAAGCCCTGTACGGATGACTTGTCGTCGGCATAGGGTCAACCTATACCGACGACATGTCGTCGGTAAAGGGTTTTTTCATTTTTTTAATAATTTTTTAAAAAGGCCTATCCCGACGACATGTCGTCGGTATAGGTCTTTCTATTTTTTTTATTTTTTTTATTTTTAATATTTTTCCAGAAATATTAAATTTTTAAAAACAGAAACCTACAAATAATTATATATAAACCATACAAACATTCAAATATCCGAAACATAAAACAAACATATAAATTGTTCGACGCCACAACTTGTTCGATAAACTAAACATTCAAAACAAATATGCAAATTGTTCAAGACAACCCAACAACTACAAAGGCTCAACGACTCCAAGCTAGTTATCATCGCTACTAGTTCGGCTCTCCCACATTCGAAGCATTTGATCCAATTGCCGTTGCATTTCAAGCATTTGTTGATTATGCACACGACGTTCTTCCTCTAGTTGTTGATTTTGCAGTCGCTGTTCTTCATCTCGTTGGACTTCGTGTTGTTGTTCTTGAAATTGTTGTTGTTGTTCTTGAAATTGTTGTTGAAGACTAGCCACACGCTGATCAACGTCTTGCCAATGTGGTTGTGGAGAGGGAGTACCGAACACATCCGGTGTGAGATTACTCACCACACAACAAACACCCCGAATATGGCCACGCCGATGACCCAATGCACGCTCCATGCATGCAAACTCATCAACAGCGGATGAGTCACCACCAGATTCAGCAGAGGATCTTGTATACTCCTATTGGATTCGGTCCTGCATTAAACAATGTAATAAGCAATCACTTTACTATTTTACTAAAATTCGACAGCATAACTGCTGTAAAATGGATAACCAACCTTTTAAACTATAGGTCATAGACGACCCAAATTCACAAATTACAATCAACCAACACTAATAACAACAAATAATATTAATACTAGCAAACATATTCAACAATTAGCCTCGAGTTGGATTTTCTAAGTCTATTAAAATGTGTTTGGGTCATTTTGACTCGTTTAAAGTTACAGTTAGACGTTCCAAGTATATTAAAGTGTGTTTGAGTCATTTTGACCCGTTAAAGTCAAACTTGGATATTTTAACAACAAAATCATTTAACTTACATAATCTGTTGATGCACTATCGTTGACCCATCCCGTCCCTTCTTTATAATGGGTCGATCTGAACACGTCAATAGGGCCGGTCCCCTGTGAAAAACAAAAATAATATCACTATAATTAATAAGCATGTTTGTATAATAATAACAACTATATTTCATACTTCCATGTGTATGATTTGCTGCCATGTAAACTTGGGTAGCGTTGTTTTGCTCGGTTTTGTTTGTTCTTCTCTGAGCGGTTTTTATTGCCCGCACTTAAAAACAGCTGATTAATCAAAATATCCCAAGTTTCTTGATCAACATCTTTTGGTGGATTACTTCTCGCCGCCTCCACATCATCGTATCCCCCATTGTAGTCGAAATGAACTTTCAACTCTCCCTTGCGGTCTTTATAAGCCCTTTGACACTCGGCGGTGATTCCGAGTTCAACGCCTCGCCACTTGTCAGTGTTTTTCCAGGCGTCCAGATTAAAATAATCCTAAAAGTGGAAAGTAATTAGAAAAAATCTAATAGTTATGAAATTGTAAGTAATTATAAAACATCTATACTTACTAATAGAGTGGGATATACTGCATGTTTCTTCTTATTTGGAACCTGGGCCCAGTTAGGATAATATGACGGAACAACCTTTTCAACCTCCAAAGAGATAGCACGTATAAAATCAGTTGCGTTAGGACCCACGAACTTGTAGCCACCGCCATGAAGTTCAACATCAATGTCAAGAGGCTTCCTCCCATTTTCCTCAAATTTCTTATATAATTTGAGGTTTTTTCCTTTAGAACGCCTTTTTTGTGAGGCACCACCTACATTGACACATGAAAGTTAGGCAATTATAAAGACATCTATTAAACACTAACAAGTAACTTACCACTCGCACAACCCGATTCTAAGTTATACGGACCCCCATATCCACCGTCTCCACCATCACCACCGTGTGATTGCGCCGTCGTTGCCATTATTTCTACAACAAAAATAATTAGTAAGCACAAATAATTAATAATTAACAAAGACAAATATAAAGACATCTACTAAACACTAATACTACATTTTTAACATACATTCAATCAGAATCATCACTACAATAACGTGTGTCAACATCATCATCATCTTCTTCTTCATCGTCATTTATTTCATCTTCTTCATCTGAATTGTATGCATCTTCTTCATCTTCTACATCATCGTTAATAAAACTTTCATCGAGATCAATCGGGGCAACATGACTTGGGTCACCACCCTCATTTAAAGTTGTACGCATGGGCAAGTAGCCTAAGTCGACAACCAAGTTACCAAAAAATGATTGAGTTTCCCGTGTAATAGATTGACTATCTGCATGGGGAATCGGGCCAACATGACTTGATTCACCACCATCGCATCCTGTGTCGACAACCAAAGTATAATCATTTGATTGAGTGTCGTGCAATATATCTATCTCATTAACAACACTAGGATGATCCCAAAGCTTCCGATGGTGAACGTCCTCAACAACCCTCCATTGGCCAGTGGTTCGAGAAGGATCTCGACGATAGAACACTTGTATAGCCTGTGTGGCTAATATATATTGGACATCATCATACCATTCCTTGCCAACATACCATTCACGGCCGATGTCAATTATGATAGTATTGTTTTGCTTAATTAATCTTTTACCTCTCGTGTCGAACCATTTACAACGGAATAGTACAACCGAGTAACCATCAATGTAGTTCAACTCTATGATCTCTTCTAGTTGACCATAAAATGGAGTATCGTCTTCTCTTATTGTAACCACACCACTGTTCTGAGTAGTGCGCCGGGAATCACGATTTTGTGCCACAAATCTAACACCATTTACTATGCAAGCAGTGTAAGAATATGCGTACAAGGGACCATGTGCCAATGCCCTTAATTCTTTATTATCGGGTGTAGAAGATGAAGATGAAAATACATTTGCTTCATATTTTAACCATGAAGAAAAATCGGTTTGCATATTGCGCTCAGGAAATTTAGATTTAAATTCACTAGTAGATGGACAAAATAAAAATCAAATTAGTGGAATTAAATTAAAATATAGTAATAGTTTATCACTGGTAGATGGACAAAAAAACTTACGATTTGTAGTCTTTGATTTCATCGTAGTTGTTCAACACAAACCATTGTAATGATTTGTTGGCATGTTCAGAGAGCGCCTTGATTTTCTTTTTCGATATTGGTCGACATTGTGAAGAAAACACTTGAAACTGCCTTTTGGGAATGCCAGCATCTGCATTTCTATCTGGTCGGTTAAATTTGGTCTGCATACCGTCCAGATACATAGAGCAGAATGTCAAGGCTTCATCTGCAACATAACCCTCCGCAATTGAGCCTTCAGGTTTGGCTTTGTTTCTAACATATGCTTTAAGCTTTTTCATGTATCTTTCAAAAGGATACATCCATCTCATATACACAGGGACACCAAGAATAGCTTCTTCAGGTAAATGAATAATGAGATGAACCATTATGTCAAAAAATGCTGGAGGATATATCATTTTCAAATTGCATAATATCTTAACCACTTCCTCATTTGCTTCAACATGTCTTTCACATCTACTGATCGTGCACAAATTTTTTGAAAGAATGTGCAAACGTCAGTGATTGTTGTTGAAACATTTTTGTGCAGACCCGCTCGTACCCCTATTGGCAGCAATCGTTGCATTAGGATGTGATAATCATGGGACTTTAACCCAATTATATTTGAATCATTGGGAAGTACCTTATTTTTGAAATTCGATCCAAATCCATCGGGCAGTCTTACTCCTCGAATAAACTGACAAAAGCATTCTCGATCACTGGGTGTGAAAGAGTAAGGAGCTTGTGGTTGGTAAAACTTGTTGTTTTTTTGTGTTAGCCATAGGTTATGCCGAATACCCATATTTTCCAAGTCTTTACGGGCTTTGTGTGTGTCTTTTGATTTATCGTTCATCAACAAAGTACCCAATAAACTCTCACACGCATTTTTCTCCACGTGCATAACATCAAGATTGTGTTTTAAAAGAAGAGAAGACCAATAATCCAGCTCAAAGAAGATACTTCGTTTAGTCCAATTCAACTCTGATGCAAGGCGCTTTCGTTTTATCCCTCCATGCATTGGATGTTTCCCCGGGACACGATCTGGGAGACTTTTTAGTTGTTCTAATATTTGAGCATTACTCAATCGTAGGGGAGGATGTCTTGTCTCTTTCTTGCCATCAAACGACAGATCGTTCCTCCACTTATGCTTTTTAGGCAAGAATCTTCTGTGTCCAATAAAAGCTATCTTATTCATTATAGCGCACGAAGGTGTGTCAATGTTACACGTAGGGCATGCTTTATAACCTTGACCACTCCATCCAGACAAGCTACTACGAGTAGGATAATCATTGATAGTCCATAACAGTGTGGCATGCATCCTAAATACAGTTTTGGTTTATGCATCTCTCACCTGGACTCCTTCAGCCTATAACATTTTCAACTCATCAACCAAAGGCCTTAAGAAAACATCAATGTCTTTACTAGGTGATTTAGGCCCGGGAATTAGCAAGGTTAACATGAAAGAAGACACTTTCATACATAACCACGGTGGTGTATTAAATGTTGTTAACACTACCGGCCACATACTGTAAGTCTGACTCATGTTACCGAACGGATTAAAACCATCGGCAGCCAAACCTAAGCGGACATTCCTTGGTTTATTAGCAAAATCCGGATATCTCTCATCAAATTCTTGCCATTCCTTCCCATCAACCGGATGTCGCATCATACCATCCGTTGAGCGTCCACTATTATGCCAGATCATATCTTTTGCCGTTAATCTTGAACTATACCTTCGTCGAAGCCGTGAAGTTAAAGGAAAGTAGCGCAACACTTTCTGTGGTACTTTCTTCCCCTTTGTGTTTTTGTCAACCCATCTACTCTCATTACAAACCGGACAGTTTTGCATTGATTCATTCTCCTTCCAAAACAGTGCACAATCATTAATGCAAGCATGGATAGACTGATATCCTAACCCAATCTTACTCAGTTTCTTCTTAGCTTCATAATGTGATGCTGGAACGTGATTTTACTTCGGCAATGCAGTTTGTAGAAGCTCTAACAGTTGGTCAAACGAACTATTCGTCCATTTGTTGATAACTTTGATATGCATCAATTTGGCTATAAAGTTTAGGGAAGACATTTGACTACAACCGGTGTATAACTCCTTATTTAGCTCCTCAAACAACGCATCAAACTCTGGGTCTAAACTAGTTCCATCTTCATCTATATTATCCCCGTTTGTATTTTGCTCTGCCATCACATCATCTATGGCATCAAACATCTCATTATTTGTTGTTGTAATTATTGGAGGAGTTGGTGTTGTTCTTGGGGCAAAAAGTGATGCTATCTCTGCCGCACGAGGATACTGTTCACCATGATAAATCCAATTCTGATATGATTGTAGAAACCCACGGTCATGTATGTGGCCATATATCGTGTTCAAATCCTGTCGACACGCATTACAACAACGTCTACACGGGCAAAACGCTCTACCCCGACCGTCGACATGGTTCTTGGCCGTCTCTATAAAGTTGCGAAGACTGCTTAAGAATGTCGGAGAATTCTGATTTCCCAGTGTAACCCAGCTTTTATCAATTGTCATATCTAGTGTCATAAGCATACACATATACGTGCATGTAATAAATGATATAAATGAATGTATATGATTTGATCGGTACTCTAAGGCGGTGGATCCTGACCCACTTTTTGAATATTCTATCTCATATGTATTCATTTTATCGAGTTGACTATTTAAGAAAAATCGGCAGCATTTCCCCTTAACTCCCCAAGTATGCAAATAAACCGCAAACTCGAAGGAGTAAGGAGAAATAGCTACCAATTTTATCTTAAATGTCAACCCGTTAAAATGTATACATATCCTAAATGAGATAGAATATTCAAAAAGCAGTCCCAAAAGGGACAATCCAAAATTTATCCATATTAGATAAATTTTGGACGGGTATATTCTAAAGGGTTATCCTAAATAAACATATTAGTGTACACAATATGAGACATGACATACATAAACAGAGACGTACATAAATGACATTAGGGGTGTAAGCCTTTTTCTTATTTATTTTATAAAATTATAAAATATATATTTTTTAATATATAAGTAATAGTATTTATAAAATTATGATAAACGAGCCGTTTACACCCTAAATGAAATAAAAAATTAACTACACAAAGGCATAAAAGTCGGAATACGTACCTTAAATAAATTCAATGAAACACAAATATGATGTTATTCACACCTCGTCAACCGCAATGAGTTCCGAACTTGCAACAAAATTAAATATACATATACATACAAACATATATACATAAATCCACAAATCATACAATTACATAAACATACAAATACATACAAACATACATACAAACATACATACACATATACATATATATTATATACAAATATACATAAATAAATGCCCAAATTCTTAAATTACATACATAAACACAATTCCATACATAAAAATACATACAAACACACATACACATATATACATACATATCATATACATACATAAATAAATGCCCAAATTCTCAAATTACATACATAAACACAATTCCATACATAAAAATACATACAAACACACATACACATATATACATACATATTATATACAAACATACATAAATGCCCAAATTCTCAAATTACATACACAAACACAATTTCATACATAAACATAATCAAAATTCATACAAACACACATACACAAATATATACCTACATATTATATACAAACATACATATATAAATGCCTAAATTCCCAAATTACATACACAAACACAATTTCATACATAAACATAATACAAATACATACAAACACACATACACATATAAATGCCCAAATTACATACACAATTCCATACATACAAACATATATACAAACATACATATATAAATGTCCAAATTCCTAAATTACATACACAATTCGATAAATAAACATACATACACATACACAAACAATTGTCAAACAATTAGCTTCAAATAGCTTGAAATCCTCAAACAATTGTCAAATAATATATGCCCAAATTTCCCAAATTTTCATCTAAACCTAATTTAATCCCAAATTTTCATCTAAACAATATACATACAAACATACATCCAAATTCCCAAATTTCATCTAAACCTAATTCACATCTAAACCTAATTTCATAATCAAATTTCATAAATATTTATAAAATCATACCTCTAAATCATATATACATACATACAAAATAAACACAACAATATACATACAAACATAATCTAAACATAATTTATAAAAAAATTACTAACCAAGTTTGCAAATATCTTCGAATAGCTTGAAATCCTCAAACAATTGTCAAAGCTTCAAAAACCTAACAAAAAACAAAGAAATTAACCAAAAAACCCAAAAAAATTGATTTTATTGTCAAAATTGAAACATATATGTTAACTAACCTTAAAAAACGAGAGATTAGTGAAAATTGCTTCACAAAACACACCAAAACCTCGAAATCGCCACAGAGAGAAAATGAGAGAATTTTGAGAGTTTTTGGGTGAAAATGCGAAGCAGAAAGCTGTCTTCTGTGTTAATTGACGCTGAGCCCTATCCCGACGACATGTCGTCGGTATAGGCTCTAAAGTCGGCGCAATAGGCCCCTGTGCCGACGACATGTCGTCGGTACAGGTCTTTTTTGACCGGTCAATAAAGTAAATGACCTATACCGACGATATGTCGTCGGTATAGATTTTTCCCAAAATTGTTTTTAATTAAAAAAAACCCACCGACGAAAAGCTGTTAAATAAAAGAAAACGCAAAAATAAAATGGAATTTAACCTATACCGACGACAAGTCGTCGGTATAGGTTTTCCCCAATTTTTCATTGAGCGCCATGTTTTCCCTCCATCCGGCTCAACTCTGTTCCGACGACATGTCGTCGGTATAGGGTCTCCCTTCTTAAATTTTGGGATTAGCCTATACCGACGACATGTCGTCGGCACAGGGTGACCTACGCCGACGACAATTGTCGTCGGTATAGGGTTCGTCGGCATAGGGTCATTTTCTTGTAGTGATGCAAGTAACCACATTTGGTTTCACAATTACCAGGTTTGTTATAAAGATACCATCATCTTTTTAAACTAAATAGATGTTTTAGTTTAGCCTATGTAACAGATATAATGCCCTGATACTGGAGCCGCAGAGGGCGGTTTGAAAAAGATGACCCTCATTGAGATTTGTAACAATTAATTAGAATTATTTTGAGACATTCTTTTAAACATTTTGCTAAATGGACACTCTAGGTTGTTCCAAGATTTTGTTTAAATCTAATAAAGATATTTCCATATCTTTTTGTTAACTAGACACGATGTCAAACATTTAACGAGTTTGTTATCTTGGTTTCTTATTTGTTGTTTTTTCTTAATAATTTTGGTAGGTAATTCTACAATTATTTGTTGATTGTTGGCCATGGGGGTCAGGTCTAATAGACCGATATGAGGCAAATGCCTCAGTTCGTAACCTGTAAAAAAAGCAATTTTTTATACGGGTATTAGTTGTGATGGAGGTGATCAATTTGAACTGTATTTAACGCACTCCGTCGCAACGCGCGGGTAATCATACTTTTTTTTATTAAAAAAAAAGTTATCATTTAATGATCTTGTTCAAACACAACATGCTCTGAAATGTAAATTGATATAGTAAAAAATATTAGACATTCACCATATATCATCAATTTACCGGTTAGAGCATTCACAACAGGTTCTGTATATGTTTGTGAGTGGGTTCTGCATATTTTAGAAAGTGAGAAAGAAAATATTACTATTCATCTGTATATTTGTGAAAACGTTGTTTACCTCTATTAATTTTTTTATATATTTTGAAAGTGGGTGTGACTTGTGAGTGGAATAGAGAGAAAATATAATAATAAAGGTATAAAAAATATTATTTAATTGAAAAGAAGAGAGAAAATGTAGTGATTTTTAGTGTAATTATAAAAATAGGGATAAGGAAGCCGATGAGAACGCTTTTAGGGTTTGTGAGTCGAAATGATTAAATAATAAAAAAGTGAAGGATTACGATATGTATCCTAAAAAAACCGTTACTAAGATCTTCTACTCACGCTTCCAACACGAGACCAAAAAAACCCGTAAAAAAATTTCATCTATAAAGTTTCATATTTATCGTCTCTTATATAAGTTTTCCTTATGAAGTTAATGGTGGTGATTTCTTCTTATATTATCGTGAAGGTTAAGCATTGTGTTCATGATGGTGTCCACGCCAATGATCACAAGTCATGAAGTTGATCTTTTGTGAAATTGTGGTGTCATGATCAGATGCATACTCCATGTTATTGTCTTCTGTAACACTTGACCCTAAGCACTACCGTACAAAGAAAGGCACGACCGTGCTGATTAGGGTGGATGAACGGTTGCTAAGCTTGTGTCCGAGATCAGGGTAAGATGCCAAGAATTTCATGTCGGCACACCCTTGCAAGAAAATGCAGGCACAATTGTGCTTCATAGCGGCAGACAATTGTTAGTGTGCTCCTTGACGTGTACATTTACGAGAATTCAAATCACACTTAGATCACCAGTTCGTAAGTGTTTGAACTATAACACTTGAGTTTTGATAATTTAGCTAGGGTTTACATGATTTTAGGAAGTAAAATAAGAAATTGAGATCATTAGGAGACTTGAATTTCGATCTTTGGTCATCTACTATGTATTTGTAAGTCTCCTAAATTGAATTTGACCTTGAAATTAGGGCATGTAAATTTAGGGATTTTGATTGAGAGTTTGAGATTTTGATCAAATTGGGATATGCTAAGACAATTGACGATTTGTGAATGTTAACTTGACTTTGCAATGTTAGTAAACAATTTCACACTTTCGGTTTTGGTAAAAATATGAATGAGAACAGGAATTTATCGTCAAAATCGTGAATGCAGAGAGTAATGTGCAGGTAGGCATGGTCGTGCCTCAAGAAGCACGGTCGTGCTACCCGTGACTCCGCGATTAGGATTGTTGCCTAGAACACTAATTGATAATCGTCCAATGGACTTGTCGGCACGGGCATGCCTCACCAAGCATGACCGTGCCTTTTGACTTGAACGGAATATGAAATTTGGAAATTTTGAAATTACAACTGGATTAGGACTTGGATGTAAATAGTAGGATATTTGTTAGACTACTATAAAATCTAATGAAAACCCTAATTTAGAATCTATTGGATAAATGATTATCATAGGCTCATGTGGAATCCAGAGCTGGTAATATTGAATTATGAACACTTAGCTCTCTAAGGTGAGTTCCTTTTAATCTGATTTGAACTGAGATTTGTGCAATTTGTTTAAATTCAATGTGTTTAAACGCATGATGAAAACATGTCCTGATTATCTGTCTAATTTCTAACCTAACCATTTCCAGGACATTTGATTGAATTGATGATTTAACACGATTAAGATTTAAGAACCAACTAGTTTATACTGACTTATAGGTAGCCTGTTTTTGAACAAGTAAAGACAATAGTTGTACATCTAAGCACGTGATAGATGATAGCTAGAAGACATGTGTAAGGTAAATAGTTAATCACAAGTAGCTACCGTGATGCATGGGAAGTGTTTTTCATCCTTCTCCGTCATCATCAACAAATGGATGTGTAATAATTTGGTGCATCCCTTTTTCATCCTCGTCATTCCGAAGTTGTTTCATCCTTTCTCATCCATAAAAGTTAAAGATAGAGTTTAGATGCAATCACAAATATGGACTATCCTTGTTAAACAAAAGACGTTGCATCCTTTTGCCTTATGCTTCTACTTCAGGTTAATATAAATATCCTTAAAAGTTCATTAAGGTTAATGATAGAGTTATGATGTGTGACATGGAGCAATGTTTGATATTGGCTAACTAAGAGAGAATAAAAATCAAGTCCAAAGTATTCGTGACACTTATTGCACTCAACCATATACTAGCTTTTGATGTAGCTCGCAAACTATTGATGTACATAACGTAGATAATTACTGTTTTTTACATAATACATTATAGAAATTCTGGATTCTTTGTGAGTCGTGTAAATCACTTTCAGATTGAATAATTCGATGGTTTGATCAAATTTCTCAATCAGATAAAACGCAAAGAAAACTACAGAACAAGAGTATGAAAATCTGATGATTTTTGTATGAACCAGATATATGACCAAAATAGCGTATTTTTTGGGGGGTCGATAACTATTATCAACCAGTTATTTTTAAAATTTAAAACCGTTTGGAAATTAACTTTTCTCAGTTTACTCCGTATTACCATTTTGATCCAAATGGCCAATTTGGTCCGGTGACCAAATCTACTCTTCGGATCAACAAATCTACTCCGAATAAGTAAATCTACACAGGCTTAACAAGTTAGTCTCGACCCTAGCCATGGGTCCTGCCCCTTGGACTCCGCTCCAAGAGTTGGGAGATTTAATGACATTTATTTAGTTTCGACTTGTAATTCATGAACACATGTACATTTATATTTATTTTTTAAGACTTTAGTTGTGTTTATAACCGTCAAACATAGGTCACTTACCTTAGGGTGTCAACATATGTGGAATGCCTCAAACTGTGGAGAGCAATATTTTTCATTTTTTTCACTCTTCATGCTTCTACTTAATGCATTTAACGTTGCGGTTTGTTTTTTATCGCAAAAATTAAGTTATAATACAAGTTGATGATATATTATGTGTATATAACGACGAATTCAATATACACGCAGTTTAAGTAGAGAATTCCAAGAATCACGTGAAGACCGTAAAGTTATCTTTGATATACAAAGATGATTTGTTGTGAAACCAACCGAAAATTAGAAATTAACACGACTATATTAGTTTAGATTAGATTACTAATTATATTATGTTTGATATTCTATATTAGTTAGGATGATCCGTTTCTAAATAGCCCATCAAACCTTCTCTTAATGGTGTCCCTTAGAATTTAGAAGTGTTATTAGATTTACTGAACTAGAATGAGGCCCGCTATCAGCAACTAATTCTGGCCCACTTATATTGGGCCCAATCCTCGTCTCCTGTTCTATATCATAAACACGTGTTGGAGAACACGAAATCTCCTCTCACATTATTGTTGATATTAGAGATAATCGGCTAAGCATAGAAGGACTAATGTTGAAAACCACTCTATGTAAAGCTCGTGCGTTACGACGGTGACATTAATAATATTTGAAACTTTTAAATAAACAAAAAACTAAACCGTAAATCCACTAGTTAGGGGATCGTTGATAATATTATGTACTTTATATAAAAGAAACGAAACCATGAAAAAAAATTCACGTCCAAACGTTGGTAAGGCTAGGGGTACTACCCATGAAAAAAATGGGTGTGGAAACCGCCACATATGTGCCACCTCATTTCCACATAGTATCCACATATTGGGGGGGAGGGGGTGTTCCATTTTCCACCCACCTGGAAAATACACTTGTCTACATATCATTGTTCCACACTTCCTTGACCCCACCTCCTTCACCCCTTCCATTTCCGCGGCCATGGGAATACCCACGCCAACCTCTCCACGCCGTGGTCCAATGATGTAATCCTGCGCTTTGATAATATTCAGAGCTTTATATAAAAAAAAAACGCAACCGTGAAAAAAGTTCAAGTCGAAACATTGATAAAAATAAGTACGTCGCAAGAGTATATTCGACAATTTACAAAACATAAACTCATAATATCAAAGTTGTAAGAGTAAAACAAAAATAAAAACTATATAAAGAAAAACAAAACCTCGAAGCAACTTTGACGATTTGTACGTTTTTGTTTTGGTGACTTTTACATTGAATGGGTAATAAAAACAAAAGGTAAATAAAAGAAAATTATAAGTAAAAAAGACTTTCTAGAAAATAATTAAAAACTTTTTAAAAAATAATGAATTTATTTCTTACAACTAACCATCTTACGGTGATAGTTAAAAATGTTCATTAAGCATAGTCTGTCTCAGATACTAAGTTTGTATAAAAAATGTTGTTTTGTCACGGAATATATAAATTTTTAGGTATAACTTTGGAATTTTTAACTTTTAGACCAAATATGTCAAAGTAACACCATCCTTCCCGTGACTAGCCAAATAATAGGAAACAAAGATCTTGAAATCTTAAACCATTTCAAACTGGTATGTTTGGTTTCAAGTTCAGCGCCTTAATGATTGGAGCCTTCTGGTTGAGTGATAGCCCCGGTTCGAGTCTCGCTTTGGACAAAATGTTTCAGGTTGAGTGAGAGGGTTTTTCCAGTTGTGGGTTTCCTCCTTGGTGGTGTGGGGTCGGGTTACCACGCTTCTGTTCTTCAGATGGAAGGGTGCTCCATTTGCCAGAGTGATCCGGGGTGTTCAGGCCTTTGCTGTTAAAAAAAAAAGATTTAAAGGTAAGGATTATTAATTGATAAGAGACACATAAACCTCCATTAAAAGGTCCTTTTTTTCTTGACGGTAAGACCAATTTGCTATGGACATACCCTATTACGTGTATTCGGATGCCTATGTTATCCGCTTCTTCCCTCAACCTCCATCAACAAACTTGAAAAATGTTTCTCTCCATGAGTTTTTCTGGGTTACCCCTCGAACCACTAGGGATACAAATGCTACAACCTCTCCACCTGTCATATTATAATATCTTGTAATTTTTTTTTTTGATGAAACGAATTTTCCATTTGCTAACCCTCAATTGTTCCTCTAAACAACCTAACACCACCACCCTAGACCATGACAACTAGAAGCATGGTCGGCGTCTCTAAACCGAAAACTCCATTCAACCTATCTGCCTCAACTACTATCTTCCCTCCTTCCTCACAACCTTTCTGAAGCTATCCGAAGCCCAAAATTGAAATCGGTCATGAAGGCCTTTATTGATAATAAGACGTATGAATGAGTTCAACGTCAACCGTAGATGAACATTATTCGGTGTATGCTGATTTATCGCCACAAACTAATTTTGATTGCTTACTTCAGCGATATAAGGCTCGTTTAGTTTGTGACGGCATGTCCCAATAGGTTGGTGTGAATTGTGGCGGGAGTTTTAGCTTGGTGGTCAAACCATCCGCTATCCAGGCAGCTAACCATTACTTTATCACATTTTTGGCCGATTCACCAGCTAGACGTCAAGAATGTATTTCTACATGGTAATCTGCAGGAGACTATTTATATGAATCAGCCTCCAGGTTTTCAAGACTTTAAGTACCCAGATCACGTTTGCCTACTCAAGCGCTCTTTTTATGGCTTGAAACAAGCGTCACGTGCTGGTACTAGTGGTTTGCAGATTTTGTATTCTCCTTAGGCTTCTCACATAGTTAGTGCGATCACTCCTTATTTATTTACGGACAGGGCACTGACACCTGTCTTCTCCTTTATATGGACGACATTATTCTCACTACCACCTCTAAGACACTACGTCAACGCCTAATGTCTCTTATAGGCATCTCTGTTACTCGGACAAGGACTGACTTATTTTTGTCTCGACAAAAATATGCAACCGACATTCTTGAACGAGCAGGTGTGTCTTCTTGTAATCCGGTTGCAACACCAGTGGACACAAGCGCCGCCACCGATGGAACACCGATCGATGATGCAACCGAATACCCGTGACTAGCAGGAGCCCTTCAGTACTTAACTTTCACGAGACCAAATCTTACTTATGCGGTTTAACGAGTCTGTATTCATATGTTTGCTCCTCGATCCACTCACAAGCATGCCCCTGAAGTGTATCTTTTAGATATATTAAGGGCACTTTGGATTTCAGTCTCATCATTACAAAAATCACCAGCCCGATCCTTGATCGCCTATACAGATGCAGATAGGGGGTGCCCCCCGATATGCGCCGTTATACATCAAGATATTGTGTCTACCTGGGTGACAACTTGATTTTGTAGTTTTCTAAACGACAGACTACATCATGCCGCTCCAGTGTGGAGACCGAATATGCATTTAGAATTACACCACCCCCCGTCTCATGCAACTCTTGTGTTATTGTGACACCTCACAGGTAATCAGGTTCAACATCAATGCACTAAACATTTTGCAATGGACGTTCACTTCGTTCGGGAAAAAAGTGAAACGGGGTTGGATTCAGGTTCTTCACGTTCCATCAAGATATCAAATTGCTGACATCTTCACCAAAGGGTTGCCACGTGTTCTATTTGATATTTTCGACCCAGCTTCAACATTCGTCCAACCACCTGCTTCGACTGCGGAGGTAGATTAAGATAGACATTATTTATTATTCATAGATAATATTGTGTATGAGAAAAGTTCATTTCAGAAGAAAAAAAATTCCACGAGAATAGAGAGAACAAAACTAAATCGTTTAAATTTTTTATCCATAGTAAAAAAATTAAAATTTTATACTTCTTACATACAAATATGTATGTTTATGCACATAAAAAATAACTAAACTAGTTTTTTCATATATTTTTATATATTTAAAATTTTCATACACATATGTAGGTTGTGTAGGTAAAAAAAACCTAGACATGATTTACAATGTGTAGGTATAAATATAAACAAAAAAATTTCATATACTTTATTTGAATTTTATTAAAAATGAATAAACATTACATTTTTATTATTTGCTTATACTTTAAAACTATTTAATATTAAAAAAATAAATAATTAATTTTACTCTGTATGTTATCGTAATATTTAGTATTCTAAATTAAACTCGTATACTAAAGAATAAGTAATCAATTTTCTCATATATATATGAGGACTACTAACCACACACGGGAAATGCTAACCACACTTGGTCATATACGCATCGTATAGGGCAATACGATGCAGTTTAGGATACGAGATTCCTTCTGCCACTAAACCCATCACATCGTACCTTATACGCATCGTATTGGGCTATACGATGCGTATAGGGCCCAAATTTTGTGTATTTAACAATGCAGAATTCTCATTCGAACCGAACGAAGGTATGCTTTCCAAAAAAAAAACTATAAAATGTCTTGGTGGTGGGATGGTAACTACGGTTTTCAGGTATATTCTAACGAGTCGGTGGAAAACAACCCGCAAAGTTCTGGCGTTCAAGAGGTGAACCGGGAGGAGGTCTCGTCCGACGTTTATTCTCATCAACGGGTAAGGCTTCCGGATTTGAACGAGCCACTGAGCAATCCCGAGTTCGTATACGGTGAACCGTCTTACCTTACACAGCCCACGAACGACTACGTATACGGTGAAGTCTCATACCCGACACAACAAACCGACGACTTCGTGTCCGAAGACGAGGAACAAAACCATCAAAACGTGTCGTATAAAACTGACCAGAATTTTCAGTCTCGTGAACAGTTGGTGGATTGGGCGGTCAGGATAGGACGTGAGAATGGTTACGTCCTTGTCACCCGACGATCGAGGAGAAAAGGCGACGATCCGACGGAACCGTTTATCAAGGTGTGGCTTGTGTGTGACCGTCACGGCGAATGTGCGTCTACTGCCACGGTTAGACGTGCCGATAGCAAGAAAATAGGTTGTCCCTTTAAATTAGAAGGAGAGTACCAAGAAAATAGTGGTGATTGGAAATTAACGGTGAAGGATAACAGTCATAACCACGATCCTAGTCAACATCTTGAGGCGCACTCCTTTGCGAGGAGACTGTCTCAGTCGGAACAACTTTTGGTGGCGGAGTTGTATTCGCAAAACATGTTGCCACGAAACATTCTGGCAACTATAAGGGAACAAAACCCAGATAGTAGTTGCATTAAAAAGGACATTTATAATGCGATACAAAAGATAAAAAACGAAACGAGAGTCGGTGAAACTCCAATGCAGATTCTGGAAAACCTGCTTTCTTCTAAAAAATACGTCTACTATACTCGGGAAGATCCTGCCACAAATATTGTGGAAGAGATATTTTTTGTTCATCCGAAATCGTTTGAGATGTGGCGTGCGTTCCCGCACGTGTTGATGATCGATGCGACTTACAAAACAAACATGTATAGACTTCCATTTGTCCAAGTGGTCGGTGTGACCTCCACACACCAGTCGTTTTGCGTCGCTCATGCATTTATATCAAAAGAACGAGAGGAAAACTTCATCTGGGTGCTACTGCAAATAAAAGCAATGTTGCAAAAGTGTATGGAGCCGCGTGTGATAGTAACAGACAGGGACAAAGCTCTTATGAACGCATGTGATAAAATATTTCCGGATTGTTCGAAGAACCTATGTCGGTGGCACATACACGAGAATATCGCAAAACATTGCAGGGCATCATTTACAGACGAAGACTGGGCAAATTTCAAGTATTCATGGTCGGTATTATGTGAATCTCCCACGCCAGATATATACCAGTACAACTTCAACCGGCTTTACGAACGACTGTATGCTGCCAAACGAGAAAGTAAGTTTTGAATATTTAATATTTTAAGTATTGAATAATTATTAAATATTTAAATATTTATTTAATATTTTTCCAGGAGTTATACATTATGTGACTAAAAATTGGTTGGACCCGTATAAAGAAAAGTTTGTATCCGCCTGGTCCAACAAAAACCTCAATTTTGGTCAACAAACAACGAACCGAGTCGAGAGCCAACATTCGCTTTTAAAGAGTTATCTTATAAATGCTAACAGCTCCCTAGATAGACTTGTTGGGTTTGTTGATAAAATTGTAACAGATTAATATTATCAATTACAGTTTGCGTTTGGAACAAGTCTCATAAGAAAAATGGATAGCCACATAGCTATTGAATTGTTTGATAACCTGCACGGTAAGGTTTCACATAAAGCTCTAAATTTGTTAGAAAACGAGTGGTACAAGTTATCACATATACGGAAACAAAATGCAACGTGTGGTTGCCAACTTTTCAGTAGTTGTGGGTTGACGTGTGCTTGTCGTCTGGCAAGTATCGAAGCTACATGTAAACTGTTTTGACTTTGGAATTTGTGAATGTTTAATTTTCAAAATTTTCTGACTATTTCGTTTTAATACAGGTGGCAGAATCCCGCTAGATGCGTTGGACGTCTTCTGGAGGAAACTTGATTTAAAACCGTCTTTTGTCGATGATGAAAATGTAGACGTGGATAAAGTACTTAGTCAAGTGAGAAACAAAATTATTTCAGAACCTGATCAGGTCAAAAGAAGTATGCTGTCGAGAATCGCAGGGGTGGTCTTTCCTAGCAAAAGTAACAAGAAAGCGCCTATGGTATAAGAAGATACTCGCGGTCGTCCAACTTTGAAAAAGCAACAACAAAGGAAACAGGATGTCGCGAGAAACAGCTCATTCACAGGATCCCAACAAAGCAAATGTGACCCTGCGAGACACGGCTCGTACATTGCGTCACAAGACTCGATACAAGCGAGTTCGGTCATTCAACACCGTCGTCCAACGAAGGGTAAAGGAAAGCAACAACAAGATGATAACGCCTATCTTGGTTTTCCATTGATTATGGGGAAAGATGCGGTTAACAATATAAATTGTTTTAGGATTCGATACCGTCTGTCTTTCATCCGTACATTTCACATATACAGGATGTAAATCCCGACGGTAACTGTGGTTTTCGATCGGTAGCTTTGGGCTTTGGGTTAAATGAAAACCGGTGGCTTTTTATCAGACAACAACTTCTACAAGAGATGGACAATAAAGAGGAATGGTGGAGAACTGTTTTTGACAGAGTCGTCTTTCAAGAGTATGATATGCTACGTCATACAATAGATTGGCAGGATGTGAAAGCCGCACCAGTTAGTCGTTGGATGTCGATGCCATACACAGGACTCCTAATTGCTCAAAGATTTGGGGTGATTGTTCATCTTTTAAGCATCGCCGGTAATCAAACATTTTTTTCCATTATGGTTTGGTCCAAACGTTCACGTCAACAGGGCTCATTTCATCCACGTCAAGTTAGACGGAGATTTTCCGATTCCCACGCCGAATGCACTTTGGAATTTGCACCGAAATGATGATGCAGCAAAATGGGAAAATATATACAGTGATCGTATTGAACGATTTAAGAAAATAATGGCTACTAATGGATCTACATTTCCACAATACTTCACGACTCACGGATGATGCTTTATTAGTTTTTTATTAATTTTAAGTATAGGATCAATTTAATTATTTTAAATTTTAATTATTTGTAATTTTAATTATTTTAAATTAATTTTAAGTTAATTATAATTAATATTTTATTATTTTTTGATTAATTTTAATTAAATATAACTAATTTTAATTTAATATTCTATACGCCACGTATAGGGCCATACATGGCGTACAGAATACCAAAAGTTGATTGCTATACGCCACGTATTGATCTATACGCGGCGTATAGCCACTTGATATACCAGGAAAACGCAGCGTACAGACCCAAACGACCCAAAACAAACAAACACAAACCCATACGCGACCGGTAAAAAAGCTCGTTGATTACGATTGTCGTCTCAAAAAAACTTTGAAAAGGTACGTCTCTACACCCACGATCATTAATGTTAGGTTTATATTGAATATTAGCGGGTAAAACTGGGTAGATTAGAGATTTTTGGATTGAAACTTAAGAACTATACGCCACGTATAGGGCCATACGTGGCGTATAGTTCGTCTGAGGAAGACGATGAAGCCATACGCCACGTATAGATCTATACGTTGCGTATGGCTCATGTTTTCGGCAACTTGGCCCGCGTATGGCCTGATTGCCAGCGTATGGCTAAGTTTGCCCGGTAACTAGCCTGCGTATGGCTTGGTTTACCCGGTAACAGCCTATACGCCACGTATAAGGCTATACGTGGCGTATAGGTTTAAAATAAAAAAATTTAATTATTATTATTATTATTTATTATTAAAAATAAAAAACAATATATTATTATAATTTAAAATTAAAAACAATATATTATTATTATTTAAAATTAAAAACAATATATTATTATTTATTTTTTATTATTTAAAATTAAAAATAATTAATTATTATCAGATATGGCGGATCATGATGATGATATTCATATGGAGGTGCTAGACGATCTTGCGCACTACCCTTTTTTGGGTTTTCCGGCTGACTCGGAGGCGTATGCCCGGTGCCAGAAGCTCCAGGAGGTGCGGTTGGGTCCAGGGACTGCAGTTGATTGGGCGCTACTCGAGGAGATACAGGAGGCCGAGCGGGCTAGGGCCATCATCGGCCAGGACACGCCATGGTCACGTCTTTTTGATCTATCGTTCACGGAGACCTTCCGAGAGGTGGTCGTCGAGTTTCTTTCGACGTTCATCTTCTCAGAGGCTGGGCTAGAGCCTCTTCCCGGGGAGGCGCCGGATATGGATCCGGATCATATTTCCTTTTCGATCTTTGGGATCGTTTACCGTCAGACCCTCCGTCAGTGGGCCGTCACGACGGGCTTCTACCACGAGCCTGAGACGGTCACGCCACTTTTTGAAGAGGCGGTGACGGAGGTGGACAAGGAGGAACTCCTTGTTTTTTGGGGCTTGATTTCAGATAGTCCTTGGTTGGTTACCAAGGGGAGGGTCTCGGGTATTAGAGACCCTTTGTATAGATATCTGCACCGGCTTATTTCGACGTCGATCGCACCGCGTCTGAGAAGCCGTGAGTGGTGCACCGATAGAGACCTCTTCTTTCTCTATTGTCTGCTTACTGGCAGGCGGTGCAACCTATCGACGTGCCTTGCGCTTTATTTTGCATCTTCCTATATGAGGCAGAAGCGCGGGCTTTTGTATGGCGGTGCTTTCATCACGTAGATCATGCGCTCGGTTACACCATTTGACGTGCATGAGCCTGCGATGTCACCGGCCATTCCCCCTGTCCGATTAGACCGTCGCACGGCGAGCGGCATGCGCATCACTCACCGATTCTCGCAGGGCCTTCGGTTCGTAGTGGCCGTCTAGGACCAGGTTTGGGTCCCGGTGCCGTTGCCGCAGATGCCTGGACAGGGGGACCCGCCTATGCCTCAGCCGCTACATGGTGTGGCGATGGAGGACGGGCCGCCGCACGTCGAGGCCATCCACGACCATCCGCCACAGCATCCCCGACACGTACGTCGGTCTGTTAGGCTGGAGAGGGCTACCCAGACATTGCTTGGTGGCCTTGTTGCCGACTCACGGCGACAGGGTCGTCAACTCGATCGCATGGAGGACCTGATGATGTGGGCGGTTGGACAGATCGTTGATCTGTCACAAGCCGCCGGCATCGAGCCACTCCCACTACCACCGCGACGTCATTATCCGGACGACCCGTTCAGGATGAGGGCGTGGCGGGTCAGGATGAGGGCGGAGGCGATCAGGGTGACGGTGGACCCGCTTAGCTTTAGTTATTTTATTTGTATTTTGTTTCTTTCGTTGTTATGTATGTAAAACATTTTGATGTATATATATTTAATTTTTTGATGTAATGTATATAATGTTTAGTTAATTTGTTTGGTTGTAATGTTTAATATTTTGTTTGGTTTGTAATGTTTAATACTTTGCTTGTTTATACTGTAAAAATATAACAAATGTTTAAAAAAATATATATATAAAATTTATAAATAGATAACAAACTTATATTAACAAAATTATATAAATTAAAATAAATATAAACAAAATATAAATAAAATAAAAAAATTATAATTAAATAAAAAATACCTATACGTGGCGTATAGGTCAATACGCCACGTATAGGATTCATAAACGTACAACTCTTCCAACTTTTAAAGCAAAAATATAACCCGTGACTCATACGCTGCGTATAGGTCAATACGCCACGTATTGGACCAGCCGCCAGACAGAGAATGACACGTGGCATTCTGTTGGCAGTGACTGAATTCTATACGCCCTCGTATTGCCATATACGAGGGCGTATAGGACGGCGGCGGGTCTAATTAGCAATATTCCGTGTATGGTTAGAATCGCCCGGATATATATATTGGGAACATATTGTATGACAAATCAAACATTTTGACAGAACTGATTGAAGAATTGACTGAAAACGACAGGCCAGGTCCACTACTTTTTTTTTTTTATAGGTAACTTTCATTTTTTACGTGGCAGTTACATCTTCAAATCGGAGACCGTACCCCACAACCTGACCACTACGTTGTCTGAACCGGGCCCGCGTGTTCAGTACGAGGGGCATAGGCTATCACCGGGAAACCATGGAGCCTGCTGCCACTTGACAACAGTTGCGCCGCTACACGGGCCAAACCCCGCTAGCGTAACGCACTCCGAACTAAAACCCGAGGTGGCTCAGACTCGACCCTACGTGGGCAGGTTGAGTCTTCATTACCCGTAACCACTAGGCCAAAGCCCATTGTCGAATGTTCAAACCCACCTCCCAATCTTCTTTTGAATCTTTTTCAAAATTTGAACTTTTAGCATTCAAAATAACATTTAGATAAGATGTCATCATTACACCCACGTGAGTTCTGCCTCTTCCCTCTGTCACACGTGTCGCACATTCGTGAACCCACCTGGCCACGTCTGCACATACATCTCCGTTATCCCTCCAGTCTTCACTTCCACCATCCTCCCTCAATTACACTCCGCCACCACGTAACCAGGTACTTTCCTCTGCACTAAAGACTTGCTTTTTCACCTTTATCATCCCTTTTCTTGTATGCATATAACCTGTTCGATGGTATGTCTGACTGAACTACATACTAATCATTTTAGTTATTTTCATTAAAAAAAATATATTTTTTAGTTTTTTGTTTCTGATTTTTCAAAATCTAGTCATTTTCATCTATTTACTAACTCCGTCTATATTTTAACGTTAAATCAGATGCGATTTGGTCTTTTCAAAAATCCTTCGCAATTTACAACCATACCAACTGTTCTTAATCAAAATAGCAAACACTGCACAAATGGATGAAAATGACTAGATTTTGAAAAGTCAAGGACGAAAAGCTAAAAAAGGTTTTTGAATAAAAGTGGCTAAAATGATTAAACCATATTGACAAAAATGACACTTTACTCTTGTTATTTTTTTTATAGTATGTGATAGAAAAACGGTTAAATCGTTACTGTAATTGCATAAAAATCAGAAAATTCAACCATTTATTGTCCTGTATTAGTTAGGTTAATAGGTCATTGTATTTGTTCTGTTGATAAGATATTAAAATTATTTTAGATTCCATCCTTCTTATACATGTATGTTTTTGAATATCTGCCTGCAGATTCTTCAACTTAAAGGACAAAACTTTGGCTTCAAACAAAATGGTAAACATGTAAATAGCTGATTGATTGAATAATATAGTTGATAGATATAATTCCTTCGCGGGTACGATGTTATTCTTGGTAACCAAGGCTTTCTCACTTTTTAAATCTGTTGTTAGAGGAACTTGTATAGTTATTAACACTTGGGTTGAGATTCTGTGTGCTGTTATCTACTTCAATCAATATAAGCATTTTTTGGAGATTTGTGGTTTGGTTCCTATGTTTAATAACTCTACCCGCACGCGCTCTGGCTGCATTACACAGGGAGAAACAGGTGATTTTAGTATCTTTAATAACACATTAGCACTTAGATTTAGTAATCATGTTAGGTGAAATTAATGGTGAAAAACACTATGTGCAGCTGCAAGCTAAGCTAAATCAGTTGCAACATAGACTGGATTCACTTGCATGGGATAGAAAGGAACTTCTAGAACATATAAGAGTAGCTTTAGAAGAGCAGGAGATGATGGAAATGATGTTAGATGAACTTGAAGAGGATCATGATGAAGCAATCCACAAGATTAAACTCTTGGAGACCAAGGTACAGTTTTATTAATTTTAGTTTTTGTCTAGAACTCATTCTTAGTAGGTCGTTTTTGGAGAGGGGGTCTTAGCGGAGCAGCAGGGCCGGCCCTGGGGTAGGCCAAGCCGGTTCGCCGGCCAGGGCCCTTTTTTTGGGGGTTATAAAATTTTTACGGGGCTTGTATATATATATATATAGGGGAAGGATTAAGAGAAAACCACAAAGTTAGGCGAAAACCGAGAAAACCGCATCATTTCAGGCAATTTTTTTATATACGTATACGTTTCCAAAAACAATTTTTTTGATTTACGTATACGTAACCATAATTTTTTTGTTTTATGTTTACGTATACGTAACGCTATGTGTAAAAATGTTTTTTTTAAATGTTTAATATTAAATTGATACTCTTATAAATAAATAAAAATAAAACAAAAAATAAATATGATTATATGATTGGGTAAAATTGGTTTTTTTAGTGGTTTTCTCGGTTTTCGCCTAACTTGTGGTTTTCTCTGGAACCCTCCCCTATATATATATATGTTTTTTTATAAAATTTTAAATACCGGTTTAATATATTGGGTCCTTTTTATAAAACTTAAAAATATACTGAGCCATTTTTATATTGGTCGAGTCCTTTTAATCTTTATAATGGTTGAGTCTATTTAAACTTAAAACCCGATATCAAACCATAGGTTTTTTTTAAAAGGACGAATTGCTGCTACGAGAGCTTCGCGAATCATCCGTTAACTATTACGGTATGTAATATAATATACTATATTTTTCTATGTTTATTGGTATAACGTTAATCGTCGTTTAAAAAACTTTTAGTTTATATATTTTGTTCGTAGGGGCCTTTTTTTCCGGCTCGGCCGAGGCACTTAAATCCTCAGGACCGGTCCTAGGGAGCAGCCTCTCTATCCCCTAGGATAGTGGTAACGTTTGCCTCCGTCATGCTCTCCCAGGCCCTACTAATAGCCCTGCGCCCCTTCTATGATTGTTTGTTTATTTGGTCATGTGTTCTGAATATGATGAAATATTTCTACATTCAGTTGCAAGATCTGAAGGATGAAAATCACCGCCTAAAGGAAGTTCATGGAAAATCACAATGGGACACCGATACCCAAGTTGGTGCAGGCAATGGCTATGGCCAAAAGCACAATAAAGATGGAATGTTACCATGGAAATCAGATCATTATAAGGTTACTGACATTCTACTGCATAAAGATGCTTTCAATGATGTAAACAAAGGTAAATTTGGTGCAGGCAATGGCTATGGCCAAAAGCACAATAAAGATGGAATGTTACCATGGAAATCAGATCATTATAAGGTTACTGACATTCTACTGCATAAAGATGCTTTCAATGATGTAAACAAAGGTAAATTTGGTGCAGGCTATGGCTATGGCCAAAAGCACAATAAAGATGGAATGTTACCATGGAAATCAGATCATTATAAGGTGACTGACATTCTACTGCATAAAGATGCTTTCAATGATGTAAACAAAGGTAAATTTGATGCACATGAGTCTGCGAAAAGTGATCTCGTGCATCAGTTCATCAATGGAAGTGTGTGTTTAGACAATATTTCTGGTCAACGAAGAGAAGTTGCAGTTTCACAAAGCCTTTTTAGTGCAATGTTGTCTTTATTGGTTGGAATGGTGATATGGGAAGCACAAGAACCTTGCATGCCACTAGTAACAGCTCTTTTTATGGTTGTTGGCATGTCACTAAAGAGTGTAGTCCAGTTTTTCTCAACCATCAAAAACAAACCAGCTTCTGATGCGGTTGCTCTCGAGTCTAAACTGGTTCATACTCGGCACTCTCACGTACCCGACCCAACCCAGGGTTGCTCATATATCAGCACCTTTCTTCAACAAATCATTTGGTGTTCTCTCTTTTATCATTCTTAGTTTCTTAAATCTTAAGTGATAATATTTGATTCTCTTTCTTTTTTGGTTTTAACTTGCGTATAGTGGTATTTGCAGGATGGATTTGGTTTCGATTTCAGGTTTGACTAGACCACTCGTTAAGTTTTCTCTTTTGACCGGTGCAAGCCGCTATGTGGTTGTTTTCTGTAGTTTCGGAGAAAGATGTTCCGTTTGTCTATGTGTATATGTTTGTTGTGTATTTTGTGTTATTGAGGTGTGAATGTGGGTGGGTTTTTCTTGAACCTAGAGGGGCACGTCATTAATGCACCGTGGGGACTATGAAGTGAATATGTCAAAAGGTCACATCTTGCAAGTTGGTGAGGGTGTTGGATCAAAGACATCATTGAGCCAGTTCATGTTAGGTTTTAGTTAATCATGCTGAAAACGCAACCAAACACCATGTAACTCGTTTATTTAATCTGATTAATGGGTTAAGTGGGTTATAAAACCAACTGTAATCGGGTTGTGTTCGAAACTTATACACTAGTGTATTTTAAACAAGTCACTCTGTTTATAACCTAAAATGAAAACAACCTATATATTAAATGGATAGTGGATCGAACCTGTCTACAAACGGCCTTGATTTATTTGAGGTTCTTGTTTAGAACGGCAAACTCCAAGGTAGAGATGAACACTGGTTTTTTTCCGGTTACAAACAAGTTCTGTTTTGGGTTAAAGGAAGTCAAAACCGGCCTGGTGGAATGTGGCTGGATTAGGAATTCTGTTTTTTGGAGAGGGAAGTGTTCGGTTCGGTTATGGTTTCACAAACCAATTTTTGTAGAGGGAAGTGACCGGTTCGGTTCGAGTTAAATGAGTTTTAAACTGGTTTAAGCATGACGGTTTACAAACCGGTTTTTGGTTTTCAACTCTAACTAGTTCTTACCTAAGCGGCTCGATGCCGGTTCTAGTTTCACAAACCAATTTTTGTAGAGGGAAGTGATTGGTTCAGTTCAGGTTATATAAGTTTTAAACCATTTTCAACATGACAGTTTACAAACCAGTGTTTGGGTTCAACTCTAACCGGTTCTTGCCAAAACGGCTCGATGTTGGTTCTGCTTTCACAAACCAATTTTTTTAGAGGGAAGTGATTGGTTTAGTTTGGGTTAAATAAGTTTTAAACCGGTTTGAGCATGACAGTTTACAAACCGGTTTTTGGGTTGAACTCTAACCGGTTCTTGCCAAAGCGGCTCGATGCTAGTTCCAGTTTCACAAACCAATTTTTGTTAAGGGAAGTGACTGGTTCAGTTCGAGTTAAATAAGTTTTAAACCGATTTGAACATGATAGTTTACAAACCAGTGTTTGGGTTCAACTCTAACCGGTTCTTCCTAAAACGGCTCCGGTTCCGGTTCCGGTTAAGGCATCGGTTAACGAGCAGGGTTAGGCCAACCGCTTCCGATACATAAGTAAAACTATACACACAATAATAGTAACAGTAATTGTTTCTAGAATATCGACAAATAAGTAATAAAGCACGTGTTAACACAGTGATACCATATCCCAGCTTTGACTTTTAATTCACCGTTGAAGCTCTCTCCGACCTCCGATCACGTCTATTTACTATTCCAACCTTCCCTCTTCTCTTTACGACAGTCATCTACCAGGGGCATCCTCGTCAATTCAGGCAAAACGGAATCCCGTTCTCCCACGTCTCCTCGCTCTCAAGTCTCAACCACCGGTTCACCGGATCTTCTACGCCACCTCCACGCGTCACCATATCATTGGTCCTTTCACCATCTAAATAACCAACACTCATACACCCGTCCCCCCTGACAGATAGGGTTCTCCTTCATCACTCTATATTCATACAACTCGCTGTACAGTGGATGAAGCGATCTGTGTTTCGTCACGGCCGTTTCTGATTCGCTTGGTGCAGGTCGGGAACGGTATCGCCGGCGTGCTCCGATTATGCGTTTTGCATCTCAGAGAGAGAAAGTTTGTGAGGGAGAATCATGTCAGTGAACGCCGTTCCTACCTTGCATCAAGTGAATCTGAAACCGCCGTGAACATTTGTTAGCAGCCGTTTAGTCATCGGAAATGCATCAGAGGATGGCGGAGATCTTCAATTTTGATCCGGAAAATTTCACAAAAAGGTTGATTCTATTGATGATTTGTATATACTGTTCCAATTTTGTTGACGATTGCTGAATTTTTTTGCATATTAAATTAAGTAATCGATCAAAAATCAAACAGCAAAATTGATTAATTGAAACTGATGTTGATATGATATGACTACTTGTCCGTCACCAACAACAGAAATCAAATATCCGTACCGGACTCTTGTTCCGGCGTGAACCACCACCACAACCGCTCAACGGCTATCGCCACCAGTAGAATCACACCGACATCCGTACAAGCCAATGCGAAGATCGTCAACAAACTCAAAGACATAAGCACAACACGATCATCAAACACATAGTTGAATTGACAACTGAGCGGATCACGGAAGAAGTAGAGAAAAAACCAACCAATGAATACCATAAAAAAACATAATCATTGAAATCGGTATGCCATCAAGGTTCTGCCTTGGTGGTTAGGGGGTTTTCTCTCTGTGAGGTCATAGGTTTGAATCTTACAAGGTGCACTTTATAAAAATTAGGAACACCCTCTGTTCATAAAAAAAAATATTGAAATCGAATTACTTGGGTGATGTACGAGCCTCCCCTGGTGGGACGTGCCAGTTGAGCCCACGCTGTTCATAAAAAAAAATAATCGGTATAAATTTTAAAAAACCAAAAATGGTAAGTTTTAAATTTTGATCCACTGTATCCGGTATGAATTTGGAATCCGACGTTTGTGCGATGGGTTTTGAATCAACTCAGAATACTATTCTCTTTTATAGTTTATACATCACTACATTTTAACACAAGTCGCAACGAATTAACTTGCAACGAGTTAACTTATAACGGTTGATATATATTGTGTGTGTATGTCACACCTTGTTGAGTAATAAAATGGAAATATGCGATGGGTAAAAACCAAAAGTGGAACTCCTTAACTCGTTAAAATGGTGTTTTGTTGTTGACCATATTGACTGAATGTTAGTTGTTGTATTTGTGTCATTTTTTTCATGCATAATTGGTAAACTTCATTTTATAATGTACACACTCACGCCTAGTTAATCTATATCTATACTATATAATAAATGAAAGTTTTTCAATGTCACGTGTCGCCTCCACATTCATTCTCATCAATTTTTTCCGCCTCTCTCTCTTATTAAATGCACCTCCTATTTTTAACAACAATATATATTTAAAGAAAAAATTAATTATATTAATAAAACACAATTATTTTAAATTATCACTTATGAAATTTTAAAAATCTAATTATTTAACTTTTATTTTCAATCAAATAATAAATGAAAAACAAATTACATTAAATAGTATTTTTTTTTTAAAACTCAATTATATATTAGTTTTTGCATATTTTGAGTTTTGTTTTATATCCTTAGTATATGATACATTTTTACACGTGTAAAATATACACATAAAAATTTAAAAAATTTATTTATTGATATTTTTCATCCATGTGTATACACGGGATCTAAACTAGTTGTTCTCAATAAATACACTTATTTATGCTCTTTTGTTGTTTTAATTTAGATAACCGAATGAGCCTTGTTTACTTGTTCTTTTCGTTCTCATTAGTTTGTTCTCTTATAGTATTAATTATTTAGATTTATGGAAGGCTAATTGCTTGAGTTCATTTTTGATAAAGAGAGCGGGTTGATAACAATGAAATTCGTAAGTTTTAATTTTTCATTTCAAGTTAGCCTCTAAAAAGTATTATTTATGCTCTTTTGTTGTTCTAATTGTTATTTAATTCCAATGTTTGGTACCAAAGAATTGTATGAACAAATGTATTGGTTTCAACCATTAACCAATTAGCCCTTTAATGTTGGGAGCTTCAAAGAACTTTAAAAAAAAAGGTTCTTAAATCTTGGTTTTTAACCCGAAGGTCAATGTTAGCCAACCGTTACATGGCATTTTGTTTGATTCTTTTTAACGAAAGACACAAAAATACTTGGAACACTTTATTTAAGAAAAACAACCTTAATATAGCTCCTTGTTTCTCACACACAAACCGCATGTACACGACCACATATTTATCAAAATGTATATACATATACGCGTTTATTATTTACACATATTCACGAAAGTAGGAGCATGTTATTCTTCTCTTCTACCCGATCTTCATATCTGTTAATTACCATTTTGCCCTTACCGCCTTCACGGGGGTCTGTTTCCAGTATATCCGACCTCCATTGAGTTCTTTCATTTCCTTTGGTATATAAACCTCATTCCTTGCGGTCTTTTTTGAAGCAGGGGGCCACTGCCCACAGCTAACTGCCATGTCTTTATAGTTCTTAAGGCCTTCAAGGCTTTCAATGATCGCAGGCATCTTTGGGCGGTCTTTAGGGTTCGTGCTCACGCAATACAATGCCAATAGGGCCATTTCCTTGGCCCCTCTAACCGAATATAGACCTGCCAGCCTAGGGTCAATTACTGCGCGAACCCTTCGGCTGCTAGTCAGGTATGGCTTGGCCCAGTCCACAAGACTTTGCTCGCTTTTCGGCCTGCTTTTATCCATTGCTCTTCTTCCGGTTAACAGTTCTAGCAACACTACTCCAAAGCTATAAATGTCACTCTTCGTCGTCAAGTGTCCTACAAATAACACGTCAACAAAATGTTTTTACTTTTATTGTTTAAAACTTTAAGTAATTCAAGTTTATTGATAATTAGTTAATATTATATATTTATGAATTATGTGTTAGTGGTAGGTTCAAGATTATACCAGTGTTGACATATTCAGGGGCAGCATATCCATATGTGCCCATGACTCTAGTTGTGACATGAGTGTTTGACCCTTCTGGACCCATTGTTGCTAGCCCAAAATCAGATAACTTGGCATTAAACTCCTGTCAATATTCAAAGAAGGTACACAAATTATGAATATAAAAAACTTCTTTTAGCAGTTAAGCATTATTGACAGTTTTAGTCTTTCTAGTTCATGAGGTTCGAGTCCCTCGGGATATTAATAGGTTCGATACGTACAGAATCTAGTAAGATGTTTGATGTTTTGAAGTCGCGATATATGACAGGGCTTTCAGCACCATGCAAGAACGCGAGGCCTTTGGCCGCTCCTATTGCGATTTTTATTCTAATCCCCCATGGCAGGCAAACCGAGATCCCTATATGAATATACAAGCAACCATTAGCTTACAAAATAAAAATAATAAAAAGAATAATAATATCAAGAAAATAAATAACCATGGAAATTGATATAAACTCACTCTTAAACAAATGATTTTCCAAGCTTCCACGAGCCATGAATTCATATACTAGAAGTCTCTCTTCTTCTTCACAACAATACCCAATCAATTTCACCAAATTTTGGTGCTTAAGTTGACCAAGAAATATCACCTCCGCCTTTAATAATACCATTTGTCGGCAAATTAGACTTTTGTAAAGTTGTTTCAAAATATAAAAATAATTTCTTCTTTTAAAAAAACTCAAATTATGTTCATCTTTAAAAAACAACAATGAGGGGCGGAACTCGGAGAAGGTCAAGAGGGTCCATTGACACTTCAGCTATTAAAATTTGTTCATTTTTATTTATAAAAGTTATGTTTTTTTATGCAAAACATAAGTTGGACCCGAAGAGAATATTATGATAACTCTTCAAGTAAAAAGTTATGATTCTGTCAATCGTGTGGTAACATTCTTTATCAAATTACAATACATACATATGAGAATATACTTAAAAAATAATGTTAATTATAAAAGAAATTAAAAAACCACTAAATTGTATAGATAGTAAGAAGATAGACAAGCTTACAAGCCACTCACGATGACCTTGCAATCCTTCAATATCAAGAAGCTTAACAGCAATAGGTTGAGCCTTCAAACCAGGCCTCATGTTCTCATCCACATAGCCCTTATGCACCTTACCGAACCCACCTTCACCCAACAAGAAATTGCTCGAAAAACTCTGAGTTATGGCTCGCAACTCACTCAATTTAAAGTCGATCAAGTCGGGCCCAAAGGTTTGCGCTATGTCTTCATTAATACGCATAGAAGACGACCTGCTAAGGTCCGAGAAAGACATGCGCCTAAACGATGGACATGGTGCTACGTTCTTCGAATACTCCGATCGTGAGGGTTTGCACCGGCTAAAGTTGCAAAAGACCTTGTTTTCAGTCGAACAACAGTAGGGTTTCCAAGGTTGTTTTGGTGAGTCTTTCATGATTATTATTGATGGAATGGTTAGTGAAAGTGAGATGGTGATTAGAAATGATGGTGGTGGAGTATAAGTATTAAGCAATATTTGGGTTTATCTTGATGCAAATCTTCAAGGCTAAAAAAGGTTAGAGGAAGTGCAACTACTCCCAACCACTCTACTAAAAACGAGTGTTTTGTTGCAATCTTTATTAAGAGGGTATTGTTTATGCTAATAGATTTGTCATTTAGGTGTTAGTCTTCATGCTAAATTGGTATGTTTCTATACATGTTGGACCACTTATGGAGAAAACCCTCTTTGGTATCCAATATATTTAATTATTTATAAACCATAAGTGGTAAAATTTATTAGTTTATAGCTAGCTTATTATAATCTTGAAACTGCAAAAATAAAATTAATTAATTTATAAAATGTGATGACTTGATGTGTTTATTGATTTTCATTTAAGCTAAAGCTAACAATATATTATTTTAAAATAAATAATTTGATACTTTATAATCAGTAATATAAATATTGTTGTGAAGTAGATAATTTTTGGGGATGAAATTAACTAATTATTGCTTGATAATTATTTAACATTTTTTATTTTTATTTATCTTTTGAGAAGTGTAAGAGATAATTTAGGTGGGTGTGACAATTAAGTAAATTAAAAACAATTTCGAGTGACCAATTGCAATTAATCAACAATAAATTTGTTATATATGGGTTTACCAAATACATTTGAAGGCCTCTACAACCACCATGGATGTTGTTTATCACACATTTCAAACTTGTGGGGTGCTTTTGAAATTAAAAACTATTGATTAAATATTTAAATGTATTATATTTCTTGCAAGAGTTATCCTCAAAAGATAGCAAACTTTTCATTTTGGCTTTTTTTTCTTATTTGAGTGAGTTCATCAGTGACACCATTGCTCAAGAATCCCATGTCAAGATAATTAACTGTAAAGAGTTGTAATCGATGTATTTAAGTTTTAACTTCAAAGATCATCAATTTAAAGAAATAGTTTATTAGTTACATGGGGTTGAGTTCATGAGAAAACTCCTCTTCGTGAGAAAACTCGCGCAAACCGATCCAAACGAATTCTGATTGAACTCATTCTAGCGGCGTTAAAACCGGCTTGTCAAAATCGATCTAAAGCTTAAAGCTAAACCTTAAAAGCTAAACCCCATACCCAAAAACCTAACCCCCCACCCCACCCCCAAAAACCTAAACGCCGACCCGGTTCCAACGCCGCCAAAATGAGTTTATTCGGAGTTCGTTTAGGTTGGTTTTCTCGACTTTTCTCACGAACAAAGAGTTTTCTCGTGATCCTTCCCCTATATGCTTATTCTCATAACTATACTAGTTATATAATTTTAAGATTAAATTACAATTTTTATCCTTTATAATTACTCATATTATGGAATGAACTCTTTAAAATTTTAACTTTCAATCACTTTCCTTTATTTAAAGGGATAATTACCAAAATAGGCATTGGCCAAACACCAAAAAATGGGAGCTGGCTAAGCCTACAGTAACAAAGGCTTTAGCCGACGAAATACAAAGGCTTAGCCTTCAATCCACAAGCTAAATGTCTATTTTGGTAACTTTGACCCGGTCAATGTCTATATTAGTAATTATCCTTTATTTAAAAACTTCTCTTACTTTTTTATCATTTTGACTAAGTAAGGTTAAATATTTCTGTTAAATCAATCATTGTAATCGTGTACTTTAAATTGACCTAGTTCCAATAGAAACAATCCAAATTATAATCTAAGAATTGTAAAAAGTAAAAATTGTAAAAACAATACATAAGTAACTCGTATGATTGAATATATATAAATAAAAAATCCACATAATTATATAATAAAAGTAATATATGTAAAGAAAATAATAACTTTTTTTAATGGCAAATTTCTGTAAAGAAAATAATTAGTAATCATTTTATAGTGTGATACCTCTACGGTTATATCAAAATAATTTTACGCCTATAAACATGACATACATGATACCTTGGTCATATGTATCTGTTTTTGCTTGGATATCAACCTTAAGTTCAATAATAATACACAATAATGTTTTACACGCTCCTATGTCGTGTAATATCTATATCTATACTATATAATAAACAAGTAAAATAAGATGACACTTGTTGATGTAGGGTCAAATGTCACATGTTTAAGAGTCGTTTTGTGTGTGTTTTAATAGGTTTACTTTGTATATAGAGTCGGTTTTACGCTGGTATTTGTGTTTGAATCTATTACAGGTATTGAGTGCTAAATGATGGGATAACGAAGTATAATGGAGAAGGCACGAAAGTACAGGGGGTTAAAATGCAAAATATCAAAAGTTCCTGAGATTTTACATCTTCGCGACACGCGAAGACTGGGAGTGACATCTTCGCGGCACGCGAAGAAATGGAAAACCAGCCCGACTCTTTTGTTCTTCGCGCCACGCGAAGAACTTGCTCCGGAAGTTCGCGACACGCGAAGATGTGTTGAAACAGGAAAAAGCCCTAATTCTCATTAAACCCAACAACAGCCCCCATTCTCATATATCTCTTCTTCCAACCGATTTTAGAGAGACGAAGGGCGATTTCCAGAGCCAGTGTAAATTCCGGATCAAGTATTGAAGCTATGCTCGTGTGCCTGACAAGCATGCGTGGCTAAGCTGCGTGTGGTTTCCTCCCAACAGATGGTTCGTTTAGGTTTCTTGTTTTATTCAGTTGTTTATATGTTTTGATCTTGTTAGTTTCTGACAATAACTTTATAGATTGATGTATGAGTTGATTTATGCAATTTATTTGAATGCTTTGAGCTTGCTTGCTTTACAACTATGTTCAGTTGATGACAAAACCTTGTAGTAGGGTTGAGTGACTAAAGTAGGTAACTTGGTGTTTGTAAATTGAGTATTTGAATTGTACTGGTTGTGACGAGCTAGTCGTATAGGTTGCTGAAAACAGCTTATCTTCAATTATTGTTTCAACTTATTTACCAACACTATGTCTATGTGGTGTCCATTGAACAACTAAGTATTGCATGAACCTAGAACCTGAAGTTTGGGAGGGAGTTACATCTTTATTTGATCTGTGTGTTTTCATTCTAATTTATCAACTAAGCAATTTCACTGACCACTGATTCCTCGTGGATACGATACTCTTCTTACCCTTACTAGTTAAGTGTTTAAGGATTGTTTTTTACAGACTGAACGACATCGATCACTTGTCACATTTCTAGGCCTCATTATTCTCATTTTCCCGTTTTTTTCTCCTATTAATAATCAACTCCACTATTTTAGGCAACTAAATAAATTAGAGTAAATTGCCAATTTAGTACATGTGGTTTGACAACATTTGTCACTTCAGTCCAAAAACTTTTTTTTCTCACTTTTTCGTCCCAAGCGTTTACATTTCTGGTCATTTTCGTCCAACCCAATAACTCCTTTAGAAAAATTCAGTTAAGTCAGGGGTATTTTGGTCATAACACAGTTATCTTTTTTTTTTCTTTTTTTTTACCATTTTCATCCATACCCCCTTTTAACCCTTTTTAATCCCAACTTTTAAACCCTAACCAACCCACCCGCCATAACCAACCCACCACCATCGCCACCCCACCACTATCGCCACCTGCCACCACCTAAACTCACCACCATCGCCACACCACACTCTCTGATCGATTCCCTTCACTTTGTTGTTCAGAGTATTACTAAGATTGTTGGAATGGTTGTTTCATTCGACCCCGAGCCATTTTCGGCTAGTTTTCTTTAATTTTTTAGTGAAACGGGGTGGTGCTATCGAGAAGATGGGTCTGAGGGACAAGGAGCACATCGCCGCTTCTGGTGAAGGAAATGAACGACGTCTCACAGGTCACCATGAAACAACCGAACTGTGTAACATGAAAGGAATGGGGCTGGGCAAAGGGTACTTTGAGGATCGAAGGCCGGCGACGTCTAACATGGATCCATATGTGGTGACCTCCGTCATTGCTGAGACTACACTCTCTAATCGATTCCCTTCACCTTTTCGCACCCCACCTGTGTAATTTTGGTTCATCGTCGCTGCAAGTACTCTAACAAAACAGTCAGTGAGTTTTTACCACTTACTCTAAGTAATTCAGCTACCATTCTACTCGTTTTCACTCCTCGAAGAAAAGCCCTAAGCTTTTGTCTTCAGTCCGTAATCTAGATGAACGAATTTGAAAGCAAATGTGAGGATGCATTTAGGGTTCTTGTTGGGGAAGAAGATGAAACTAGACTTTTGGGTAAGGGACTGTTTTTCTGAAATACAAATAATTTTGGTGATGGCGATGGTGGACTGGTGGTAGAGGATGAGTTGGCGATGGTGGATGGTGGTGGACTGGTAGGAGTGATGGTGGTGAGGGTGTGTTTGATTTTTAAATACATTCGGTATTATGAAGGAGTGGTGTTGCCGGAGGAGGTGGACGGAGTGTGTGGTGTTGTGTTCCAACGTGACAGAAAGGGTGAGGTGGGGTTGGGAGGGGTGGGTGGGTTTTATTTGGTTTAAAAAAACACAAATAAATAAAATATGTAAACTGACCAAAATACCCCTGACTTAACTGACTTTTTTAACGGAGTTAGTGGTTTGGACGAAAATGACAAGAAAATGTAAACGTTGGGGACGAAAAGGTGAAAAAAAAAGTTTTTGAACTGAAGTGGCAAATGTGCCCAAACCACAGGGACTAAATTGGCAGTTTACTTAATAAATTATTTGTTTCAATTTTTATCTATACATTTTTTAATTTAAAATTATGTTTATCATCAATTAATTTGTTCAATCATATTTTTATGAATTCTACAAACTGAAAACCTTTTTTAGCCAGCTATGATTTACATATTCATATTGTTTCATTTTGACGACTGTATGTGTTAATATATTACATTATATTTTATTCAATCCTTGTGTTACACGGGTTTTAAAAACATAAACATTTTATTATTAAGTATATAACATTACATTTATTCAATACGTGTAATACACGAGATTCTAACCTAGTTAAATATATATTTGTGTACGTGGTTACATCACTTTGAAAGATACGTACACGACTACCACTACGGATAACCTAAGTGCATTATATGTACCATTTTTTGCCCCTATTTTTCTGTAGATTGTTGGTATTTCTTTTTTATCATCTTAAAACTTTAACATTCATAATATTGTGATATAGAGAGAATCTTAGTGTGAACATATAAAATAGTCCTACATAGTGAAGGGTCAAAGCAATTACTTATGGAGTATATAGAGTACATGCATGTTTCGTCTTATAGACGGTTTGTACGTTTGGCTTTGAATGCAAGTTATTTTAGTTTGTCGAATGTGGTGGTAGAGTTTAAATCCGTAAACAATTTAGATTCAATTGTGTTTCTTGGAATTTCATGACTTGGATGGTGTTTTTCGATTTTGATTTCAATTTATAAATAGTTTTAAACGGGCGATGAAGAGAACAAACATCCCACAATTTGTTCATACGATTTTACCAATCAAGTATTAATAATAGCGCTCCCAGCGTTTATTTAAAATATAATCGCATAGAGGAAAAGTGCTTCTCAAAAGAAATTGGTGTACGTAATAATGGTTACATTTTAAATATAATCACTAAAACATGTACCGTGTGGAACAATCAATGCATACACTATACTAAAATGCATATACAACATATGCTAGGAGTGTGGATGGGTCAATTTTGGGACCCAACCAAAATTTCGGTTAATCAGAGAATACCAATCGGTTTTGATTAATCAGTTTTTCATAGGGTTTGCCTTTTCGTCGAGAGTTGTGTCGCCAAAAATAAAGTAGGTACTTTGTAATGGACCGGATTATTTTCTCTTCCTAATTGTTAGCCTTGACAATTGCTTTTTTCTATTTATATTGTTTCCCCAATTTGTATATATTGGGGACGTGCTTTTGTAATCGATCATCAGAATATTATGAATCAATATTGTGCCATAATAACAAAAGTTATTACCTTTATCTTAAAAAAACAATAGAAGTTTATGGAAATTTCTTTGCCATGCAATGTATTCAATGTGTTTATGCTACCGTTAAAGTTTCACTCATTTATGATATTGTTATTGTGTTCTTTTCTATGTTTTTCAACAAATAAGTTACATTTGATGTTTCACTTGATTACCAAAGATACTATAAAGTTGATTTTGTTTAATATGGATGATCGACAACGACAGATGTGATGCGAATGCTAATGCTTCTCATATTGTGTATGCATATAGGCACATATATGCATATATAAACACATGTATGTATATATATACGGGGAAGGATCTATTATAACATTATATATTGCGTGAACACAGAATCAAATGTAATTTTTTTTCTAGTAAAAAAAATTTAATATAAACAAAATTTGTATAAATGTATTTTTAATTGTATGTTACACATCTCTCCTGAAATGAAAAAAAAATCGAACAAATTTCTATTATGTATCGTGTAGATAAAGATATAAATCTATACTACTTAATAAAATAGTATAATTATGGGACACGTATCACCTTCTGGTGTATTCTTAGAATGATTTTTTCGCCTCTCTATGCTACTAAATACTATATTAAAAGAAATATATTTTTAAATATTTAATAGCAATCTAATTATGGGTATTTTTTATTTAATTGTGGATTGTTATTATATCATGAAACAAATGAATTTAATATGGATTATCATTTATTAATTACATCAAAAAAATTTAATACCAACTTAAAAAAATGTTTTAAAAATTAAGTTAATATAATTTAAAACGGTCACGTTAAAGTAGACATATTTTGACGAGTGTATGTGTTAAAAGACTACATTATATTTTATTCAACTCGTGTAGTACATGAGTTTTTAAAAACGTAATTTTTTATTACTAATTATATAACATTATATTTATTTAACCCGTGTAATACACGAGATTATAACCTAGTTAAATAATATATGAACAAATTAGTTTGATGCTTTTCATATTGCAAAATAATATTTTCTTGCGATATTATTATTTTTGTAAAAAATACTATTAGTTGAAACTATTATATATACATATAATAGGTTAGAATCCCGTATATTACACATATTCAATAAATATAACTATCTCTGTGAAGGCGTCTTCAAAGGCAAGAGAAGGAAATGAAGAGATACTAAAGAGGAAGGCGATCATACCCATATGGGTTCCCAAATACGCTTTGCTGGAGGTGTCCTAATAAGCATACGCCAACAATATGAACACACCAAACTTGTAAATGATGCATTGGATCTTGTACAGGTACTATTCCCTCCCATGAGTTTTAAATAGACTTAATTAATAGTGTTATATGCTTACTAAACAATGTTTCTAATTACTATAACACGACATAAAATCCGTCTCAAAGCGCGACACACTATAGTTAAACTCAAAATGTGTAATTAAAATGGCTAAAATTTACCTATGACCAAATGATCTAATGATATGGTGGTTGCTTCTCACAAAAGTGGTATAAGTTCAAATTTTGTGAATGCAAAGTTAAACGAAATTTAGATGTAAAAATTTTCTATTAAAAAAAATGGATGAAATTTTATTCATAAATGCTGATTTCTTTTGAGTTCTGATTCTTTTGAACACAAATTGGTTGTTGTATGGCCGACAAATTGTTTTTATATCAATCAATAACAAATGGTCTTTGACTATGATGAAATACTGATTGTAACATTAACCATAAAAAATAGGAAAAAGCTGTTTAATATCTTAGATAATATTATAAAGTTTGAACATGACATATTAAAGTACTTCACCCAACTTTTTAATATAAGTTATTGGAGAGAAATGTGATAATATTAAATTAAATAGATATTAAAAGCCAATTTTGGGTTGTGAGATTAAAACATTGTAGATCTTATATTTTTTTTTAAAACAAGTTGTACAAACACATGATGCATATTAATGATGCATGTTTAGTTTAAAATAAACAAGTATCTAAAAGGAAAAAGCCTAAACCAAATGGGGCTCCTTCTTTTACCTTTTTATACTCTTTTTTTTACTATTTTGTAACGCCGCAGAGACAAGCCGTAACACTTAGGTAATCGACATACTTATTTTTATTAATGTTTTGACGTAAAGATTTTATGGTTCAACGACACAACCGCAACATGCTTATTTATGTCTACGTTTCGGTTAGATCATAACTGAATCGTCACAACACGCCACCCGCGCATCGTGCGAAGTGTAGTTCTAGTTTATTTATAAAATTAGAAAACAAGTTTATGTTTTATTCACAGTATTTACATGAATTACTCAAACAAACAAAATTATGTTGCTTTTATTTAAAAAAAGATGTAAAATTAAAAAAAAATATTAAACTGTATAATAAATCAAACTAAAACTAAATAAAAGAGAACCCTTACCCCGGGCTCCCGTCAAGAGTGAACACCCTATACTAACAAAAAAAATCGAGCTCAAACCACGGGCGAAGGAACCCCCTCCGATTTTTCACTCAGTAGTGTTAATCTATACGTATTCGGCCGAAAATTTTATAGTTCCGGCCCCCGCTAATAGGAAAAAAAAAATCCCGCCCCTGCGTTTTTCTTCAAACTCCGCCACCGGCTCAAACACTATTAAGTTAGACAAGTGTAAGTTGTGTTTCGACTCGACTTGTGTACATATTTATTAAAATAAAGTTTTATAAACTTAATTTATCACCATTTATTTAATTTTTATTGTATTAAAATGAGAAGACATAATACATTTGGAGTTGTTGGTTAGAAGGTGATGTCATGCATGATGCATGTTAAGTTTCCGGATGTCTTTTCTCCTTTGGAAGATATATAGTATATTTTACATTAGTAGTAACACCATTTATTTAAAGAGATTTTTTTTTCTTCAAAATGTTGGCTTATTTTAACAAACAAATCTTATATACCTTAAAACATATGTTACCAATCATGGCTTTTTAGAAGTCAATATGTATAGACTAAAAAGATTATAGTTAAACAGGGTAATTATAATTTTTTTATACAAGTCCACTCTTGTTAATATGAAAGATCGATCTTGTTATTCAGATTTATAAATAACTAAAGCGTTATATATGATTAAACTATATAGTTAGTTTTAATTATAATAAGAGTAGAGTGTTATTTTCGTCCCTGTATTTTGATCATTTTAATCAATTTCATCTAAAAACTTTCTTTTTAGCTTTTTGTCTCCGACTTTTCAAAATCTAGTCATTTTTATCCACCTAACTAACTTCGTCTACATTTGACGTTAAATCAGGGGCAATTTGGTCTATTCAACCGCCATCTATTCTCGATGGCATTCAAGAATGATTTTTGAAAAAAACAAATTGCCCCTGATTTAACGTTAAAATGTAGACAGAGTTAGTCAGGTGGATGAAAATAAATAGATTTTGAAAAGTTAGGGACGAAAAAGCAAAACAAAAAAAAGTTTTTAAATGAAAGTGACTAAAATGGTCAAACCATAGTGACGAAAATGACACTATGTTACCTCATTTATCTATTAACAAAATAATTCATTTGTTTTTAAATATAAAATATAAATTAAATTTATCTGTTTAATTATAAAGATATAAAATCTATAGAAACCGTTCGTATAAAAATAATAATAACACTTTTATAATTCAGTTACAATACAGAAATGGAAGTAAGGGAGCAAATTACAAATACAAGAGTAAACTGTTATTTTCGTTCCTTTGGTTTGGTCACTTTTATCAGTTTCATCCAAAAGGTTTATTTCTCACCTAGCCATCCCTGCGGTTTCAAAAACTTGTCGTTTGTTAATTATATCTATTTGTGTGGTGAGGGCCCGCTCCTTAGGATTAATATTCTTCATCTTTAGGTCTTTGATCCAAGGCTTGACACTCTGGCGAGTGTAAGATAAGTCTAAGCGTATAGGAGTCTGTTAGAGTTTTTCTTGGTATTCTTGAATTAGTAAAACCTTTGGTGAGTCATACTTCTTCTTGGTGCATTATGGAGATTCTAACTAATAAGAGAATACTATTATAAACTGCTAAAGTATTGGTGTGAGTCTATAGCACTCTCATTCTTGACGAGGTAGGCTTCCATTCTAGCACTTCAATAAAGTGATAGTTGGTTCTTCATAGCAGTAGGTCCTAGGATGACCAACAGTGTGTAGTGATTTTAAGGCTCACATTGGTCTAGATCCACATGAACATGTTTATTTTGTTTTGATCTGTGTAGTATGTAACCAATAATTATTACTGTGATTTTAGATAATCTATTAATGTGAATTTTTATTGTTGAAGTGCATTGTATTGAGAGATTCCTATTGTGTTTGATCTTATTTTCAAAATGTTATGTCTTGATATAGTTTGCTTAAGTTGTTATTCAAGGATCATCTCTGCACTTGTATTTGTATTTTTCAAAGTGTGAAACAAATTGAATAAGTACTAATGCTAGTTGGATTTTATGCAAGCTCTCCCCGTTACACCAATATAATTGTTCTTTACACTAATGTAACGATCGTAACACTAATGTAACTAGAGTATTACACAAATGTAACTAGAGTATTACACCAATGTAACGATCGTGACCCTAATGTAACTAGAGTATTACACCAATGTAACGATATGTACTTTGCATTTATGCAATCCATGTGAGTTACACTAATGTAACTGATAGTTACACCAATGTAATTATGGACGTCTGGAAAAAAACGACGAAACTATAATGGAATGAAAGAGAAAAATGTGATAAGTTTAATGGTGCAATTTTTATAAAAAAATAACATAAAATAAAAAAGTTATCAAGCTTTTTAAAAAAATGGGGGAATCTTTTTATTAAAAAAAGTGGGAAATTAATTGGAGAGAAAAAGTGACACATGTCACATTCTTAATTAATCTGAATTTATGTGGTGTGTTAAATGACTATTATGTTCTTTACATATAAAATAATAAGGTAGACAAATGGCAACGTCTTATGTGTTTGAGATTAAAGCAACCATTGGATGAGAGTTTTAGGGTTTTCTCATAAAATATGGGTTTTGAAATGAACCTTACCCTATATATATATATATATATATATATATATATATATATATATATATATATATATATATATTCCATCAATCTAACCCCGACTTAACTTAAGTATTGGAGTGTTCACGGGGCTTCAAGCCCTAATACATTCTAACAAGTTTTCTATGATTGTAGAAATGAAACGAGGCTGCATCCCAACCGACACGAACCCGATCCGAAGGAGTTTCACGTTCTTTCACCCGATATCTGTGGAGCATCTATCCCGAAGCGACTCATCATACAGATTAAGGTGTTTGGGATTCCATTTCAAACTACTTATTAACTTATTACCTTTTTCAAAAAGGTAATAAGTTAAAAGTTTGTTTGGATAATTGATGAAAAAGTTAATTTTAAAAGGGTGGAGAAGTTGTTTTGAAGAAGTAAGAATTTTTAACTTCTCCAAGAAGTCAAAAGTAGTTTTTGAAATGGAATCCCAAACACCCCCTCATCATTATTGTGCTATACATAAATAATAATATTTAATTAAAATTAAAAACAATATACGATCTAAAAAATATTTAGTGAACACTTGTCGATTCATGAAGCTGGCAAAGATGTCGATATTCGATGCGATCGCAGTTGCCTAAACTCTCCGCTTTCTTCCTTATTTTCTCCGCACTTTTCTTCACTCCATCGTCATGAGCCTCTTCGGTCTCGGCAGGCAAGATTTGTTTCTTCATTTTTAGGGCTTTAATTAGATTTTCTTAATCGCGATGCTTTTATTGATCTGTGTATTCTTAATTCATCATGATTACGTTTAATTTTGCATTTTTAGATTGTGATTTAATACGTTTCGAATTGGGGGAGTTTGTATTGATGGTATAGAAGTATTAGGGTTCAGAAATCACACAGTTTTGATTCTCACAGATATGATTTGACCTAGATTGGATTTGTTGATTTGGATTTTTTGTTAATATATGGGCAATTATTATGATTGATCAAATTTCATTGTAAAATCACTAAAAAGTTAACTGAATCTTGCAAATGCTTCTCAAAAACGGGCTTCCGGTGCTCGCGGATTTAGCTCACCGTTATATTATGGAATTGCTATATGTTGCCACAAAGATCCGCTTACAAGTGGTGGAGCTAAGCAACATTGTTTGACGGAATCAAAACTTTTTAGTCGGAGGGTCATCATAAACTCAATTTTAATATATAAAAATTGGACAAATTCTGGTGATTGGAGGGTCAATTGACCCTCTTGACCGTCCCCTGGTTCCGCCCCTCGTTTCTATGGTTGATCATCCGGTCTTGTTGTTCTCCTTTGGCTTATCTGCATATATGCAAGCACTTTTAGACTTGCCACTTAATAGGGAGAAGATCTTCATGTGATCAAACTCTGACGTGAGAATCAGTGATTGTTTGTAGAGAGAGAAGCCCAAGAAGTTAGTTTTAGGCATTGAATTTGGGTCACCGTAACCAATTTTCAGTCATTAGTAAAGGGGATTAGCTATAGAACTTGCATGAATTGTTAATAACTAGTTGAAAACAAAAAACACGTCTATGAGTTACGCGCTTGATCTTTGTTCTTCGTGTCTGACCAAACAATCAAACATTGTATACTTCAGTTATCATTTTGTTAGAGGCACTTGGTAGAGGCATATGTCTCTTAGAGGGGAGGACTCTGGTTGAAACCTAGGCAAGGGAGTAGTTTAGGATTATTGGTGTAAAAGTAGAGTAGGAGTACCGTTTGCCGTTAAAAAAAAGTTATCATTTTGTTTATTGGTTACATTCCAAATGACAAGTTTTCTCCATAGCCAGGACGGTAAAATAATAAGGTAGACAAATGGCAACGTCTTATGTGTTTGAGATTAAAGCAACCATTGGATGAGAGTTTTAGGGTTTTCTCATAAAATATGGGTTTTGAAAGGAACCTTACCCTATATATATATATATATATATATATTCCATCAATCTAACCCCGACTTAACTTAAGTATTGGAGTGTTCACGGGGCTTCAAGCCCTAATACATTCTAACAAGTTTTCTATGATTGTAGAAATGAAACGAGGCTGCATCCCAACCGACACGAACCCGATCCGAAGGAGTTTCACGTTCTTTCACCCGATATCTGTGGAGCATCTATCCCGAAGCGACTCATCATACAGATTAAGGTGTTTGGGATTCCATTTCAAACTACTTATTAACTTATTACCTTTTTCAAAAAGGTAATAAGTTAAAAGTTTGTTTGGATAATTGATGAAAAAGTTAATTTTAAAAGGATGGAGAAGTTGTTTTGAAGAAGTAAGAATTTTTAACTTCTCCAAGAAGTCAAAAGTAGTTTTTGAAATGGAATCCCAAACACATATTGTGCTATACATAAATAATAATATTTAATTAAAATTAAAAACAATATACGATCTAAAAAATATTTAGTGAACACTTGTCGATTCATGAAGCTGGCAAAGATGTCGATATTCGATGCGATCGCAGTTGCCTAAACTCTCCGCTTTCTTCCTTATTTTCTCCGCACTTTTCTTCACTCCATCGTCATGAGCCTCTTCGGTCTCGGCAGGCAAGATTTGTTTCTTCATTTTTAGGGCTTTAATTAGATTTTCTTAATCGCGATGCTTTTATTGATCTGTGTATTCTTAATTCATCATGATTACGTTTAATTTTGCATTTTTAGATTGTGATTTAATACGTTTCGAATTGGGGGAGTTTGTATTGATGGTATAGAAGTATTAGGGTTCAGAAATCACACAGTTTTGATTCTCACAGATATGATTTGACCTAGATTGGATTTGTTGATTTGGATTTTTTGTTAATATATGGGCAATGATTATGATTGATCAAATTTCATTGTAAAATCACTAAAAAGTTAACTGAATCTTGCAAATGCTTCTCAAAAACGGGCTTCCGGTGCTCGCGGATTTAGCTCACCGTTATATTATGGAATTGCTATATGTTGCCACAAAGATCCGCTTACAAGTGGTGGAGCTAAGCAACATTGTTTGACGGAATCAAAACTTTTTAGTCGGAGGGTCATCATAAACTCAATTTTAATATATAAAAATTGGACAAATTCTGGTGATTGGAGGGTCAATTGACCCTCTTGACCGTCCCCTGGTTCCGCCCCTCGTTTCTATGGTTGATCATCCGGTCTTGTTGTTCTCCTTTGGCTTATCTGCATATATGCAAGCACTTTTAGACTTGCCACTTAATAGGGAGAAGATCTTCATGTGATCAAACTCTGACGTGAGAATCAGTGATTGTTTGTAGAGAGAGAAGCCCAAGAAGTTAGTTTTAGGCATTGAATTTGGGTCACCGTAACCAATTTTCAGTCATTAGTAAAGGGGATTAGCTATAGAACTTGCATGAATTGTTAATAACTAGTTGAAAACAAAAAACACGTCTATGAGTTACGCGCTTGATCTTTGTTCTTCGTGTCTGACCAAACAATCAAACATTGTATACTTCAGTTATCATTTTGTTAGAGGCACTTGGTAGAGGCATATGTCTCTTAGAGGGGAGGTCTCAGGTTGAAACCTAGGCAAGGGAGTAGTTTAGGATTATTGGTGTAAAAGTAGAGTAGGAGTACCGTTTGCCGTTAAAAAAAAGTTATCATTTTGTTTATTGGTTACATTCCAAATGACAAGTTTTCTCCATAGCCAGGACGGTAAATACACACGCTGCTTTTGTTAAATACTTCTTCTGAGTTCTTCCGTATTTTACAGGAACCAGAAGACATTTCGTCCAAAAAAGAGTGCACCTTCTGGGAGTAAGGTAAAACTCTTCTATTCTTAGTGTTTTTATCATTTATTTCAAAAAATGACATCTTATATTTGCACCAAAATTGTCTTGATTCTTGAAGTGTGTTCTAAAAAGGTAAAAATCATAAAGAACTTTATTTTCATTTACAGGGGGCACAACTAAGGCAACACATTGATGCTACTTTGGGGAGTGGGAATCTGAGAGAAGCTGTGAGACTTCCTCCTGGGGAGGATATAAATGAATGGCTTGCTGTCAACAGTTAAGCTCTTTTTTTTATTGTCATCTAGGTTAAAGCAATAAACTTCATTATCGGAAACCTAAATGAAGTTGATTTGACTTTTGAATTTTGACCTTTGACTTTTGTTTTTTGATTTTCAGCTGTGGATTTCTTCAATCAAGTGAATCTTCTTTATGGCACCCTAACTGAGTTTTGTACACCTGAGATTTGCCCAACTATGACTGCGGGTCCCAAGTACGTGTTGGCATTATCCTGCTACTTTTGCTTTATTAAAACTAATTTATCATATTATATATAGCACAACCGACTTTTTCTTATTTATAAAGTTACATAATTTATAATTTTTTTGTAAATAAAATTAACAGATATGAGTACCGATGGGCTGATGGTGTGCAAATCAAGAAGCCTATTGAAGTTTCGGCTCCAAAATATGTTGAGTACTTGATGGATTGGATTGAATCACAGTTGGATGATGAATCCATTTTTCCTCAAAGGCTTGGTAATTCTTGGATTGAATCGCGTCTCATCATATTGACCCTAAATAATAACAGATTGTCACAATAATCTTGAATTACTTTGCAGGCGCTCCATTTCCTGCAAATTTTAGGGACGTTGTGAAAACAATATTTAAACGTTTGTTTCGTGTATATGCTCATATCTACCACACACACTTTCAGAAGATTGTGAGTCTTAAAGAGGAAGCTCATCTAAACACATGTTTCAAGCATTTCATACTGTTCACATGTGTAAGTTTTGTTACACTCACCAAGAGCACGTTTCTTGTTTATTTTAACTATGGAAAATATAATCTTTTGATATGCAGGAGTTTTCGTTGATCGACAAGAAGGAGCTTGCCCCGCTTCATGAGCTTATAGACTCCATTGTCACTTATTAAAACCTTTGTGTTTGCCATATTGATTATATTCTGGAGCTGAATAAGGTTGTGGTGTTACCAAAAGTGTGCTAGACTTCATTTAATGTAACTAGTGTCGTTTATCGGCTTCACCCGCATCTCTATATTGCTCGTGTTTGGCTTCATTTTTGGTCGTCCTTGCATTTGAAAACAAAACTTGAATAACTGTCTTGCTTATATCATTATGTTTGGTTAGTTGTTTGAATACAAGGTTATGATGTTCTGTTTGGTTAGTTGTTTGAAATGGAAATTCTGTCAATTTCTACTGAACCAAACCTTATATATTAAGAATGTATATATCAAAATACTATTGAATAATAAATTTTTAGTATATATGAGTATATTCTAAGAAAATCATGAAAATAGTCATTTTTGTGAATGTTTTATAGTTCTATTGTCATCTTATAGTTCTATTATTTTGGTCCGCTGCTATAATTTTTTTGATAATAAATTGAAGAATTTTTGCGTAGTTGATGTTAGAAAACTTAATGATAACACGATAAGTATGTAATACATTTGTAACTTTATTCAATATAATGGTTAAACAATTAAAATTATATGAAGATATATTGTTCGAGGTATGAAAATTACATATATTTTTGTTGATATTGTATAATACATTGTTAGAAGTATGAGAGCTACGGTAGATAATGATGATACAATGTTGAGGGATATGAGAAACACCGAGCACTACATAACATATTCTTCCCATCTTAATCTATTTTTGTTGCAATTACAAATCTCACTTTAATTATCTTTCTAAGCATGTGATAATAACATTTTACGGTCAAACATCCTCGTCTTGTGTTAGGTTGATAAAGTTTAGAAGTTGTCGCCTTATTAAATTAGCGACCAGTTTTAACAAAATAATACGACCTTAGTAGCACAACAGGGCTCGAAATTATTGCAAGTTTTACTACAAAGAAGAAGCGTAAATGGTAGAAGACCTGAAATAACCACTTTACTAAATGTTTTTACTAGTCTATTTTTGGCAAAGTACAAAATCCTACTAAAGTTATCACTCCATTGGAAAAATATGCGTTACAAACAAGCACGTTTACCATTGTTGCATCATATTGTTAACATATGTCACTAATTTAATAAAGTGAAAACAAAATACGAATGCCATCAACCTAACAAAAGGAGAGAATGTATGAACATCGACAAAAACATAAGATTTTGAAAATATACAAATTGTGATTAAAAAGTGCAAATAAAATGTTTGTCGACTTTTGTCCATCGTCTATGCTCTCTTTTCTCTTCGTATGATACAATGGTTAAAAGGCATTCAATGACCTTAAACCATATTAAATACACATGATACGAAGAAGAAGCATGAAAACTTACAGCAAGAAATGAATGTTATGGGTTATTAGGCTATTTAACACAACATTTGGCCACCAATCCCCATCTTCTTTGTTATCTCTGTATAATGCATTTGTAAAGATATTAAGAGGCTTGTAAGCCTTGGATATGAAATTTAATTCTTTCGAAATGGCAAAGAGACTTAACCCCACCATTTTCATTGGATATCACGAAAATCAATGAATATGAAGTGGCACTGATAACTTGATAACGTTGCACAACACCACTGAAATGATGATCTTACGAAAAAACCAAAAAACAACGATTGATCTTGTGATTCTAAAGACATCTGATAGTCTTGGACCACCATCATATGTTGCACACCACCACTGACATGAATGGGTTATCACGAGCAATGTGCGAGTCTTCTTCGTGCATGTATTGAATTTCATCATAAAAATGTGCGTTTTGTTGTCGACAGGCGAAACAAAGGTGATAGGGAGAGTCCACTCAAGTATGATTTGATTTTAGTCGGCATTAATGGATTAAAGTGGGATACGCGAGCCAAAGTGGATATGCAAACCACTCACAAACCAAATAATTAAGATAAAGAAGATCCAAATGACTTATGACTATACAATTATCATTTCACAGCTCAATTCTAGCTCTAAGTCCATCTACCCAAACACATTACCAATTCAATTTAATCAAAATTAACTTGCAGAAAGAAAAGTTATTGAACTCAGAAAGTCAAATCTACACCTGATCTTATGCAAGTACTCTTTTACATCAAAAAGGTCAAAAAAATTTGATACAAAACTCATTATAACTGCTCATGAAATCCATCAAGAGGTCTCATATGAATCATTTCAAACTCAGACTTCCCAGATCTTCTATCTGCAAAAATGTACGACCCCACAACCCCGACAAGAACCAAGAAAACGAGGCCAAACATCTGCATGTTAGCTAGCAACTGCCCATGAACCTCATGGTCATGTGAGGAGCATGTGATCTCATTCTCTTCGAAGTTACAGCCAGCTGGCATTGAGGGTCCGTAAAGGGTGAAGGCGGTTTGATAGAACCATAGGCCTTGAAGGGTTATAGCAACGCCACTGCACAGGTCAACAGGGAAGCTTGTGGGCCAGATGGCCCCAGCAACAACTGATATTATGCAAAGGGCCACAAGTAAAACAAGAAGCAGATGGTAATGACCCTCTAGCCCTTGGTGTGTTGTTGAATGGAAAAAGAATAAAAGATACTCCGCACAGAATGCTGCTGCTGATATTAAACACAGTGCGCCTTCTGGTAACGGAAGGAAGCTGAAGTTTGACCAAAAAAAGTCTAAAGTCAAAAATTATAAAGCAGAAATCAAAATATTGATATAAAAGATGGAAAATTTTAAACTTGCATGTCATGATGTCACCATCATCATGGATGATAAAGCATTTAAGTTTCAAAGATTTGCAGTAAAATGCTTGAAATTAAAATGAAAAATGCATAAAAGATGCAAATATACATTAACTGAAAAAGATATCCATGTTTGTACCAAAAATAGGACATGATGTGCTTTGGGAGTGTAGATATGATGTTAGGTGTAACATTCATATAAATTCAAATGAATTTATTTTGCCAACATATATGAGAAATCATTTCAATTTCATAGATTTGCAAGTAAGATACTTGAAATCAAATAAAAGAAAGATATAAATATTTGCTGACAAATGCAAATGTTATTCATGTTTTTTTACCAAAAGTAGGACCAAATGTGCATTGAGTATACAAATGATATGATGTAACATTCATATAGCATGATAACAACTTTACCCAAAGACACATCAGAGAAATATTTATACGGTAGTCGGTCGGTCCCACTTAATATTGGCATGTCTCTTTAACTTCATTTATAAGCAAGGCAAGTACTATAGTATCTACATGTTTCGTCTAAATACATTTCAACCTCTTTCAGTTGAACAAATTATTTTATAACTAAAGCGTCATAACGCATGCTACAAATTTAAAACTTTGATGGCAGTTTATTAACAGAATTCGATATTAAAAAGTATAAAAAGTGCATGGAAGATGAAGACTGACCTGGTCTTTTCAGAGAGTAAAGCAACAACACTGAAAACAAAGAACATCAGAAGCATTCCACCATGCTCAAAATCATTCATATGATGTGGGTTCAAGACACCATTAACAAAGAACTTAAGGTGTGTTGAATACAAAAGCTCTATACACATATCAACAAAAGCTCCAACTGATATGACATAAAGCTCCAAATACTTCAATTTCCCATTAAAACCCGGCACAGGGTTCCAAACTCTAACCCGAAACGAGTGTGGATCCGATGCGTATCGAGCCACGGTGCACCATATATGCCACACCCCAACTACAAGAAACAGTGTCCCAGGAACCACATGTCCAGCAAAAGATCCCATCTTTATCTATCTTAACAGTAATTCTGTAACCAAAACTTTCACAAACTTCAAGAATCTAATCAAAGAACTAAGATTTGAGATGGGTTTATTTTATAAACACAGAAAAAGATTGCAAGATACCCAATTCAGATAAAAGAAACATCTACTACTTATTGCCCTTGTTTCTTTCAAGTTCTTCAAACCAACTAAATTGATTCCTGTTTCAACAAAATGAATACTTTTGTCAAAAAGAATTTCCAAATGTTATGAGTTATTATGAAATGGAAGGGCAGTTTCTTGAAAGTCAACTTAACATTGAATTAATAAAAGTCAAACAAGTACAAAGGTCAAGAAATGGAAGCTTAAAATCAAGAAACAGATGGATCTTATAAACAAAAAAACCCAAACTTCATGTTTATATTCAACTGTCAAAAGTCAAACTGTAACCAAAATCTAAACAAACAGATCAAATTAAAAAAAAAACCATTAACCTAAAGAGTAGTAAATCAAAGAACGGTTGAATTAATACATGAACCAAATAAAAAAAATGAAATTTTGAATAGGAAATTGGAACTTACACATGAGTGGTATCGAGAGGCTGATTGGCACTTGTTTCATGATTGCGATTGGATCCAAAAAGCTTACTCAAATCAAGATTGAGGGGACGATGATGAAAGAAAATTGATTACTTGATGGAAAAATAGAAGCTTTATGACGGCAAAGAATTTATTATTATTTATAGCGAGGGCTTAAAAAGTTATGAATTATGGGTATGGTTACATCGGTTTTTGATTTGAATTTGTTTCTACCATATGGTGTTTTTGGGTCCCACGATCATATGGTTATGCCTAAACACATGTGCGCCTCGTTTCAATTTAATCCTGCCAGCCAATGGGTTTTGATTCTTGAAGAAGATTACAATGCAAATTTGGTTTTTTATTGGTCCAATTTTAATAATATATAATTACAAATGAGATTTTTTTTATATTAACTAGTTGGTTCCTGGCCCTGCACTTTGTGGCGAGATGTATGTACGTAAAACGAAAAAAAGATTTGAATAAGCTTGTATAAACGAACACTCGAGCCTCGTCGCGGGAGTGTGGTTGTTTTTCGCCAACGCCCCGTGGCAGGAGTTTGGTCGTTATTGGTTCGAGTCGTCGAAAACCATAAAAATGAATACTGACACCGGTTCCGATAATACCAATACCGGCAATGATGTTCGCTCATAATAGGTTTGAGTCGTCACAGTACCATAACGGTAACGACACTCGTTATAAGCTACGATACCCAAAAAAAATCTCGAATTTGAATACAACTCCGTTTTGAAAAAAAAAGTTATATCAGAACGTTGACAAAAAAAATATATAAAAGCAGTCGTGCATTCTGTTTATTAAAAAATATTAACGAACGAAAGTTATTATAGAAAAACGAAATAAATACATACGGGTAAAAAAACTTAAATTATATATAGCATAGGGTGAAAATGAAAAAAAATTAAGAATTCAGCAGCATGTCTGTTAGGTTAAGAAGTCTGCTAAACTGCTTAATTATTCATAAGCGTTGATGTTTAATAGTTTAGGTAATTTTTAGAGCAAATTACCCAAATTTCAGTATACGTCATTTATCTAAAGAAATTACAAAAAACGTCATTTATGTTTAAAAAAACTTGCACGTTACATCATTTGCATTAACATGCATTAAATTTAATCGTTATGTCAGGTCATCTGCTCCCAATGGCCTATAGGGTCACAATGCTCTCATGGGGGGCCATTGAGTATGGCAGAAGTTGCTTAATTAATAAATATTTTAAAAAGTATTTAAGATAAAAGTACTACTTATTTAAACAAACAATAATAAATAAATAAAATAAAAATTATATATAATTTTATAAAGTAAATATTTGGTTAACTAAATAATAAAATTTTAAACAAAATCTATAAAATAAAAGTGATAAAAGAAATAAAAGAAAAGGCATAAAGTAAACTTTATCATTTACAAAATTTGTTCTTTATGACTAAAAAGACATTAATATTCTTGACTTAACAAAAATATTTAACTGCAGTTAGTATAAGAAATAAGATAACTTTTCAAATAAAGAACAGTGAGTAAAAGTCAAAGTTTTAAAACACCTATTCCATAATTTGAATAGTTATAAATGACAAAAATTGTAATTTAGTCTTTTATAAATTATCGGCCATGGTTACTTCAATGTGATGTGAATTATTTATTGTTGCTATTTGCTATGCTGCTATGCTCTGCATTATATTATTTTGATACTTCGAATTCTGATCTTTAGTACTCTAATTTCTTATTTATGGATACTAGCAAGAGATATATAGGTTGTATCTTCTAAGTGTAAAGTTCACTTATACTTACAAGTCTCTATTGACATGCTTAACAATTGATAGAGTCATAGAGATTGTAGTACGTTTTTGATAGATAGTATAAGTTTTGATAACTTGTGCAACAACCGATAGATGTCGTTAAACATGCTTAATAGTTAGTAAGGTGTTTTATATAGGGGAAGGTTCCGCTAAGAATTGGTTTTTCACTAAAAAACGCTAAGAAGTGGGTCAAACGAACTCCGATTGAGCTCATTCGAGCGGCGTTGGAACCGTCTCATCGAACTCTAATCCGGACCCAAAAACCTAAACTCCCCTCCACCCGCACCCCCAAAAACCTAAACCCCCCCCCTCCAACCCCACCTCGAAAAGCCTAAAACCACCACCCCCACCCCCCAAAAACCTAAACCCCCCCCCCCCCACCCCACCCCCCCAAAAACCTAAACCCACCCCCAAAAACCTAAACCCCCACCCCTACCCCCCAAAAAAAACCTAAACCCTAAGGCTAAAATCCTAAAATTCAACGCTAAGATCTAAACCCTAAAAGCTAAGATGGTAGAGTTCGACGATACGGTTCCAACACTGCTGGAATGAGCTCAATCCGAGTTCGTTTGATATCGTTTCTTAATGTTTTTGTCACTTCTTAGAGTTCTTAGCCGAAAACAACTTCTTATTTAATCCTCCCCCTATATATACCTTGACATCCTTGTAGTAAATTCGTAACAAAACCTTCAAAGTGTACTTCATAATAGATCTATTACACTTTATGAATTAAAACAATAAAGAAATTCATAATAGATCTGTTTTTATTACTATAATGAATGATAAGTCAAAGCTAGTGGATGGTGGTGGTTTTATTACTATAACTCGGAAAAAGAAAAACAAAGAGAATGTCAATCAAGCCCATGGAAACCGTGTACAGTTACCTAAGTGGAAACCCAAATCGAAAAGGATGTGCCTATCTAGACCATCGATTAATACTACCATTTTACGAGAGGAGTTCCCTCCTTTGGTCAAGGATACAACCCAAACCCAAGCCTCGAGTTTTGAGTCCTAAATTAGGTGGGGGTGGTCGGGTTTTGAAGTCTATTATTGTCTCATACAAATTTGATGCATTACAAATTTGATGCATTAAATAATACACATGACCAAGATGGAAAAATTGATGACTATTATGATAACAATTTAAAATTGTGGGATAATGAAAAAAATGAAGCTCAAAGTTATTATGATTCTAGTCCCCCCCCCCCCTCTTTCTATGATGTTTTATCTAAATGGTCGGATACATTTAGAGCTTACTTCTTTGGATTTGGTGGTACCAAGGAGGGGGTGGACAAAGTGAAGATGGATACCGAGGCTACTCATGAGAATGAGTTTGAGGATCTTGATTAAGAAACGAATGGCATAACAAAATTTATGAAAGATGCAACTTAAGATGTTTGTGTGTTGTTTGGTTTGAGTTGGTGGATGTTTTTTTTCCCTCTTAGGTAAAATGCCCTAGATAGAGATGCACTTAGTTTGTATCCTTTATTGTTCTTCTGTGCTCTTTTTCCAAAAAAAAAGATTTATTACATTTTATGAATAAAAACAATAAAGAACAATTTTTGAAGTATCATAAATTAAGAAATGTAGAAAAAAAAAGTCTTTGATTGGTGTATGTGATTATTTACTCCTTATATTAACTATACTAGCAAAAATACCACAATAGTTAGGTTATTATTGTATTCATAGTTTCATATCATAAAATATATACATTGATTTCACAATACATAGTTCAACAAGAATTCTTCACCAATATCAAATATATGAATCATCTTATCTCACATAAAAACACAAAATTGTAGACCGAAACCTCGTTACTAATGTCATATTGTCATGCATGTAAGTATCATTGTTGATAATACTAGGTTAAAACCTTATACAAAACTATGAAAATCACTTAATGTTTCTTTTGGAAAAAATAAGGCCGCCAAAGTACCGGAACTAATAATGGTGGTGGCTATACATGAGCATGGGAAAAGAGACCTTTCAAATAGAAGCACACGATTAAGGAATATAATAAGCACCAAACTAATGACCATGCTAGCTTAGTTATCATATCTCCTCTATATAAATTAATTTGCGGTCCTCAAAACCAATAACACTTGATTAATTAATTAACTTCAATCGAAGATTAAAAACCTTGAAAATGCAAAAGAGCAAGATTCTTGTTGTGGGTGGCACAGGCTACATTGGCAAGAGAATTGTCAAGGCTAGTTTGGCTCAAGGCCACCCAACCTATGTCCTCATGTGTCGAGAGACTGGTTACGATATTGAGAAGCTTCAAATGTTGTTGTCGTTTAAGGAACAAGGAGCTCTGTTGGTTGAGGGTTCGTTTTCCGATCATCAGAGTCTTGTGGATGCCGTCAAACAGGTTGATGTCGTGATATGCACCATGTCAGGGGTGCAATTTCGGTCACATAATATTCTACTTCAACTTAAGCTTGTTGATGCCATCAAAGAAGCCGGAAACATCAAGGTACGTATTGTATAGTATGATCACATTACTAGAAAACAGTTGTTTTTTCGATAAAAATAATTTTGTGAGGAATTTCGATAACATTCCGATTAAAATGACCCTAAATATACGGACAAATTCTATGACAATATACCCAACAGGTAAAAGGATTAATAAAAAGAAAAATAGTTGCTAAAATAGCACAAAGATTCTTAAAATAGTAAAACACATTTGACTTGCAACTTTTGTAGGTAGTACAATATAAATACACTTCAACCCTTAACCTTTTGGTAGGACACCATTTTAACATATGGGTACCATTGGACTACATGACCTTTGCAAAAATAAATCTTATTATAACTAGTTTCTTGAAACAGCGGTTCTTGCCTTCAGAGTTTGGAATGGACCCTTCACGAATGGGACATTCACTCGAATATGGAAAGTAGGGGTGTTCATTTTATCCGAAACCCGAATACCGAACCCGACCCAAATTAACCCGAACCCGATTAAGATGGAACCCGAACAACCCGAACCCGTTTAAGATGAAACCCGAACCCGAAGTTAGTATTCGGTTTGGTAATTGGGTTAAAAACCCGATTAACCCGAATAATAATAAAAAGATATTTTATTATTAATATTTATTTGTAATCTTAGCTCAGTATACATCTAACCATTTTTAATACTTATTTTATTTCACTTTTTTTTTTAATTTATGATTGAAAACGTACGAGCGGACATGAATGCGAGAATTTGAAGAGTGAACATTGTTAACGAGTTTGTTGTTTGATACGATTTGTCATTTTTTTAGTTTATAGGATTGGTTGATACACTTTAGTTTTTTTATTATTTTATTTGGTGTTTTTTTAGTTAATATGTGTTTAGTGCATGGGTTTGAATGAAAAATCATATTGAGAAGGTTTTTATTTAACATTTTGTGCTTATTATTTAATAAATATAATTTGTTAACTTAAATAATAAAGTATGCGTTGCAACTTGTATTTAAAAACCCGAATACCGATTAACCCGGCCCGAATAAACCCGAAACCGAATAACCCGAAACCGATTAACCCAAATCTTATTTGGGTCGGTAAACGGGTAGGATTTTTATAACAAAAAACCCGAATAACCCAAACCGAATAACCCGAAACCCGATGAACACCCCTAATGGAAAGGAGACGTTTGAGGACAAGATGGTTATACGAAAAGCCATTGAAGATGCTAAAATTCCATACACGTACATTTCTGCAAATTGTTTAGGGGGTTATTTTGTCGGCAACCTTTCCCAGCCAGGCTCCCTCCTACCACCAAGGGACCGAGTGTCTGTTTTTGGTGATGGGAATCTTAAGGGTATGACATAGTATGTGTGTTGTAAGACGTTCTTTTTAAAACCAGTAATATGACTAATTCATTATTGTGCTTACTTCCTTTGAAATTTGTTTAGTTGTTTTTATGGATGAAGACGATGTTGCAACATACACAATAAAGAGTGTGGATGATTCTCGCATGTTAAACAAGACGTTGTATCTTCGGCCACACAAGAACATTCTTACGCACAACCAGTTGATTGAGAAATGGGAGAAACTTACAGATCAAACATTAGAGAAAGTGCACATATCTGCTGAAGACTTTCTTGCTTCCATGAAAGGTGAGCATAAGCGATACATTTTTAATGATAATAACGTATGAATCTGTCACAAATGGACTCTTTCAACAAATATGGTAATGTCTGCCAACGTTTTCACTTAATGTTTTTGATCCCCCGTGTTTTTGTGTTTGTTTGTTTGTTTTCAGATGTGGGTGACCGTGCTTTTCAAGCAGGACTTGCACGTATCTATCACATTTACTATGAAGGTTGTGTGATGAACTTTGAAATTGACGAAGAGGGAGAAGAAGCTTCTAAGCTCTATCCAGAGGTCCGATACACTCGTGTTGAAGAGTATTTGCAACGATATCTCTAATTCATGTCACCGTCGTTCTTGAAACACATGGGGGATCAAAGCAAAATTCCAAGTTGTTTGCCAATAAATACATTTTCAATCTAATAGAACCTTCATATTTTATTTCGTAATAGATTATATTACATTTTATAAATGCAAACGACATTACATTTTTAAAATGTAATAAATAAAGTATTAGCATAAAGATTAAAGTTGTTATAAAAGCAACGTTTTATACAACTATTAGCTTAAGTTGTAAAGCATATTTTGTTATTTGGCTATTAGTTGTTGATTGATTATATTATCTTTTATGCATATTGTTATTCTGGTTATTCACCCACTTGCAATTGGGCAAGTCATGTTTCTTTATACATGATAGCTTTAAAAGGTTTTCAGATGGTTAGCACTATAAATTAAAGGAATTTCATCGCCCGGTATATATGTTGGTTATCATTCGATGAAGATAAGTACCGTCAATGAAGTTTCATGAGACATCATCGACGTATCGTTCACTAACGGATATTATCGACGGACAATTCCATGATTGACGAGTCACCCCTCGGTGACAACTATTTTAATAAAAATAAATAAATAATATAAACAATTTCTTATAAATAGAAAGAACACATTTCAAATAAATAAATAAAATCATTTCATTCAAATTTTCTAATGATATAAAATCTATCATATATAATAAACAAGTAAAACATGGTACCACTTGTTAGCACCACGTTTCACCTCACCTTTTGGATCCACCAAAAACCATATGGACATAAAACGGTTTTACACACGGGTCGAGAAGCGGGTTAAAAACAACCCGAATTAATACCCTATAAAAACCTTTTAAACCCGGTGACACCTTTATCACATCATTCCCTTTTAAAACAAAACCCTAACAGCCTTCCTGATCCAAGCTTTTTCTCTTTCATCTTCAACAACCAAACATCAAAATCAAATCAAGAATCGGTATGTTATCGTTACTCTTCATCGATCTTACCTTTACGCACCGATCATTTTTTATGAAATTATTATGTCTAATCTCATTGAATCTGGATATTTTATTAATCTCTTTTCAACTTATTCTTTAAAGCAAACAGAGGACAATCGATTGAAGCATCGATCACTTTTTACGCTCCGTCCAGCAGATACCTTTACGCATCGATCTGTTTTTTTTTTTCTAATTATTATGTCTAATCTCATTGAATCTGGAGATTTTTATAAATCTGTTTTCAAATTTGTTAGGTTGTGAATCTTTAGAAAATTTAAGTTTTTTATTATAATCATGTTGAATCGATCTTACATTCTTATTGTATTTTAAACTTGCATCCCCTGAAATTAGTGTATTTTGACTACCCTACATCTTTTAAAGTTACAGTTATAGATTAATTTATGTTAAAGTTGATATATGTGTATTATCAATCTTTTATGAATCAGTTTTTATTTCCATTGTATCAGGGTTCTACTAAAGATGCATCCGTCATTCTTCAAATTTGTAAAGGACCCGGCAACCCCATATTTGGTAATTTTCCCATTCAAATCTGTTTATTTATTATTTTCCAAAAAACTGTATTAGCACAGGATTTTTTTTAATTTTGAAAGCCATTGACTCAAGTTTTTGTGAAAAGGTTTTATCGGGATGACATTCCAAATAACGTCATCCGGTACTAGCACCTGGAGAGTAAAATTAGGATATGTTGAAGATAGACTTTCTTTCACGGATGGATGGCTTAGCATTGTTCAAAACATGGAGATTGATTATTTTTGCTTCATAGTGTTCAAGGCTGTTGATGTTTCAACATTTATAATATCTGTTTTCAACAACTTCATATGTGGTTAAGAATTCATCAACTTCATAAACGGTTACTTGGTATGTTTTTATTATTTGTATGTTTTGTGGAATTAAAATCATTTGATAATAAAAAAAAAGAATTTACAAGATTGGAACATGAATGTAATTATTTAACATTTTAAAATGTATGATTTATTAAAACAATTACCAACAATCCAATATAGTCAAGTTTTGATCCAAAATTAATCATTCCCGTTTTTTAAAAAGAATTGAAGATTATGATGTAAAAAAGGAAAACTTTAACAACTAAATGACTAATTTATTTGTTAAAGTGAATATTTTTCTAATCTATTTATATTAGGAAATAAATGTTAGTTATATACGGTATACTTTTACGAATTATATTAGTCATTTGAATTTTATCAATCAATATTTAATACTTTTTTATTAGAAATTACTAAAAATAAGTCCCATGATTGAGATTTATTTATATTATTACAAAAATTTAAGTATTGATTACTATCATTTAGAAAAACATCTATCTGATTGTCAATTAAAATCATTTTCCATATTTACATCAAATTTAAAATATCGGTTACTTATTACCAAAATTTAAAAATTTTTAATTTAACAAAAGACCATGTAAAAAAATATTCCTTGGTTAATTATTCAAAATTTGGGAACGATTTCAAAAAATAAATTTTCACTATTGGTGTAACAGACAGATTAAAATCTCAAATTTTGAAAATTACATTAATTTGGTGAAGATTTCAAATTTAATTACAATTTAACAAAACACCATGTAAAAAAGGCAACCTTGGTTAATTATTCAAAATTTGTGAACGATTTCAAAAATTAAATTTACACTATTGGTGTAACAGACATATTAAAATCTCAAAATTTGGAAATTAAATTAATTTGGTAAAAATTTCAAATTTAATGTTTGAAATCGTTTTAAATTTGAAAAAAAAATATCATTAATAAATTATTTTAATGACACATACATTTCAATACTCTATAAGTATGAACACCCATTCATTGAACCAAAGCACTAATCATTTACTTCAAGAGTTAAAAGCAGAGATGGTTAAAAATTTTAGCCTTAGACAAGGATGAAAAAATATCAAACAAAACATCCAACGTTGTATATAAAGAAATATTTACTGATTTGTGAATTATGAATTTTATTCATCATTTTTCTAGTTTCAAATTGTATTTTCTTTTAAATTTATTTTATTTATAACCTCGTGTAATACACGGGTTCTAACACTAGTTATGTTTAATATATAACAAATTATCTGGCTAAAGGGACGGTGAGGGGGAAGAGGGTGTTGGTGACTGATGTCCTAGCATATGTTGACGCATAAAAGCCCGAAGAGGTATGCTTAAAGCCATCACCGTGAGTTGGACTGGGGTGGGGTCATAAAAGCGCAAAGGGGTATATCGTATGCTTAGAGCCATCACCATGAGTTGTGGCATCATTTGTCATAATCTCATTTGATTTTGCTCGGTTTGTCTTGCACCCATATACTTATCACTGTGTCAATCACCTTGCCCTACATAGCTTTGTTACGCCTACATGCGTTACAGAAATCCTACAGATAATGATACCTCTGTTGCTACTTCGTTCAAAACTTCATACCAACGTCTATAAAACAATTAAAAAGTCAAACATGTGTCAAACTTGTTCTACATAAATATCATGTATGACATTAAATATTTGACAATTAGGACTATTAGAGTTACGCATACAAAAGTTCCATATAGAATTTGCACAATTATAGTTCCATATACAATTTGTACACATCAATTCATCCCAAACTATTTCACATACTTTAATTGACCATCAACTTCCTTTTAGGTCAAATTTAACCAATAATCCAATTTTCACAATGCATCCATTCATCAGAAACATAACATAGCAAAAAATGTATCTATCACAAAATCCCCAAAAATGTATCAATTAATTAACACAAAATTGATTAGTTCTACAAAAGTTGTTTTAGTGAGGTGTGGTTCAACAGAGGGTGTTTATAATATGATCTCACAAAATGATGCAAAAAAAAATATTTAATTTGTTGTACATGTTACATGTAAGGGGGGTAATGGGCTAATGGCCTACCTCCCCCGTTTAATCAGTTATTTAATCCATTTTGGTCACTTTCATATAAATTCCCTAACCTGGCCTCTCTCTATAATTCTAGAAACCTTAATAGTAGTCTTACAACTACTGAAAACACCTAGTCGTTGTGATACCATGTAAGCGACACATCAACAAGTGAAGAAGGCTAAGCGAGTGATGAGTCAAACCATAACACTTCATTGTGGTCATTCCCGATCCTAGCTACCACTCATCTTCTTCCGTCTCTCCATTTCAGTGATTTAATTACAACCACCACCTTCGACGACCACTCCTGTTAGTACACTCGCACGAGCATATACAATCTACCAACTAGCGCCACCACAACCACTACTTACTCCCATCAACTTTGTAACCATCACCACAAACATTATCATTGTTACAACCACAAAGTCACAATCTTCCCCACCATCGATGTTGCTACAACTAGGGCTGTAAACGAACCGAACGAAGCCTTGTTCGTGTTCGTTCGTTTAGCATTTAACTTGTTCATGAACGGTTCACGAACACGAACCGAATGAAATTTCATGTTCGTGTTCGTTCATTAAGGAAATGGACTTGTTCACGAACGAAGCCTTGTTAGGGACTTTTGATATCAACCCTAATGTATTCTAAAATGAACATTTAATAAGATCATTTTAATATCAAGTTTTAGGTACATCTATCGAATTTACTTTACTTAGTTAATTGTTAGGGTAAAAAATATAATAAAAATTAAAGAATATAAAAGGTTTAGATAAAATAAAATAGAAATATACAAAAATCTTTAATGAACAACATAAACAAACGAACACGAACGTAAACTAACATAAACGAACGAACGTTCACGAACACGTTACCGAACGTTCATGAACACAATTGAACGAACGAGAACTCTGTTCATGTTCGTTCATTTAGTTAATCAGACGAAATTTCTTGTTCATGTTCGTTCATTTATTAAACGAACGAACATAAACGAACTTCCCGTCGAACGGTTCACGAACTGTTCGCTGAACGTCCGGTTCGTTTACAGCCCTAGCTACAACGAATTCGAATATAGAAACGATACCACGTAGTTGTTGGTAATCAGGGATGTGATTGAAGAACACATACTATAATTGAAACAATAAACTTGCTATTTGATTATGATCATTCAACCATTGTTTACAGAGTATCAACTCCATATACATAGTCCTAGAACCGACGCAACAATTCAGGGATACGTCGTATTCCTTTCTCTAAAATTAATCGACACATACGTACATATACAATTTTGACTTTTGCTAGTTATATACTTGACCCTTGCACAATTATTAAATACACAAATTCCTTCAAATATACTTTCTAATATTGACACTAAGACCCTTATACTTAATATTTAGTTTATTTAGTTTAAATCTTCAATACTAGTGTTGTTTGTCATAGTCTTACAACTTTTTTCTTAAATAAACCTACTATACTTGACCTATAAAATTTTTAAAACTGATACTCAGAAATTAAACTAAACAAATAGGTTTATCCGGTGTTTGACTTAGCTCCCGCATTTATACAGGACTCTTTCAAAAAGGGGTCGGATCGCTTAGCGATCTGATGTACGCAGTCTTACTCTACATTTTGTGCATATTTTCGCAGCTAAAACCCGTAACCTCAAATTTTTTGCTTTCGTATTTTTTAACAATTTTATATATTCTAATCATATAAATATTGATTAGCCAAGATTGAAGTCAATGTGTTCAGTTTCTCGAACGACTGCGTCCGGTGATAAAAGAGAAGGGTTTTGATTTTTGAATGATTGTTTTCCGGCTCAAAGTTTTTTGCTAATTCAAGCAAATCATACGATTTCATCGGATTGAACCAGGTATGCTTTCTCTAACTTCCTTCACCTGCGTATCAAAAATCCCCAATTTCAAAACCCTAGAAACTCCGTTCTAACTTTCGATTACAAATTGACGTGATTCATCATTAACTGCAGACGAGAAATTAGATAACGAAATGGCCCCTGCCTTCATCAATGCTAACCCTGTGGTATATGAAAAGAAGGAACGCCCAGCTCGAAGCAGACCTGGCGATGGCGGTTTTGACGAATATGCAACTGAACTCATTGACCAATTAGAAATATTCGATATCCTTCAATTTAACTGCTTTCATAATTTCATTCATAACATCTTTAATTGATTCATAGAGCTTATGCTGTGTGATCCTTAGTGTTGTTACACCATATTAGGGATATTAAAGATCCTGAGCATCCGTATTCGCTTGAAGAGCTTAAGGTGATCACAGAAGATGCCGTTGAGGTGGATGACAAGCGTAATTATGTTCGGTGAGTTGTCTTCTTCTTCTTCTTCTTCTTCATTCGCTTGTGTCATTTTATTATTAAGAAGTGAAGGGGAAGCATGATTGTTTGTGTTTCAGTGTTACTTTTACTCCAACCGTTGAGCATTGTAGTATGGCGACCGTTATTGGCCTTTGTTTGCGGGTTAAACTTATGCGCAGCCTGCCTTCTCGTTTCAAGGTATTGCTTGTAATATAATATCTGCTTCATATGATTATCACTGGATTATGAAATAGACGGTTGTTCCTGATAATTCGAGTAAAATGTTGTGATATTGAATTAGTTATACTTTTCTAAATATGCTATGCTATTTAACATAATGAAATTATTTAGCTTGTACCTTGCTTGAACCTATTGTTTATCTTTCAAGAACCAAATTGCATGGAGATTTGATCATGATGAAATCTTTTTTTAACTTTTTGGTCTTTCTGTATGCGTGTGCTTTCTAATGTTAGAAAAACTGTTGGTTTGGTTAGGTTGATATAAAGGTAGCTCCTGGGACTCATGCAACTGAAGATGCAGGTATCTCCCTCCCTCCCACCAACACTCTTTTGTTCAATTCTTTTGTAGAATAAAAATAATGCATGAATTAAATATTACTATTAAAATTATTATATTAAATTAACAATAATATATTTTTTGTAAGTAAAAGGTTCGATGCATTTATTACGCTCTAGGAGATGCCAACTCATCTGACCCCTCTATAATCCATTTGACTCCCATTTGATACATATTGGTTGAATTGCCTGCTCTAGAAGTGAGTAACATATTGGTTATAATCTTTTGACGCCTTTGAGCGCACATGGACCCTTTGTTTATGGATCTGCAAAAATTTGATTCTTGTAGATGACTTAAAACCCCAAAATTTTATAAAATCTTATATGATAAAGGTGTTGTTATAGATACAACCAAAAGGATCCTGGGACACCCTCTATACGACTCGTATAGCACCAATATGGGTTGCATAGCCCAAAAGTCAAACCGACAGCAACCAAACATGTCACATCAATCACAGCCGGCCCACGATACGAGTCGTATTGTGCTTCGTATAACTTCTATGTGGGTCGTATAGGGGTCTCGTATAACCCCTATACCGGTCGTATAGGGGTTTGGGTGTCAAAGATCATGCATGGGTGTACGTATAACCTGCCCCTATGATAATAGTAATTCTTGAAATGTGCATTTTTTAAAGCTTCATCTGAAGTTTAAAACAAACTACATCTGCTACTTGCATTCTCTTTCTAGTGATGTTTTGAGTTACACCTGATGAGTCCTGGCATACGCCTGAAATGTAAACTGGGTTTAAGAATCCGCTCCCATTTTCGACACCCATTGTGGGGGACCCCTACAAAAGGCCACCCAAATTACTGTTATTTTTTTTGTGATATTCTCAACTTTGGCGGTTAGAATTTACTTAAAAGATCTGGTTGTGGATATTAGTTTTCCTTTTTTTTTAACTCCCCTTTGGCATGCAGTGAACAAACAATTGAATGATAAAGAACGTGTTGCTGCTGCTCTGGAGAACCCTAATCTCGTTGATATGGTTGATGAATGTTTAACCCCATCTTATGAATAGGATGTTGCATCCAATACAAGAACCAATCACTCAGGATTAGTTGAGAGCTTCATTTGAGTGAGTATTTATACGCCTGCAGTTCGTAGCTACTTTTTGTTTTTTCGCATCTTCATAATTGTATCCTAGTGATGATTATTTTGAGTGATATATAAAAAGTTACTTTCTTTTTTATTTGAAGAATTCAGCTCGTCAACCGTTGTTTTGGTTGAATCATTTCACTTTAACAATCAAAACGCTGGGTATAAATCGTTACGTTTGTATTTGAAGGGACCACTGCAATGTTCTATTTTAATCAAATAGTTGGATTCCCTTTGCTCGTAAAAATTACAAACCCAAACAAAGCAAAAGAAACTCTTAGCTATATTTTATGTTATCTGACAAAAAGAAAATGTATTAGAGGGGGTCTCGACGATATATTTGTTTGTCGTGAGTTGTTTGTATCATAAAAGAAACAGATAGTGAAAAAATCATCCTCGAAAAGAACATTTGTTTGTATGCAACTCCAACGATAAATTAAAAACTATAAAGATTAAGGTACACAAAAGGCTCCTTTGCGAAGACCACAGGAGAAACATGAAAGGAAGTTACACATGGTTGACCCGAATCAAGTCAACGTTAGTCTCCTAATCTCTTCTCAAAGCTCTACTAGGGGCACTTCTTTGGACTTTCAAGAGATTGTTACAGAGATGGAAACAAGAACAGCTAAGTAGCAACAAAATCAGGTGTTTCCGCTTCCACAGATACCAAAGCAGTGTGCACTTTCCCCACCCAACTATCGAGACGATCACGCAGTGATTTGATTTGAGAAATTCCCAAAACTCTTGGTTGCACCCATGAAACATAAACGGTACTGTCAACTTGATCAATTATCCCTTCGATAAGATGAACCTGCAATAACAACAAATTGTTTACAAGTATGAACTTAAGTGAGCATTAAGTTGTTAGTAACAGTTAACAGCTAACAGCTTACAGATAGACTCTTCATGAGAAGATACTCCACGTCTTCAACAGCAAGTTTTGTCCGCTCTGCAATGATGCTCAGTGGAATAGTTGTCTTCTGATGGTCGACTGCGAGCAAAAAGATTAAAAAAATGTTAATTTTGTACTTCTGAAGAGATTGTAATCGGAAAGCAGTAGGATCAATAAGAAACCTGAAGATAATTTCCATCAAACAGAGGATGTTAATTTTTTCCAAAAGTTTCTTCTCATTTTCCACCAAAGCAGGTTGAGCAATGATTGAAGCACTATGAACACGACATAATTCTTGATAGCGAATTAAATCGCCAGAATTAAATGCTTCAAGAATGTAGTAGAGCCATTCAACCTTTGTTCCTAGCAAACTCTTTATCTGCACAAGCTCAAAGATGGAACATTAAATTTCATGAATTTACAAGTAAATACGAGAAACCATTATGTCATAAAGTAAAAATATACTCACAATTGGATGTGCAAGTAGCTCTCCAAAGTTGTAGACATTCTCTCCCAGCAATGCAGATAGGGATAGATCAAAAGCAAGATCCTATTAATGAGATGAATTTAAAAAAAACAAAAAGTTACAAATGAATTACAGAAAGAAAGAGCATTAAAAACCGTAAGTAATTGCATACCAGCTTAAATGAATCTGATAAAGACTCTACTGAGGTGTATGCTAAGTAAAGAAGAGCACTTTTGTAGAATTCAGCAAATTCTTGGCGGGATTTATGGTACTGAGAAGACACCCAATAATAATTAGCATATACTGATGGATCAATGTCAGTCATGCTATCAAGTGTACTCTTCCCGTCTTCTAGAAGCTTCTTGCACTCCTTTTGATCTCCTTTCTCAAGATTATACATTGCTATCTGCATCTTAATGTAAAGAACTGGCTCCTCTATACAGGTCTCTTTTGTAGCTCTGAGCTTTTCAATCACCCCATCAAGATAACTGATGGCAGCTTCTTTCTCTGAATATTGGCGGGAGACGATAACAGCGAAGTGTGCCAGCTTCAGAAGGTTGATCTTAGTCTCAAAATCGGTTATGAAATTGTGATATAGTTGTATGAGAGCATCACCAGCCTGAAACAAATATTATGAAAGAAATTAAATATGCCCAATATGGAAAAAGGAATTGTTAATTACTGTTCATATGAAAGCATGACAAGCACAAGTTTACTGCTCATAAAAAAAATTGCAATATAAATTAAGCAAGCACTACGTAACATTAAGCATTGACCATGAATAGTCAAAGTGTAACCTCCGGCTCCTCATACCAACCAATATTGTCAGCTTTGCTCACGAAGAGCTCATGGATTTGTTTTTGGTTGCTTGACAGGAAACTTCCCAAGAGGTCGGTCACCCATCAATGATTGTTCCCGTAGTCCCACTCAACCATGTTTAACTGTGGAGTTCGCCAATGCGTCCAAAACGCGCCGGTGATATTTAAGGCGTATGAACAGGATCGATCTTGTTGACAGAACAGAGTGATCGCGTGTCACACAAAGTGTGACTAATCATTATAGAAACCTAATGAATGGTCAAATTTTATAAACAATGTAACATAGCTACAATGAAGGCTACTAATTGTGTTTGGAATTTTCATTAATAAATGGTTTGTTTTATGAAAATTAAGCAAACTGTTATAGATGAATCTTCTTACAACAAAGTTAACAAAAACATCTCTGGGAACCATATGCATAGAAACTAAAAGGAACTATCTAAATCCTACTTCCTCTACCCAACCAAGCCCATAACTTTCACCTCCAGCCCCTTGATTTCAGTAAAAATACAGAGAATTTTAAAAATCCATAACAATCCTATCAAAGAGAAACCCTAGACTTCTAAATACCAGAGACAATACGTTCTAATTTACAATAAAACCAAATTGCGTGAATAAACATATGTTTGGAAGAGAATAAGACCTGAAAAACGGCGAGAGCAACGAACTGTTCGAGCTTCAAGGTGAGTTGATGCCACAGCTTCCTCTGGTACAGATCGGCAAGCGAATTGTACCAATCGGATAGCTCAGGATGAGTACTACGAAGAGAATCAAGGTACTGAAGAGCCGCCATCTCCGACGACGATGAGTTGCTTGCTCCGGTTGGAGATTTAAATATAAACCCTTGTTTCTGTGTCGTCTACGTTTTCTTTTGCCCAAAGAAACGAACAAACAGATTTGAAGCTAAATTTAACAGTTTGGGGATTTTGCAATCTGGATATTGACCCGACCCGGACATCACGATGATTATTATTAGAGTATTTTTTTTCAAATATTAAGAAAAAATAAATATAATTTTATATGCTTGGTAATATAAGATTTACATATTACATATTTATAACATATTACATACTTTTTTAATATAAAATTTAGAAACGTCATATAGTTATTTTTTTAAAAATGTTTTATAAAAAGAATGAAAAAAATGTTCAATTTCAAAAAATGTTTTATGAACATACCTATATTTTTAAAATAAAAGACGTTTTATAAAAATATTTATAGAAATTGTTATTATTTAATAGGAGAAGGGGGCAGGAAACAAAAAATTATAAAAAAAACAATTAAATAAAACTTGTATAATTAATAGAAGAGAGATGCGGGAAAAAAAGGATAAGGATACACAAGAGAGTGACATGTGTCTCATCAAAAGCTTTATTTATTATAGAGTATAGATCTGAAAATATTTAATTTAGGCAAATAAGTTTTTTAATAATTCAAAGTATGACTTATTGGTTGATAATAATTCAAACTAATAGTTTGACTATTATACTCGCAACTTTCAATTTTATTGTCATTGACAATCCTAATAGCATAATCATATATTTACATTAAATTTATACTTATTTTCGTTTAAAATGATTTTAAATGAAATAGAGAAACGTACAAACGAAATCGAGTGTAAATATACGACTATGTTATTGATAATGTCATTGACTAGAAAAGTGAAAGTTGAGATTATCAACAACCAAACTGTTAGTTTGGATTGTTTATAACTAATGAATCATAATTGAACTATTAAAAACCCATTTGCGTTTAATTTAATCTTTGAAGGGTTCTAATTTAGGTTTCGAGTAAAGTTTGGGAAGTAATAAAACATTTTAACCTCAATCGAACCGATTATAGAAATACAAATTTAGTTTTATCGACCCATAACCTGGATTAACTTTATTAGGCGACTTAATATTTATCGAAGTAATAGGTTTTTAACGTTGACCTAATTATTATTTTGTTGCTTGTATATTGTCTCTAGTTTCTTGCTAGTCGTCGTTTCTTTTCGTTTTCGGTCATCGTTCAAAAAAAATTAACAGTTAGTAGTCTATACTCTATAGGGTCTATTATGTTTTTGGACCACTTCACGAACCAATTATAGAAATACAAATTTAGTTTTATCAACCTATAACTTGGATTATCTTTATTAGGCGACTTAATCCTCATCTGTCAACTTAATATTTATTGAAGTAATAGGTTTTGGATATTATGTTTTGGACCACCTCACGAGTCATGACTTGTAGGAGTAAATTAGAAGCATCGGTGACATGACGTGAACCCTTAAATTGATTTCTCGTCATCCGTGTTTGATTTTTGGATTGAATTTCTAAGATTAAAAATTATATAAATATTGAAAGATTGTCAAGAGTTTGGTTGTCTGAAAATAAAATAAAAATATTTGGTTAAAATAAGATAAATTCAATTATTAAAACTTTATTAGTTACAACGACCACCAAGGGTATTTAGCGCAACGGTATTCTTATGTATTATTAGGTCTCTCCCTTAAAGATCGATGTTGCAAGTCTCGTTGTAGAATGTGAAGTAAAATTAGCAGTTTATTAGATAATGTGTCGGTTGTTTCGTTAATACGTTATTCAACATATTATTTGATAGATTATCATTAATAATTTAAACTATATAAATCATTTAATTATAATAATACTTGTAACTTAAACACACGAGTAAATTAGAACATTTATTAGCATGAATTTGTAAAAAGAAAGTGGATTGAAATATCAAAATATTTAAATCCTGTTACTAGTGGGAATTGAAACCGTGATTTTAAAACCTTAGGTGCTTCTAGAGGCTTTGTCTCTGCCCTTGGGCCACCAACCCCGATAACATTTACTTTTATACGTAGTGCAATTTTTTTACGGTTTTATGTATCTGGTTACCCAATACGTTACCCCTGAGCAAAAATTACGTTACCCCTCAAATTTTTTTAAAGCTCAATGATGTGTTAGTATTTACACATCTTTTTGGCACAAAACTTCGCTCATTTAATGATCAATTATTGGTTATATTCAACGTTTAGACACTTATTTGCTTCATTTCCTGTTTTATAGGTTTTTGTGAAGCTTGGTGAACAAACAAGAAGATTCTAGGATAAAAAGTGAAGTTTTAGGGTTTCTGTGATGGAGGCACGGTCGTGTCCCTATCTGGCATGGTCGTGCCAAGCTTACAAACCCTAGGCACAGTCGCGCCCACATCTTGCACGACCGCGCCAAGCCAAAATCCAAGGAAAAACCGTGCCTTAGCCCCCTACGGTCGCGTGTCACCTCGTGAGTCTAAACAGTCGTACGTCCTCGATCAGTGGTACCCAATGGAAGCTCCGGATCGGTCAACCCTCTGTCACACGGTCGTGTTAAGACCTAGACACGACCGTGCCTTTGTACCAGGCATGGTCGTGCCCTCTCTCTTGGCACGGTCGTGCCTCCCCTTTTCTATTTAAACAGAACTTAAACTCTCATCCAGACATTCAGCAACCAGAGAGAAAAACCCACCGTTCCAGCTCGTATCACCCTTGTTCTTGCCACATTTCAAGCTTCTTAGAGAGGATACAACATCAAGAGGATCACCATACTTCAACAACAACATCTATGCTTGGAGGAGTGGTTTGATTCTTGTTTTCATATCATGTTTCTCACTATTTTTCCCTGCTTATTTGTAATTTTGGTGCTCATGATGAGCTAAAACTCTTGTTCACTTTGGTTTAGATGAAGTTTAGATACATTTGACAACATTCATGGATTACGTATAAGACGCCTATTGGTACCACACCATTTAGGTTAATCTATGGAAAGGCGTGCCATCTTCCGGTGGAGTTAGAGCATAAGGCTTATTGGACGTTGAAGGCGGTGAATCTTGACTTGGTGAGCGCGGGTGAGAACCGGTTCACTCAGATTCATGAGCTTGATGAGTTGAGGAATCAAGCCTATGCAAACTCCACGATCTACAAAGAGCGCACTAAGAGTTTACATGACCGACGCTTGAAGGACAAGAAGGAATTCCGAGTGGGTGGTCATGTGTTGCTTTACAACTCTAGGTTGCGATTGTTTCCTGGGAAGTTGAAATCCCGATGGACGGGTCCCTACACTGTTAAGGAGGTGTTTCCTTATGGGACCATCGAGATTGAGCACGAAGATGGGAGGATCTTCAAGGTCAACGGTCATCGTCTTAAGCCATACATTGACAGACCGTTTGACCCGGCATTGGAGGTGGTTGACCTCCACCCCAAGGAAAAATGAATTCGGGGACTTGAGTCTAGCTAACGACTCGTTAATAAACTTAGCCTGTTTCGGTATCATCTTTGGTAACAATTCTTAGATTTTGTTTCTATGTTTATTTTCTTATTTTTATTTTTTATTTTTTTTTAGGATTTTACCATTTATTTTTGAGTTTAGGTGATCGAAACGTATTTTGGATCAAGCGGACTTTGGTTAGTGATTGGGATGTCTCAGGTGTGTTTTCTGAATTTTTAGAATTTTTAGTTTGGAAGAATCGCAGTCGGGTTGGGTACAAGTTGCATAAAACTCAGGTTATTCTGTCTCGTGGGTAAGAGACACGGTCGTGCCTCACTATAGGCGTGGTCGTGCCTAAGTGTGTGGGGTGGTTCAAATTGGTTTCAAAGTCAGACTTTTCATTACCCAGCCCCGCACTTAAACACCCCTACTAGCGATTCTCCCAAATTCCCGCCGCATTGCTTCCTTCTCCACGATCTAAGGTGCGGTTCGACTCCCTTCTATTTGTTCATGTTTAGATTTAGGGTCGGTAGTCCACTTGTTTAACGACTTAGGGTTTTAGTAGATTTTTAGTTTTCCTTCAACTTTTCCGTTTGATTGTTTTTTGTAGCTTGTAAATACGTAGGATCGTTGTTTTAGACCTCTTGGAATGTTACTAAAAGCCCCTTCATAATCATGCTAAAATGTGAAATTTTGATTCTGAAAACCCTAAAAAGGGTTGAGCACAGTCGCGCTCATGACCAGGCGCGGTCGTGCTCGGCTTTTGTAGTTTCCATGAAGTAGTTTTGGTTGAGCGCGGCCGTGTCTCCTACTAGCGCGGTCGTGTCAACTTTGGTTTGTTCTAGGCACGGCCGTGTGTCTCCCTAGCGCGACCGTGGTCTTCATTTTTTACCTAGGCGCGGTCGTGCCCTGACCTGGCGCGACCGTGTTTCCGGGTTGGGACTGCCCGTGGTCGGCCACAGCACGACCGTGGGCTTGGATTATGGCCTAGACGCGGTCGTGCCCCTTCCCAGGCGCGACCGTGCCCCTTCATAACGTAGGTCAGAAACTTCATAATTCCGTCTAGCATCTTCATAACTGTTCTGATTTCATTTTTGTTGTCTTGCAGATGGCAGGCAACCAGGATCACCCATACTTGGAGTTTGATCTCAACGAGCATGAGTACGAGGCTCGTCTGGATGTTCTGTGGCCCCGCAGAGGCCGGATTTTAGCCGCTCGTCGTTTAGAGCCGGCCGCTATAGACGCCATCGGCCAGAGGGACCGATGGAACGATCTCGTCACTGCCCTGTGGCGCCGTTTGTTTAGACTTCACGCTATTCAGTATGTCGAGCTCGTGATGGAGTTTTTCTCCACGTATGAGTTCGATTATCCTTGCGCAGACCTAGAGCGGCCCGAGACGATTAGGTTTAGGATAAGCGGGGAGTGGCGAGTGATGTCAGTTGCCAGGTTAGGACGTCTATTGGATTTGAATACGAGGCAGGAGCTTCAGACAGAGATATTCATCGAGGGTATCACCGAGTTTCCGACGGAGGAGGACAAGGACCAGTTCTGGCACGAGTTTGGTTTTGAGATTTATGATCCGAGTCTGACCAAGGCTTCGAGCCTTCGGGATCCTCTGCACCGTGTTCTTCATCGTTGTATCGTATATTCTATTTCTGGTCAAGGACAGGGAGAGACGATAGTGAACTTGAGGGAGCTATTCTATCTGTTTTGCCTTGTACACCCGTGCACCTGCAATCTTGCGCATTCTATCGCGGGGTACTTGGTGAACAGCTCAGGGCGCGATGTTACCAGCGCTATTTGTGGAGGTCACTTCGTGACCAAGCTGGCGAGGCACTTTCAGTTACTGACCGATGACTTGATAGGGGACCTGACCCCTATGGTAGAGACCGTCGTGATGACCGTGCAGACACTGAGAAACATGCACGTAGCTCGTCGTGGCGCAGGAGGGATTAGATTAGTTGACAGATGGGGACGGACATGGGATCCAGACCATCCGGGTCCCGATCCAGATCTTGTACAGGCCGAGGTCGAGGCCGTCGCCGCCGCCCATCAGGCACACGCCGCTCAGCAGGAGCAGGAGCAGGGGCACGAGCATCATGAGCCCGAGCAGCTGCCTCCGCCGCCACCACCACCTCCTGTTACCGTCACCCATGATCTGTTCATGCGCTACTGGGAATGGCAGTATGAGGTCCAGCGCTGCTGCTGCTGCTGGCGGGGCACCATACGTGGTTCCCCTTCCATTCTTTATGCAGCCGGAGCACTAACCCGATCAGTCACCACCACCATCTCCACCGCATCATCAGTCACCACCACCATCTCCACCGCACCATCAGTCACCACCACCATCACCACCAGCAGCAGGAGGCGAGGGAGGCGGGGCCGCCGGCATCGACCTCGAGGGCATGCAGTGGGAGTAGTACCTCCCATTGCCTTTTGGTATCATTTTTGTGAGTTGTACTTGGTTGTATGTTGTACAAACTCTTGTATCGCGCTTCGGCGTTTATGTTGTTCTTTTGTTGTACTTTTGTTTCTTTGTACTGTTATATATATTTGTCTTTACATTTCTGTTTATATTTTGGCTTGATGTTATTGATCTGTGTTTGATGTTGTTAGTCTTGATTAGATCTTGGAATCGTGGAACGTCATTTTTGTGGGTAGGCTTTTTGCGTGTGCCATGATCGACATGAGGGAAGTTTCAGTTCTCCCTTCACGCTTTATTGCATTGCATTCCATTTTGCTTTGCATGTTTTTGTATACATTGAGGGCAATGTATGTTTCTAAGTGTGGGGTTGGGTGTTTATTCTTCGCCTTACATTATTTTTTGTTGTACATTGAGGGCAATGTACGATTCTAAGTGTAGAGTGGGAATGTATTCGCGCGATGTTTGTCCTTTTAGCATATTATCACTTCATTTTTTGCAAAATCTTCCTTCATAATTTTTATTGGCACTAAATTAGTTTTATAAACTTAAAAAAACACAAAAATATAATAAAAGTTAACCGTTTAGCATTCACAATTTTTAGTAAATAATAGAGGTTTGATTTTTCGAAAGCAATTGAGATAGAAATTCCATCGAGTCAAACCCATTTTTTTATATAACCATGAGTTTTAGTGGGCTAAACGAATGAATTACATGTAACCTTTTGCTTACACACATTCCTTTCCGTTTCCGTGAGTTTATTTTTTAGCATTGATAGCTTTAGACATTGCTTGCTCTCGTTTTTTACGGATTTGAGTGTGCCGGATGTTTCATGCTTATTAGAACTTGCTTTTAGTATACATTTCGAAATCATGAACATAAATATTGCATAAAAATGATTGAGGCATTAGGATAAACCTCTTTGTTAGCCTTTTATTTTTATTTTTTTCCCCTCATCCGAACACATCCACTAGTTAGCCACGTTGAGCTTATACCATGTTTTTCTTTTATTACCCACATTACACCGCCATTAAACCTTCATTAGCCTTATTATTTATTTATTCTATTTTTCACCCGTGTTAGAAATCTGGTTGGCTAATGTTAATTTTATAGCTTTTATTTTGTTGTAGTCTTCAAATTCTCGAGAAGTTTTTAGCTAAGGAAAGATGCATATTGACTTAGTTTCCTTCAAAAGAAAAGAAAAGAAAAGAAAAAAAATACCAAAATTAGGTGAATTATAGCCGATTAGAGCAATTTTGTGAGCAAAGATGGAAATAATTCGGTGGTTAGCTCTTATCTATACAGAAGTATTAGCTAATTTCTTTTTATTATTAGAAGTTGGTTTAGTTTTTGAGTTAGCATAACCGCTCGGTTTTTAGCCATTTTAACCACTTTTAAATTCCACTTCCTTACCCTTAGCCATTGCCAAGTTACAACCCGTTTAAAGCTCTCTTGATTTGTGCTTTGTTTCATGTTAGTTGGTAGAGATTTGATCTTTTAGCAAGCTTATGATTTATGCATGATTCATTGTCTTGGCATTTGAGTGTTCTATACATACTCCATTACTTGTATGATCATATATATTCCCGAGTGTGTGTGAACATTGTGAGAAGCATAAAGTTACATGCTAATGATTTCCTAGGCGTATTCATTTGCTCATTCGGTTTTCATTTCATTGGGTTCCTTGGGTTTCATTTAGTTAATTTTGCATTTCTTGAAAATCTTTTCAAACCTTTATAAGTTTATTAATGCTTACGGTTTTCCGATTTGATCCATAGTGTCATTGGAAGTTTTGTTTCATTTTGATTTCTTGCTTGAGGAAAGGCAATGTTCAAGTGTGGGGTTGTTTGATGTGTTAGTATTTACACTTCTTTTTGGCACAAAACTTCGCTCATTTAACGATCAATTCTTGGTTATATTCAACGTTTAGACACTTATTTGCTTCATTTCCTGTTTTGTAGGTTTTTGTGAAGCTTGGTGAACAAACAAGAAGATTCCAGGATAAAAAGTGAAGTTTTAGGGTTTCTGTGATGGAGGCACGGTCGTGTCCCTATCTGGCACGGTCGTGCCAAGCTTACAAACCCTAGGCACGGCCGCGCCCACATCTTGCACGACCGCGCCAAGCCAAAATCCAAGGCACAACTGTGCCTTGGCCCCCCACGGTCGCGTGTCACCTCGTGAGTCTGAACAACCGTACGTCCTCGATCAGTGGTACCCAATGGAAGCTCCGGATCAGTCAACCCTCTGTCACACGGTCGTGTTAAGACCTAGACACGACCGCGCCTTTGTACCAGGCATGGTCGTGCCCTCTCTCTTGGCACGGTCGTGCCTCCCCTTTTCTATTTAAACATAACTTAAACTCTCATCCAGACATTCAACAACCAGAGAGAAAAACCCACTGTTCCAGCTCGTATCACCCTTGTTCCAGCCACATTTCAAGCTTCTTGGATAGGATACAACATCAAGAGGATCACCATACATCAACAACAACATCTATGCTTGGAGGAGTGGTTTGATTCTTGTTTTCATATCATGTTTCTCACTATTTTTCCCTGCTTATTTGTAATTTTGGTGCTCATGATGAGCTAAAACTCTTGTTCACTTTGGTTTAGATGAAGTTTAGATACATTTGACAACATTCATGGATTATTGGCAATTATTATGTTAATGTTATGACAACCGTATGATTATTCTTTGATGAAATTATATATTCGAGTATTTTGAGTTGTTTACAAGACTTGTATTTGTGTATGCCATATTATGTTGAAAAACTTGTGATTTATGCTTATATTTATGGGTTGGTGTATGTATTTATACTAGCTTATGGCATTTGACTAGGAATGGTGAATGAAGTCTTGTTTATGAATCATTATATTTGTATGTGTATCCCTATGCTTATGTTTGGAAAGACAAAGTGTTTGTTATGATGTTTCATGCTTAGTTTTATGTTCATCTAGGAATTGTTGACACATTCTCCTAATTTATATAACCTTTGTATGAACATTGTATGTTGAATAAATGCATATTGTTGTCTAATTTAATCAACTTGAGGTGGGTAGTGTGTTGTTCATATTATCTTTCCAACTAGTTGTTGGATTAGTGTACCTTAATCGGGAGCTAGTTCAATCTTTATAAACATTGACATGATTGTTAAACACGTGAGCTTCATTGTATGACTTTAGGTGGTTGGTTTGTATAATTCATGCTAGCTTTCCGAATGGTCATTTGATTAGATATCTTTGACGAGAATTTATTCAATTTATGTTTCGTGTATTTGCCATGCTTCTATGAGTGTATTAAATGTATTCTAGATGGATTCGACACCGAAGTGATATTTTCTCCTTGATTGTTTGACTTGTGATTTTAGCTTGGTTTATATATTTGCATGCTAGTTAAGTAAAACAAACTCTTCAAAATATCTTTTCACCATCACTTGATTAAATCTTTATTCCGGTCTATTATTGCATTCCATCGTGTCCACGGATTGATATTTGGTTCTTACCTCTACTATATTGCTATCTGACGGGTACACTGTCGGGTGTGTGTGTGATTAGTCTTTGATGAAAACCCTTTTTAAAACTAATTGTGTAAAAATCTTTATTAAAATATATATAGTTTACACACATCACTCAACACTTCATAAAAAGTCAAAAATTTCATAAAAAACCTAATGCTTTATAAAAAGTCCTCATATTTTATTAAAGGTTTTGATGTATTGGGTTTTAATAAAATATTTGGACTTTAGCCAGCCCAAATGTTTTATTAAGACCAATACCTCAAAGTCTCAATTCTCAAACCCAACCTACTCAAACGGCCGGCCATAAAGAAAGACAGAGAGCGGGAACTGTGAGAGTCAGAGACCGGCCACTCAACCAGTCGCTCGACCTGAGCTGAGACCACTGTCCGACGCCGCTTACACCAAACCTCAGTTGCATGTTACCGTAAAAAAAATTTGTTTACATGAAAGTACGGTAAAAAAAAATTGTTTCATTTACAAGAAAGGATTGTCAATTTTTTTATTTTTTTTCGTTTACATGAAAGTACGGTAAAAATAAAAAAACTTCGCTACCCCTGAACTTTTGTTCTAGATCCGCTACTGCAAAGAAATGTTGGTGACTAGTCACATTGTATCCCACGACATTGCTTTTATGTTATATATTATACTACGTTATAGACCCGTGTATTACACGGGTTGGGTACTATAAAGGATGCAATAAAGAAATCTGTAAATACTTCTTATAATAAATAATTACATGTAATAATTAGAAATGATAACTGTTACGATTACAATTTACACGGGTTGTACATTGAAAAGAGAGAATTAAATCTCTTGCCAAGACAGAAGCACAATGCAACTCTTTGCAATTCTGCACCAGAAAGACTGACTATTTCTTGATCCGTCAGCTATTCTATTTGAAGAGGCTTCATCACATCAGAAACATACTGAGGATGCATATGAGTCATGAATCTTTTTATGTAGCAAATACCAACTGAATTAGAAAATTTGGGACTGATCTTTTAAGGTTTGTAAGAAACATTAAACTCTGGTACTTCCGTCTCAAAGCCTTCCACAGTGTCAGGCTTTAGTATGCCAGCCTACAAATATGATGAACATGACTAAGGCACCCAAAATAAACATGATATTGATCCTTTTACGAATGAGCGGGTTGATTCGTTGTGTTCTATCTTTAACAGGTCAAACTCGTAAAATAAAATAAACAAAAAAAAGCTTAAAAGAAAACAGGTCAAAGGGGTTGAAAGTCACCCAAAATTTATTTCAAATGTAGAAAAAAAATTGCATATGGATCTCAAAACTTGAAAAATGCATATTTATCTAAAACATAAGTTCTTAATACATACTACACACACACACATATAAATGCACTTTTGGGTAAGATGGGCGGGTTCGGTAATGGGTCAATTTTCAGTATGAGTAGAAACAGACAATTTGATCCACAAAATACTCCTTGCGCATTTTTTAATTATTATAAAAACAAATAATGTGTTAGTTAGGTTTAGAAAAACAATATTATTACATTAATAATCTAGATCTATGACCAAAACGACACAAGAGATTATATGCATAAAAATAGACTTTGGGTGACTTCTATCCTGTTTGTGCCATTTTCTTTTAGCTAAACTTTTTAATTTGACCCGTTCAAGATTATACAAAAACCCAATTCAACCCATTCATAACAAAATGGGTCGAAATTTTGTCACCTGAAATGAGGCAGCAATATCAGCTCGTAGGTGTTGATCATGAATACTTGCAGAAGAGAAGGGGGTCCCAGCATCACTGCAAGAAAGATTATGTGAATCATAATTAATGAAAAGTTGGTTAAAAATGAAGAAATCTATTCTGCTCTATAATAACAGTTAAGTTATTTATCAAGATTAGCTTACGGTAAGCAAATAGAATTTTAAATGAAATTGAACATGTGATCTTTCAATCACAAAGAAAAAACTTTACAATTTCAGCATATTGCTACTTTGGAATGGGAAATTAGTAGCTATAAAGAAGGATAAAAATTAGTTATTGTCAATAACCATTGCTTTCAGACACAATGCAATGAGAGAAAAAACTAAACATACGTATCATAACATTTGACATTTCCTTCATTTTACACTTCTATCAATTTTTGTAAACACCAAATAGATCAAAAATCATAAAAACAGAGCTGGTGGTATAAAAGACTTGCGTTGTCAAACCGCTTCCATGCTTCCTGCAACAATAAAGCGATTATAGTGAAAATAATCCAATCACTGTCTACAAATATTGATCCCACCACCAAACAACTACCCTAATAAAACCAAATCACGTCATTGAAATTATCAACTTTAATCTGAAACTATCCAAATTTTGGATGCGTACCATTAGAATCCAAAGAGTGAGAGTTAGAATTAGTGCTCAAAAGCCATGGAGGAGGTGTAATTCTATCGATAAGAAGTCTGGAAGTGAATTCATGTGTGTAGGAATCGGCTTGCTGTTGCACTTGTTCGAGAATACAGTCCTTGCGCTCGAAGATCTAAACAAACAACTTCTATTTATGATTTATGAATAAGCAGTTTGGGAGTTGTTTATTTAACCAGTTAAATCCTTAAATAACCCAAACACTCACACTCTTTCAAAGTAATCAAAAGCATCAAAACGATTTGGTTTTGTTTCATCTCAGCAGGATAACACAAGAATTTAACAACTTCATTTTTGCAGCTTCATTTATATTGGTTTCAAAAGAAAAGAATGTGCCAATTTGGTTTAACGTTTCATCTCAAATGGGTGAAATTAAAATAAAAAAAAACCTTAACTAAATAAGTTGTGGAATTGAAAGTGGCCCTTAATGTATTGTTTTATGCATACATGATACAACCTCCTAAATCATTAATTTCCAAAATTATAGTTTATTACTGTAACATATTGATTTTTGTAATCATATTAAGCACAATAACAATTTACAGAAAATCTAAAATATGATAAAAAAAATCATACTAAACACATTAGAATATTCTAATTATGTTACACAACCCGCCCACTGCCCACCTCTAACCAATATCAACATACCTCATTTGCTCCACCAAGGAGAGGCCTGTATAATGCTCCATCAGCTTCAGCAAGAGTCGTGTATATATCAACACCACTACATGCACATCCCAAAACTACCGCTCACATTTCTATTTTAATTTGTCTCTATATGATTGTCCAATTTTAATAAATGATGGTTATAACTTACTAATTTTCCCATTTTACTCTTAAATACAATAGTCAATTAATCTTGCAAGTTTACCATATCTTAAATGCATTAAGGGTAGGTAAAATTGGCATTTCGTTAACAAAGAGCAGCGTTAATTGTACAATCTTAAATTGTGTTACTTTCATTTGCTGACAATGATTTTGGGACTCATGGGAATTTAAGACAAGGCTACAATAGTTAAATAAGAAGAAAAAAAACAGTTACCTTGATGTGAGATGTCTTGCTGCTGCTGTGTAGCAATTCATATCAAGTTCAGCATGTAAAATAATGAGAATATTGAGTACTCGAGCAAGTCTAGGATTTGGTTTATAAGACTCGTCGCCTCTGCAAGTTTATAGAATTTATCTCGCTTTTATTTTTCATGATTAAAATAGATAATGATAGTATTTCTATTATAAAAATAGGTAATAATATTATTTACAGTGAATCTAACATGTATAAGAAGTTCTCTGAATAAGAAAGTTGATGGAAGGAAGAATCAGACGCCTCCCTTCCATCCTTAGATAAGCTGTTGCTGCTGCTATAGTTGACGCCTATCGATTAGTTAATAGTTCATAAGATAAAATAATTGAAAAAAATATAATAAATATATAGCGTCAAATCCCCAATTAAAGGAAAATGAAACAAAAAAAAAAGAATATCCAAACCAACTGGTCAAAAGTCAAATCTTCTCAAGTATGCACACGATATGTTGTCTCTCACTAGCTTAGACTTGTACAAATCTTGACCCTATATAAGCAAAGTAAAATTGAGAATATATTCAACATTTTGTAGACAAATTTCCAAATCATAGCATGGTTTGCATTAGGATGATATATAGAAAGGGCACTCATTATACTAATATTAGCAAATATTAACTTCTAGAGAGGACCAGTGATATTACTAGCTACAAATTTCAAAATTTAGTTACTTCAGAAAAATGACAACTTTTATCAACATGTTCTTGAGAATTTTGCAACAACAAAACCCTAAGTAGGCATAATCTCTAATATAAGAACAAACAAAATAAAAAGTAAAGAGAGTGTAAATTATAAAAACATTCTATAAGTCTATAACATGAACTTTACTAAAATTGGATTATGTGAAAGGTGCACCTGGAACAGAAAGCAGTCACCGGTGTTTCTCACCAACTGGTCAAAAGTCAAATCTTCTCAAGTATGCACACGATATGTTGTCTCTCACTAGCTTAGACTTGTACAAATCTTGACCCTATATAAGCAAAGTAAAATTGAGAATATATTCAACATTTTGTAGACAAATATCCAAATCATAGCATGGTTTGCATTAGGATGATATATAGAAAGGGCACTCATTATACTAATATTAGCAAATATTAACTTCTAGAGAGGACCAGTGATATTACTAGCTACAAATTTCAAAATTTAGTTACTTCAGAAAAATGACAACTTTTATCAACATGTTCTTGAGAATTTTGCAACAACAAAACCCTAAGTAGGCATAATCTCTAATATAAGAACAAACAAAATAAAAAGTAAAGAGAGTGTAAATTATAAAAACATTCTATAAGTCTATAACATGAACTTTACTAAAATTGGATTATGTGAAAGGTGCACCTGGAACAGAAAGCAGTCACCGATGTTTCTCACCAACTGGTCAAAAGTCAAATCTTCTCAAGTATGCACACGATATGTTGTCTCTCACTAGCTTAGACTTGTACAAATCTTGACCCTATATAAGCAAAGTAAAATTGAGAATATATTCAACATTTTGTAGACAAATATCCAAATCATAGCATGGTTTGCATTAGGATGATATATAGAAAGGGCACTCATTGCACTAATATTAGCAAATATCAACTTCTAGAGAGGACAAGGGATATTAGTAGCTACAAATTTACTTCAGAAAAATGACAACTTTTATCAACATGTTCTTGAGAATTTTGCAACAACAAAACCCTAAGTAGGCATAATCTCTAATATAAGAACAATCAAAATAAAAAGTATAGAGAGTGTAAATTATAAAAACATTCTATAAGTCTATAACATGAACTTTACTAAAATTGGATTATGTGAAAGGTGCACCTGGAACCGAAAACAGTCACCGATGTTTCTCACCGAAAGTAGGATTTTATCATCCTTTTTCTTCGAGCTCATGGTGCTTCCATCACCATGAACATTGTCCTACTTAAACATGCAAGTCTGCAAAAAATTGACAATCAAGGTTAAACTTAAACACAAAATCACTTTAAGATTACAGATCCATCGGTTACTGAAGCAAATTCAAACTAATCATGCACCGAATCAATATTCAAAACCCCCCAAAACTCCAATCTACTAACGATACAATCATATTATAAAAAGTACAAACCATGTGGATAGCAGAAATGTGTACTTCATCTTGCTGAGTTTCCAATCCGATGTCTTTGCGTGAAACCGATTCCTTCATGATCGAAGGCAGTTCATCAGCCTTATCGGTTGAATCCTTGATCTGATGATGAATATTATGGAAGGGGGCGACAGTATGAAAAGAGGAAGTAGGGTAGAATGAGGAGGAAAAATGGGTTAACCCTTTCATCAATACAACGGGTTAAACGGTGGAAATAAAACGGGTATGGATAATCCAATTAGGTCCGCGTGCTATTTTGGCTGAATTAGTAATGGGCGGGAAAAAGCAAGTAAAAGTGACCTAGTAAAAAGTACACGTGTCCTGAATCATTTTTATTTATTAGTTATAATAGATGAGTAAAATGTTAACGTAAAAATTGAATTGGCTTGCTTAGTGGTTAAAGCTTTCCACTTTGGTTGAACCAACCAAGGTCAAGTCTCATCGTTTTATCTTCTGTTTTCTTTTTTTTTTCTTTGTATCCTTTTATACTTATTTTTTAAAATTAATTAATTTATTTTTGTTATTAACTTTTTAACGAATTTTTCGTTACAATGTAATATTTTAATTTATAAGTATTAAAATTTCGTTTCGGTCTTTGTTTTTTAACGCTTTCGATTTTTTTCGACAATTCAATGTTAATTTATTAAATTGTTCCCTTTTTTGTTTGAATTTCATCAACATAAATTCACGAACTGGCATACATGTTTTCTATTGCGATTTTATCGTTTAAATGTTAGGTCGTGTTTACGCCGAAACGTGCTAGTCATAATACCTTTTTTTATATCTACATCGAACCGCCGCAATTACATACTTACCTTTTATCTTTTACGTACTTATCTCTACGGGTCCTTCCTTTCATGTTTTTTTTGCCCCCCCCCCCCCACCCCACATGTGAACCGTATTCAAGCCTCACCCAAACCCCCATCGTTTTATCTTTCTATGATTACCGGATCATATATTAAAAATCAATTGCTCGTATGATTTAGGTAGGGGAAGTATCATAAAAAAAAGCAAATTGGTTTTTAATAATCTAAACTATGACTCATTGGCAAATAATAATCCGAACTAACAGTTTGGCTGGTGATAATCTCAAATTTCACTTTTGTTGTTAATGACAGTTCCAGTAGCATAATCAACATAGATGTATACTCGATTTACACTTATTTTCGCTCAAAATAACTATCTTAAAGGAAATGGAGAAACGTACAATCGAAATAGAGTGAGAATCGAGTGTTACTTAAGTGAAAATATATGATGATTATGCTACTAGGATTGTAATTGACAACAAAAGTAAAAGTTGATATTATCACCAACCAAACTGTTAGTTCGGATTATTTTTTACCAATGAGTAATAGTTTGGATTATTAAAAGCCAATTTTCCAAAAAAAATAACATACTTTTTATATTTTATTATAAAAGTCTTTCAATAACTTTTTACACATAAAAAATCAGCATAATCTTCTTTTTTCTTACAAAAGTTGCTCAACAAATTTTTATACATAAAAATCAACATACTTTCTTGTTTTTCTCATAAAAATTTTCTGACTATGATTTAGCATGCTTAATTCTAAAATTTTGTTAATTCTCTATTTGCCTTTTCTAACTATTAAACATTTGGAATTTTATAATAAAACTAGTAAAAAAATTATAGTTAAAAGCTTTAAAATACAATAACTTATGAATGGATTAGAGCATTGAGAGCATTCACAGCAGGTTCCCTATATTTATGTGAGTGAGTTCCTTATATTTTAGGGGGTGGTTTAAAATGGTTGTGAGTGGATGAGAGAGAAAATGTATAAATTTTCTGTATATTTGGAGAAAATACTGTTCACCTGCATAAATATTTTAATATTTTTTAAAATGGTTGTGAGTGAATAAGAGAGAAAAGGTAATGATAAAGGTATAAAAAATATTATTTAATTGAAAATGAGAGAGAAAAGATTGTGATTTTAGTGTAATTATGATGACAGGGATGCTTATGTGAATGCTCTCATATTTGGTTCCCTATATCCTTATCTCCATCTCTAAAATGACTAAAATGAAGGGAGAATACAATAAATTTTTGTTTTTTCACTCTACATTAGATCCTCATACTTCATCCTTAAAATTTGAAGAAAAACAATAAAAGCTCTCTAAATATAGAGGCTTACTATTCATACTCTATGTTTGTTTTTTTTATATATATTTTTTATGAGTGGTTATAAGTGAAAGAAAGATAAAAAATAATAAAAAATTTAGAAAAAAAAATTATTTAGTTGAATAACGATAAATATGGGGATTGAAACGTGAGAGGTTTTAAATACCTTAAAATATAAAAAATAAATATGTATATTTAAACCAACCAAACCAAACGTACCCAGTATAATCCCACACATAGCTAACGCTATTAGTAGGGTCTGGGGAGGGTGTGATGAGGGCAAACCTTACCCCTATCCCAAGGGATAGAGAGGCTGCTCCCGTTTAGACCCCCGGCTCCATGGAAAAGAAAAAGACAAAAATATAAATAAAATTAATGAGTAATAAAGTAAAATAAATCTAACAGTAATCTAACAATTAGCAATGTATGACTAGAGTATATTAGTCACAAGAAACACAACACACCTACAAGAAACAAGACATACGCAAAATCTTTGCTAAACAACTCTACTCTACCACACAACGGGTCACTCATCCTAAAACCCTAATACGACGTCTCCATGAAATCCTATCATTGATCATGTCCTCTGAGAGGTGTAAATCTAGCAAATCAAGCCTAATCCTCTCATCCCACGTTAATTTCGGTCTCCCCCTGCTCCTTTTCCCCTCTACAACGAGAGTTTCCACCGTTCTCACTGGATCTGTGCTCTGTCTCCTCTTGACATGTCCAAACCATCTCAATCTTCCTTCTCTTATCTTATCTGAGATACATGTGACTACCAATCTCTTCCGAACAACTTCATTTCTTATTCGGTCCTTTCTTGTGTGTCCACACATCCACCTCAACATCCTCATCTCAGCTACATCCATTTTTCGAGCTTGTGTCTTCTTGATGGCCCAACAATCGGTTCCATATAGCATTGCTGGGCGAACTGCTACCCTATAAAATTTACCCTTTAACCCTATTGGGAACCTCTTGTCGCACAAAACACCTGAGGCCGCTCTCCATTTACACCAACCAGCCTGCACCCGATGGACTACATCATTGTCGATGTCCCCGTTACTCTGGATGACAGATCATAAATACTTGAACTTCAGTGTCTTAGGGACAACCCCACCTTCAATAGAAATCTGGGTCTTCTCGTCGACGTTTGCACCACTAAAGTTGCAGTGAAGGTACTCGGTTTTAGATCGGCTTATCTTCAAATCTTTGTGCTCTAAGTGTCACACCCCGGCCGGCGGCGGATTATACGCCGGGGCTGACGCGGTTGTTCAAAAGCTCATGATCATCTATTTAATGCGAAAGTATTTATTAAACCATATTAAATTATCCGTTACAAGAACAATGAAAAGTTACAAGTTAACATAACATAAATCCCAATTTATTAACTAGGTCCAAGTCCTACATGAGCAGCAATGGTCTTAAGCAGGTACACCTGAAACATGCGAGTAAATGTCAACTACAAGTAGTTGGTGAGCAACATAGGTTTTGACACCAATACCAAAGTTTAGATAAAGTTTACGATTCAAAAGATTCTAATGCAGATCTAAAGCATATCTAAGAACACATAAGGCTCCAAGCGTACAGTTCAACCCTGGTAAATGAAATATAGCTGCCACAATCCCACGGATTGCCGTTTTGATAAAAAGGGTTAGATATCACCCGAAGTTTTATAGTTCACATCCAACATGGGGAGATACACCCATGACAATAGTTCACATCCAACATGGGGAGATACACCCATGATGATGGTTCACACCAACAACAACCCGCCAAGGTTATGTGGTAAGTTTAGTTTAGTTTCGGTTTCCCCTATAAATGATCATGTTAGGTACTGCCTTAGGCTTGCAACACAAGTTAATGAACGTACTGGCATGCACTCATGCAATGGTCACCAAATAGTTAAAGATATAAAGCATGTAGATCATAGCATAGAATCAAGATAATGGATCGTGTAGATAAAATAGTTAATGCATGTTTCACCCCAAAAACAAAAGCAGTAAAAAGGGGCTATGAATACTCACTTGAATTGAAATTAAGGATGATATGATCTGGGAAAGACGATTAGGCCTCGTGAGGATTTCTCACACAACCTACACGTAAAATGTTACTCTAGTTTAATGTACGTTTAGTTGGTATTAAGGAGATTTTGAAATTTTAGGGTTTTATGGGGGTCCGAGTCTGGACATAGGGTTTGAGTAGGTTTGGTAGTGAAACATATGCATTTAAGATGCTAGAATGTCCGGACTTTATCCGCGTACTCATTTATTTATCAATAAGTAAGTTATAGTGCGAAACGAGGTTTAGATAATGTCGTATATGAATTGTTAAATCTGCATAGTATGGTATGGAAAATAATGTTCTTGAATTTACTTCCATACAGTTTATCAACAAATTACGAAGTAAGAAATCGTTTGATAGGTTTTACAAAATAGTTAGTTAAATTATTAGTTGATTTAAATAAAGAAAATAAATTTCTTAAATAATTGAGATAGTGGGAATAGTTAGAAGGAAATTAATAATAAATTTTTAGAGGCTAGTTAACCTTTAAATAAAATTAATTGCACTTTATATAAAATGATTATATTTATTCAAGTGCTTATAAGTTTAAAAGGATTTAAATGATTATTATTTATAAGATTGTAGAAGTTTTAATAATAATTAAAAATAAGATTTGTGAAATAAATATGAACAAATAGTATAATTTAATTTTGTCTAAATAGTTAATTTTTATCACTTTAATTTGGATTCTCAAGGGGTTTAGTAAATTAGATATTAGAGAGTGGGTTTGTATGATTTATAAAAATTAATTAGGAAATTTTTAAATGTTAAATAATGTTTTTAAAATGGTTAAAAAAAAGAAAAGGGGAAAAATGGCCTCCCTGAGATTCGAACTCGCACCCCATGGCGGTTCTCAGTTCACACGCACGCACTTACCACTGGACTGGGCATGATGCCTTGTTCAGTGGCCGGCTCGATTAACTTTTGATAAGGAATCCTCATCGCCCTTCGTCCCCAAACCTCCCCGATAAACCCTAGCCTTCTAATCTCTCTATCCGGCCAACGATACATGCCCGAATTCATGGGGCTTTTGATCGCTGGTCTAAGGCGAATCTAATGAACTTAGTTTTACCTGAATTGGGTGCGTAGAGGACGAGAACGACTCGGGTCTTTAGGCTCGGTTTCTTGGTGTTCGATCACGACCCAGAGAGGAAATGCAGAGGGTTTGAGAGTTGGGGGAGTGTGAGATGGATATCGCGAAGGAGTGGGATTCGTTTTATAGGCTTGATATCGTCTCAAGCGTACGAATCGGTTGAGTTCCCGATTTGGGCGGTTACGGCTTGAGTTTTGGTTTAAATGTCCGATTACCATTGAATTGGATCTTCAATATCATTAAGTTATGATCGATTAATGATTTTGTATAATCAATTGGTGTTTGATCGTTCGTATTCGAGCGGTTTGCGTTCGATTTGGGCTGGGTTGACTTCTGAAAGTCAAAGCCGTGAGTTGGGGAAGAAGAACACAAGGATTTGCAGTTAGGTCCCCGGGGTTTCAATGTTACCATTTTATGTTTTAAACTTAGGTTATATTAGGAATTTAGTTTTAGATTTGGCATTAAAGACCCCTGGACTTTTATAAAGTTAGAAATTCATTAAACTTTTAATTTCTATAAAAGTTAATAAATTGTAACAATTTCATTTTCATAGTTTTTTTTTTTTTATAAAAGAAAACAAATTGTTTTATTTCTATAAATTATTTTGTATAATAATGTTAAAATAAGATGAGATTAGTTTTAATCAAAACCATAAGTCCCATTATTTATTTGTTTAAAAGTATAATTAATAACATTTTGTAATTATAGTTTAACTTTATTTAAAAATACATATATATATTAATATATTTATGTAAGTTTAGGAATAAATGTTCATATTTATTTAGTAGAATAAATATTTATATACTTGTTTTAAATATTTACTTTTCATCTTACAATAAGGATATTAAAAGTATGCGTATAAAAGAAATTAGATAATTTATTGAAATGGCTAAATGCATTCATAAAATAAATAAGTTACAATGCCGGAATAGTTAAGATCAAGGTCGAAATTTCTTGGGGATTACACTAAGACTGTTCTCCATTCATCTAGTCTGTTGTTCAATGTCTCTTTACTTTCTGCAATCAACACGATATCATCAGCAAAAAGCATGCACCATGGAATTGCATCTTGAATCGACTTTGACAACTTATCCAAAACTACTGCAAAGAAAAAGGGGCTTAGTGCCGACCCCTGGTGAACTCCCACTTCCACCGAAAAAAAGTCTGTATCCCCCACGGGAGCTCGGACGCATGTCTTAGCCTCATGATACATATCCCTAATTGCCTCAATATATTTACTAGGGATCCCTCTTCCCTCCAGACTTTCCCAGATCAATCTTCTAGGCACACTATCGTACGCCTTTTCAAGATCGATGAACACCATATGTAAATCATGTTTCTTCTCTCTGTACTTTTCCATTAATCTTCTTAAAATGTGTATCGCCTCCGTAGTGGACCGGCCTGGCATGAACCCAAATTGGTTTGCTGTAACCTGGGTTTGTCGTCTAATCCTTGTATCTATAACTCTTTCCCATAATTTCATTGTATGACATAGGAGCTTAATCCCCCTGTAGTTAGCACAACATTGAGCATCTCCTTTGTTTTATATAGGGGTACTAAAACACTACGCCTCCACTGATCTGGCATCTTCCCGGTTTTGAAGATATTGTTGAACAGTCTTGTCAACCACTGAACGTCTTCCTCTCCCATACACTTCCACGCTTCAATGGGTATGTTGTCTGGACCGACTGCCTTAGCTCTTCCCATCTTCTTAAGAGCACTCCTCACTTCTTCTTGTGTGATATTTCGACAATAACAATTATTTCGTTGACTGGATTGAGTAGTGGGATTCTCCGTTATGGCTAGACTTGGTCTACAACTGTTGAAAAGGGTGTAGAAATAGTTTTGCCATCTCAGCTTGATGTCTCGTCCCTTTACCAAAACTCTTCCATCATCTTCCTTGATAAACTTCACGACCCCAAGATCTTGTCTCCTATGCTCCCTATTTTTAGCAATCTTAAACATATGATGCTCCCCTTCCTTGGTGTCTAGTTTTCTATACATCGTTTCATAGGCAAAATTCTTTGCCTCACTCACTGCCTTTTTAGCTTCCCTCTTTGCCTGTCTATAGTTCTCCCGTAGTGTCATTATCTCCTCTCCATTACTGCACTGCAACATCTCTTTAAAGCGTTGTTGCTTGTCCTTTATCTTGCTCCGCACCTCCTCATTCCACCACCAAGACTCCTGATGTCCTCTTGTTGCTCCCAATGTGACTCCGAGGGTTTCCTTTGCTGCCTGCGTAACAGTGGTTAAAATACACGGATAAAGCTGGAGAGCCAAACGTTAGTTAAAACTTGAGAGTTCAAACCTTTATGAACCTACCAAACATAAGTAATTTGGTACTCATATTGAATACCAAAACTGTATAAAAAAATACGGTTAAAGTTGTGGTCCAAACTACATAGCGATAAAGATTACGGTTCATCGGCCAGTTCAAACTGTAAGCCCTTTGTTGACCTGTATGTTAACTGACTCCTTCACCAAACGATAGATCTGTAACAGCAAGAAGAAGATGAGCAAGGAGATCTGCGAAGATCCGGTTGCAAGCAGCCGTTCAAAGGTTCTGGAAGCTTTGAAATCGAAATACACTTGCATACATGAACCGCTGCCTGCTGCAAGTCCAGATGATAATCGAAGATATTTAACATCTCTTAGGGTTTTTGGGAACCGAGAGGTGGAGGAACCACAATCCCCTCTATCCACCAGTAAGTTTCGTTTCCGTTGTTTTGTTGAAGATGACAGATTCCTTTTTGCCTATCGCTGTTTCGATAACCCTAAAACTAAACCTGAACTTTGATTTTTTATTTTTATATGTAGTGGTTTCCGTTTCTTAGTTGTGACCTAGATCTGATCTAAATTGACCGCTGAATTGTATGACATGGTTAGAAAATTGAATAAGTGAGTTCTTAATTGACCTAATTAGATTGATTGATGTATCACTTGATCAGATTCATTAGAAAAACTAATATGGAACAAAGTTTAAATGTAATTAGTTAAAAGTCATTAGTACTAATTTATTGAATATTAATATCATAACTAATCACATTGTTGAACGGATCTTTCTTTTATTTTCTTGTCTAAAATCTGTGTATTTACTGTGATTCACATATTCATAGGTTCGTCTAACCTGACGGTTGATCAAAATAGCATAGACCCACAGATAATTAAAGAGAAAGTTACAGCTGCACTTAAGGTTGTACGTTTTCGTGAGCCACGTGTGCTTGTTCAGTTCTGGTCACCTGTTGCTATCCGGAAGCGATGCTTGCTAACGACTTTGGACCAACCTTTTGGTCTTGGTGTGGTTGATGAAGGGCTTTACTTGTATAGGTTGGAGTCTGAGCAGCGTGTGTTTGTTGTGGATGGGGAGCACAGAGAAGAATTAGGTCCTCCTGGTCGTGTTTATCGCCAAAAGTTGCCAGAATGGAGTTTGGACATGCATGGCTTATCAACCCGACAAAGTGTACAAGATTGGGCTGCTTCACACAATATCCATGGATATGTTAATTTGCCTGTATTTGAACCTAGCAGTGGTTGCTGTGTAGGTGTACTTGAACTCATAACATCATCAAATTATGTTGATTATGCTTTTGAGGTTCGACAAGTCTCAAGTGCACTGAAGGTAGCTATCATGTTCTTATTTTCATTCGCTAAATACATGATACATGCATGCGTACGTACATGCATGCATATGGCGTGTAGGATGCTTCATACCTTTAACTTTTTCACCTTTTTGAATTGATTCTATTCTACTTGGCAGGAAGAGAATCTGAAGTCTCCAAACGTGCTTGAGGATACTAGATTTTATGTGAGTTATGTACATACTACATACCTGTATGATTGTATGTGTATCTGTGTCTATTTCATGTGAGTTTATCTTTCAAATTTCAGACACATATTGGAGATGAAAAAAGGCAACTTGAACTGGATGAAATCTTCTGTGCTTTAAAGATGGTATGTGATATTCAGAACTTACCTCTAGCTCAGACGTGGGGTCCGTGTGGATACAGTAGTGTTGTGGCCAATTCTGGAAATCTAGAGAGGAGTTGTAGTAGCTTTAGAAGAAACTGTATAGGGAAAGTCTGCATGTCAACAGCTGCTCTACCGTTCTATGTACGAGACTTGAGCATGTGGGGATTCCATGAAGCCTGCAGAGAGCGACACCTGGACAAATCCCAAGGAGTTGTTGGGAGATCATTATCATCCTGTGGTTTATGTTTTTGTGGAGATGTAAGTAAACTTGGTGAAGACGAATATCCCTTGGTTCCCTATGCACGTATGCATGGGATAACTAGTTGTTTAGCTATCTATCTCAAGAGTCTAGAAGTGGATGGTGAATATGTTATAGAGTTATTTTTGCCAACGCAGAGTGAAAACGAGGCAGACCTACATAGTTTGTTGAAAACAGTGAAAGAGCATATTAAGAATGCTTCTAGGATACAACTAGGTAATATATCGCCTCCCCAAGTCATCGGGGGGATTCCTCTTAAGTGGAATCTCGAGTCTCCAACTTTTAATGAAAAAGGAGAGGTAGCACCAGAGTTGGAAATTTTACATCCATTGGCAGAGAATGAAAGAAATGGTTATGATGTTGAGCATATGGAGGAAGATAAGCCATCAAATTCTGCTGCTCCAGGAACAAACCAGAATGCTGTTGTTTCTTATTCGGATGCAGGGATTGAGGATGTTGATGTTAATACAGGAAAAAGGAGGGAAAAACACATTGATAATTCCAAAGAACCAATTGGAAAAAAGAAGAGAACTGACAGTTCGATTAGTTTAGAGGAAGATAAGCCATCAAATTCTGCTGCTCCAGGAACAAACCAGAATGCTGTTGTTCCTTATTCGGATGCAGGGATTGAGGATGTTGATGTTAATACAGGAAAAACGAGGGAAAAATACAATGATAATTCCAAAGAACCAATTAGAAAAAAGAAGAGAACTGACAGTTCGATTAGTTTAGAGGAAGATAAGCCATCAAATTCTGCTGCTCCAGGAACAAACCAGAATGCTATTGTTCCTTATTCAGATGCAGGGATTGAGGATGTTGATGTTAATACACTGAAAACGCGGGAAAAATACAATGATAATTCCAAAGAACCAATTAGAAAAAAGAAGAGAACTGACAGGTCGATTAGTTTAGAGGAAGATAAGCCATTAAATTCTGCTGCTGCTGCAGGTTCAAATCAGAATGTTCTTGTTCCTTGTTTGGATATAGGGATTGAAGATGTTGATACTAAACCAATTAGAAAAAGGAAGAGAACTGACAGGTCAATTAGTTTAGAGGAAATCAGCAAACATTATGGAAAAACGATGGAGGAAGCTGCAGATACCCTTCGTGGTGAGTTCATAGCTTGTTTGTGATGTCTAGAGGTGGCAAATTTGACCCCATGGATCGATTTAAGTTGAAAGATTATTATTAATATAGTTTTTCTACACACTCTAACACATTAGTTATGGGGATATTGCATGTGGAGGTCACCCACTTATTCAACTTCTTACATTAAGGCCACCCATATAAACTACTTGTAGGCTACCCATATATTAAAACTACTTGTAGGCCACCCATATATTAAACTACTTGTAGGCCACAGAAGTAGGTATTTGTATCAATTATACCAGTTCTAGCAAAAAAAAATATATAACGAATAATGGACAATTTTAGCCAAATAGATCATGTGCAAGAGCTAATATGCTTTTGATCTGAGATGTTCCAGGAGCACATAAGCTACCTGACCTGAGTTGTCCTTAAATTAATTTTTGACCTGAATTGGTATAAATGAAACCATATTCGGTACTTGGGTAGTCCAGAAAGTAGTTTCAATATATGGGTGGGATTAATGTAACAAGTTGAAGACTCGGGGCGTCTCTACATATATTATCCTTATTCATAAAAAGAAGATAAAAGATGTCTGACTAGTTTTGTCCCACACTTGAATAGCCGTTTTGATCTAGGTTTGTTCAAAAGAACTAACAAACAAACAAACCTACCAGCAAAAATCTCACTTTAACAGTAGGGTCTAGGGAGGTTGAGATGAGGACAAACCTTACCTCTATCCTAAGGGATAAAGAGGATGTTCCCAGAGAGACCCTCGGCTTAGAAAAACCTCCTGTTTTTTTACAAAAAACAAAAAAAAACATGTATCATAACATAAAATATTAGTAACTGAAAAAAAAAGACCCGAAAGGCATAAAAAAACCTTAAGAATAAAGTGGCTAAGACTAAAAAGCACACCTATCCCTAAAGGCATACCTAAGACTAAACGACCCACCTAAAACTAAAGGCACACCTAAAGAGTAGCTAACACCGACCCCTACGACTATATAGGCAGCCTAAGCAAAGTATCGGACAAAATACGAAAATGTCATCTAATACTAAATCTATATGCTTCCCTAGAAATCTCTAGCCTTTATCCGTCTTCTCCAAGAGCTCCTATCATCAATCATGTCCTCGAAGAGTGCAAGCCTAACAAATCCCGCCTAATCTGCTCCTCCCATGTCAGTTTTGGTCTACCTCCGTCACTCTTCCCCTCCATCGTGAGGGTTTCCGTTCTCCTCACTGGTGTTGTCAATTGTTTCCTCCACATGCCCGAACCATCTCAATCTCCCCTCCCTTATCTTGTCTGAAATGCATGCTACCCCTAACAACTTCATTCCCAATCCGGTCCAACCTTGTGTATCCACACATCCACCTCAACATCTTTATTCAGCTACCTCCATCTTTCGCGCTTGTGACTTCTTGGTTGGCCTACAATAGGTACCATATAACATAGTCGGTCGAACGACAACTCTATAAAATTTCCCTTTTAGTCTCTCTAGGAACCTCTTGTCACACAACACCTGTAGCTGCTCTCCACTTGCGCCTACCTGATTGAACGCGATGAGCTACATCAAAGTCAATATCTCTGTCTTTCTGAACGAACGATCCTATAGTTAGCTGTGTGTCGTCCTCACTGTTGGCCCGATTGAAGGTACAGAAAAAGTACTCGGTTTTTGACCAACTGATGCGTAAGCCTTTACGCTCGAGGTTGCTCGCCACTTCACCAACCTCTCGTTTAGATCTCGCTTGCCTTTCACCACCACCGCTGTATCTTCTGCTAAAATGCACTACGGGATGGCCTCCTGAATCGACTTCGACAACCCATCCAATACTATTGTAGGGTCGGAGTCAACGAAGATATTTGGTGTAGTCCCACCTCCACAGGGAAAATCCCCCACTGGCGCCCGAACGCTTGTCTTAGCGTTAGTGCCATCGTACATATCTCTAATTATCTGTATATACCTCCCTAGCACCCTTCTTGCCTCCAGACTATCCCAGATCCCTCGGCCAAGCATACTGTCGTACGCCTTTTCTAGGTCAATGATAACCATACGCAAATCTTGTTTCTTCTCAAAAAAACTGCCAAACTGAATCTGGACCGGGAACCAAACTGAAAAGACATTAACCTTCCATTGTGGATTCCTTTAGGTTTCTATGATACTCATTATGTGGTTCGGTGCTTTAAAAATAGTGGTTAACCAAAACCGAAAAAGGCAGTTTGTTGATCTCCATTATGTGGTTCATTTTAGGTTTGGTACTTTAAATAATGCGGTTAACTGAACTGAACCGCTTATATGTAACGCAATATACTATAAGGGCTACATGTTTTATGTAAAATAAAAAGCAAGTATTTAATGTTTTTCATATCACAGGCATTTTTTTTTTTTGATAAACTAATAAAATTTCGACCTTCACGTGGCTTGAATTCAAATGCATTTTCTCGCGTTGAGTTCTCTTAGCTCCTGCTGAATTTGTTATTCTCCTTTTAGTCGATTCAAAAACATAATGCCACTTCTTTTAGGTGAGAGAGCTGAATAGCATATATTATTGATTGTTATAGAGGTTAGCCGCCAACTGACCCGCACCACTGGCTAACCACTAATTGGTTAACCAGGTTAAGGTCGAGTTCTCAAAATCTTGAGGATGACCGAACTGCAAACACCACCCTACATGCCAGTCCAACCCGTCTATTTTACCACCTCTAGTGTACTGATGGTTATATATCTGAGCTTTCCTTCCAACATTCTCAATATCACCTTTGACCTTTTACATTGTATGTATGCAGTCAGCAGGTCTACGTTAAAGCGGATTTGCAGGAGTCATGGTATACCAAGGTGGCCATATAGCAGGACCCCCAACGATAGTGACCCCCTTCTGAAGCCAGATCAAACAGATGCAGACATCCATGCATCAGCTATAGCACTTACTACCCTGGTTTTAGGTACCTTCAATGCAACAAACAGAACCCATGATCCTGCCACTCTTACAGAACACAGTAACCATACTTCCACACTTGTGGTCCACCCAAAGGCAACAAAAAAACTGCCCGTCGGACAGGCAAAGCCCGAGACAACCATCAGAGACAGCCACATCGATAATATTGCAGCCAACACATTCACAATTAAGGTAACATACAGAAAGAACACCGTAAAGTTTTCATTCAGGCTTTTAGATGGACTGGCAAAGTTGGAGAAACTGGTTGCAACACGGTTTCAGCTCGGCCTTGGAAGCTTTAGCCTAAAATATGAAGATGAAGATGGTGATATGATATTGATTGCCTGTGACAATGACTTGACTGCATCATTGGTTGCTTTTACACGACCAGATGTTCAACCTGTGATCAGGCTATCGGTTTGGCCCATTGCGCATCAGGACCCTGATGCTTAGACCTTAGTTTTATAAAGCTTATGTAGCCTGTAATGAGATCATACATTGTTTAGTTGACCCTTGTATTCAAGAAGGCAGTCAAACTTGGAAAAAAGGGTTCAATTGTTTTTTTCTTTTGTATGTTTCAAGGGCCAGGAGGTGATGCTTTCCATATACAATAATTCTTTTCAATTTATTATTTTAATAAAATAATATAACTATGATTTTTTTTTTAACTTAATCAACTTAATGTGGATAGTTCTAGTATAAAAAGCCTAATATGGACTTTTTAAATGATTAGTTAATTTGGAACGTAAGTTCGAATTTAAAAAAAATAATTTTATAATTAAATTTCGGAGGACTGTTTTGGAACATATTTATTTATATAAAATATATGTAATAAGTTTGGACTGGAATTAAAAAGGAAGCAAATAAATAATATGGCCCCATTTTGTCATAAAGGGCAGCAGGTCACTGTGTTGCCGGTTTTCTTTTCATGATCTGGGCCGGGCCAATGTATTGGCCTGTTGGGACTTGAGACTCTTAAAAAGTTTCGGTTCTCTTCTCACATAAAAGTATAAAACAACCCTTGAAGTTGCATTTTTAAAGTTTTGCCACCAAATTAATAAACAAAACTTTCTGGAAACTATAAAAAACCACAAAATTTGTAAAATAGTCGATTTAGTGTTCTTTTAGTTATTTTAATTTCTGAAAACAAGCAAAATACCTTTAGACTTTTAACATTTAATATTTTATGCTTTTATTTGAGGGATTTAGCATGACGTGAATTGCAAAAGGTAATATAGCTCTAAATGAACTGAACGTTGAACTGTTTGGGGAGAAAACTGTTTATGGAAGGTAACTTTTTTTTATTTAATTAAATGAACAAACACGAACACATGTCCTGTTTGTTTATTTGTGTTTGTTTATGTTCGTCCATTTACATTCAAATATCTTTGTTCATTTAGGTCCATTTAAATATTAATTCAAAATTATTTCTTCCTGATATTACTTCACAGTTGAATCGATTTTCTAATTTTAATTTAGATCTTTTGAAATGTTGGTGTAACTTGTTAGGATGATTATATTTTAGACTTTAATCAGTATTTGTTTATGTTAGTGAACTATTCATTACGAGTATTAACGAACGAACATGAACATGTTCATTTTTTTAACGAACGAACATGAACAAAAAATACATTTTCTCAACACAAACATGTTCATCTTGATTCGCGACTAGGATAGAGTGTAGAACAAGTGGTAGAGTTGGTTGTACAACTGTTTTCACCTTCTCTATATCAAAGTAAATCTGATTAATGAAAGCACGGCGATAATGTATCAGTTATTTTTTTTTTGTGGTTTTAAGGTTGTTTTGATTAGTCAAATAGTGGAGTATATGTTGTTTGGTTTTGCAACATGATGCAGTTTTTTTTTAATGAAATCTGTACTTGTTCCTAGTGTTCTTAATCTCAGTTTAGCCTACTCACAAACCTTGAACTCAGTTGTATATAAAATTATAAATGGTTCCTTTTCAGCTTTTGCATCCATGAATCATAAAACAAAATTTTAATAAATTACAAACAAAATATGTAAAATTTTTAATAAATTACAAACAAAACATGTAAAAAGTTAAAATAGGGTTTTGATATTTCATTTTGTTTTGTGAGTGGTTCTTTGCTCTTAATTTTGTTTTACGGTGTGCCCCTTTACCCTTAATTTTGTTTTGTAGTATGTCCGTTCCGCTTCCAGAATTAACCTAAATTAGTCTTTACAAACAAATTTTGGAATTTTTTATTGGAGGGTTGGTTAGCTTACGGGATGACTGTCCACACCCTCCCAATAAGTTGTATCCGCCCTGCTTATACTATAAGAATAATATGACGATGAGGTCAATACAAAAACTGAGGATACAATCGGGTATGTTGAGATGATTGTTTCATACATGAAGATACTTTATGTTTTTTCAACGTTGCTTGTTGTCTATATATTCTATGTAGTTTCCCTTTACTGAATAGAGATTGTTAGTTGGATCAAGATAGAAAGATTGGTGTGTTAAATTCAACCCGATGTTAACATTTGGTTGTTTTGGAACACTTTATTTCCTTTCTTTTTAGACCATCTTTTGAGTTACTATGATATTATATCTCCCATCCTTAGGCCATCCGTAGCGGACGTTGTTGTCATATCAGTACAGGAGCAATTACTACTTATAATCAATAAGGTGCGTAATGGTTTCACGCCCGGTATTTTTTTATAATAATTAACAAAGTTTAAAATTTCATTTTTAATAAATAAAAAACTACATTATCAAAAAAATACATTCTTAAATAAACAAAAAAAATACATTCATAAAAATAAAATACAAAGTTACAGATTACTCATTAAAAAACCACTTACATGACGAAAAATATTTTTTTTAAAACAACTCCGCTTTCGTTAAAATTTATACTTGGATGTTTAGAAAAATAAAATAAACAAGTCCGTGTATTTCGTTTTTTTTTTAAATAATTACGGAGCATGACTTGAGAAAAACCAAACTAAATCTTAAATTAAATAATTAAGTAAAAAAAGTTATTAGGTGGAAGAATTTAATTGAATGATTTAATTGTGAGGATTGTCCCTTGCCCATGATAATCGAGTAAATTCAAATTTGGGTTGACACAAAATTAGAAAACTAAATTGACTACGTAATAATCAAATTAACGAGCTAAATAAACTTGCAAAGTAGTCGAATAATATATTCACGTATTTTTACAATAGAAAATAAATTCAAACTGTTAAAATAGAGAGCCAAACATCATGTCAAACCTCTATACAACTTTTTTAACTTTTTAGCTCACATGTCCATGTCTAGTTTAGAGCATCCACAAGGTAAAACACGTTCACATCATATTTTCACTTATATTTTTAAAAATAATATATTTTTACTCTGTACGGTCATCAATCCTCTAGTTCTAATTGATTTGTTTCTTAAGATAAAATTATATTTAGTTGAATTCAAAATATGCAAGCATGCATATACATATTCTAACCAAATCGAATAGTTATTTCAATACACAATACATATTAGTCGAATGTGAATTCTAACTCAAATGTTGTTAAATTTTTTAAACCCAAAATCTCTCCATTCTTTATTACATTCGACCAACTTAAACCCTAACCGTCGTTTCACCGCGCTTACGCACATGACCAGCCGCCACAGCCCCACCATAACTACTAACATTACTAAACACCAAAACAACAACCCCAACAACCGCACCCGCAAAAGCTGCCCCAAACGAACGATTAATATTCCCCACACCACTCGTCCCAATAACAAACCCAACAAACGCACCAAACATCCGAACCCACGAGAACCAAGCCGCGAACACGCCTTCTTTCCCGGAAGGCGCACAATCCATCAACAATATCCTACTAAACGCGTGAAGCACACCGGATCCCGTGCTCTGCGTCGCAGCGAGAAATAACACGTGGTTGTAATGCCAGTTTTTTTGCCTGTAGTAATACCCCATACCAGAAGCAAGTGTAGTCAATAAAAACCCAAATATTTGCATTTTAACGGCGTCAGATTGGATGACGTTTTGAATAGGGTGTAATAACGGCAGGGATAAAATTGGAAAAAAGAAATATGTTAGCCACACGAATAGTATGTCTTTTGGCGGGACGCAAAGTTCGCCGACGATGTAAAGTACGGCGCCGGTGAATATGCTCATGGTTGAGAAGGATGAGAGGAACACTCCGACGAGGCTGCCGGCGGCGTGTGGATATTTGAAGATTGAAATGAAATGACTGGTGGATGATGATGATTCGGTTCCGTTTGATCTGACGGCTGTGAGGATGTGTGCGATTCCGGCGAACCATAAAATGCCGCTGAAGATCGAAACGATCCATAAGCTGATGAAGCCTTCGGAGTTTCTGAGCATGTAGTAGGTGAATGATGCGATGGCGGCGGATCCCAGGCAGCCGGCGGCGGTGGCGTAGATTGAGAGGCGGCTGGAGATTGATTGTCGGTCGGGGAATTGGAGTTTGCGGATGGTGGCGCCGACGGAGGCGCGGACCATGAGGCCGAGGTGGCGGTTGTGGAAGGCGGAGCCGACGGCGGTGGAGGAGACGATGGCGGCAATGTAGGGTGGCATGATCCAGACGGTTTTGATGGCGCCGGCGGGGAGGCAGAAGATGGCTCCGGTAGCGGTGGCGAGGGCTGTTTTGAGTTGGGAGTTGAGGCGGTGGTCGAGGTGGGTGGCAACGGAGGCAAGGAGCGGTGCGGCGACGATTAGGCCGGAGAACCAAGAGATTGAAGTCCATTCTAGCGGAGAGAATTTCATGGTGCCTACTTTTATTCTTGCGTACGTTAATGCTTCAAACCTGAAATTAATCAAACATGCATATTTGTTTAAGATTTTATAATAAACTATATCAAAAACTCGTATATTACACGTACTAATCATTAAAATAATACAATTGTTATTACATTTCTTTTATTCTCATTAATGGTATATGAAGGTTTCGTGCTTCAAGGCCGGTTCAATAAAAAAATTTTATAGGCAAATTTCTTAATTCTTGTTAGTAGTGAGACTTGAACCCATGATAGGCAAATTTCTATCATTGGTGTTCCTAGAGGATTTTTCTCTACCATTGGAGCTGGTTCAATAATTATAAATACTTTGTAGCTAAAATTAATTATTCACTAGTGAGTTTAGAAACATATTAGAATCAAACAAAGTTGTTAACTAATGAATATGAAAAATAATTAATTTTCTTAAAAAGCTAAAAAGTTTTTACACTCTTTTTAAATTTATTTGGATGTATAAAAAGAGAAAGAAAACATATTATAATCAAACTAGTTGTTAACTAATATTATCTTTAACTGTATAAGTAGCTACTTGTTTACATGTTCTTTTAATAAAATGTGTAAATTCTCTCTAAATACAAATCAGGGAACTGAAATTAATTCTGTAATTCATAATCGGTACCATCAATATTGAAGCGATATTTTTAAAACTTGGATATTCCATCAACTTTAAAAAAACCAATTCAACAAGTTAAACAATGATACTTTTTAACTTGTAACCTCGAAATTACTTTTAACTGTTATATGTTATTATTAATAATATAAATATTAAATTTTGCTACATATAACTGGAGCTTGAATATAGTTTGTAATATTATGTTATATAATATGTCTATAACTCATGTGAAAAAAAAAAAATAAGATAGAGAAATTGACTCATTATATCCGCCTCCCTTGAAAAAACATGTGAATCAAATATCAAATTACTATTTTTACTTTTTAGGTAATCATGTTTGTTAATGTGTATAAAGTTAACTATATATTTTAATTTTAAGTTTGGGTTGAGAATATATATAAATGATATTTTTCAAGTTTGTAAAGGTATATATGAAATTCTCCCCGGTATATATTAAATTTTGACAATTAAAATTAAAAAAAAACATTAAGTTCTTGTTAAGATTTGGAGCGATAATTTAAGAAAAGAAAAAAAAATATGACAGGATTCTTTTAAGGGGTAACTTTATATAATAGTAACCAAGTTTTTCATTATAACAAACCAAAAATAATCTAATTAAAATATCAAATCGTAGATTTATCACTTTAAAAGGGAACTCATTGAATGAGGGTTTAAAACTTAGATTCGGGATGTTTTTCTTTTTACTACTCAAAATTTTATCCGATTCGATTTGGTTTTTTAAGCACATAACACCTATAAAATTTAAAAGGATATGAGACTTACAAAATAGTTTCTTTTTTTGTGCAACGAAAACCTTTACCATTCTTGTACCATCCTCGAGCCGGTTCTGGTGGCTCGCTACTAAAACTCTGACTTATGATGAGCGGAAACACGATTGTAAGAAGAACAGTGTGCGTAAAATACGAGCACAATTCATAAAAACACCAACTCATAACCTCACCCTTTGTGGGCTTATCTTCATGGCACTCGCCATCATCTTCACTCTCAGTTTCACTCCTCACCCGCACGGTATCCGTGACTTTTAGATCCACCGAGTGACCGCGTTCATCGTCCTCCGTGGGCCTCGGTCTCGGTGGTGTAGCGGTGACTACATTTGTATCAAGATTCTCTTGGGACATTTTTGTGATTTTAGAAGTTGGTTGGTGGATTGGGGGTTAAAAATTGGTGTATGAAATGACCAGCTGGGACATGTAGTGGAACAACCGATGGCTTTGTAATGTTCAATTTCATAGGTGGTATATGGGATCATTCTTTTCTTGTTTCTTTTCTCCAAAGATCACATGTTTCATTTGTTTGATAGGTGTATTTTAACATGTTTTTTTGTCTATGGGAGATTAATTTACCTTTGACTTTCAATATATCGGTGGATTTAAACTAACATAACGGACGGTTTTTCCGGTAAAGTTGATGGAAACATGTTTTATTCATGTGTAGGAAGAATCAAATAAAACATGAAATTATTTTAGATAACATGTCTTTGTTTCATTTTTACACTAAATGAAAAATTAGATAACATTAATATTTAGTTTTTTTTATATAGACCAGACATTATAAAAAATAACATGATGTTTCTTTCTTCTTGTTCCGGTTTTCTCACCTCTCAGTCAATGTGTGACTAAGCTCTCACACATTTTGATTTGTATCTAGACGAATGACAACTTTCCTTATCATCAAAATGTCGATGTTGACTCATCTTCTCTCGACAATGATAATTTAGGTTTTGATATTTTGCTCTGAATTGTGCTTATTGTGGTTATGTGTTGTGAAATTTGTCTTTCTCAAACATTTTCTACCATAGCCGATGAAAGATAACAAGAATTGTTATATTATTTAGGTTTGCACATTAGCTGTTTAGGTGTTCCCACTTTTATTTATGAGAGAAGTAGCAAAATTCTTATATCATTTTATGGTTTTTTTTTTCCGAATTTTAGTATTTAAACATGTATAATAGATTAGACACATTGTTATAATGAATCAAACATGTATAATGGGTGCACCTTTATATTGGGTTAGAGGCACACTCGTATACATTTGCATCAAAATTTATTACCATAGTTAATCAAACATATGTAATTAGACGCACCATTATAATATGCATCAAAATTTATTACAATAGTTAATCAAACATATGTAATTAGACGCACCATTATAACAAAACCAATTATAAGAAAGAATCAAACCAAGACACATCGTTGTAAATGTTTGAAGCACAAGTATAAAACTTGTGCATGCGTCAAAACTCATTACAATAGTATATGAAACTTGCAAAGAATCAAATGTTTGACCCTGTATTCTACATACGGTGTTTAAATTTTAGATGCACTGTTATAAATGCTTTTACGAACCGTTGTAATCAACAATATATAAAACCATATTACACAAAAAAAATCTTAAAGAAAATATATCATGTAAAATTAAAGAGCATGCAATTTTGAATTTTGATGGTATAGTTTTTATAAAAGCTGAAATACATATAAGAGATATTTAAGACAAAATTTAGTGGAAACTATTTCTTATTTAAATTTGAAAGAAAGTCAACTACTTCTTACAACTGTTGATTTTCAGAACTCTTCTATAGTTCTATGCTCATGAAATGTCATGATATATAGGTTAGTTTTTAGTTGTTGAATGTAAATTAATGTGTTTTTGTGTATGAAATATGATTTATAAATAACTTAAGATGGTCTCCAACTGAAGGGTATTTTCTTAAACTGTTGTGTTCACAGTAATCCAATCAATATATGAAAAACAAACAAGCAAAACTTTCATAACATCATTAGTTATGACATGGAACAAGTATTGAACCAAATAAACAACCACTGTAGTTCTAACTAAGGTGTTAAATATGTCTCTTTGGTGTTTGTTTCTACTTGAATTTGACATCTAACAATCAACTGGAACAGGGAAAAAAACATTTAGAAGGCAAATCATTTCCAAAAACAAACAGGAACGAAACACGTATGAAGATATAAACACGGTTGGTGAATGTTGTACCTTAGAGAAGCTCATTGGTGAAATGGTCTGTGAATATTTCATGACCAGAAAATGCACAAGGAAACCAAAATTTAGTTTGAACAGTACATTGTTTAACCACATGTTCTCATAGAACCATGAACCATTATATTAGTCGGCTGGCTGCTTTTTAGTTTCTCCGCCTTTTATCGGGTGGAGTCCCACCACCCTTCCTTTTCCGATTACTAGACTTAGGTGACCTTGACCTGTATTCATCATCCATCATTCCCACTTCACCTTCTTCCACAGGGTCAAAATCTTGACTGCGTGACGACTGTCCCTTAACTGCAGAATAGTATTGACCGTCTTCCAGATCATGATCCGTCTGGTTTAACGATTTCGACCAATTATGTTTTCTATTATCTTGTTTGTTTTTCTCTGATTCAGCAGCCAACTCTATACCATCTTCTAATTCTCTCTCAATTAAATCATCTTCATCCATGAAATCTGTTTTCCGGGTCACATCGCCACCACGGGACTTCCTTCTTTTCTCAAGAGCTGCTTTGACTTTATCTTTATCAATTTTTTTAATAGCATCTTGAGGTGACTGCCCTTTGTAATCCAGATTCCTTCCATGGTGTTTCTCCTTTACTGATTCCACTGGTTCCCTTCTTTCTCGAGTTTCCTCATTATGTCCTTCAGAACCATTATTGTCTTCTGGCCCATAATGTTGTTGTTGACTTTCATTGACTTCAACATCTCCCTTTATGTTCTGGCCCGATTGATCAGGAGGGGGTCTTGATGAGGTACCAGGCCTGGAATTACTGTTGTTTGGGCCATCTTCGTCAACTGGAGGAGATTTGGTGGGCCCCTTTTGAGTAACTCCGCCACCTGTACTGCCGTCAACAACTTCACTAGTTTGAGAAGGTGCCACTCTGTTTTGTTCATACAGTTCTAGCATTTGGTTACTGACCTCTGCAAAAAGATAACAGATTTCAGAGAAGAAAATCACCTAAGAATATGAAAACGAAAAAAAAAACATAAAAAGAAACAAAACACAGACCCTCTAATTGGCGTGGGGTGACATCGAACTCCTGCCACCAAACTTTTTCACCATCTGAAGGAAGTTTAACTTTGAGGAACTTGGCGGCAAGAAAAATAGCCCCAGCGGCGATGTGGTGGGGTTTAAATTGCAAGCAGAGAGATGTCCGAAGCCTGCATGCCTCTTTTGCATGTCAAAATGGTACCACAGGCTGGCATTTTACATAGAGAAACCACAAATTAAGAAATACAGCAGCATACCCATCGTTGACAAAATTCCAAGCAACTTGAGCGAGGGCATTTTGAGCAACTTTGAACTTCTTTATTGCTTCTACTAATGGTTTATATGGATGATGCACATTAAAATCAAAACCTAGAGTTGCAAGAACAACTCGCTCCCCTAGTAATATTAATTCCTTCTGTTGTTCATACACCTCCTGCAACACAAACGTATAATAATAAGAACCAACTAGATTCCCGATCTTATAGTTTGAACTCAAATACAAGACAATACATAAAGAAGGATACAGATTCACACATATACATACAAATGCATACAATCTTGAAGACCTAACAAGTGGCTTTTAGTAGAAAGGATGATACCTTCTGTTTGATTCTTTGTATAGCCTCGGGGTCCTTTTTGTTATTAATTTCATAGGAAACAAGGATAACATCTTTCAGAGGACGAGGGGTTTCTTCAACCTTGCCTGCAAGAAACATGCAGACAGTTGCAATCGCCTGCAATCCAAACATGTTAAGACTGTCAGTCAATCATCAATAAGGGTACTTTGTTATTATCCTCAAATAGCATGCCAATTATATTATCAAATTCAACATCATGGAAGATACAAGCTAGCAACTGTGGTGTTGTCAGATGATTTGATTCAGAGGTAGGCGAAAGAACTTTCTATTACAAACATGTTTGGTCTTATCTGATGTATACACGATTAATATAACTTGGTGTTCAACATTAAAAACATCTTTCAATTCCTAATCAACAGTCCTCGTGCAAAAATTAAGCAGCTCCAACTCCTATGCTTGATTGCTTGTCTTACTTTAGGTTTCACATAGAAACATTTTAATATTGTTCCAAAAATTTCCATAACAAATTTGGTAAGTTTTAACCAGGGATTTCATTATTTAGAGGTTACTTCTACAGGCAGTGATTGGTTCACTCGAAACATATTGAACTGAGGCTTTTCTTAGTAGCAAAGTGATCATCTCATGCTACTGATACCAAATTAATGTCCCGGCTTTATGAATGATTGGAAGTTAAACTTTGGTTAACATTATTGTTTTCTTTAGTTTTTAACACACAAGATAAAACCAACTACATTCAATAAAATTGATGTAAAATGATAAGAAAGTGAAATGGGGCACAACTCACCCTCCTGTCATTTTTTGCATGAGATTGCCGCAGAAAGAAACGGTGGCAAAAGATTATAGCTGTAGCAATGGTTACCTGGGGCCTGGTTAACAAAATTTACAACACAATCCATGTATTACATATCAAACCCAGATTTAAAACAATCATTTTCAGTAAAGAAGCAGAAAAGGTTATGAAAGTTAAGAACAATGCCAGCTCTAAGACTGCATGCATAAGATTAAACTCACACACAAGCCTATAATGTCAAAAGCCCACAAGGTGCGAGCCTAGGCGTCCAGGTGCAGCCTTGTTGCCTTGCTTCAAAAGCCACATTTTTAGGCACTCAGGCGCATTTTCAGGCCAAGTTCTAGTGAAGTTCAAGCCAAAATTCCAGCTAAAATCATCCAAACAGGTCTGAAACAATTACACTAGCCATAAACAACCTGAAATCAACCTAAAACAGCCTAAACTAGCCCAACACAAGCTTAAAAATTGTCTAAAACCCCTAAAAATGATACTTTTATACTATGCGCCTCGCTTAAAAAAGCCCTTGCTTTTTAAGCGCCTTGCGCCTAGACTCCGGGCGAGGCCTATGCGCCTTGAGTGCGCCTATGCACCTTGACAACATAGACACAAGCATCTTTCAATGAAATGGCAGAAAATAAGGAGTCTAGTGTTCTTCAAACGGTGTAATTGTTAAACTAACTTTATATTTTAGGTTTTGATAATAATACTTGCTCTCTTGGTTTTAAAAAGCGAGAAGCGCACCAAGGCGACGAGGTCTAAATCCGAGGCGCAAATCGCAAAAGTGCAAGGCTTTTCGTACGCGAGGCGCACATACTATAAAAACATGTAAATTATGTATATACACATTGAGTGATATTAAACATCTAAATTCCCAATAATGTTAAACATATTACTTGATATTAAACATCTAAAACATCCAAAAGAGGGTATAACCTAACTATTAGTCCACCAAACAAACCTAAAACAAGATTAGTCTTGCCCACAAGCGCAGAAAAGCTAAAATATTAATTAAACATCTAAAATTACTAGTTACTACTACCTGCAAAAGTCCAAAACAGAAACAAAACATACCAAAAAAAAAAGCTCTTAAGCGCAGAAAAGCGACCCAGGGCGCAGAAGCGCGGGCTTCTTGTACCTAGGCGCGCCTTATGTAACCTAAAGCCCAAGATCCTGAGCCTTATGTCGCCTCGCGCCTGAGACGCGCTTTTTAAAACCAAGCTTGCTCTAACCTACGCTATTTGAGTTCATCTTCTAAATACAGTCCTTCAGTCCTACCTAAAACCAAGTATATTAGAAGTTGCCTAATCACAACCACTACTTTAAGGCTGATAAGTTGGAAAGTGAGAGATTATAGAAGTAACATGACGAAGTAGATATTGTTGGAAATCAGGCCCAAGAACACGAACACGGAATTTGATCTCAACCAAAATCGACTCTTTATGTTTATTATATTTTTACATAGGCCCTAACCATCTATTTATACTAAAATAAAGCATACTAATCTTACTCAAATACTTCTCTCAATTATCTCTACTAATTAATCAAACCAGATAATTCTAAACATTCAACCTATTAATTAAATATTAATTATATAAACTCTTTCGAATTACCCCTTCCACTTTCACTTTCTTTTGAAATCGACTCAATTAGGATTAAAACCTTCATATATTCCTACTTTCATAGAATAACTAAACTTCAAATAACAAGCTTGATTTATTTCAGCATGAATATGGCAAACAACACCAACGCAGACCACTATTGACCAAGACGAGCATTTATTATTCTCATTGATCTTTAACCTATGTAACAAGCTTGATTGATTTCAACATAATATTTACTCTAACCTATGTTATTTGAGTTCATCTTCTAAATACAGTCCTTCAGTCCTACCTAAAATTAAGTACATTAGATATTGACCAGAAAACTTTTCATTGTGATTGTCAAGCTTTTCATGTATTTATCTTACAGCTACCCATCCAAGTTCCATTCAATTATACAAATAAGAAACAAACAAGAAAAAGAGCGATACTTTGAGGGGAAAGAACAAGGAATAGAGGAACATACACTTTGAGCCTCATACCCAAATCTTGCAAGAATGTGCAATATGATTTGCGTAGATAAGTTTCCTTCTTCAAATCAATACCATCTGGTCTAGATGGAGAATTTTCCTCGATTTCTTTCCTTGAAAAATACCACCGACCACCATTTTCTTCCAATTTGTCATCAGAATGCCTATATGGACCGCCTTCAAACATTCCAAAATGCATTGGATCACTGGACACTAAAGCAGCCATTGGCAGTTTATGGTCTCTACGAACTTTTCAAAGAACGAATTTGGAGTCCCCCTAATTCACAAAATGCATCAAACTGGCATCTGCTACCTGCATTGTATGTGTACCAACAAATCTGAGTAAGCAAGAAGGATACACAACAGACAATTTTGAAAAAAAAAAAAGTAGAGATTCTACCAAGTTTACAGTATAACTGAATATAAGTGTGGCAATAGTGCAAGCAAATACAAATGCAGCATAGCAGTCATAATCAAATTACTGCTTATATTCTCCTATAGATCATGTTTTCTATGGGCAGTTTGTATGCATTGCCACCCACTGACCCACAAAACCAAAAAAAATACACGCCATGCAGAGAACTTCTCCAACATTGAGGGACTCAATAGTTGGCCAGCTTTAAACAACCCACAAATTTGTAACCATTAAAAAAACCAAGTTTCATGAATATATGTCAAACTAAGTTTCATGAAATTATCAAAATCCAAGACAAACTGTAATTTATTTCCTCTTCTTTCCTCTGTACCCTTAGAAGAATGACTAAAAGGCTTATCTTTGCCTTCTGCCCTTCTTAATTTATATATGCGCATTTAAGTCTCTTAGCAAGCCACTAACAGACAGACTGTTTCAAATGCAAAACAGCTACAAAATCATACGACTAGGGATATTATAAGATAGCCTCTCTAAACGACATAACAGAACAGATTAATCACAGCAAAGTTTAATTGCATCAGGCATGTATGAGTTGGTTCTGGAGAAGGGGAATTTGAGAAGTGACACGGGTTCAATCCCTTGGGCTAGACCACCATCTAAGCAAGCCACTTAGTGGGCTTGGTTTACCTCTCACATGATGGTTTCGGCAGGTGAAAACCCCAAATTCTCTCACCATTATGTTACTTCAAAGTTCAAAATACTAATGTAAAAGCTCAATTATAAAAACCATTGGAAAACCATAATCACCTATAATGCAAACGGTTTCAACCCAAAGACCTAGAATAACAGATCTGTTTGCTCAGTTAATCTGTAACGATCCAGATTGACTTCAAGAGTGACCTATAGCTATTATCCATAACAAATAGTTCATTTAAAACCTAAAGAAATTCAGGTTTAACTGAAAAATAGCAAACCCTAGTTCTCTACTTGGAATGAAATACCAACGTTCTCAATAAAGGAAGAAAGTATCCTGCTTTGCATTGCAACATAGAATTCTCTTAAGTTAAATGTTACGACATTGAAATTGGTAATCAAGATCATGTAATTACATCGATTTTCATGTGCCCTAATCGTAACCGTACAAATAAAGGAAACGAAAACGATTAGGGCACAGCAAAAGGAACGCGATAACAGCAACAAATTACCGGCGATTAGTAGAGGGACTCCGAGCAAGATTGCGGTGTTGATTAGCGTTTAACGACGTTGTTCAGGCTGCGCCTCCAATGTTCCAGAGACGATGAGAGAAAGCGATTGGTAGCAAGACTTCCAGGTTTCTTTTTTATTTTTTACACAAAACTAAACAAGATTGTGGAATTAGGTCGGTGATGATGATGGTAAGGTTCGGATCGGATGGGTTTGATTTTATTCTAACGGTTCAGATCAGTATCGGACATCGGGTTAAACTTTGCAACGCGTTTAGCTAAAACAAACAAACCAACCATATTCTCTTAAGGTGAATTGAATAGTAATTTTGATACATTTACATTTTTGTCCCTTATTTGAAACAAATTTACACTTTTACCTTTTGCCCCTTATTTGGAATCAAACCACAATTAAAATTAAATACTTAATACAACTAAAAACTCAACTTCCAAATGTATTTTCTTTATAAAATTTTTAATACATGTCCAATGTTTTCGCCACAACGCGGTGCAGTAGAGTTAGTCTACGTTTTAACGCCGCCGTGACTCGGGGTGGTTCGGGCTACTATACGTTTCGACGCCGTCGCAACGCGACCGCAACACAGGACGGTTCAAGTTGTTGTACGTTTCGACGTCGCCACAACGCGAGGCGGGTTCGAGTTGATGTACGTTTCGACGCCGCAGGTAAATCCCCTAGTTTATTTCTATAAATCTATGATGTTTTTTAGTAGTGGAATTACTTACAATACTATCGACATAACTTGATAAAAGTTACAAACGTAAAGTAAAAGTTACAAACGTAAAGTGCAAGTTACAAATTACGTTACGGTGATAAAAAAAAACATCGAAATCAAAAATTATAAAAATTAATAATGGTACCGCTGTTGTTCAGACAATATCAGTTCGGTTCATTACGGTACTGGTACTCGGTAACATTTACCATGCAAAAAATAAATTATTTACGATGGTTTCGTTATACAAAAGTTGTATGATGTAACTTAAAAAATAAAGTCGTGTTTTACATCGATCGAAACCATAAAAATGAATATTGGTACTAGTTCTGATAATACATATATCGTACTGATGTTGTTCGATCGGTACTGGTTCCGCTCTTCACGCGGTACCGGAACCCGATACAGCTTATGATACAAAAAATACCTTATTTCGAGTACAACTCCGTTTCCAGCAAAATTTATATCGGAATTGGGCCTTGCATTATAAATGGAGACAGAGATTCTTTAACCATCCAGAAGCGCTTGTATTAAAGCTATCCATGGTTCTGTAAACTCTTCTTTTGATTTCTATGGTAAGGGGAAGGGTGCGGGTGTCTGGTATCTTATTGCCAATTCTTCTTATTTATTAAATGATCAAAATATATTATCCCTACTTTGTCTATCAAGAGGAAAGTTGGAAATGGTCTTCTCATTCGATTTTGGCATTAGACATGGTTGGGAGAGATTCCTCTCACGGATAGGTTTCGAAAATTATATTTGTTGGAAAAGAATAAATATTTGTTGTTTGGTTGATCGTGTCATTGACTCGGAGTTCCATTAGGATTGGCGTAGGTTGATTAGGGGGGTATTGAGGAGAATCAATTGGAGGATTTGGTTAGTATTCTAATTGGGGTGTGTTATCAAATAAGGCTAATTCTTGGATATGGAATCTAGATGGGAATGACAAATTCTCTGTTAAAGGATTGCGTTCTATTATTGATAGTAAATCCTTTCCGTCTAACTCTACAGTGACGAAGTGGAACAAGTTCGTCCCAAAAAAAGTTAACATTTTAGCTTGGCGTGTGCTTTTGGACTGCCTCCCTATGAGGAGGAATCTTGGTAATAAGGGTGTAGACGTCCCGTCAATGTTATGCCTTTGGTGTTCAGATCAAATGAAGGATATTGAAATGGTTTGTTTTCTAAAAAAAACATTTCAACTCAAAGCTAATTTTAGCCCGAACCGGTTTTGACCCCGACCTAAATGATAATTTATTTTTAAATGGCCCGTTTTGACCCATGCACATTTTCACTCAACACATGTTCTAACCCGACTCCCAACTCACCCGTTTTACGGAGCTTAGAAAAATGCAAGATTTTCCATTTAGGTAACAGAAGGCAGCAGCAAGTAGCAACCATAATTTCACAAACCTAAACGATTGAAACCCCATTGAAGACGCATCTGATTCAGAATGGGACAATCTCAGATTTAAAATCAAGCTAAAAAGCCCTAAATTCGCAAACCTGAACGATCCACAACCATCACCATCACCACCACAGACGGCAGTGAAATTCCACCAAATGACTAGGGTTCGAACGATACAATAGAAATCATAATCCCAAACAAGAAAAATTGACAGAGAAAGGCTGTCTCTCCCCAGACCGTAGAACAAAGCGAGAGATTTCATCATTGCTGGGTTTCATCAGGGGCGACAGAAGAATGTTTGGTGGTAGGGTTTTGGTTTAGGGATACATATTTAAGTTTTTATTTGACATCTTTGTTTTGAGGACATGGGTATAAAAGTTATTTCATATAAACCAAAAAGAATATTTAATAATAGCAACAATAATTAGTGTCACGACAGTCCGTGTTATAGATCGATAAACAGTAAGAACAAAACCCGTGATTTTTAAAAATTATGACCAAACATGTAACATGGACATACTACCGGATCCATGTAATTTTTCTAGCTTAATTTGAAGGAACAAAAAGGAATGACAAGGTTTAAGTGCATACTTATAACATAAGCAACTCGAAAATACAAGGAAATATTGCAATTTTATCATGATACAGAACAGGACATCATTCCGATGACTTCCACCGGAAACAGTGACATAACCAGTCATATAAAAAACACCATAGATCGACTGAAAATATAAATCATCAAGTAACCTGAGCAAGTGATGAGTGTTATCTTCTCGTTCACAGCAAACAATCAGACGGGCATGAATATAGCTTCAAACATCTAAAAGATCAACTGCTGCCTGGGCCCATAAATTTACCTGGTTCAAATTTACAACCCGCGTGCTCCTCGAGCCTGATCTACAAGTACTTGACCATACCCCGACCCTCCACGCTAAGCTTAGTAGCTTGAAGCTGCTTCTTTTTAGGTGCCTTTAACTGTTGCAGCCTCTTGTTCATCTGTCATCACATGGAAAACAAAGGGTATATAGAGAATTTGATCATGTCTCCTTGCAATTGGTAATAATGTGAAGAAAATAAAATAGAATAAAAAACAGACCTTGAGACGACGCTGATCGTGCACAACCTGTTTAGCTCGGGCTCTGATTTCATCCGGGTCAATTTTAGATTGGGGACGCACCACAAAATCCAGTGGCATTGCTTCAGGCCTTGATGCATGTAGTCTAGAAGATGAATTTCCAGACTTTGGTTCTCTGCAGTAACCTCCAAATCATCAAACAGGAAACAAGTGCAACCATGAAGTAACTACAATATTCAGCAATGAAATTAACTTACTGAGAGTTATCAGCCAAATCTAGTTCATCATCTCTAGAATGCATTCCTGAAGCTTTATTCATTGGCCTGTTAGGGGAGTAGCAAAAAAGATCATAAGACTTGAACAACGAAAATAAATTTAATTCAATGTTGTTAAAATATTTTATGCAGTCGAATGCAAAATTGCAATATACTTTTTCATTGATGGCCGACGAATAGGAATTCTTTCATCTTCATAGTTCCTCATGTCCTCAAATCGCGTGCTTTTATTAAATATTGGTCGACTCTGCGTTACATGTAAAATGTTATTGCCAACCAAGGAAAAATGCAAACAAGGTCACGCCATATGTAACAAAATTGAAATATACTTCTCTGAAGCATAACTAATTCACCGCCCAACTAAGTGCAATTAGGTTAATTCATAACATAATCATATATCAGAAAAAGAAAATATTATATTCAGAATACATTCCATACAATGCTAACTAAGGATGAATGGCACTCTAACATGCGAGAAACCTCGAACAAAATGAGGTCGAAGAAAAATTGTGTACTTACCCATTTGTCAACCAAGTCTTTAGCAAGCTTTCTATTGGATGTAGTCTCTTCGTCTGACTTTGACAAGAACATAATGACCTGATCAAAGACGATGATAATTTAGTATTGTTAGTCCTGCTACAAAAAAAGAAAAGGATAATTAGCACTAGTAAAAAGAGGACCAACCTTTCCGAGTCCACTCTTCTTCAATTGTTCTCTTCTATCATATTGATCTAAATCAATTGGAAACTGCAGGATAAAAACAACATATAACTAATCATACAAACAAAAAAACATATAATTTTACCCTCAAGATAAACCATGTTTTATACCTCAGTTAGGATCTTTAATATTGCTGCTCGAATGTTTATATTGGGCAAGCTTCCATCAGGGAGGGGTTCAAGCCAATTTTTCAGAAGTGTTAGAACTCCATGATCCAGGAACTCTAGTTGAAGCTGTTTCCTGCATTGAGATATTGTAAAGACAAATAAAATAATTGTAATAGGAAGCAGATGTGTGATTTTTGCAAATAAGGCACTTACTTGGATAATACTTCAGTTAAAAGAGGCAACTTCCTGAGTTTATTAATAGCTGGTTCTGATTTTCTATTTAGCTCTGCATCTTCTTCTGCTACAACTTCAAGTTCAGCCATGACGTTTTCAACAAGTAGTGCAATCTCTGCAGCACTTTTCTCAGACTTCTTCTTTTTCTTACCCATCTTGAAAAGGTCCTTGATTTCATCATCTTCTTCACCCTCCTCAGCCTACATGGTAAAAAAATCAAGATAAAAAATAGTAACAGACATGCAACTCAGAATCCTCGAATGACATTTGAAAGTGTCATGTTCTATAATTTTGAAGGGTATCAAAATAGCAGTACACTTAACAATTTCAATAGCCAACAAAACATGCTTCATTTATATGTCTGAAATTCTTTACCTGAGGAGCACGACTGGGAGAATAACCACCGTGATCACTACCATAACGATCTGCTGGATCGACACCAGTATCATCAATGAAGTTATCATCATCTACCATCCTAGTACCTTCTTTGTCATCCTGCACCAGTCAAGCAAAGTCCCATAAATAATACAACTTTATCCACACAAAAAATGTTCTAGTTGGTTTCACACGCATTTAAAAGAAAATCGTGTTACCGGTTCCAATCTAAACCTTCCAAATTATAACCAGCTAGAAACTAACTACCCTCTCTTACTACAAGAAATCACAAGATCATAAGACAGAGAACACATGCTTAAGCTATCACAATGTTCAAATACTGCTTGATGCAAACATAATTTCCCAAAATAACCATGAACTTGACAGTGTTAATAACAGGAATATCCCAATCAAAATGTACCTCCGAATCGCCTCCAGCAATTGTATCCCACATCTCCTTCACTTCTGCATCAACCCTACCAGACCGCCCACTCTTTTTACTACTCCCCTTAAATTTAGCCCCACCTTTCTCACTACCTCTCCCTCCCTTATCTGAAAACTTAGAAGAACTAAACTTCTTCTCCCTCTTCTTACTACTACTCCCACCGTCACCGGAAAACCTCTTCCTCTTCCCACCGCCACTATCCGAATCATCTCGGACAAAAGCCGACATCTCATCCTCCACGTCATCATCCATCCCAAAATCCGGCACCGCCTTCTCCGCCGTGCTCTTCTTAATCAACCTTTTACGAGGCTTCGACTTCGAATCGGACTCGTGGAAGACCGGCGTCGGTGACCGGTCTCTCCTATTACTCTGCCAATCATTATCATCCAACTCATCTTCGAGATTGTCATCGAGGAGGTGTTGATGTTGATTGTTGTTATCATCACCGTGATCGGATTGATATGCGTCATCGTAGTCCATCAACGGCTCTCCATCTTCATCGCGATACCTGAAAAATTAACAGAAAAAGCACAATTAGCGTGACCTAACGCTACGAGGATTGCAAATAGCAAACCCTAGGTCAGAGAGAATCGGAACTTACGGATCGTTCTCGTAGCCCATCGCGCAAGGGGGGATTTGAGATTACGAAGAAGGATGTTTGATTTATAGAGTGGTGAATCGAAACGAAAGCTGAGCGATGAACAAACCGGACGAGAGAGGGGAGAAATCGGAGAATCTATACAAGATTGAAAGGGGGTTTTGAGAATTGAACAGAAACATGAGAGGCGGTTATTGTAGTAATGATAAAATAGTGGGAAGATATTGTAGTAATCGTAAACTTGAGGGGCGCGCAGATAATCCGTATTGATATCGACATGTTTGAACTTTGGGCGGCCATCCGGTGTACAATCGTGGACACGCCTGTGAGACTCGTAAGATTGTATGCCGGATGACCGTCCTTTTCTCGTAGAGATTCTCACACGCGTGGAAGTGACCAAACGGCCATGTGATGTTCTCTAACGACAAGATTTTTAAATATATATTTATATTTTATCTTTCTTAATCTTTTAAATTCATTTTTATCCTCTATATATATTTACCTTTTTTTTTCTATAAAAAGACCGCACACACTCTTCCAACCAAATTCAAAAAAACACACCACATTCTCTCTAACATAATTTAAAAAAATGGACCAAAACCAATTGAATAACGTCAACCCGTTTTGGTTACCTTCTACACGTCCCACTCAATGCTACCAAATGCAAAAACAACAAACGGGTCCGACTCAACAGTTCGACATTTGGAACTACCAAATGCAACAACAAACGCCTCTTATCCAACAACCACCTTCAACCCAACAGTGTTATCAACCACAATTTGACTCACCACTCAAGACCCAAACCACACACAAAAGAGGGGGGGGGGGGAAGACAAGATTATTTGGTTGTGACTGGCCCTCAAAAGTGGACGCCCAAGGAAGAAGAAGCCTTAGCGCAGGCTTGGGTCGATATATCCGAAGATCCGATGATCGGGAACGCCCAAACACATGGGAAGATGTGAGGCCTGAGTGTGGAACGGTTCCAAGAATTCATGGGTCGAGGGGAATACTGTCACTTGACACGATCGCTTCAAAGTGGCGGGAGATCCATCAACGAGTAGCCAATTTTTGTGGTATATAATAATAAAATGAACAACAAGAAAAGTGGTGAAAGTAATTTCAATATCATGAACGCTTCACTTGAAAAATACTGGGAGTGGGAAAACTAACATTTCAAACTTCTAGGCCCGTGGGAGGTTCTTATGCGTTGTTCGAAGTGGAAAAGGTTGCCCGAGATGCTTCAACAAAATAGCAGGTCGAAAAGAAAGTCTTCTAATAGGGAAGGGACCCCCAACTAGTGGATCAGATGGATGGTATTTCATGGATCTCGACGAAGAAGTTTCCAATGACTTGCTGGAGGAACCACAACACCCAATCAGGACGAGCAAGGCAAAAGGATAAAGGAAAGGTGAAAGCTACAACATCCTCCGCTATGGACGGAAAGTTGGATAAAGTGTTAGCAAAGTTGGAGAGCTTTAGCACTAAATACGATGAGATCGGAAAAAAAAAATCAAACTTAGGGAGGACGCAAACGAACGGGTTGATCTAAAGATGTTGACGTTGAAAACCGACCACTTTTTTGTGAGGAGCTTAAAGATGTCATAGCCCTACAAGCGAAGATTTGGGCACGTCTTAGTAGGAAATGATTTTTAAAATTTTATGTTATTTTTTATATTTTTATTTAATGTTTTTTATGTTACATTTTACTTTTAAAAATTGCTACAAAATAACTTTTAGTTTGTAAGTAAAAAATAAGCATGATGTGACAGTGTGAGAATGTAAAAAGCACGAACCTCAAATGTGAAGAAATATGAAAAAGCTATAGAAACTGATGCGTCGTTGATGTGCAAGTGTGAAATGTAGAATCATACCCCTTGGCCTAACGTGAAATGAGAGGTAGATTTAAAAGAAAATAAAACCAACTATTTAAACAAATAGTGTTAAGTCACATGTGAATTCATACTATGGATTTAAATAAGTTTTTATATTTGCATGCGATTGTTACAAACATGACAATCAGATTGTATCTCAAATAGTGAGTTATTTGCTTGAAACGGACTATCTTTTTGTGATTTATGGTTTTGGAGAAAAGGTAATTTGGTTGAGTTAGGAACAAGATTAACTCTATATAAATTCTAATTTTTATTATGAATATCATCAACAAACTGTAATTTCAATAACAAGAGAAACAATGATTTTCTGATTAACTGTTGTGGTTGCAAATTGGTTAACAGGGTTGCGAACTGTTGTTCCTTTGTTTCTGTTTCGGATTTTAAACAATCGACGATTTTAACCCAAGTAACCAGACGAACCCGTTCCATTTTTAGATGACAGTTACCATTTGGGATAAAAGTCAAAACACAAAGAGAACTGGCTTTCAAAATCAGGTAAGCATAATATAAGGTTTAGTCTGGGTCAAAAATGCAGCATACTTCTGCTTATTGTATAAAGTTGAAGTTACAATTAGTCGGGCCAAGGGGACAGAACATAGAAACTCAACATAACTACTAACTAGCATAAGAACAAACCAATTTAAGATCCAGTACAGAATCAACAAGTATACCATCACAAATAGTCAAAACATATTTTTGATCCATTTGATGCATGAAATGTATGCAAATTTAGTATTTCAGTTGCATTAGAAGGAAATTTACCTTGCTAACAGAGATCTGTACACATAAAAGTTAATCATTTGTTAACAAGCAAACGCTATTTCTTCCAAACGGTAGTTAGTAGCTGTGTAGGAAGCGAGGCAGGATCTAATTCCCAACAATCTCCTGAAAGATTTGGGACCTCTTTCCCAGAAAGCTTCCTTGCTGGAATCTGATGAGAAAACAACTGAACTTCATGTTTTTCAAGCCATTTTATGGCATGACAACCGATTTCTCGTCTCCTGAAAGTTGTTTTGAACCCGTTCACCTTCTCAAGGTACGCCATGCTTAACCCATGTACCTCACTATAACTTGTTAAAAACACAACAATATCATAGCGTCTTTTGTCACGAACCAATCGACTTCCTCTTTCAACGTGTTCATTATAAAGCGCCCACACTGAACCCTTTTTGGGGTAAATCCTATAAACCTCTCTGGCTGCTCGTTCACAGTTGACAATATGTGAAAATACATTAAGAGATGTGACTGAGGTTTGCTTGGAAACTTTAAACCTCCCACAAGATATATGAAATCCTGTTCTTTCTAAATTGATTAACATGTCATCGCCGTTGCTTTGTGGGTCCAACCAGGACATGTTGACCTCAAATGGATGTGTTGACACCACTTCATCAATCAAACCGTAATGCCGTGGCATCCCATCGTCATCATCATACAGCGCCCATATTTGTCCCTTCTTGAAACTCTTTTCCACTCTTCCTTCATCAAAATCATAAAAATCCGAGTCTTCCACTGTCATTATATCAGGATCCTGGTTCTTTTCTTCTCCATTTGTCTTGTTCTTTGAATTACTAATCCTTGATCCACTTCTTTCTGCCTTATCTTTCTTATTTACTTTCAATTTACCATCATTTACATTAATCTTCACTAACTTCTGCATTTCAGCCAATGTCATCATTTCATCATCATCATCATCACCATCATCATCATCATCATCATCATCACCATCATTCAGTAAGTTCTGCATTTCAGCTAATGTCATCCTTTCTTCTTCATCATCATCATCATTCAGTGATCTCTGCATATCAGCTAAAGTCATCTTTTCTTCTTCTTGATCTTCATCATCATTATCATCATTCACTAATCTCTGCATTTCAGCTAACGTCATCGTATCTTCATCATCATCCATTGTACTCTCATTTTCCTTCAATTTCCCATTCTTTCTAACCTTGCTACCTCTACCCACTGCATTATCCACAACTCTTAAACACCTATCAACCTCTTCGTTTCTTAATCCATCAATCTTTTTAGATTGCTCAGACCTTTTCATGATGTCTCCAACACTACTCATTTTCCTCTTCGTATCCCTTTGAGTCAAACTCTTACCATCATCCACCGCACTCGCATGCACCTTCTCACCATCATCCACCTCCACAGCCTTGAAACTCTTCCTACAATTAGGGCACATCAAATTATGCCCCAAATACTTCCTCTCATTCTGATGCAACAAACTACAAGACGAACACGACGTCCAAAACGTTTCTAACGCCGCCGCACTACCATCAGACTCCACCCCTGACGCCGCCTCAGTCTGCATAGCTATTCTAAGTTTCATATCATACTCCTTCCTCCTAATCTTATCATTTAGAACACGAAACGCTTCGTTCACAAGTTTAGAAGCCTCTTCCGAGGCAACAGACGTGTTCTTATCGGGATGCAAAATTAGGGCTAATTTCTTATACTGTTTCTTAATTGAATTAATGTGAGAAAAAGGTTCTACCTCGAGAATCTTGTACCAGTGAGGCGTTGTAGTGGTGTTCTCGGAGGCGGTGAGTATTTTGAAGGCGGTTAGCATTTCGGAGACGCCGTCGAGGGTGGGACATAGACGGTGAGCTCGCTTGGCGTATTTGAGAGCTAATTCGAGATTAGAGGAGCTGTAGGTTTGCTCGGCTAGGTTTTTGAGGCGGAGAGATTCACATTTGCTGATGCTTTCTTCTTCGAATTCGTCAGCCGTGGAAGCGGCGTCGGTGGCAGCCATTTCTTCCAATGTTCCAAGTCGGTGGAGTACTTTACCAGTACAGTTTTTTCGCTGCGTTCTGTTTTAAAAGCTATGGACAAAGAAGATACATGACCATATGATTTATAATGGGAAATTCTAACCACACAAAATATTGTTAATTGGACCCGTCGTCGTGCTATACGCCCTCATATAGATTAATACGAGGGCGTATAGGGTTCACTCTCTGACATAAGAATGACACGTGTTATGCTCTGTCTGAAGTATATGTCTCATGCGATTCGTATTGCCCTATACGCAGCGTATGTGGCAGGGCACAATAATTTTCTTCAAAAGTTGGAAGATTTGGTGTTAAAGAATCCTATACGTGGCGTATTGACCTATACGCCACGTATATGTGTTTTTTATTTAATTATAATTTTTTTATTTTATTTACATTTTGTTTATTTTTATTTTAATTTATATAATTTTGTTAATATAAGTTTGTTAATCAAACAAAATATTAAACATTACAACCAAACAAATAAACTAAAATTATATACATTAAATCAAAAAATTAAATATATACATCAAAATGTTTTACATACATAACAACGAAAGAAACAAAATACAAATAAAAGAACTAAACCTAACCGGCTCCGTCGTCACCCTGACCGGCTCCTCCGTCACCCTGACCCGCCCCGTCCTCACCCTGAACGGGGTCGTCCGGATAATGACGTGGCGGTGGTAGTGGGGTGGCTCGATGCCGGCGGCTCGTGACTGATTCACGAGCTGTCCAACCGCCCACATCATCAGGTCCTCCATGCGATCGAGTTGACGACCATGTCGCCATGAGTCGGCAACAAGGCCATCAAGCAATGCCTGGGTAGCCCTATCCAGCCTAACAGACCGACGTATGTGTCGGGGATGCTGTGGCGGATGCTCGTGGACCTGCTCGACGTGTGGCGGCTCGTCCTCAATCGCCATACCCTGTAGCGGCTAAGGCATAGGCGGGTCCCCCTATCCAGGCATCTGCGGCAACGGCACCGGGACCCAAACCTGGTCCTGGACGGCCCCTACGAACCGAAGGCCCTGCGGGAATCGGTGCGTGATGCGCATGCCGCTCGTCGTGCAACGGTCTAATCGGACAGGGGGAATGGGCGGTAACATCGCAGGCTCATGGTGGTCAAATGGTATGACCGACCGCATGATATGCGTGATGAAAGCACCGCCATATAAAAGTCCGCGCTTCTGTCGCATATAGGCAGAAGCAAAATAAAGCGCCATGCTCGTGGACAGGTCACACCACCTCCCAGTAGGCAGGCAGAAAAGGAAGAAAAGATCTCTATCAGTGCACCACTCACGGATTTTCAGACGCGGTGCGATCGACGTCGAAATAAGTCGGTGCAGATATCTATACAAAGGGTCTCTAATACCCGAGACCCTCCCCTTGGTACCCAACCAAGGACTATCTGAAATCAAGCCCCAAAAAACAAGGAGTTCCTCCTTGTTCACCTCCGTCACCGCCTCGGTGAAAAGCGACGTGACCGTCTCAGACTCGTAGTATAAGCCCGTCGTGACGGCCCACTGACGGAGGGTCTGACGGTAAACGACCCCAAAAATAGAAAAAGAAATACGATCCGGATCAATATCCGGCGCCTCCCCGGGTAGAGGCTGCAGCCCAGTCTCTGAGTAGATGAACGTCGAAAGAAACTCGACGACCAGCTCTCGGTATGTCTCCGCAAAAGAAAGGCCAAAAAGACGCGATCATGGCGTGTCCTGACCGATGATGGCCCTAGCTCGCTCGGCCGCTTGCACCTCCTCGAGGAGGGCCCAATCCACCGCCGTACTTGGACCCATCTGCACCTCCCGGAGCTTCTGGCAACGGGAATAAGCCTCCGTATCGGGCGGAAAATCCAGAAAAGGGTAGTGCGCAAGATCGTATAGCTGATCCATCTGAATATCATCATCATGATCCGTCATATCTGATAATAATTAATTTTTAAATAATAAATAATAATAATAATAATATATTGTTTAAATTTTAAATAATAAATAATAATAATAATTAATTTTTTTTATTTTAAATATTAAATAATAAATAATAATAAAAATATATTGTTTTTAATATATTGTTTTTAATTGAATTAATAAATAATTATTAATTTTTTTAAAAACTATACGCCACGTATAGGCTTATACGTGGCGTATAGGCGGTTGCCGGGCAAAATAAGTCATACGCCGGCCAATTAAGCCATACGCGGGCGAGTTGCCGGGTAAACCAAGCCATACGCGACCCAAACCAGGCCATACGCAGGCAAGTGACCGGGTAAACCAAGCCATACGCAGCGTATAGACTTATACGTGGCGTATGGCTTCATCGTCTTCTTTAGACGAACTATACGCCACGTATGGCCCTATACGTGGCGTATGGTTCTTAAGTTCAAACCTAAAAATCGCTAATTTACCCAGTTTTACCCGCTAATATTCAATAAAAACCTAACATTAATGATCGTGGGTTGAGACACGTACCTTTACAAAGTTTTTTTGAGGCCACAATCCAAATCAACGAGCGTTTTATAAGCGGGTCGCGTATGGCTTTGTGTTTGTTTGTTTGGTTCGTTTGGTACAGTACGGGGGTAAAAACTGATATAACAAAAGTCTATACGCCACGTATAGATCAATACGTGTCGTATCTCCCCCAACCTTTGGTATTCTATACGCCACGTATTGATCAATACGTGTCGTATAACCTTTAAATATATTTGAAAATTTTGAATTCCCTCTTATTTATATCTATACGCCACGTATAGGACTATACGTGGCGTATAGGATATTGAAAACACAAGAGTTTCCCCTTAGGTGTCAAGTTTATGAAGTTTGTAAAAGGACTTGTAGAGTAATACATAGTTTTAAACGTGTTGGTATTACAAGGATCATGAAGTTTAAGGACGTTTGAAAGTTTTGAGATGTATAAAAGTCTTGAGTTAGTTATCAAATGAAACTTGGTTAAGTGCTAAGGAGGTAAGGTAAAAATACAAGGGTTACCTCTTAGGTGTCATATTTATAAAATAATGAAGTTTTGTAGAAGAATTTGTAGGGTAATACATAGTTCTAGGGGTTGTATTACAACGATCATGAAGCTTATTGGGTAGTATCTGCATAAAATATAAGTTTATGTATATAGTCTTTAAGTATAGTCTCGTAAGAATTTCTTCTTGAAGGTAACTTCTTTAGGTCATGACGAGTAAGCATGCTGTCATGTGACAAGACGGGACTTAAGAATCATAGAATAAAGGTTATAGAGGGAAGTTTTTGAATCATGAATTTATGAAGCGTAAAGTATTTGAGATGGTACTCATTTAGTGCATATCACTAAGTAAGTACTTTGACATATCAAGAGAGATCTAAGCTCACTAATGTTTAGAGAAGTCATGCATTCCTATAAGTGGATACTCATCCCAAGAATTCCCAGGAAAGCATACGGGTCCAACGGTTGATTTGGATTTATACGAAATGCTTTCCTTGACAAAATTTCCCAGAATACAGGTATCCACCCTTCCAGTCCGCACAAGTTCTCACACATTATCTAGAACTTAAATATTCTTGACGAGAGTTTAGTGGTGGCTTAGACTTAAAGCCTAAGAACGTATCTTTGACGTAGTAGACTCTTGTAGCACGTAGGTAAGTAGAAACGTAGAATCTCCAAGCGTTCACGTATAAGATTTAAGAATAGAATGAGGAGAAAGTTCCTAGTAAAGGACATGAGATAACTCATGTTTGGGTCTCCTAAGTTATAGTCTAGGTCATGTGTCTAATAACCTAATTCCCTATAACCAAGGCTCTGATACCAATCTGTCACACCTCAACCGACAGCGGATTATACGTCGGGGCGGACGCGGTTGTTCAATAGCACAAGGTTGACTATTAAAGTTTCAATATTTCATTAATAAATAGATTCAAAGGTTCAATACAAAGGAAATAACAAGTATACAACGTTTATTTAATAAGTAGTCTAGGTCCAAAGCGTCCTATGTGATCACAAACAAGTCTCATGATGTAGAACCTGAAACATGTGAAAGAATCTGTCAACTACAAAATAGTTTGTGAGATATAGAGGTTTTGACACAGTTTAACAAGTATTTGGAAAGAATTACAATTCACTATGATATATGCATTCTATAATGTAAGTATGAGAACAAGTATCTTAAACATTGTGCATATTAACCCTCCAACCAAGTTTAGGCATAACCCGCAGGTTACCCTTATAAGTCTCAAGTTTAAAAGTTTAATTCAGTAACAATCACCAAGGGCTCCCCCCGAAGGGTCAATCAATCAAGGTGGATTGGTCAAATGCAGTAGATCTATCATTGTTACCATAGGCTTGATCAGAGTTAATGAATATGCTAGTTTTAAGTTTAATCTAAGCATACAAGTCTCAAGTTTAACATAAGAATAAGCATCTAGTCATAGTTGTACAAGAATTGTATAGTTTAATGTTTTTGAACATGTTTCACCCCAAAAGTATAGAAAGGAAAAGGGGCTAAGTATACTCAATTGGATTTGATGAAAGAGTATCCGACAAGAGTTAGTGTTTGTAAGACTTGGAGAGGGAGAGTATCCTCACAATAAGCCTAGGATTATAAGTCTAAAGTTTCAAATAAAAAGTCTAAGACAAAGGATCTAGGATTCAAGATTTGACTAGGGTTCCATATATGGGATGAGATTGATTGAGTTTATAAAGTTTAAATTTAGTTTTAAAAGGAAGGTTTTGAATGTAAGACTTGGATCTCAATAGCTTAATAAGTTTGTAGTTTTAGAAAAATTATTTAAGTTAAGAATTAAAGTTAATAATTATTTTAAGAGTAAAATAATTATTAAATACATAGTATTTAAGGACTAAATAGTGATTTAAGATTTATGAAATTTATTTAAAGTGTATATAGTCATTAAGGATAAATCATTTAAAAAAAAAACCAAATAAGTTGTATTATTTCAGGAAATAAACACAACCTAAAGTTTCTGAGTTTATACAAGTTTTATAAGGTGTCACCAATATTTTTTTATAATTTTTGGCATTTAAAACTATTTTTAAGAATTAATTATTATAAGTTTGATTAAGTTTTATTTAATTAAAAATGTTTCAGAATATAAAAGTGTAAATAAAAATCGTTTTTAAGTTTATAAAAATATCTCAGAATTTATAAAATTTATTAAGGGTTTAAAACTGTTTTAAAAAAAACTAAAACAATTAAAATGGGCAAAACCCGGCTCGAACCCGGGTTACTGACCGGGTCGCCGATACACAGACATGCAGACCATCCCGACTACGGGCTCGTTACCTTCAAGCATGGAAAAACAAATTTATAATTACAATCCTCAACCGCCCCCCTTCCCCTTATGAACCCTAGTTTCTAAACTCTCTGAATTCGACCTGTTAATCCCTCTATCTAGGATAATTGACAGAGGGCAAACGATGCTAGAATGGAAACGAGATGATTGGACTCAAGAATTACCTTAATCGGTTTCGAATCGGAGGAGAACGGCTTGAAGGCCGAAGTCGACTGTCACTGGATTCAAATGCTCGGTGTAGGTGTTCAATGACCAAACTGAGAGTTTGGAGAGTTAAGGGGTGATGCTTCTGGTGTGTCGAGTGCGGTATTTATAGCCGATTTGGGCATTAAGTGCGCGAACGGGTTGTAGATGGTTGTTGCGCCGGTTAGAATTGATTTTGGCCTCCTGCGCGTGATCTGGGTCGAATTAAACATTAATGCTTCTTGGGGACGAGTCGCATGCTCGAGCCGAGGCTCGAGGTTCACCGAATCTGGACCGAATCATGGTTTTCGGGAAAAAGGAGGTGAAATTGGTGGTAGTGGGGGGTCGAACCCGCGACTGGGTTGGGATCGGGAGTTTGGGCAGTTGGCAAGACTGGCCCCTGATGTTTCCAGTCGTATCATTTCGTGGTTAAAGGTTAACTTTTAGTTTAAAACAGTTTCAACAAGTGACAGGTTCAGTCCTTGGACGTTATAGAATGGTGAGATGTTTTATTTATAAAATGAAATAAGTTTCATATTTATTTTAATTATATAAAATAATTTACGAAATTAGTTTATCGAATAAGTTTATAAATGTAATTTTAAACTTTTAAAGTTTTAAGGTTTAATGCATATGTATATATATACTTTTAAATAAGTATCGTATATATATATAAAAAGTTTCTAATAGAATTTCGAATTCGAAACGATAACACATACAAGTGTTTTAAGAAAATGTAGGTCGGAAATTTTTGGATATTACAAAAATGACCATAAAATTAATTCAAAAATAGTTACAATACAATTTTAAACAAATATCATCCGAGATTCGTGAAATATTGTGGAAATCTAGATCTATTAGTAGCCATTATTTTCTTAAATCGTTCAATACGATCATTGTATATATTTTCTCATTTTGCTGCATCATCATTTCGGTGCAAATTCCAAAATGCATTCGGCGTAGGAATCGAAAATTCTCCGTCTAACTTGACGTGGATGAAATGAGCATTTTTGACGTGAACTAACGATACAACTTGATGTTGAGCGTGAACGTTAGGACCAAACCACAATGGAAAAAATGTTTGATTACCGTTGATGCTTAAAAGATGAACAATCACCCCAAATCTTTGAGCAATTAGGAGTCCTGTGTATGGCATCGACATCCAACGACTAACTGGTGCAGCTTTCACATCCTCCCAATCTATTGTGTGACGTAGCCTATCATACTCTTGAAAGCCGACTCTGTCAAAAACAGTTCTCCACCATTCCTCTTTATCGTCCATCTCATTTAGAAGTTGTTGTCGGATAAAGAGCCACCGGTTTTCATTTAACCCTAAGCCCAAAGCTACTGATCGAAAACCATAGTTACCGTCGGGATTTACATCCTGTATATGTGAAATGTATGGATAAAATAAAGACGGTATCGAATCCTTAAAACATTTTATATTGTTAACCGCATCTTTCCCCGTAATCAATGGAAACCCAAGATGGGCGTTATCATCTTGCGGTTGCTTTCCTTTACCCTTCGTTGAACGACGGTGTTGAAAGACCGAACTCGCCTGTATAGACTCTTGTGACGCAATATACGAGCTATGTCTCGCATGGTCACATTTGCTTTGTTGGGATCCTGTGAATGAGCTGTTTCTCGCGACATCCTGTTTCCTTTGTTGTTGCTTTTTCAAAGTTGGACGACCGCGAGTATCTTCTTGTACCATAGGCGCTTTCTTGTTACTTTTGCTCGGAAAGACAACCCCTGCGATTCTCGACAGCATACTTCTTTTGACCTGATCGGGTTGTGACATAATTTTGTTTCTCACTTGACCTAGTACCTTATCCACGTCTACATTTTCATCATCGACAAACGACGATTTTAAATCAAGTTTCCTCCGGAAGACGTCCACCGCATCTAGAGGGACTATGCCACCTGTATTTTAAACGAAATAGTCAGAACATTTTGAAAAGCACACAGCAACCCACAACTACTAAATAGTCAGAACAGTTTACCTGTAGCTTCGATATTTGCCAGACGACAAGCACACGGCAACCCACAACTACTGAAAAGTTGGCACCCACACGTTGCATTTTGTTTCCGTATATTTGATAACTTGTACCACTCATTTTCTATCAAATCTAGAGCTTTATGTGAAACTTTACCGTGCAGGTTATCAAACAATTCAATAGCTATGTGGCTGTCCATTTTCCTTATGAGGCTTGTTCCAAACCCAAACTGTAACTGATAATACTGATCTGATACAATTTCATCAACAAACCCAACAAGTCTATCTAGCGAGCTGTTAGCGTTTCTAAGATAGCTCTTTAAGAGCGAATGCTGGCTCTTGACTCGGTTCGTTGTATGTTGACCAAAATTGAGGTTTCTGTTGGACCACGCGGATACAAACTTTTCTTTATACGGGTCCAACCAATTTTTAGTCACATAATCTATAACTCCTGGAAAAATATTTAATATTGAATAAATATTTAAATACTGAAAATATTAAATATTTAATATTTAAAACTTACTTCCTAGTTTGGCTGCATATAGACGTTCGTAAAGCTGGTTGAAGTTGTACTGGTATATATCTGGCGTGGGAGACTCACATAATACCGACCATGAATACTTGAAATTTTTCCAGTCTTCGTCTGTAAATGATGCCCTGCAATGTTTTACGATATTCTCGTGTATGTGCCACCGACATAGGTTCTTGGAACAGCCCGGAAATATTTTATCACACGCGTTCATAAGAGCTTTGTCTCTGTCTGTTACTATCACACGCGGCTCCATACACTTTTGCAACATTGCTTTTATTTGAAGTAGCACCCAAACAAAGTTTTCCTCCCGTTCTTTTGATATAAATGCATGAGCGACGCAAAACGACTGGTGTGTGGAGGTCACACCGACCACTTGGACAAATGGAAGTTTATACATGTTTGTGTTGTAGGTCGCGTCGATCATCAACACGTGCGGGAATGCACGCCACATCTCGTACGATTTCGGATGAACAAAGAATATCTCCTCCACACTATTTGTGACAGGATCTTCTCGAGTATAGTAGACGTATTTTTTAGAAGAAAGCAGGTTTTCCAGAATATGTATTGGAGTTTCACCGACTCTCGTTTCGTTTTTTATCTTTTGTATCGCATTATAAATGTCCTTTTTAATGCAACTACTCTCTGGGTTTTGTTCCCTTATAGTTGCCAGAATGTTTCGTGGCAACATGTTTTGCGAATACAACTTCCCCACCAAAAGTTGTTCCGACTGAGACAGTCTCCTTGCAAACGAGTGCGCCACAAGATGTTGAATAGGATCGTGGTTATGACTGTCATCCTTCACCGTTAATTTCTAATCACCAGTATTTTCTTGGTACTCTCCTTCCAATTTAAAGGGACAACCTATTTTCTTGCTACCGGCACGTCTAACCGTGGCAGTAGACGTACGTTCGCCGTGACGGTCACACACAAGCCTCACCTTGATAAACGGTTCCGTCGGATCGTCGCCTTTTCTCCTCGATCGTCGGGTGACAAGGACGTAACCATTCTCACGTCCTCTCCGGATAGCCCAATCAACCAACTGTTCACGAGACTGAAAATTCTGGTCAGTTTTATAAGACACATTTTGATTGTTTTGTTCTTCGTCTTCGGATTCGTCGGTTTGTTGTGTCGGGTAAGAGACTTCACCGTATACGTAGTCGTTCGTGGGTTGTGTAAGGTAAGATGGTTCACCGTATACGAACTCGGGATTGCTCAGTGGATCGTTCAAATCTGGAAGCCTTACCCGTTGATTAGAATAAACGTCGGACGAGACATCCTCCCAGTTCACCTCTTGAATGCCAGAACTTTGCATGTTGTTTTCCAGCGACTCGTTAGAATCTACCTGAAAACCATAGTTACCATCCCACCACCAAAACATTTTTATAATTTTTGGGAGATTGTTTGAATTTTTTGTAAGAAATGATACGTTCGAATGAGAATTCTTTATGGTTAAATACACAAATTTTGGGCCCTATACGCATCGTATAGGGCAATACGGTGCGTATAGGATACGAGGTACTTTCTGCAACTAGTCATCCATCACATCTCTATACGCCGCATATAGGTCAATACGAGGCGTATAGCGAGGTGATGGATGACTAGTTGCAGAAAGTACCTCGTACGCTATACGTCCTCGTATTGTCCTATACGATGCGTATAGGATTGAAATGACCATGTTGTAAGAGAATGTCCGGTATGGGAAATTGTGAAGGGCTATACGCATCGTATTGCCCTATACGATGCGTATATGGCCAAGTCCAAATAGCAATTTTCGTGTGCCATTAGTAGTCCCCTTTATAAAATTTATTGTAAATCAAATGTTACAGATTTTCATATCGGATGGGTTTACATATGCTCGTTATTCTTTACTAGTTTAGATCTCATGTATACACACGGGTGAAAAATATCAATACATAATTTTTTTAAATCTTTATGTGTATATTTTATACGTGTAAAAGTGTATCATATACTAAGGATACAAAACAAAACTCAAAATATGCAAAAACTAATATATATATATATATAATATATGTAAGGCCCCTTTCCCGGGTAACCTCACTTGTTGGATTTACTCATAAACATAGTCATAAAATACTGAATTTATATTAAAAACATTCGTCATCCAATTACATAATCATAACAGTGGAAGTCTTTACAATTAAAAAAAAACATAACATTGTTCGAAGACATATAAAACAAAAGAGGGATGTCAGTCTCGTGCCGGGTAACCTCCACGCCATCGCACGACCTTATCTTCCTTTACCTGAAATGTATACTAAAAGTCAGCTAACGCTGGTGAGTTCTAGTTTAATGCAATTAGGTATAAACATTCTTTTCTTTATAAGTATGCATAAGTATATATATACGTTTATATAAGTACACATTGACTTGAATTGCTTCTCATTTATCATTCTTCGCAAATACATATAGATATATATTCACATCATTGGACTCATTTATTTTCATAACTTTTGCTTCTCTTTCTTCTTTATTTTGTGATTGCATATATATGTACATTCACCTTTCTTTTCTTTTCTTTACATTCATGGGTAATACTCTTAAGGGTGATCAACCCGTCTTTTGGTTGCGAAGGTCACAAAGACAATCGCCGCGGTCCATCGTCATGGCCCACCTATACTTACAACCGTCCGGCAACAAGTGCCGTCCGTCATTTTATTCTTACAACCTTCCGGCAACCTTTGTCCGTCCGTCATGACTTACAACTGTCCTACCGTCGTAGGCCGTAATTCGCCCGTCTACCCGAAGGTATCCGTTTCCCATGCGACTATTATTTATACAACCGTTCTACTATAAGATGCCAATTTTTCTTAGACCGTCCGTTAATAATTTTAGTACGTCCTAGCTGATGAAGGAACGCACTTGTCCCGGTTGTACGATAGTCACGTGGTCGTCCGTCTACCGAAGTAGCCGTTATCATCGAAGCGTCCATAACGTTTTCTTATACTTGGCAAGCAATATATACATGGATATAAAGCAAGATTTCTTCTTTACACGTTATGTCATACTTTCGTTCATTCTTTAAAAATCATACGTTTCATTCTTTATTCATAATTCTATTTCGTGTAAAGATATATATATATATATATATATATATATATATATATTTGTATACCACGTATGATCACATTGACATTCATAACTGTTATTCATTTAGTGTATACATTTCAGCCCCAAAACTTTATAAATCATTTGCACATAACATAGAAGGGGGCACATAGAACTCACCTGATGAGTAGTTTCTGAAATACACTAAGCTGGCTACTGAGCGTCACTAATGTCACTCACGATCTGTATAATAAAGTCATACTCGTAAGGTAGTGCTCCTAGATGACATTAGACATTATTATGCTTGAACTTAGTAGTTTCGATGGATTTGCTTTATCGAAACTTGGTAGTTTCGATAGATTGCTTCTGTCGAAACTTGGTAGTTTCGATAAGTAACTTAGGTGTAATCTTAGCTTCGGATCGTGGGCTTATATCGAAACTATGGTAGTTTCGATGGGTATGCATATATCGAAACTGAGTAGTTTCGATGGGTCTGCACATATCGAAACTACTGCACATATCGAAACTAAGTAGTTTCGATGGGTCTGCACATCGTCTTCCCCAAAAAATCTGAAGTTTACTTGCATGCAAGTCTGATCGAGTCAATATCTAAATTTTTCTTTGATCACAACGTTCGTTTTTCATTCTAGATGCTATACCTAAGCTCACTTTCAAGTTTCATCTGAAAAATCGTTATCTTTTTAGCCAAAACCCGAAACTTCCCAAAACGAACAAAAACTCATAATGTGATCGAATCGTTACCTGGATTGTAATTCTGATTCGGAGGTTTTGCTCACGGGCTCAGCTGTAACGTGCTCCTCCAACCTCGTGACGATCCGTCGACTTTCTCTCTCTAGACCCGAGCTCTCATTTCTCTCTCTAGAAGCTGCGTGAGTGTGGAATGAGCAGGGAAGAGGGCTGCCTTGCCTTATATATATACCTGGGCTTCCCTCGGCCCATTGAAGCCGAGCCCAAGCCCGCTCCCTTTTGTTTAAATATTCCGACTAAATCACCGGTCTCGCTATATTTATTCGTTTTATTATTTTTGGGATGTTACAATATATATATATATATATATATACAATATATATATATATATATGCGTTTTGAAAATAAATTAAATATTATTTAATGTAATTTGTTTTTCATTTATTATTTGATTGAAAATAAAAGTTAAATAATTAGATTTTCAAAGTTTCATAACGGATAATTTAAAATAAATGTGTTTTATTAGTATGATTAATATTTTTTTAAATATATATTTTTATTAAAAATAGGAGGTGCATTTAATAACAGAGAGAGACGGTAAAAAATGATGAGAATGAATGTGGAGGCGACACGTGGCATTGAAAAACCTTTATTTATTATATAGTATAGATTTGATAAACTGGGTTAAAATCTTGTATTACACGAGTTGAATAAATGTAATGTTATATGCTTAATAAAAAAATTATGTCTTTAAAACCACTTGTATTACACTGTTTGAATAAAATATAATATAATATATTAACACATACACTCGTCAAAATATGTTTTAAAAAAAATATTTTGACGTGACAATTATAAATTATTTTAAGTTAAACTTTTTTTTATGTAAATGATAAATGTAAAGTGATATAATAACTATCAATGATTAAATAATAAGTATTCTTTTTTAGATTTATATTAAATATTTAAAAAGTATATTATTTTAATATCATAATTTAATACGAAGAAAAAACATGATATGTGTCCCGATATTGTTATTTATTAGTATAAAAAGAAAAGATAATAAGGCCCTTTAGGCTATAGGGTTGAAGTAGTTCATCGTTGATATTGGGCCAATTGGCTCACATGGTCCCATCCCATCATAACAATTAACCCATTGGGCCACAAGAGACCCTCCGATCCGATAAGCTTTTATTATAACACGTCAGCACAAATCTAGCGCTAAAACAAGCTACAAATTTGCTCAAAATCTTCATAACGATTAACTCAAAGCCAGCTCCTGCAAATCTATCGTATTTTGATCCACAATTCGAAGTTTTCAGCCCTCTTTTCTATTTTGCCCTAATTTACCCTGTTTAGGGTTTCAGTTTAATTTGGGGAAAAAAACTCACCGGTTCTCAAGGTTTTACGTTAAGTAAACCATACGTGCTGTGTACATGCTAATTTTCTTCCTCGCTTTCTCAATTCTTGGTGAAGGTTTTTATTTTATTTTTTAAATAGCGAATTGGGGATTACAATGTTTTAGGAAGCCTATAGTTTGTTAATTTTGGAAACTATTGAGCATGTGTTGGGAACTTCAGTTGGAGTAGAAAAGAATTTGATTTTTGAATTGAATTGATGAGGCTTCAAGTTCAATAAATTGCATGCTACCTTATTCAAAATTGCAATGCCTTATGTGTCTCTATTTGAAAGTTTCAACTTTCTTTTAATATGATACATGTATTAAAATCTAGTGATAGGATGGTTGTAGGTTATATTGAAGTGGTTCTGGTTTGAATAATGGGAAGTTGGGAGACGGATAAACCAGCCAAGGACGGTAAGGACTCTGCAAAGGAGACTCCGACTTCCCAGGTGTGTTTATTTCTCTGTCAATTTTTAGGTTTGTATAAATGTTGTAATTACATTCTTTATATATACGGGCGAGATTAGATATATGTGTCAATTGTGTTTTCATTGTTCAGGAGCAATCCTCAGGCAATGCAATCGGGGTGGTCCCACCTGATTGGACGGGCTTTCAGGTTTCACGTTTATAATACTTTTAAGCTTAGTAAAGTTGGAGCATGTGTGATAGGAGTTGTTTGACTAAGTTTAGGTGGTGTTCACATCTTGAACAGGCTTATTCTCCTATGCCTCCACATGGGTACTTAGCATCAAGCCCTCAACCTCATCCGTACGTGTGGGGGGTACAGGTACTACGCTTCTTGGATTTTTTATTTTACCCTTGTGATTAACTTGTATCAGGGAACTATGAATCAGGTTTCTTGTAATGTTTTAGTTTTAATGTGTTTTTTTCTGTTTAAAACTGTAATTATTTTTAGAGTTCATTGCACAAATGGCCCATGTGGTTTGATCAAATTGCGTACCGTGATTGAAAAATTGCAAACTTAGGCCAAACATTTGTGATTTGGTTGCATATTTAGCCTCTGACGTTAATACCAGTTAGTTTTTAACGGAAAATTACCCCATGTTAAACCCTAATAAACAAAAATGCATAAAAAATTAGCACGAAACATATAAGATCTGGAGTATGAAATCATGTATTTACTTTTTAGGGTTACCGGTTACGGAAACCATTCTAGAGTTAGCATCTGATTATATGTTAGTTATCTTAAGTAACTCCCAATCATTTCATCTAAATCAATTGCTCTGCATCTTCTAATTTCTAAGTGTACTTGCAGCATCTTCTGCCACCATATGGTACTGCACCTCATCCATATGTTGTTATGTATCCCCATGGTGGCTTATACTCTCATCCATCAATGCCTCCGGTATTCTTGTTATCATTTTGTATTTTTGTGCTACATTTGGTTCTTTATTCCATAAAGAAGGCATTGACATTGTTGACCAATTTTTTGAATTTAATCAGGGATCATATCCTTATAATCCATATGCAATGCCATCTTTGAACGGTGTTGCTGAGGCTTCTGTGAGTTTCCTGAGCTGTTAAGCTTTTAAATTTTCTAATAGAAGGTGTTAAGAACGACCTTTATATATGCATGTAGGTTAATACACCGGGCAATATAGAAGTAAACGGTAAGTCGCTTGAGGGCAAAGAAAAACTTCCTACTAAAAGATCAAAGGGCAGTCTTGGCAGTTTAAATATGATTACTGGCAAGATTAATGAATCCAGCAAAGCAGGAGAATCTGCTAATGGATCTTATCCTAAAAGGTGAAAAATCATATGGTGCTTTTGATACAGTATTTCAACTTAATATAAAGTTTACGGGCTCTAATGATATTGGTTTTGTAGTGGTGAGAGTGGAAGTGAAGGTTCTAGTGAAGGAAGTGACGGGAATTCTGAAAATGTTGGTATTCTTGCTAATAGAAAATTATCTACTTGTATGGTAGTTATTTTTATGCATTGGAAATGTTGCTTAATATTGTGTATTTGTGTGTCTAATATCATATAAATTTTCTTGGACAAAGATATAAAAAGTAAAATTTTGATGAGTAATTTTGGTAAAGTAATTTAATAAATTTTTTTATTCAATCTGGGCGACCTGTGTACTTATTAAAAAAGGTACATTTCATCTCTTATGCTTAAGCTACCAAACACAGTTTCACAACATGCTAGCCAAATATTAGGGTAAACCGTTATTGTGAAATTGATAGCACACCACATCAGTGGCATCTCTCTCCCTCCCTTAATGAGACGCTCACCAAACTATTTTTTATTGAAATCTTTTTTTTCCACTGTAAAAGAAGTATTTTTTTCCATCATGAATCATTGAACATGGAACAGCTTTAGTTGACATTACTAGTTAAGTAGGGCAATGAATGGTTTTAATCTTAATCTTTTAAGTTTGAAATCTTTTTTATTTAACAGAACATAGGTTAATACAAGAGAAACAAGACTGCACAATTTTTACTTGCATATTCAGCTGAATCAGTAAGGATATTGTTTCTTTTCTTGGCAGAATTCACAAATGAAATCAGGATCCAGGCAAGATTCTATGGAAGGTTTGGTGGTGCTATGAGTTTCTTATGGTTATAGTCGTGTTATTGACGCAATTGCTATAATCATTTTAGTGGCTACAGGTGAATCATCTCAAAATGGGAACACTGTAAATGGTTCTCAGAATGGAGGGCTGGTGAACCAAACAATAGCGGTTGTGCAAATATCCGCTGCTGTGGGTCCAACTACTAACTTAAATATGGGTATGGTTGCTGCTGGGCCAAGGGAGAACATGCAGCCACAACTCTGGCAACAGGTGCAATTTCATTACTTCTCTGTTTTATTTTATTTTTTTTACATAATTTTCAACTTTGTTCTTGTATTATTTTTGGGCGTAAGTAATCATTTATGTTCAAATACCTTGTTTTATGCTTGCTCATGGATAATGCCATATCTTGTTTTACAGTGTTATTGCTTGATTATTTAATATCAGGATGAACGGGAGCTAAAAAGGCAGAGAAGGAAGCAATCCAACAGGGAATCTGCTCGCAGATCTAGATTCCGCAAACAGGAAAGATTTGTGTTACTTCTAAGGGTCAAAGGTCAAATGGGTTGAAGTCATAAAATTTATTAAAAATGCATAACATCTTTGAAATCGTCTTATTTTAGAACTTAGATAATCTTTGTAATGATATAAGTTCTTTATTCATTCTTAGAACATTAACTATTACTTGGTCAGCCAACCGGACCAACCCGTTTTGGCCAGTTATATAATCACCCATTTTGACCCGTTAGTCATCACGTTTGACCACTCTCCATTTTACCATCTCTTCTGGACATATGTAATGTTGGCTTTATTTGTAGTTTCAATTTATATTGTTGACTTTATGTGGGAGTCAGGGGGCATGTGATGAGCTAGCTCGACGGGTCAATGCATTGAATGAAGAAAATGCTTCTCTTAAAGCAGAAGTGAGTCGTATTAGGAGTGATTATGAGCAGCTTCTTGCTGACAATGCATCTCTTAAGGTATTATGCAGTTCTGGTAATTCTGGTTTGATCCCATGGCAGTGCTTAACCAACTGAACCGTGTCCAGGGGTAATTTTGTAATTCTTATAATGTAATTTTTACAGGAGAGACTAGCGCAAGTTCCTGGGCAGGAAGAAGAAAAGCAACAAATGGGCAGTGAAAATCATCAAGACAGGCAAACTGAAAGGGAGCTTAGGTATTATGAGCAGCTTCTTGCTGAAAATGCAGCCTCTAAGGTATTATGCAGTTCTGGTAATTCTGGTTCAGTCCCATGGAGGTGCTTAACCAACTGAACTGTGTCCAGGGGTAATTTTGTAATTCTTATAATGTGATTTTTGAAGGAGAGACTAGTGGAAATTCCTGGACAGGAAGAAGAAAAGCAACAAATTTGCAGTGAAAATCATCAAGACGGGCAAACTGAACTTTTGCAGTGTGGTTAGCGGTTTTCTAGCCCTTCTATATTTTTCAGGGGGGTTAACCGAACTGAATCAGTAGAACAGGAAATTTTTTGTTTTTAAGTGGCTGTATGTATTAGAAACGCCATTGATGTTCCGCCCCCTCTTTCCTTTTTAGATGGTAGGATATGTAATCAGATCATATTAATTGCAACTGACCATTCTTAATTGATCTTTTGAGGTTCATGATGCTGGATAACTGCCCGGATATGGTTGATAAATGGTATGATTTTAGCTGGATTTTGTCAATGCCACAAGAGGTGGCAAAATGAATGGGTTGGGTAAAGGCCACAATTTGTTCGATATTAATAATGCCTTTTGTTTTCTTTATTGAGGAAAATATTTAGTTGTTTCTTTTATCTCATGTCATGTTTTATAGCTCAACTTGGTCAATAAAAGTGTGAACAAAACGCTAAAAACCAATAACATGTTTGGATTTTTACCGGTTACTCTTTGAAATTGTACGATGAATCGTGTCACTTAAGGGTTGATATGTATATTTATTACACAAATAAAATCTATGGTGTCAAGTTACTTTTGGCAAGTTTGTTATACGATTCGTATGGTTTGAGATATGACACGTTCTAGGGTTTGGACATACGACCCGGTATTGGTTGTCTTCCAGAACCGGTGTATTGGTCGTCTTCCAGAACCAGTAACGAGCAAAACCCATCTTACCAAACTTTCCAACTCGAACTAACTTTTGAGAACGCCTCAAAACCATCTGTACTTTGATTATTAATCTAATGTATTCATGAATTTAATTAATCAACTCTTAACACTACAAAATAATCCTTATTAAACTTGATTAAAACACATCTCAACAACGTGGTAGCCCGGAGAAGCTCGAGACTGAAGTAAATAAGTGAAAAATGTGGCTAGAGCTTATAGTGAGTTGAGTCTCTAAAGTGGCTACAACACGTGGCTAACTGAGTCGCGACCCTCAATCCAACCCGTATTACTAAAGTGATATGACCCGTGTTGACCGTAAGACGGTGAAGTTATGGTTCTATTATTTTAATATAGTTTGCATTATTACAATATAGCTCGTATTGCTTGAGCCTGTATTACATCATATGGCCTATGTTGAAGGCTGTATTAGTCAAATTTGTAAAGGTATATAGTGGCGGAGCCAGGAAAATTTTCCTACGCGGTCGCTATTTTTCGATGCTCGAATTTCTAACAAGCCGACATATGAATTTTAGGGGCCGGTTCGGTTCATTTGATTGGGTCGGGTCGGTCAAATAGTAAAATACGATAGGATAATAAAAATACATTTTCTCTATCCGTTTTACACTATACTTTAAACAATTTTCCTTAAATAGATCCTTTCGTCCACTTTCTTTAAACAAGTAACAATACAAGTAACATGCTATATCCATTTTTACACTATACTCTAACCATATTCCATATTCTTTAAACCACTCGGGACGAAAACATCTTGAATTGCCACTAAAATTAAGTTTCACATAAAAATTCAACTATTCAAGTTTTACATTAGATAAACATCAATAATCCTTATAAGCACTAATCATTCAAGAATCGAGATTAAGAATCAATAATCCCTAAAATCAATAAACATTCAAGAATAAGAACCATCAATACCTAAAATTTCAAGTTTGGATTCAATTTTCAACTCTAAAGAAACAAAAATAAAATGGAAACTAACCTTGTTGTTGCATAATCGATGTTTAGAGGTTGAATTTCGTTGTTGGAGTGATTAATCCTGTTGAATAATCGATGTTTGGGGGTTCTTGGTTTACCCAGGTTTGCAAATCGTAGTAGGTACGTACGTCGCCTCTCCTAAAGTGTTGATTATTTTTAGGCTCATTAGGATTAATAATTGAATAAGTCTAATTTGTTTTGTGCCTGGTCAAATAAAAATATAATTTGATTTATAATATTTTTATTTTTAAACAAAATAAGCTACTAATTACTAAACAATCTTTTATTACTGAGTTCAAAGTTGTATACGATTTTGATATAAGGTTCGAGTTTAAATATATATTCTTTTTTAAACCCAATGGGGTTAACCGCGGAAAAAGACTGGGTCGATCGGCAAAGTCGTAACATACATACTTTATAAAATTTGAAATTCAATGTAGTTTGTTGACCCCGACCTCATCATAATACCTCCGCCACTGTAGGTACACATGATATTTTTAGTAAATTCTTAAATCGTTTTTTAATAAATACAAGGGTATAGTAGTACTTTCACACTCACTTAACGGTAAAGTTTAACGGCCATTCAAGTTGGGGACTGATCATGTTATCCGAAAGTTGGGGACTGATCATGTTATCCGATTGCATAATTTTGAACTGTCCCCGCGCTTACTCCCAGCCCTAAAGTGAAGTTATGAACCCTCCACCCCCTTTAAAAGATTTATGATCCAGTTCAAATCGACGATCCCGTGTAAGTGATACTCTCAGCATTCGTAATCGCACATTCGCTCTGCGTCAACGATCTCATCTTTCTGCAATTTGTCATCTTCAGGGAAACAAAGATGATAAAGGCAAGAACCGTAACTGAAGATAAAGGAAGATTAAGAAGCAGGAGAAGAAGAGGCTAAGAAGTAGAGGAATAGTTTATCATCAAAAACATGCTTCTTATTCCCAACGTAACCCACATATATAGATTATGCAATTACAAATGGCACCCTTAAACTGAAAAAGAAACAAAATAGTCCCTGAACTTGGGAATAATAATAAAAACGTAACAATACTCCCTCCTTAACCCATTTTTTGTCCTCAAAAAGTGATTCAAGGAACCTTGTCTTCGTCATCTGCAGCAACCCCCTCTGTTGCTTGTTTCTCATCATCTACCACTTGGAGTATGTAAAGTTGTCTTTTCTTACATTTATGTCCCGGAACAAACTTTTCGGTACACCAAAAACATTCCCCTTTTGACCTTTTCGACTCGAGTTCCTCACTCGTCAAACGCCTCGAGCTAAGAGTTCCCGGCTTAGAGGCCAATGGCTCGGTGGATCCGATTGTTGGAGTTGGCAGCAAGGGGAGTTTTGAAGCATTAACCGGAGGGGTAATTTTTGTTGTTCCATTCTCTTCCTGAGATTTGCCCTTGGTGGCTATCGCCCCCATTAAATTTTTGTCGTTGATGTCTTGAATTCGTGCTAACCCATATGCTTCATGCAATGTTCTCGGCTTGAACATCTTCACCGGTCCCTTAATCTCTGGGTTCAAACCTTTTACGAACAGACTTACCGCATATTCCTCGCTAATAGTCACCTTGTTTAGTAACCCATCAAAGGAGTGGCAATAATCCTTCAATGAGTCCGTCTGGGTGAGTGATGCAATTTCCTCCATAGCATCCTCAAACATTGCGTTGGAGAACCGGTTAGAGATGGCTCGCACATAATCTGTCCAAGGGAGTTCAACAATTGTTGCGCCTCTTGACTTCATGAATGACTGATGCCATTGAAGAGCATCGCCTTCCAGATGGATGACTGCATATCTCAATTTCATATTCTCGGGAGTTTCGTCTATATTGAAAAAGTGCTCACAACGGTAAATCCAGCCCTCCACGTCATCGCCGTCGAATTTTGGAAACTCTACCCTTCCAACCCTCATCTGTCGGCCACCGAAACGTTGATCCCATTCAGTGTTTCTTCCTGATGAACTTCCCGAAAAGCTGGAGTTGTGTCCATTCACCGCCTTCAAGATTTTTTCCTGTTGGCTCATCATGGTTGCTAGGGTTGTCTGTAACTCCGACATTGCCTTATCATGATCTTTTAGGGCCTTCTCTACCTCCTGATTACGTGTGTTCGTCATTGGATTATAACAAAAAAAAAGCTTCAATGGAGGATCGAAGGAGCTCTGATACCTTTGATAAAGGCAAGAACCGTAACTGAAGATAAAGGAAGATTAAGAAGAAGAGGCTAAGAAGTAGAGGAATAGTTTATCATCAAAAACATGCTTCTTATTCCCAACGTAACCCACATATATAGATTATGCAATTACAAATGGCACCCTTAAACTGAAAAAGAAACAAAATAGTCCCTGAACTTGGGAATAATAATAAAAACGTAACAAAAGAGGTATGTTTTTGCTGCGATATCACACATTCTGTTTCACATCATACAATCAATTGACCTGATTCTTTGTTTTTAGGGCTAGATACTCCGGACATCTTTTAAAAACGAACATTTTTTCTGTAAATAATTTCTTCTTTCTTTGAAAAAATATTCTTTTATAATATTGAAAAGATGTTATCTCGATCATATCAAGTAAAGCTACTAGATTTGATAGGGTTTCGAAAAGATTTTATTTTTGCTATTTAATAGGAAAAATCAAATTGGTTGATGATAAAACTTAGAAAATTCATTAAAATGTGATAGTTTAGATCTTGATTCAAGTGGATTATGTAAATTTGCCAAGGAGAAAGGGAGGAATGATAGAATTTATCCAGATGATAAGGCAGGTCACTATGAACTCATTAACATTTGCAGGTTTTGTAGCCAAAAATTTGCGAAGAATGGATTCTGGACGCGATAGAATGAGAATTGACGCAGAAGGCGATAGACTAAGCGCCTTGCAAGATGATCTCATCCTTCAAATCCTCTCTTTTGTTGGTATAAAACATGCTATTGAAACTAGTGTTTTGTCACACAGATGGAGGTTTATGTGGACTTCAATTTCCCATCTCACTTTCTCAACTCAGGATTTCTCGACCATGGACAAGTTCCCCGACTTTGTTGCCCATGTCCTGTCTCGTCGCAACAATCAAACTCAGTTGTTCTCTGTCGATCTTTATATTCGTGGAAAGGATGGCCATGACGTTGCCCAAAGGATTATGAACCAAGCATTCTCCCTCAATGTCCAACAAGTGAGCGCTACATGCATGTTTGGGAACATTTCATGCTCGTATGGGGAGACTGTACCCCATCTTTCTCTTTCAGGTTCTCGGACTCTCAAACATCTCACTTTGAGTAGGCGTGATGGTTTCGATCGCATTGCACTCACATCCACACTGGAGCTTTCATTTCTAAAAACATTGCATCTTGATTATATCACATTATATGATGGCTTTTTCTCCAAGTGCCCCAACTTGGAGAATCTGACCTTAAATTCCTGCAACATGATGGAATCCAAAGTTTTAAGGAATTGTCATCCTCGACTTTCTAATCTCACGCTTGACGACGGAGACCCATCATCATCTATCAATGTGGTTACACCTCGACTAAAAGATCTTACTATTACAAGATTTACTGGAATCTATATAATTTCTTCACCTGAGCTTGCTTCCTTGCTCTTTAGTGGTGCTTGCCCTTTCAAGTTCTCAACAGACGGATTTCATTCTTTGGGAAAGGCTCAGCTCTCTTTAAGCTGTCTATGCCACCGAAATGGTCCTAAAATCTTTAGTCTGGTTCAAGAGCTCCACAATGTCAAAGTTCTTTCATTGAGCAAGGAAATCATTCAGCTTATGAATTCATCTGTGGAGCTAATCTCACACCAACCTTCCCCATTTGCTAAGTTAAAGAGTTTGAGGATCCTTCCACTAACTCCGTTCTATTGGAAGTACGTAGAGACAAAAGTTATTAGTATGTCTGCTGAAGTAAAAAACTATTTGCTAAATAGTTCTCCAAATGCTACCTTGACTGAGGTAATTGGATATTATATGATCATGAAAAATAATGTGGTGCTATGAGGAATGCCACATCAGCATAAAACCAACCTTATGACGTATATAATTGCAGGTGCCACGAGAGCAGGTTGTGTTGTGACGTAGCTGCAGGTGCTGGTCCATACTCCATTTAGCAAATTGTAAGCTACTGAATTCCCTTCCCATATACATGCAACTTTTAAGTGATAACCTTCACCTGTTTGCACCACTTTGGTTATTTAATTTTTATGTTTAGAACCAAATTAAGTCTATCTTGTTATGTTTACAACCAAATTTGCATGTTCTTTTTTTGTGATTGTTTTTGTTAAAATTATAGTATTTGATTCTAAAAACATATATATAGAGGTTTGGGGTTTTCATGATAACGTTTGGGAACCACCAAGGTGACATTTTTGGAACTGCTGATTTCATCTTTGGTGATCTTTTGCAGTCCTCCAAAAATGCTACATTTTAGTTTGACACAGTTACCTGGACAACAAATCATGATAGGCAGGGGGCATGTGATGAGCTAGCTCGACGGGCTAATGCATTGAAACGCCATTGATGCTCCGCCGTATGTCTCCAATAGGATTTCTTCTAAGCACCTCATTATGGTTTCCTCCAATATGTCCTTTAATTATCACCCGAGATACACACTCAAAACATACATTAACAAGAAGTACTGTTGAGTTAAATAAACAGACAACAATGTCAAAAACGATTATAAACACATCTTGACTATGAACGAGCTCATGCATGTCTTAACATATATCACAATCTACATGACTACTAAATAACCCTAAGTTTAATTTTATACATTACCATGCCCCAGTTTTACGTTAATAAACGACTGAGATCCCACACGCAACGAATATACCGTTACTATTATATCAATATATAGTTTGAATGATTATTTATATGAGCATGCAATACATAAATCAATATTTTACTCCTTTTTCCAAAACACTTTTCATCGTATGCATCCCGTTTTGAATTTGTTTATAATAACTCACCAAAATAGGGTATTACACCCGACTCTCACACGTATTGCTGACAAATCCTTCAAACACTTATAATCATATTCCAACTTTCTGGTTAGTTCTAAACCCAAGGTTCCATAACTTTAAACGCTTCTCAAACGCATTAAACATCAAATTTGAACCTTTTGTCCAAAGGTCGATACACGGCCCATATTACACTGATACGATCCGAAATGACAACCCACTTATACGGCTGGTATGGCTACTTCCAGATACGACCCGTATTGTAATTATATGTCCGTTTTTAAATGCCAACTAATATGATCCGTATCCAACATAAACGGCCCGTACGGAAAGTTTATTATACGATAAGTATGGTTTGAGATATGACCCGTTCTAGGGTTTGGACATACGACCCATATTGGTCGTCTTCCAGAACAAGTAACGAGCAAAAACCATCTTACCAAACTTTCCAACTTGAATTAGCTTTTGAAAACGCCTCAAAGCCATATGTTCTTCGATTATTATCCGTATTCATGAATTTAATTAATCAACTCTTAACACTACAAAATAATCCTTAATAAACTTAATTAATTAAAACTCACCTCAATAATTTGGTAGCACGGAGAAGCTTGAGACCGAAGTAAATAAGCGAAAAATGAGGCTAGAGCTTGCTATTAGTGAGTTGAGTGTCTCAAGTGGCTCCAACACGTGGCTAAACAATCTGAGTCACGACCCTCAATACAACCCGTAAAGTGATATGACCCGTATTAGCCGTAACACTCAGGGTATTACATTTCTCCCCACAACAGTTGAGAAACGATTCGAAAGATCATGATTGGAACGTAAAGATTCAACAATGAGCCGTTACATATAATCCAACTACGTACTTAGTATACTTTTTGTTTCATGAACTTGACTATTTTTGCGACTCTCCCCTTAATTTACGGATATCTTTAGAAAAGTGAGAAATCTTTTAAATTAACATTTTCTTCTTTTGTTTTTAAAAGAGTAAATTACGTTTTTGGTCCTTGAGGTTTGACATGTTTAACCATTTTAGTCTAAAAACGAATCTTTTGACATATCATTTCTCAATGTTACATTTTGTAACCATTTCAGTCCCTTACGTTATCTCTGTTAAACTTTTTTGGTAAGTTGAAGGGCATATTAGTCATTTCATATCCAACGGAACGTCAATGTCGCAACGGTACTCAAAACCTCAGTTATCTGAGAAGCTCCGTCGTCCCCGGGAAAAGTTCAGGGTGGTTTCCTCCAGACGGGGCTTGATAAATGAACATAATTGTATGAAAAACATATATGTAGATAAAGAATAGCATCTCATTCATTAACTGATTGTATGAAAAACCAATCCTGTAACAATCGCAACCTACCCATAAACGCAAGCAAATAGAATGAAGGAAACCGATGACGAACCTACAAATCAAAAAATGCAAGCTGAAGAAGACGGGGCGTGGCGGCAGCACACGATGGAGGAACACACATGACACAGAAGTAAAAGAAAACAAAACAAAGGCAGTACATGCCTTTTAAAAGGGTGTAAAAAACGGGTGTCGTGTCAATAGGGATCGAACCATAACCTAACCCAATAATTACAAACAAAAATGTTCAGCCATGATCAAGAAAGACAGATTTAAACTTTAAAAAGTAGAATCTAAAAGGAATTTCTTAACCTCTAAAAAAATAAGTATATAAACACATGATGCTCATATCTCATAACTTGATCTTCACTTAGTGAATTGATGTGGAAGGAAATAAATTATACCCTTTAGCTTTTGATCAATTAAAAATATTTTTAAATTTTTGACAAATTATTTGCACCAAAATTTTCTAAATCTTGAAGCTCTCTCTTGATAAAACAAGAATCTTTCAGTTTTAATATTTTCAAAGATGCATTCTTTGAGAAACATGTGTATCCACAACAAATGGGCATTATGCCATCCTCTATGTTCCTCATGTCCTCAAATCGCATGCTTTTATTAAATATTTGTCGACTCTGCATTACAAGTAAAATGTCATTGCCGTATCAAGTGAAGTGTAGACAAGAGCATGCCATATGTAACAAATTAAATTGCAATATAATTTCTTTTAAGCATACATAGTAAAAAGAATTTAGGTAAAAAATAGTCGCAGATACGTAACACAGAATCCTCAAATGACATTCAAAAGTGTCATGTGTTGGATCTATACGCTCAAGACACAACATGTGACAACGTTACCATTGACATAGATCCTAAAGGATCACACACTAGCAATTTAAATGGATCCACATCGTCAAGTTAAAAATAAGTATTATTGTTCAAGTAAAACAATGAATATTTATTGTCTTAACTTGATCATAGTATGTATATACATGTTTATGTATATGACATATCCATTATGATGCATAATTGTTGATCATGGTTTATTGCAAGTTACCTTGTATTTTTGGCTCATGTTTCATTTTATGCTTATGGTTATTTTGATAAATAATCATAAAAATAAATTTGCTAGATCATGTAATCATCTAGTTACATTAGCCAATTCATTTGTTAGTAAAAGATTGAGATGGAACCAACCAATGCCAATTCATTTTTCTTTTTTGCTTTTCTTGTGGTTTTCTCCGCATATGGCTGTTTTGGGACTGCTAAAAAGGGTGAGTTTTGGTAGAGAAATTCATGAGGTTCAAAGGCTGTTTTGAGCAGAAATTTTCTTGCAAATAACTATCACAAAACTCATATACAAAGTGCTTAAGAACAATTAGTAATTTACAAGGTTTATTGTGAGTTATTCTTGGTTCTTAGAGTGGCTTTTAGAGTGTGATTTCTTGGCCTTATAACTTGCTTTAGTGACTTGTTGAAGGAAGTGTTCTTGCCTTCCACTTTAACACATTTTGACAAAGGGTTTGAAGATCAAAGATCATTGCTTGGTGTGGATATCGTTGGAGAGGACTTGTGTCCTTTCATCCATCTACATCAACAGTCTTTTACTTCGCTTCAAAGGTTGTGATTCTAAACATCCTATAGTTGTGCTTAATTTCTTGGTACTCACATAAGGATCCTTGGTGGGTTTGTTTTCAAAATGTTTTATTTGACACGTATACAAAGCTTCCGTTGCAAAATAATTTTAAAACCGTATGCTTGAAACCCAACATCATGGTCTATAATTTTAAAAGGATATTAATAGCAGCACAAGCCTTCAAAAGAAACATACCTGGTCCAATCTTAGCCTTCCAAATTTTTACAACACTGGATCTAGGCTGGAGTTATAAGGCTCCAATGGTGTTCACTTTTATGGATTATTTTAAAAAAAAGATGAGCATAACACTCATCGAGGATCCAGATCCCAATGTTGTAAATATAATGACATATGAAGGTCGTTTTTTTAATAAAGTAGTACAGCTAGTACAATAATATTACTAACAAAGTTTGTTTTTGTGTATCTATGTAGAGAAACATTTTCTCCATTTTTTGCCAAGTTATGTGGCTGTTGTTGCGCTGTTAGTTTTTTCTTCAGACCCTCCGGTAAACACTGAGGACCTTTACTGGGCAAATAATGAGATAATTGATCATATCCTTTGTTGTTTTAACTTGTCATACCATACAATGTTTCATATGTTTCTTGTTTTTTATTTATTTATTTCGGAGACTGTCTCCACGGTTGCAACATCGATGAGGAGCATCAATTTAAGAAGTTTCAAAGGTCAACAATGATTTGTGTTATGTTTTGCCTGATTGCTTTTTACTTGAAGTATTGTGTGATTTGGGTATTATTTGGTTTGCATACGTATTAACTTATGTTTGGTTGAACTTATATTTTATTTGGCTTATAACCGATTTGACTTATGTTTGGTTTGGCTTATGATCGGTTTGACTTATAATTGGTTTTACTTGTGTTTAGTTCGACTTATGTTTTGTTTGACTATTGTTTACACTTGTTGTGAATCATCTTTTGCCTGCAGAAAGGTAGAAGTTTGTTGTGGATAAAATTATATTTTTTTGGTGGATTGCTTGACTGGTGTAGGATGACAAAAAGGGTACATCCAAACATTAAATTCAGGTACGTGAATAATAATAGTAGAATCTTCGGAAAAAAAGAGATCACCATCTTTTCCTTAAAATATTCCAAGAAGATGAATGGAGTGGGAAATAGGACATTCCATGTAAGAACTTCAATCACCACGAGTTCACATTTAAGCAAAAATCTTTTTCCAATCTCATAAATGGTGCACCAACGATCAAGAGGCAAAGGGGTTTTGTGTTTTCAACCACTTTGCTTGCAATGTGAAAGCAAGCAACTGCCCCATACGGATGAATCCACTCTAATCTCTTTGTTTTTGAAAAACAAATCTAGCAAATGCATAGCAGTTACGAGGGTTTCTGGTCGGAAAGAATAACGACTATAGACCTGGTCCTAGAAAGCCAGTCAAAACATTAGTTTGTCTTGCAAAATTTAATAATTATGTGGATGTTATTACCAACTGCATTGTATGTATAATCAACAACCGATCTAGCCTTTGTGACGTCAAATTCAGCCTCAAGTTTAAGCAAGTAACTCAGTAACGTTAACCCTAAGCCCCTCACATGACTTTACAGATCCTCGAGACATAGCAAAAACTAGGATCACATGAAAACCTTCCTGACCGTTTACATATTCAAAAATTATAAATATTAATTAGCCCTTCCCTAGAAATAAAGAGAAATCAAGAGAGAGAGAGGGGCCAGGGAGATAACAGTTGAAGAGGCAAGAAAACTCTATTACGTACCCAGGGAATCCTTCGTGTTCATCAGGCAAACCTTCTTCACACAGAAGATCAGCTGTATTCATCTGTTTATGTTTAGGTTATATGCTCACTAACCATAATTAAATAGTAAAAAAGAAGATCAAGGAGGAGAGATAGAGGAGAAGAAGGATATGGATATGACCTTTTTCCACCAGAGATTGATCTGAAATTGGTGGTGAAGTCCGAGTCCGTTGCCCCTGTAACAAAAAATTATAAAAGCAATTAAGGTTAGAAGAAACTCTCGATGAAGAAGTGATCTGATTGAGAAATTCCATGAGAAATGTTTCAATTTGAATTTAGGGTTTTATCGAGAGGGAGATACGAACCATTTGAAGGCTTATAAATTGATGAAAATACGAGACGGACAATGGTTTAGCTTCCTCGTAAAGTCGATAAATATATATATATATATTAGAATACTAGCTTTAAACCCGTGTGTTACACGGTGTAAAACTTAAGATTATATTGATAAATATCTTAACATGTTTTTTATACAACATTTGATGTTTTATAAATATTTGATATTGTATTGGTATTTTTTTCATATTGTCAAACATTAAGATTATATTTATAAAAGTAATGAAAACATATAAAAATACATGAAGATAAATTTCATAAATTTTGTTCTTCGCACACGCAAAATTAAATTACATGTTAAATGAAATTTACAATAATATTTTACAAATTTTAAAATACAACATTTGAAGTGGTATTAGTAACTTTTCCATGTTTATCAAAGATTCTTGAATCAATCCCTACTTTTAACTCTTAATAATGCAACATACAACTGGTCATAAATAAACAATAGATCTTTCAAATACAACTCAACCATTGAAAGTGATTGTCCTTGACTTTGAATAATAAAAATGATATATTTCCCTGTTTTACATATGATTTCAATTTGTTATGCTAGTTTTGAGAATGTCAATATGTTCTCTACATGTTTTGACAAAAAAAAATGCTAACCTATAGAAGATGGACGGTATAGGTACATATTCGGGTTGAAATGTGTCCTTTTATTAGCACCGGACAAAACGGCCACGAGGAGGGTGGTTGACCATCAAAAAGATTTTGTGTCTAATTTTTAATAAATAACAAATGTGTAAATTATGATAAAAAAAATATTATAGTAACAATCTAAAATCTTTATGTTCAATGTTGTCTCCCTCCTCTTGCTCTAAAATCTTACTATTATTGTTCAACACATACAAATAAGAATTGATGATACAATAAACGCTTACAAGTAAATAAAGGTCATAAATCTTTACATATAATTCACTTCGTCTATTCATTTTGTTGTAGCTTGCTATTTACACAAATCTAATGTAACAGTTATATATACATATTGCCAATAAGCATGAATATGATCAATAACAACTGTATGTATATAATGTTCCAGCTTAAGATGTTACCGGTTTTACAAGGGCATTTTGGGCAATCCACTCCACATCACAAGCCATATGCCGCCTGAGCAGGGCGGTCTAAACCGTCGGTTGAAGAAGAGAAAGAGGAGAGCCATATTTCTACACGGGCTTCACCGGTACCACGTGCCGCCTCGATGACCCGAGGGGAGATTACTCTGAGGACACAACCGTAACTTTCTAGTATCTCATGGGCGACAATTACAACGTTCCATGACATGTTGTCTTCAACCATACCTTTCGATAAAAGATCCGCTCCAAATGGTGTAAGTGAATGCATTTGTGTCTGTAATATTAAATTTTTTTTTGAACGGCGAACATTGAATGTTGTGACGTCGCACCCCCCGTCACATGGGAGAGCCTCGTCAAACTCTGGTCAATATGTTGTCTTAACCGGGCCCACTTGGCGTCAGAGTTGGAGAGCATCCAAGGAAAAATCCCACCCAATACGGCCCCTTCCGGGCTTGAGGGAGAGCCGAGACTCGAACCCTGGATCGGTGTGGGTAAAACCCAGGTGCATCAGCCTAAGCTAGGCCTCATTTGCATGCCGCAGAAATAAGATATATTTTTTTATATCATTTTTGTACCTACGAAGGATAGTAAATTACATTTTTGTCACTGTGGCATGACTGAAATTATATAAAAAAAATTATAAATGCATTTAGTACAAAAACGATCACTATGATCTTTTCCAATTGAACTTTTATTTATCTTTAAAATGAAATTCATAAACAAAAGAACACTCCAGAAATAGGTCAAGCAAAGGATTTAATTAAAAAGAAAGCATATCAAACAGACCGAAAGCAATCCGAAACTGTATTCAAATGCATATAAACCTTCTACATTCCTTTACTATAAAAAGATGAATAATTTTTGTAATAATAGTTTTCTTAATCATATTTAGCACATTATTTATTTATAAAAAAGTGTCTAAAGATCAAATTAACCCAACCCATTTTGACCTAAAAAACAACTTGTTTTGATTCACCCAACCCACCCATTTTCAACCTTTAATTAATAATGCAAGTTGAGGTAAACACATAGCACACCATGTAGTGCATCCGAATTGTCAAACTGGTTGAAAACCATCCAAATTGTATTCAAATACATATAAACATTCTAAATCGATGTATTAAAAAAGATGTATTATTTTTGTAATTGGTATAGTTTTGTTTAATCGTATTCAACACATTATTTATTTATAAAATTAATTAAAAAAAGTGTTTACAGGTCAGACCAATCCAACCCAACTCGTTTTCACCCAGACTTAAAAACAACATGTTTGGATTCGCCCGACCCGCTCATTTTTCCACCTCTAATCAATAATACAAGTTGAGAGTAAGTCGGTAAACACTTAGCATACCATGTAGTGCATCTCAGGTCCATCATCATGAAAGCAATTCCCAAGTGCAGATTCATACAACTAAAAGCAACCCAAAAGCATTGTCTTTATTAAAAACTTCAATTAACAGACAATTAAGAACTAACCATTTCCAGAATCTCACCTTAGTGGTATTAGTCAAAAGCTTACTCTCTACATGATATGATGCGAACAACTCAAGTGCATACATGTTAAAATCCCACACCATGAGTCTCCTACCAACTATGAGCTATTAAGAGAAAACTTGGTTAATATCATTAGTTTGTCATGTAAAAATTGTAAAATCTCTAGCACTTTAACAAAAATAATGAACTATTATATTTCCTTTTCAAGGACACTTTATTTACTTATATAAATTTGATAAATTTAATAGCATTATGCAACACTGACAGTTCATAAGATTTTCCAAAACATAATATACACAGAAATAGTGTTGTTACCTGCCCGCAATGAAGATCGAGTTCAAAAGATCTCAGTGCATGATGGTAATCATTTCCGGCTACAGGATGGTAAGTCACCTGTTTTTTTCAAGACAATGAAGTTCACATCAAAGTTGATATAATCAAAAATAGTCGTATTGACCTTTCTTTAACAACATTGTTTCCAACAAAACCAAACATTATGAGTTAGGATTAATATAAAACCTTGGCTAATGCATCAATGATACTACAAAGCTCAGATATTACTCTATCTATATAACTTATTGAGTTATTCGGTCTAAATAAATTAATTTGTTCATCTAATATTCATTTAAACATAAAAAATCAAAAAAATATAACTTATTGAGTTATTGGACCCAAATTATTTGGTTTTTTGTTTTCGCATAACTTGAGGGGAATTGAAGATGAAGTAAGATCTAGAGTTGTCTTGTCATACACTTGAAAATGCACTCAAGTTTGAAGGACGATCGGACATTGATGGTAATGAACTTTATATGGAGTTGAAGTCATTTGACACATTAAAAACGGTGAATTTAACAACCTTATAGATGTTTGAAGCATTTGAATGAGACCCAAGAAAATTTCTCAAATTCAATGATTGCATATAGAATATTGTTGACCATTTTAGTCATGATGGCATCTGCAGAAAGGAGTTTTTCGAAACAGAAGTTATTGAAAATATTACTTACGGTTCACAATGTCCCAAGAAAGACTTAGCGGATTGACGATGATAGCCACCGAGAACGAAATCTTAGAGAGTATAAACTGCGAAGAGGTGATCAAATAGTTTTCCATCAAGAATGAAATATAATTTACTTATATAACCTTATTACCTAAAATAGCATGATTAAATAAATACAAATGAGACATTATACAACTATACGATCTAATAAGCGGCCTACATTTTTAATTCAAGATTGGTTGGTTTGAGCGGTGGTGTCACATGTCACGCGTTGGTTGGCTGTTTTTTTTTTTTTGGATTTCCCACAATTTGTGTCTTATAAAGGAATAAATGAAGAGTGTTAAACAGTGTATCCTAGCCTAGCGGAAAGGTGTGCCTCATGCTCCCCATTCACACGGGTTCAAACCTCGGGGGTGTCATTTTTCTGTTTTAATCCAGTTTTTTTTAGCTTTGTTTTGTTTCAGCTTTTTTTTTTCCTAGGTTTTAACGTTTTATTTTAGTATGTAAGAAACATTTTATTTTCCTCCTATTTTTACGTTACAAATTTTAACACTTTCGATGTATAAACATTTCAAAATGTACAACCTCAATTTACAACTATAGTTTTAAATATAAATTCGTGTCCAATACAGGTACCCTAACTAGTTACGTTAGATGTCCATATTTGAATTGAATCTAGAGTAAATTACAAATTATGTCCTTTAAGTATATAGAAAATTGCAGGTTGTGTGGTTTTAAAAATTACACTAGATGTCTTTTTTTTAAACATTTGCACACATTCAATCCTTTACACTAACTGAAGTTAACTTTTCTGTTAAATCCAAACATGTGCCTTGCACATGAGGATAAAATTGTCATTTTATCATAAAAGGACCATATATGCAATTTGCTTAAACATCTCAGCCTATCCTCTCCCCAATCTTATTCATCACAGACCTTCAAACCACCATCACCATTGATGCACCTTCAAACCACCTCCCTATCTTCTCCGGCATAACTCATCAACGTTTCCTAGATTCCAACAAATCCGAAGAATATCCTCATCTTCATCGTACCTCTTCATCATCGTCATCATACCACTTGATTTCACTGATGAACAAGATTTGGGGGTGTGGATGGCTACAAACAGATGCCAACAGTTGGGTATGTTCCATCGCTATTTTCTTGGGTAGCTTCACCTGGTACTCATCTTCTTCACTTGGAGAACAAAAACCCTAAAATCTGATGATTTGATCTGCAAATGAATGGGATTAAAGGCTATTGAAGATTTAAAAAAAATGGTTTGTTGATAAATCAACCGTTTTCTTCTCCAATCATACCTCCCCCTTAGATCTGTTCCTAGTTCGAATGAGGATCATCCTTGATTGAAGTTTTTGAGTAGCTTTAATGGTAGCGTGTTTCCTCCTCCTCAAGACGGGAAGCTTAGGTATGGCGGTAGGCGGCAGTGGCGATGGTAGTCTGGTATGGCGGCAGTGGCGGTGGTAGCCTTGTATGGCGGTGGTAGCATTTTTCCTCCCCTGATAAACCCAAAATTCATATACAAAATCAATCAAAACTAACTCTAATTCTTGTAAAACAATAGAAATTAATACATGGGCAGAAGTACTTAACAGAAAGCTTTTCAAAAGGGTTTTCTCATTGTAGATGTACCTGCATCTCATCCACACAACAATTCACTACAAAATCTGACGAAAGAAAAAGAAGAAAACATAAAGATAGAAAAGAAAGGATGAAACTTGAAAGAGAAAGAAGAATGCATCGAAGATAAAAAAAAACAAGAGTAAATTACATAGATTGTCCTTTATTTATACTATAAATTACATTCTATGTCCTTTGACTTCAATAAGTACACCACAAGTCATTTTCTTATATATTTTTGCACACCCTATGTCCTTTACACCAACTTTTATCCATTTTTAGCGTTAACTCTCATCATGTGCCTCTCACATGATGGGTAAAATTGTAATTTCATCTTTTCTATATCATCTTTAGGGTTTTGCTTTTCCTCTCTGTCAACCCAAATTCGACACCCATTTTGTTGTGTTAACATGAACTTCATTTTGATTTTCCACACATGTAGATTTACGTTTTCGTTCCTGTGACTGATGTTATCTACGTTTTCTTTCCCGATTTGAGATGAGTTCATCCGTGCACTGTCTACGGACAATATGTGGTTTACAGTGACGGCAGTGGTTTTCGATGACCGACGCATCGTGCTCTGATCTACGCGAGTGCTTGCTCGTTGCCCATTTTGTGAAAACCCATTTATCATTGTAGTCCAAGAAACCACATTCCTTTCCTCTACAGATGAGGAGGAAAGAGACAGACGTGATTGCCATCTGGTGTGCTACAGAGCACCATTGATCTTCGGCCTCCCTAAAGCCCAGTCCCTCCGCCATTTCGTCTTTGCTTCGATTAACACTCGTGAAAGTGTGATAGGGTTCATTTCATACATCAACGTTAACGGTTAAACATTGCTCAATTTCAGCACTTTCTTTGCCTTCGTCCTATATCCTGAAGATTCCCCAAATTTTCAAACCCTAGTTTCCGATTTGGAGCTGGAATTGCAGTCTAGAGAAGATGAAATCAAATGACAAACCTGGAATTGCAAAGGAAGAAGACGATTTAGGAGGCATCGGTAGTGATGGTCTTGCCTGGGGTTGTGGGTATGAGGAAGTGATATTTTTTCACGAGAGAGAAAGGGTGAGTGAGTGAGAGAAGAGAGGGGGGGGGGGATATGTTATAATTTGATATTTTTTAAGTAATTTATATTAGTTATTTATATGTATAAATTTTATGTGTTTTGATAAATAACATAAATTGTCCTTTAATGGTAAAAAGACCATTATGCCCACTTAACAGAAAAACTTAACACCAGTTAGTGTAAAGGACATAGGGTGTGTAAAAGTATATAAGAAAATGACTTGTGGTGTAGTTATTGAAGTCAAAGGACATAAAATGTAATTTATAGTATAAATAAAGGACAATCTGTGTAATTTACTCAAAAAACAATTCTTTAATTTTGTTTATTTTATTTTTTTTAATTAAATTACATAAATAAAAAATTTATAGGTAAAAAGACCATATTACCCTCATGTACAAGGCACATGTCTGGATTTAATAGAAAAGTTAACTCCAGTTAGTGTAAATGACGGAATGTGTGCAAAGGTTTCAAAAAAAATGACATCTAGTGTAATTTTTAAAACTAAAGGACACAACCTGCAATTTTTTATATACTTAAAGGATATAATTTGTAATTTACTCTTGAATCTATTAATGGCTTGAGACTTTTCGAATATATATATCTTTTTTATAAATTATAAATTAAAGAAAAAATAAAAGTTAAAAGAAGTCGTGAACCACCGAAAATCTGGACTGGACTTTGTTTCTTCTCCAGAACATTCAACCAAAATATCTGTCCTTTGCTTCAACGCCTCTCACCGGAGCCACCAACTATGCAAATCTCCGGCGGCGTGTTCACCGACGTCACGGCCGTATTCTATTCGTCTCCGACTCCTCCTTCCTGTGCTAGGTCCCCTGAGTTGCGACATGTCCACACCTTTTCCGACGCTAAGTTCCTTCCGTCGTTCGGCTTTCTTAAAGTAAGTAATGTTCTTAATTTCATTTCATTTTATTTTATTTTCCATACGCGTATGCTTTTCAACTGTTTCAAATTCGTATGAAGTAACGTCAGGTGCCTGTTAGGTAGAAGGAGCTTGGATTTGTAGCGTGAAATTCAGTTAGCTAAATTGAAACTCATTTACATAAAATTCAGATTCTCAGATGCAAAATTCTGTAATAGGATTTATATTTTCATATATCATATTTATATTTTATGGTTAAAAGGTTAATGTTAAGGAACTGATGATTGATGTAAATTTGTCTGATATATGAGACTAGAGAGAGCTGTAGCAGAGAGTTTCTTTTGGTTGATAGCTTCGTTATATTAATTTAGTACGGAGACTAGTTTTTTTGGTTAATCTGGATGAACTTGATTCAGTTTCTTCTCTAGAGACTAGTTTTTTTGGTTAATCTGGATGAACTTGATTCCATTTATTATCTAGAGACTGGTTTTTTTGGTTAATCTGGATGAACTTGATTCAGTTTCTTCTCTAGAGACTAGTTTTTTTGGTTAATCTGGATGAACTTGATTCCATTTATTATCTAGAGACTGGTTTTTTTGGTTAATCTGGATGAACTTGATTCAGTTTCTTCTCTAGAGACTAGTTTTTTTGGTTAATCTGGATGAACTTGATTCCATTTATTATCTAGAGACTGGTTTTTTTGGTTAATCTGGATGAACTTGATTTAGTTTCTTGTCTAGAGACTAGTTTTTTTGGTTAATCTGGATGAACTTGATTCCATTTATTATCTAGAGACTAGTTTTTTTGGTTACTCTGGATTAACTTGATTGAATTTCTTGTCTAGAGACTAGTTTTTTTGCTTAATCTGGATGAAGTAGATTTAATTTCTTGTCTGGAGACTAGTTTTTTTGGTTAATCTGGATGAACTTGATTTAGTCTCTTGTAAAAAGATGAAATTCAAAGTGAAGTTCCTAATGCTATTCTTTCCTGCAAATGTTATCAACCGTCTTGATAATTCTATGAATGATAGGGCTCTAGAGTTGAACCATCCCGAGCAAGGAGTTGTATAGCAAAAGCATCATGGGGTGGTTCAGGTTCAGGCCATGATTTGGTTCCAGTAGCACCACTTGAGCTTGAGACCCCAGTTGGTCAGCTCCTGGAACAAATTTTGCAAACCCATCCTCATCTGCTCCCTGCAGCCATTGATCAACAGCTTGATAACCTCCAAAACGAGAGAAATGCTCAAAAACAAGAACCTGCTCCATCTACAGATAGCCTATATAAGTAAGTAACTTTTTTCAATTTGGTTATCCAAAACTAATAATTTGACTCCTAAATAATACCCAAACACTAGAAGCCGACTTAAAAACACGATAATCAGATAGTGGTACTAGTAGTACTTTCAGAATGCAATGTCGAACACCCCCTTAATTCTTCTCATATGAAATTACATATGTAGCATTTATGAAATTTCAGGAGAATAGCTGAAGTGAAAGATAAAGATAGACAAAAGGCATTGGGAGAAATAATGTACTGTTGGATAGTTCAAAAGTTTATAGAAAAAGAAATTTCAATGATCCCAAAAATAGAATCTACCTCCGATCCTACTGGACGGGTCGATTTCTGGCCAAACCAAGAAATGAAGCTGGAATCAGTGCACTCAGCCGAAGCACTGGAGATGATTCAGAACCATGTAGCCCTGGTCATTGGGGACCGCCTGGTGGGGCCGTTAGAGTCTATTGTCGAGATCAGCAAAATCAAACTTGGGAAATTATACGCTGCTTCAATCATGTATGGATACTTCTTGAAACGCGTTGATGAGAGGTTTCAACTTGAGAGGTCCATGAACACACTTCCGGAAGGTTTTAAGGAGGGGAGGTCCGTGGAACCACCGGTCCCACAAAGCCCGTTTTGGGATCCGGATTCACTGATCCGGATCCAACCCGAGTATGAGGAAGATGAGGGTTTCATGGGTTCTTATGATGATGATGGTGGTAAATCATATAGATTGAGATCTTATGTGATGTATTTGGATGCAGAGACACTTCAGAGATATGCAACAATAAGATCAAAGGAAGCAATCTCTTTGATAGAAAAGCAAACTCAGGCTTTGTTCGGAAGGCCTGATATTAAAATTTCTGAAGATGGTTCGTTGGGTGCCGCCAACGATGAAGTGGTTTCTTTGACGTTTTCGGGTTTGACGATGCTGATTCTTGAGGCGGTTGCATTCGGGTCGTTTTTGTGGGATGCAGAAAATTATATGGAATCTAAGTACCAATTTTTGAAAAGCTGAGAAAACTCATTTTGTTGTAGCATGTAGTAACTTGCTATGGTATTTTACTTGTGACATTACAAATATAATTCTTCACATTGGATATATCCAGAGCTAAAAGATGAAATGTGTCCGAGATCTCTATAACATTGTTGTGGAAGTTTAGACCCTTGCAATCTATAAATCAAGTAACGTAAGTGTCCACAGGTTGTGGGTTCAAACCTTATTCAAAGAAAAAAATGAAAAAAATATAGCCGTTTAAAAAAAAGTAACATAGCTGCCATAAGTAGCAATGTAAAAGGGCCTGGTCTAACCGTCTAAGGGTGACAATTCTTGACACGATACGAGAAAAAACATGTTTTATGTTAGCTCACAATCACATGACCCGTTTTATTAAACAGGTCAACTCAAACATGACATGTTTAATAAATAGATTGACCTGTTAACTTATTTAAGGGTTTTTTTTTTAAATAGTATTTATATTTTAGAGATGAAACTGTTAATATTTAAAGTTAACTATATTGATTTTTTTTTAATTTTTCCTAACTATTAATTTTCTATTTTTAACCCATTCATCAACTTTTCACTTCCAACAATTTTTTCAATCCTTTCCATTCGCTTCTTTCATCTCGAGCTAAATGTATAACCCAAATTTGTTAATTGTGAATGGGCGATAAAAAAACAAAAACTATAAAAACGATACCAAATAAAAATGTTTTATTTGAGTTGGAGTAATTAATTGTTTAGATTGTTACTAAGTCACTAGCCACTACTCATATTCATAAATGAACATAAGACATGTCGACCTGAAACACAACCCAAATTTAAATTGGTCTGACACGACACAAATAAGTATACGGGTTGAATAATTCAACCGCCAACTTGACACGATTAATACGCTAGTCGGGTCACTTGTGAGCTGCTTCAAATTGGCTCGTTAAAAAATAGGTTGGCTCAAATCAAGTCAGGTGAATATGGGTTGGCTAAAAACAAGTCGGGTCAAAATGGGTCGGAGAAAACGATTCATGCTAATTTACTTAACGAAATTGTAAAGCTATTCATATTTGTTAAACTCAAACGTAAATAGAAAACAAAAAAAACAATTATAAATCAATCGAGTAATCCAACAACAAAACACATTACTTAACTACTTAATTTAATAGTTAGACTATACGTAATGGTAAGATGAATGTAATGGATTTTCGATGTCACGTAGGCACCACGTAGACCAAGGTTTCTCTCACCCTCACCTAGGTGTGTAATGGTGTGGGGTGAGAGCCTAAGGTGAGAGCATATGAAATCACCAATTTTTGCTCTCTCCCCCATTATAACGCATGTGACCACCATCACCTTGCCCCACTCACGCCCCCCACCCCCACCCAGCGCGGTGTTGCACGCCCGTGGGGGATGAGGTGGCACCATGCCCAGCCTCTCACGGGTGCATTACGTTTAGCCTTATGAATAATACCTAATATATTCGTTGATTAATATATAATATTTTTAATTAGTTATAAATAATTCCTAATATATTGGTTGTTTAATATCTAATTTTTTTAATTAGTTATAAATAATTCCTAATATAATAGTTGATTAACATATAGTATTTTTAATTAGTTGTCACTCGAAAAAAAGTTATAATTAGGCCTTGTTTGGGATTACTTATTTGAAACTACCTATTGACTTATTCAATAAGTAATAAGTTATAAGTAATAAGTAAGTACTCACTTACTTCTTGAAAATGAAATAAATAGGTGAATAAGTTAGCTTATCCAAACACCTTATTAACTTATATAAGTTAATAAGTCATAAATAAGTAATCCCAAACACCCCCTTAATCAATCTAGTAATCCAACAACAAAACACCCTTTCATGACGCCACCTGATTCCAGCTACTCCAATTTCACTCACAGCCGTCAGAACTTTTGTTCGTCCAATTCCACAGCCGTCGAGGAGTTAATCTCCTTCCTCAGCTCCAGCACCTGCTTCTTCGTCATCTGAATTGTTCCT